>JALAZF010000601.1:2400000-3000000 GCA_022829125.1 Lathyrus tuberosus | reverse complement strand
AGGCGAGGGTAAAGTCATTCGCCCCATCAGCAGGTTAAGTTCAGCAATATCCCCAAGCAGGATGGTATTATGGACTGTTTTCCCCCTAGCAGGTTCTGAGCCCAATTGTTATTGGCAATTTTCAAGTAACAGACTTCTGGTTCCGTTATTGACACTCATTCTTAATTCCCCCAGCAGAGGAGAAACCTCAGGTCTTAGCTGTTACTTTTGGTAAATGGCATGTGTAATCCCCGGCAGAGTGGATGTTCTTTTGGATTTCATCCCCAAAAGAAGTTTGTTGATCAAAAGAGTCGGTCAGTGTGATCCTTCTCAACAGAGTTCTTGGATTCGGAGGACAATTTATTTTTTCATCCCCAGGCGGATTTGGTCTCTTCTCTTCAGCATTTATTTTGCTGGAGGGGTCCTTTTGCATATCATAAGCATTTGCATTGCATCCTCAAGCACGTAGCATTTCCATTTCGTATGGAGCATTACACCAAAATTCAGACATACGCATTCGAAGCATAAGCCAGGTCTGATACTTTTTTTGCCAGTTCTCTTTCTCAGCAGAGATGGCATAACTCAGGAGATTTTGGTTTATCCTCGGCGAGATCGTCGAGGGACGCGTTCCTCATACCTGTGCTCCCCGGCAGAGTCTTTTATTTAGACTTCTCCTTTCCCCAGCGGAGTCATCTTATATGTGGATTGTGAGTCTGTTAGGAGTTTGTCGTTGTTTGGCCTTTCTCTTTTGTGAAATCCAGTTCTCGCCTGGTAGTCAGTGCTCGCTTGACATATTTAGTTTGCCAGTGTCTCTTTCTCAGCAGGGATGGCATAAATCAGAAGTTTTTGTTTCACGTTATCCCCAGCGAAGTCCATGTTCTGTGGGTCTTCCTTTGTGAATGCGGTTGAGGTTGTATTCGTATTATTTATGTGGGTAGATTGGCCGCAGTCAGTCTTCCTTTGTGAGTACGGTTGAGGTCATATTCGTATTATTTCTGTGGGTAGATTGGTTGCGGTTAGTCTTCCTTTGTGAGTACAGTTGAGGTCGTATTCGGATTATTTTTGTGGGTAGAAAGGTCAAGGTCGCTCTTTCTTTGTGAGTACGATTGAGGTCGTATTCGTATTATTTCTGTGGGTAGATTGGTTGCGGTCAGTCTTCCTTTGTGAGTACGGTTGAGGTCGTATTCGTGTTGTTTCTGTGGTTAGAACGGTTGCGGCCAGTCTTCCTTTGTGAGTACGGTTGAGGTCGTATTCGTATTATTTCCGTGGGTAGATTGGTTGCGGTCAGTCTTCCTTTGTGAGTACGGTTGAGGTCGTATACGGATTATTTTTGTGGGTAGAACAGTTGAGGTCGCTCTTCCTTTGTGAGTACGGTTGAGGTCATATTCGTATTATTTCTGTGGGTAGATTGGTTGCGGTCAGACTTCCTTTGTGAGTACGGTTGAGGTCGTATTCGTGTTGTTTCTGTGGGTAGAATGGTCGAGGTCGCTCTTCCTTTGTGAGTACGGTTGAGGTCATATTCGTTTTATTTCTGTGGGTAGTCTTCCTTTGTGAGTGCGGTTGAGGTCGTACTCGCTATTTTTCAGCACGCTCCATTTCGTTATCCCCACCATTTGCAAATTTCAAGGGTTCTTTCAGTATTCAATCCCCGTGTATCCTGGAATGTCTGAAAGCCGTCGCTATCATACCTTCAGGACCAAGTTGATTGAATAGGGGCAGCTGTAGCACCCCAAAATTTGTTCTCTTACTTTTAGTACTAACTGACTTATATTTCATTTCATTTTTGCGTTATCATGTGTGCATATCATTGGTTCTTAGCATGGGGTCAAGGTGTCTGAGGCAGTTCAAGAGGAGAAGATATTCTCCAAAGGGTCAAGCAAAAGTCCATGTATTGTCCAAGAGATCAAGAGGAGAAATGGTTATTGATGCCACCATTATTTGAGTCACAAAGGGGCCTTGGGCCTCAGGAGATCCTATTTGGTCTATCACATCATCAGGAGTTCACAATTGGCAAAGAGATCTCAAGTGAACCACTCTCTCCTAACCAGTGCATAAATTAGGGTTTTGAGATTCTTGAGTTTATTGCTCCAATGTGCAAGCTCTTTGAGTTTTTATCATCACCAAATGACATATCTCATTCTTTGTTGGAGAGGGTACACATCATATTCAGAGGAATTTGGATTTGGAGGATGTGTTGATTCCTCCTAGACTAAGGGTACCAAAATTAGGGTTTGCTATAAAATCAGTTTATTTCTGATTTTTTGGGCAAGACTTGATTCTATGGTATTCCTTGGGTCCCTAAGTATCTAGGAATGGAAAATTGTCCATCAATTTGATTCATAAGAGGTTCAATTGATCAAAAGACTGAAAATCAGGAGAATTGGGGAAAAGTCAACTGTGCAGAGGAAAAAGTCAACTCCTGACTTTTTGAGGTCAAATTCATGTTCCTCATTTCAAATATGGCCATTGATGAAGATTTGATCAAGAAGTATCAAGGGATTCACCAAAAATCAAGAGATGTGAAAAGTTTCCAAAAATAGAAACTAGGGTTTCCATTTATGGCAAGTTTTGGCAAGTGGAATACCCATCTTTGGGGCATTCTTTTTCTGTGATCCAAGCTCCAAACTCAAGGGTTATGGAGGCCTTTCAAAATTTCACATTCCAAGCTTCAAAACCATACCAAGAACATCTCCATTGGATTAAAATTGAGTGAGATATGGTGGTTTAAAGTTTGAGGTTTCTAGGGCAAAGTGACCAGCCATGGCAAGTCATGGGCGAGCCAGCACGCCCTCAATTCTACAAACACTTGGTGTGCATGATATGTCCAAGTTCAAAGGAAAATATCTCATTGATGGAGACTTCAAATGGAAAAATGTTCAACATCATTCTTGTTCCTCTCCATCTCCTCTACAACTTTTGTGTTGGAGAAATTTTCATATGATCAACCATTTGGGAGATATGGTGAGCTGAAGTAGGTGACCTCAAGCTGAAATTTTCACACGCCCATGAGCAGGTCACGACAAGGCAAGGTGACATACAAAATCAGTCCCAACCACACAACTTTGGGGTCATTTTTAGGTCCCTTAGAGGACTCCATTCCATTCCCTTTTAACACCAAAATTGTTGTCCTAATGACCCTCTATTCAAAGAGTCCAAGAGTGTACCAAATAGAGGCATGATTCTCAAGCTATGAACACCTAAATTGTTGGGTACGAATCTGAGTTTACATGGCAATGTGTGATCAAACCAAATCAAAACTTTCCATTCTGGGAAGCTGGGTAACTTAGCATTGTGCAGTCCCAAAACATCCATCAAAGTTGACCTGATTCACTCTATAAAAAGGCATGGAGACTGAGTGAAAAGAGGACACGAATTTGGAGGAAAAAGAAGGGTTTATGCTGCTAAAATTCTGAGCAAAACCACGCACATTCCTTTGCCTTTATTTGGCCAGTAAGGTTCATCAAGGAGCAATGATCTCTCTCTCTTTTTCTTGAGGTGCAAGCATTAATAAGAACCGCAGGTTACTTTTTATTTTTGAGATTGGATATGTGATCTACATGTTGAGAGGAAGAGAATGGTATAGGTTTCATGTATTTTTGGGCGTCTGTATTTTTCCCCACGGTGGAGGTTCACTGGAGAAGATGACCGGAGGTCATCTCCGGCCACCTGAAAACCCCACCTGGTCTGAACCCTAGCGCCCCTCCTGTGTAAAACGTGGTCGTTGGATTGGTGTGATCTGATGGTTGTGAGGGTGCCAGCACATTAATGAGAGAGGGTGGGGGGCACGTGAGTGTTTTTTTATTTTCTGAATTGATTAATGATTGTGTGCGTTTGTTGCATCCTACCATGCCATGTGCTTGCATGCTGATACGTTTGATCAAGCTACCTTATCTGATCATCTTGGTTTACCTCATCCAATGGTCAGGATTGAGTCAATCTGTTGACTGACCCCTATAACATGAACCATCAGCCCAACGCGCCTTTGGGGCTTGCGCTCTTTACTATATGCACCCCAATCTTTTTGAGCCCAATGCATTTATAACATGATTTTTACTTTCGTGGCACCCCCTGGCCCATTTACTTCATTTTATTTTCTTTTTCATTATTTGTTTCATTTTTATTTATTAAAATTGCTTCCTATCATCATAAAATTATAAAAAAATTCATGATGCATATCCACACATTTAAATAATTTTTGCATATTTTATTTTCTGATTTTTGCATATTTAAATGTTTTATTTGGAATTTTCTTGTAATTTCTTTTATGTGTGCATTTAGTAATGATATTGGCATCTTGCTATTTCTGTTTGGCATAGTTCTAAACTGATTTTTCTCATGAGACCTTATCCATGTTGACATGATACATTGAGGCATTCCATGCATTTTTTATGGATTTTTTAGGGCATTTCTTGTTGACTTTTGAGTACCATGTTTGGGACAATTTGTTTGTATGATCTGCATGAAATGTTGAGGCATCTTTGATCATGTTTGGTGATGAATTTTTGCAC
This sequence comes from Lathyrus tuberosus, assembly GCA_022829125.1. Lineage (NCBI taxonomy): Eukaryota > Viridiplantae > Streptophyta > Magnoliopsida > Fabales > Fabaceae > Lathyrus > Lathyrus tuberosus. Next base: position 2,995,513 of record JALAZF010000601.1, on the reverse strand, counting down.
ACTCTTTTGGCACATGTTTACACACTGGTTGCACTTCATATAACTTACATCTTTCATTTTTTCTCAAACTTGTAGCATCCCTTTTGCTTCATGTCTTGCATGTGTGTTTGTTAGTGAACTTGTGCTAGGGTTTTAATATGTTTTGAGCTTGTTATCTTGTGATGATTGTTGAGATGTTTTGACATCATTTGCTAGGCATCTTATAGGTCATTCTCATCCATGTTGACTGACTTCTAATATCACCTTGCATGCCTTCTATGTTCATGAACATTTGACATTTGTTTGAAGTTATTTGAACCTAGTTTTACTTTCTTTCTCCTATGTGTTTCAACATGAGATTTGCATGAGCTTGGTATGTTTATTCTCACATCTTAGATGTCATCTCACATGTCATATGCTGCTGGTTTGCATTCATTTCCATACTTGTTCATCTTACATCTTCATTCTTTGCTTATGCTACAAATATGTTTCATGTGTGGACTTAAGTGAATTGTTTTCATTTCTTCTTGCTTTAACCATTCTTCATGCTTGCATTCATGACTCTTATGCCTTCTTGAGGACATTTCCATGCATATTTTAAATGTCATTTGCTTCTGAGTTTAGTGTTTGCATATGCATTGTTGTATGACCCATTTGTTTTCATTTCTCATAGTTATTCCATAATTTACATTTGCATGTTCTGTGGGTGCATGTTTTAATTTAGGTTGATCTTTGTTTAGTACCTTAGCCTTAGTGGTATGCTTCATTGGCCTTTACCTACTACCCTAGGAGATTCCTTAGCCCTTAGGACCTTTCCCTTGTGGTTTAAGTCTTATTTGCTTCTTTAGTTGTCTTCTTAAGGCAATTAGCTTGTTTGGTTTGCCTTTTTTTCAGTACTTATATTCCACCATTGTTACTGTGTTGTACTAACCTTTTGTACAGGGGCAGAGGTAAGGTACTTGAGGGTGTGGATAGTTATCCATGTTCACCCTCATTCTTTCTTTCTCTCATCTCTTCTTGTCTTTAGACTTAGGTTGTTCTCGAACCTCCCCTTAGGGCCATCTTTGCATGATAACATTAGGATAGAATCCCCTTAGTGCTTTTCTTTCTTTTGAGTCTCTCTTATCATCTTATAACACTTCTAAGATACTTAATAAGGTCAACTTGCCTTGCACACAAGCCTTAAACATAGGAAGTGAGGATTGAGGGGTCCCCCTTCACTCTTCTAGAGTGTTGAGCATACGTCCCATTGGGGACGACCATGCGACGCATTCATTCCCGTGTCATAGACTTTGGTTCAAGGTGAGTTATGAACTAACTCAACTCACTTCTGTCTTAAAAGATACAAAACAAACTTCAAATCCTTTTTTGTCCTTCGGGATTGTCAAACTTAAGGCTATTTTCAAAAAGGGCACGTTACTTTCCGTTTTGTCGCAAACAGGCATCGACCCTAACTGTCGGACGCGAACTTAACGTCGCTCATAAAAGACACAAAAAGAACTTGGTCCGAACTACGTTGACTCTGAATTTCCCATTGCACAAAGGGAGTACGTAGGCCTAGGACGACGATGTCCTACCGAGTCTGTCTTTGTTTTCCCCTCTCCCGTTTCAGTACAACCATAGATTTTAGATAACTCACCCTTAGATTAGATAACAAGCGTGGATCCCATCGAGTACGATGGACGCGTGGGGGTGCTAATACCTTCCCCTCGTGTAACCGACTCCCGAACCCAGGTTATGGTTGCGACGACTATGCCTTTCCTTCTTCCTCAGGTTTATGCGGTGTTTCCTTTCCCTCTCTTGGGATAAATATACATTGCTGGCGACTCTGTTTCCGCGCCACCTTCGCGTTTGTACCTGGATGAAAATCCCGGGAGTGACACCGGGCGAGTATGTTCCTCTTATAAAAACGTAGTATGTTGTGAGCCATGATTTTGGCCAGGGCTTGCGCCTTGATCCACTTCGTAAAATAATCCACGCCGACGATCAGGTATTTGTTTTGGTACGATCCTACGACGAAGGGCCCGAGGATATCCATCCCCCACCATGCGAACGACCACGAGGACGAGAGCGTTTTAAGCTCGCTGGGCGGGGCCCGGTGCATTTCCCCGTTTCGTTGGCATATGTCGCACTTCTTGACGTGTTCCTTGGTGTCTTGCTGCATGGCGGGCCAGTAGTACCCTGCTCGTAATGCCTTGCGGGCTAGTGACCGTCCGCCGAGGTGTTGTGCGTTAATCCCCTCGTGGATCTCCTGTAGTATGCTGGGGACCTTAGACTCTTCGACGCATCTGAGAAGAGGGATCGAGAAGCCGCATCGATATGGCTTGTCCTCGACAATGGTGTAGGAGCAGGCACGTCGCCTAACGACTCCGGCGTCTTTAGGGTCGTCGGGTAGCTTGCCCGTGCTGAGGTACTCGTATACCGGGGTCATCCAGCTATGGCTATCTCCAATGGTGTTCACGTCAGCCGCGAGGATGGTTTTCTCGATGCTCGGACGAGAGAGCACCTCTTGAATGACCGATTTTTTCCCGCCCTTTTTCCTTGTGCTCGCGAGTTTCGATAGCACGTCTGCTCGAGTATTGTGTTCACGCGGGACATGACTCACCTCTGCCGAGGAGAACTTTTTCATCGTTTCCTTCACCAGTGTCAAGTATTTGATAAGGCCGACGTTCTTGGCTTGGTACTCTCCCCGTACCTGAGAGGCCACGAGCTAGGAGTCGGTGAAAATTTTGACCTCTTTGGCTCCGAGGTCTTCTGCTAAGCGTAAACCGGCGAGGAAGGCCTCGTACTCAGTCTGATTGTTTGACGTCGGGAAAGACAATGTGAGGGAAACTTCGATCAGGATGCCTTCCCCGTTCTCGAGGATGATGACTGCTCTGCTACCTTTCGAACTGGATGCTTTGTCGATGTAGATCGTCCACTTTTGGGACCCGTTGGTCGAAGGCACTGGGAGGGTCATTTCCGCCATGAAGTCAGCCAGTACTTGAGCTTTCAGGGCCTTCCTGCCTTCGTATTGGATATCAAACTCAGCGAGTTCGAGCGACCATTTGAGCATCCTCCCCACCATGTCCGGTCTACCAATGAGTTGTCGTATGGGCTGCTCGGTCCTCACCACGATCGTGTGGGTCAAGAAGTAATGTCGCAGTCTTCTGGCCGCGGTGACGAGAGCCATGTCAACCTTTTCGATTTGTTGGTACCTAAGTTCCGGACCTTGGAGGGCTTTGCTGGTGAAGTAAATTGGCTTCTTCCCGTCGGTGGTTTCTCGGATTAGGTCCGCGCTGACTGCTTCGCCCGTGATGGAGAGGTATAGGAATTACGTCTCCCCGCACTCTGGTCGTGAGAGAACTGGGGGTTGTGAAAGGACTTGTTTGAGGTGGATGAGCGCTTGTTCGCATTCCTCAGTCCACTCGAACGTGGCTTTCTGGCGTAGAAGCTTGAAAAATGGGAGTGCGTACTGTCCAGACTTGGCCACGAAGCAGGACAATGAGGTTAGCATCCCGTTCAGCGACTGTATCGACTTCTTTGAGTTTAGGGTTAGGATCTCGAAGAATTCCCTGCACTTGTCGGGGTTTGCCTCGATTCCTCTCTCTGTGAGGTAGAAACCGAGGAGCTTGCCCGTCCGAACGCTGAAGGCGCATTTGTCGGGGTTGAACCCCATCCTGCATTTTCTCGCTGTGTCGAAGACCTTTGTAAGATGGGCAGCGTTGTCGACTTCTTCTGCAGTCATGTCGTCCATGTAGACCTCGATCATGTCGCCAATCTCTCTCCGGAAAACTTTGTTCAACATCCGCTGGTAGGTCGCGCCGGCGTTCTTCAGGCCGAAGGGCATTACGTTGTAGTAGTAATTGCCCGACTCGGTCATGAAGGCGGTGTGCTGCTTGTCGGTCTTGGCCATGGGGATTTGATTGTACCCCGAGTAGGCGTCTATGAAGGACAATAGTTTGAAACCTGCAGAATTGTCGACCAACTGGTCGATGTTAGGCAACAAATAAGAATCTTTCGGGCATGCCCAGTTAAGATGGGTATAGTCAATGCACATCCTCCATTTTCCATTATTCTTTTTGACAAGTACAACATTGGACAGCCAGGTTGTGTACCTGGCTTCCAAAATAAAATTTTCCTCTAAGAGGTCTTTTACAGCTTTTTCAGCAGCCTTCGCTTTTTTGGGAGACTGCCTACGCCTGCATTGTACTATGGCCCTAGCGGCCGGATCTACAGTGAGCTGGTGACAGGCCGCCTCGGGGTCGAGGCCAGGCATCTCTGATGCGCTCCACACGAACAAATCAGCGTTCTCTCAGAGGAATGGCTTAAGCTATTTCTTCTCCAGGTTGGGGAGCCCGGTGTCGATCTTCACGCTCCTATCTGGATCGTCTCCGAGGGTGACGAGCTCGAAGTCTCCGTCTGGGATGGGGCGTGTTGGGTGGAGAGGCTGCCCGTTGCCTTCAGCTGGGAGGTCATTGTCTGCTGTTCTACCTTCTTCCTGCTCGGCGGGGAAACGGATGTCGAGATCCACTACGTTGACGCGAGAGAGTGGCTTCTGCACTGCATCTGGGGTTGACTTCTCTCCGGCCTTGGGCTTGATGTTGATCGAGCTCAGGCCCTTGGTTGCCGCTTCGAAGCATCTACTAGCAGCTTCAATGTCCCCGTGCGTGGTGACGACCCGGCCTCTGGCGGTATAGTACTTCATCTTCAGATGGACCGTAGATGGTACTGCCGTGAGTTAGGCCAGAGTGGTCCTCCCCAGGATGCAATTGTACAGGGAAGGGCAGTCCACCACTAGGAAGCGGGTCTTGACTTGTCGGGCAGTGTCCTCGTTTTTGAAGGTGACCATTAGTTCGACATAGCCCCATGGTCTGGTGGCGGTGCCGTTGAACCCTTGTAGATCCGAGCCCACGCAAGGGGTCAGATGCTTTTTGTCGAGCTGGAGGGTCTCGAAGAGGTGGATGTACATGATGTCCACCGAACTCCCTTGGTTAACCAGGATTCTGCGGACGTCAAACTTCGTCATCTGCGCCCGAATCAGGAGAGGGATGGTGGAGTTGGGCGCCTCGCCAGGCAATTCTTCGAGGTAGAAGGTGATGGGGTTTGACCTCCCTTGCACCTTCTCAAAGATGGTAGTTTGAGCTGAGGTCGCGGATTCCAGCTCGTCGAACTTCCGCTTGATTGACCCGACGGATACCTTGTTGAAGCCCCCGCCGGATATAACCATCGTCGTGGGGAAGCTTTCCCATGTGCCATGGGCAGTGACAGGATCTTCAGGGGGGAAGCTCGCCCACATGCTGCGTACTGCCTCAGGGTCCTCGATTCCTTCGGGACATAAAATTCCTTTGGTCGAGTGAGGCTCAGGGCAACTTGACGTCTATTTTCTCCGGAGGGAGGTGTCGTCTTCTCGAAGCTTTGTGTGTCCCGGGCTTCTAGGCGAGGAGCGTCATTCCTCTTGGTATACTGCTTGAGATGCCACTCCTTGATTAGGATCTCAATTGCATCCTTGAGGTGGATGTAATCTTCGGTGACATGTTCGTGGCTCCGATGGAACCTGCAGTATTTGGACTTGTCAGTGTTTGATTTGGGGGGTGTCGGCTTTGGAAAGCAGACACCCCCTTTATGAAATTCCGAGTTGGCGCACTTGGTGAGAATTCGCTCGCAGGGAGCGTTGACCGAGTGTACTCCGTGGATCGGCCAGATGGACCTCTCAGCTCGCGAGAGTCTCTGGGACGGCCTTCGCGTCTTCTCTCTCCCCCGCGCCGGGGGGCAGTAGAGTTTTCATCCTTGGATCTGCGGGAGCTCTCTTGGTGTCGTGAGTCTCGGGCAACGTGGGCGGCCTCTGAGTCTTCGAACTGGATGTACGACTGGGCTCGATGGAGGAGGTCTTCCAAGTTGCGGGGTCTATGGATGCCCACAGATTTGGCGAACTCGGTCCTGTGACGTAGTCCCTGCTCGATCAGGAACTTTTTCATGTCGTCGGTAGTGGGTACCTCGACGACTTCCCGGTTGAATCTCTCGATGTAGTCTCTGAGAGATTCATCCCTCCCTTGGAGGATGCCTTCCAAAGAGGCCACCGTCTTCGGATGGTGGCGAGATGCAGTAAAATTTCTAGAGAACTGTCTCTTCAGTTGCTTCCAAGATGTGATGGATTCTGGTGCCAGGCTTTTGTACCAAGTCATGGCACCTTTTCTGAGGGTGGTCGGGAAGAGTCTGCACTTAATAGCTCCCCGGACATTCCTGTAGTCAAGCATATCCTCTAAGCTCTCGACATGATCGTCGGGGTCGGCGGTGCCATCGTATTTCCCCAAGGGTGGAGGCTTTTCCATTCCTATAGGTATAGGGGTCTCCATAATCTCTCTGGATAGAGAGGTCCATTGGTCGTCCTCATCACTCCTAACTGGTGATCGTGATGGGGAGTGGTGGCCCCGACCAGGCCCGTGTTGTCGGGGAGAGCTCCTCGAACGGCTCTTCGGCTTTTTGCCGTCAACTTTGCTCTTTTTCTGGGCAGGAGAGGGTCGTTGTTCCTTCGGAGGAGGTGACTGACGGCGCTTCTGGGCGACCACAGGCTGGGGTCGTTCTAGGCGCGGGCGGCGTCCCGCAAGTGGGGGCGTCGGGCTTTTGGAGTCGACCGGTGGTGTTCTTCGCGGGGAAGGAGAACGACTGGGAGATGGAGGGCGACGATGTCTCCGCGGGGGAGAGCATTGTGGTCGCCCCCTTTTGAGCGCTTAAATCCTCACGTTCTGCAGGGAGATTAGTTGATTAGTCTGATTGATCAAAGCAAGCAGGGCCACCGTGTTTGGATCAGTATTTGGTAGCATGGGGATTGGCTGGTAGACAGCGAGGGCACTGTCTTGTTGGTCGGCGTTGTAGGCCGCTTCATCAGAGGAAGGGGAGGTAGTACGCCCATCTCTTTCATCGCCTTCTTCGACATGGACATCCACATTTCCCTCGCGGCCGTCTCCATTGTCGAACCGCGCAAAGGCGGTGTCTGGAGTCTTGTTCTCAGGTTGGGAGCTGGCCATGGTTGTTAGAAAAATAGAGGTTGCTTTAGTTTTACGAAGAGGAAAATGGGGAAGCAACGAGTTTCCACAGACGGTGCCACTGATCGTACCTGATCAGAAAGGAGATTAGTGGCCAACGACGTCATGAGCTCCGCAACTCCGGTGGTGATGAGACGGCCGGGGGGGGGGGGGTGGTGTACCTGCAAGGTACTCCGATGCTAAAGTCAGGAAAAGGAGTAGGCAAGTACAGAAAGTAAGAGTGAGTTAGAATGTAATGTAACCTGACCCTCCCAAATGAGAGGGTATTTATAGGCTGCCCCCAACACGGGGCCAACGGCCATCTGCACTGGGCTGGATTGCTAGGCCCAATTCAGGTGACTGCCAGGGCTTACGTGGCGTAGGGAAGACTAGCACATGGTCTTCACCCTGGAGTAACAGTCTCGAGATCTCTGGAAGGTGGGCAGACCGACTCTTTCAGAGGTGGGAAGTTACATGATTACGTGTCCTCGCGAGGAGGAGCGCGTGGAGATCGTGGGGGAAGTGGCGTGACCTCTCCCCGACGTATATAACCTCTGCTCGACACTGACTGATCATTACGTGCTCGAGGACGGAGAGGTTCAGGTGTGCTCGACGACAGGCTGACTTGGGGCCTTATTGGGCCGCATCGCAGTATCGGGTTGGGTCTGCCCGATGGAAGGGCAGACGCCAGCCCAGCCCAGAATAACTACTATAAATAATACATTTCATGACAAAACTTTCACCCCATCCACTGAAAAACTGAAGTCAAATAACCTAGAATACACTAATTATATATATATTTAAAAAAAATAAATCTAACCCTCGTTTTGCTCAAAACCAACATAAAATGTTACCCAGAGTTTGACCTACGATTCCCAGCTCCTACAATTTTATGTTATTTAGAACCAAAAAGAAGCTTTTATTTTATAAATCATCTAGTTCATCGGTTTACTAGAAAACCAAGATGAATTCTCTAAACAATATGTTATTTAACTAAATTGAACCAAGTTTCTACCTCGATTATGTTTCCCCAGTTTTCCACAAACCGAGATGAAACTCTAAACAATATTTTATTCCTTCATCAGAATGTTAAGTTTCATTCACTTTTAGTGCCCTAACGAACGAAAGGAACACCATTCTTCTCCACCTAACAAACTAAAACACCATTCTTCATCTCTTCAGGGAGAATGAAGCTCGAACCTCAAACCAACAATATTCTTTTAGTCTCTCATCACATTTCTGGGTGTCATACCCCTAATTTTGACCACCAAGATTTCCCATCATTGGTCAAATCATCATAACAATATGGTTGAACCATCATGCCTCATCAATCTCTTCAGAGATGTTTGAGCATCCACCACAAACAAGAATCAGGGTTTTGAGCCCTCTCAGGGCACTTAGACAAAGGATCAATCAAGAAATTACATGATCTTCAACTTGTCTAACCTCTCAAAACATCCATAATGGATCAAGAGGACTCTCACATCAAGAATCAGGCACAAAGTTGCAGCATTCCAAGTGGATCAAGCCTCAAGATCGCCAGTGTCACCAAATTAAGGTTTTGGTCGACCAAGGCCTCCAGATGGAAATTTTCCTCTGGGCATGAGCCAATTCTTCAAAGCACAACCCAAGATACTCCAAGGGACCTCATGGACCCAATCATTAAGTCAATTTAACCTCAGGGGATGCATTTATCGAAAAATCAGGAATTAGGGTTCTTGATCTAATTCACCCCTAAGTTGACTTTTGAGACAAAACATGAGCAAAGACCTCAAGACATGATTTAAGGGTCTCCAATACACTACATTGATCCATTTTCAACAATGGATTGATCCAAGAAACCTAATCCACAAGTTTCAATTTCATTAGGACCACAATTAGGGTTTCGAGGGAAAAGTCAACTGTACCTTTGACTTTTGACCAAGACATGCTCCCAAACCTTGGGACATGATTTAATACACCCTATAACACCTATGGAATATATCCATTAGGTTTAATTTAGGTTAAGGGCTTGATTTCACAAAGGATCGCACAGTTTGGATTTCATCTGATAAAAAGTCAACTATACAAAAATCCAAAGTTTGACTTTTTGAATTTTTGGTCAACCAAGGTTATTTAACCCTAAAACAATGTTAATATGTGATTTGAATCATCATTCATCAAGAAAAATCAAAGAAAGTGAGTTAACTTGTAAAAGGGGTAACCATAAAAAACTTAGAAATTTTCTAAGTTATGGAACAAAGTGGCTAGGGTACCAACTTCCAAGGATCATAACTTGAGATCCAAGCAACCATTTTGGATGGTCCAAAGATGGATTTGTAGCTCTCATTACACACTTCAAAAGTGTCAACTACATCTCATTCCAATTCTTCAAGGATTTTAAGTTATGGAGTGATCAAAATGGCTGAAAACATGAAATTGGCATTTTTCCAACACTTAGTGAAATTTTCACTAAGTCAAAATCTGCCTTACTTTTTCCAAAATGTAGGGACATTTTTCACCTTGATCTAAGTCAAACCAGGTCTAGAGGTGGACATCAAAGTTAAAGTATGCCATAAGGGCTTTCCAACAAGTACCAGATCATCCCCAAATTCCATTTGAGCAAGGAGATACAACCCTTGGAACATGGCATTCTGAACTGTTTTTTCAAGGCAAAATTGTGCACATTTGCTCGATTTATCCAAATTTGATAAATCCAAGCCTTGTCATCATTTTGGACACATCTGAGGATCAAATCTAAGAGGGATGATCTGATCTCCAAGCCTCCAAAGTCCAAGAATCTACAAGTAGCATGTCAAACCTAAAAAAGCTAAAAAGTGCCAAATATCCAATTTTGTTTCCAAGCATTCAATTCATACACCAAGGTGGCATGAACTGAGCCTATTCCAATTGAATTCAGTCCAAGTTTATCTCTGAACCAAAGCTACAAAGCCTGTGCTCTAATCTCAAGTCAATGGCTAGAGGAGACTTGAGATTCCTTTTGCATAACATTGGCCAAAGGCCTGTTGCAGCCTCCATTCACTATTGATGCCAAAACAAACTTGACACACTATAAATAGACACCAATTGTGATCAGTTTGAGTATATCAAAGCACCCAAACTGAAGCGTTCCTCAAAATCCCTCTCTTTAGGCCAAAATGCCTTCTTTTGCAAGGTATCTCTGAGTTTTTGAGTTAGAGAGCAATTCCATCACAGCTCATGATCCAAACACATCCAATATGTTATATCTAAGCTGTCCAAACTCTCATATGTGACATGTAACACCAAAATCACAAAGTCCCCTCTCAAAACCTCAAAATTGGACTTTTTGCATTTTTCAAGCCATGCTTTGATTCAGTCATTTTCAAAACCAGATAAAACCTCAAACACACTTCAAATATCATTTTTGAACTATCCCAAATGGTTCCCCACATCTAGAACACCATTTGAGAGAGTTGCCATATTGGTCACTTTTGCCCCTTTTGCAAGAAAGAGCTCAAACTTGTTCCTAAGGATTCCAGCTAGTGGTGATCATTCTAAAAGCTTCTAAGGGATCAATTGAGAGTGTCTAAAGCATCAAATTACTTCTGGCACAAGAAACTTGGTAGATAGCACAAAAAGCTCCTAAAGAGGTAAGCATCACAACTTGAACTTCTTGAAATATGCATTGCTTTGAAGTCCACTGATCATAAACATCTCATACATGTTGTATATGTTGTGTTTGAACCAATTCATCATGTAATTCATGCCTGTACCATGAGGTAGCACAGAAAATGCAAATGGAGGCCTATTTCAAAACCACTATCGGGTTTTAAAATGGGGACCTCATCTGAAAAAACCAAGGGCACCATTAGATTCCTTGTGAAATTCTAGGCAGGATAGACCTAAATTTTGTCCCAATCCATGGAGAAATTAGAAAGTTAGAACCTTTAAGTTTTTGGACCAAAACCTTGTCTTGCCTTGGCCAGGCCTAAAACAAGGCACCCCTTAAGTATTCATGGGGTGGTTTTGATATACGGATGAATCACCACCCTAGTGGTAGAAGGCGCTCACTGCAACATAGAGGTCTGGGGTTCGAATCCCCCTCGCCCCAGACCCTCTTTTTACCATTTTTCCACTTTTGTAATATTTGTCATATTATTTTAAATTATTTGGAAAATTAATTTCTCTCTCAATTTTAATCATTTTTTATTGGTTCTTTTTCTGAAAAATCACAAAAATATTAAAATATTTTATTCTACAAAAAAATCAGATTTATATTATTATTTTAATATAGTTGGTATTTTTATAAATAAATTCATTTTTATTGTTTTTTAAACATTTTAAAAGTAAATTTTTATCTTGAAAAATCAAAACCAAATAAGTTTTAATTCATCTTGTGATTAAAGCATCGTTTTTCAAACCTCAACCAAAAATCACAAGTTGTTTATTCAAACTTATTTGGTGTCTCATCATTTTAATAAATTTTCTTTGAATAAATACTTTAAAAAATGATGAAATTAGGGTTTCTTCTATTTTCACCCTAACAAATCTTTTTCAAACACTCATGGGCCTCGATCAGAGTGTAAGACCGAACCCCTTTTTAACCAAAATAATTTTGGGCCTCAGACATTGTATAAGTCCCAACACATTTTCAAAAAACCTCGGCGCGATCGTCAATTCAAAAATCAAATAACCTGGGCCTTCCCTCGTGTTGTAAGTCCCATCTTTATTTTTCAAAATAATCCTTGGGCCTCTAATAGAGTTGTAAGACCCAACCCTTTTGTAAATAAACCTCTGTGGGCCTCAGTCATTGTATAAGTCCCTCTGCGATTTTCAAAACGGCGGTGCGATCACTGTTAAACCTTGGACCTCTCCTTGAGTATAAGCCCCAATAATCTTCTCAAAACAACTTCCCTTTTGATTTAGATTCAATATATATGTTGTTATCAAAACTTTCTTTAATTTCTTTGAACAACTAACAATACAGCATGGAAGCTTGCTCACCTATAAGTTTTAACCGCTTTCATTTACTCACTTTCATATATATATATATATATATATATATATATATATAACTGTATTGTGGGAAGCTGCGCACTGTAAGTTTTCTTTCATATCCTTTTAAATACTTGTCATATATTAACTGTATATATACTAGTATAGTTATTTAGAGTTTTCCCCGGCAACTAGGTCAAGAACTAGGTAAAGCCATGTTGGTCACTCTTAAATACAGTCAAAACTATATCCCCATAGGATTTACAGATACAGTCTTGCCTTCTCTTGGGCTTAACCAATATGGAACAAAGAGAAAGGCACTATCCTTCGTGAACCTTTTCTCAGGCTGTCACCCCTAGAAATTGTCAAAGAAACTCTACTCCCCAGAGTTGATCTATTCTCGGTGAATAGCATCTCTTGAGTTTCTTCAAACCTCAGAATTTTCACTAAATGATCTATTCTCGGTGAATAGCATTTCTTGAACTTTTCATGGTTTGGGACCCACAGGCTTCCTAAAAGCATCCCCGCCTCCTCTTGGGCTTTGTACAAGGACCCTCCGGCTTCTTAGAAGTTCTCATGCCTTCTCTTGGGCCTAATACAAGGACCCTTAAGACCTCTTAAAGTTATAAGACAGAACTTAGTCATCCTTTGCTAGAGCAGCCTTTCCAGTGTCAAACCTCTGACCAATATTAGGGTTGATTCTCATCCCTTAAAAAACCTGCCTCCTCCTGGAGGTATCATACAATAGATAAAACTCTTCCACACCAGTAGACTTGGACAGTCTAATCCCCTTGAGTCTCAAAGACATTCTCAAGTTCCCTATAAACATAGGAAGAAACCCCGATCATTCTGGATCGATCTCTAGTAGAGTTAAACCAATGGGTTCTAAAACCCAATCTCTCTCCTGAAAATCCCTACGCCAGGGTTAGTTTATCATCAGGATAACACTATCCCAAATCAGAACCTCAAGGCATCTGATACCCTAACTCTTCTGTAACCCTCAACAAGAGTTGATTTCCTAATTTGGACATGCCTCGGGATCTCAAGAATCCCCAGCATAAGATAGCCTCCTCTTAGGCCTTGTATAATGATCCTTTCCTCAGCATTTCAGCCTCCTCTTGGGCTTTGTACAATGATTCTACCCAGCGGAGCTAACCTTTTCAGACTCTCTTGTTGAGTCAATCACCTTTTCAGACTCTCTTGTTGAGTCAATCACCTTTTTAGACTCTCTTGTTGAGTCAATCACCTTTTCAGACTCTCTTGTTGAGTCAATCGCCTTTCAGCACTCTCTTGTTGAGTCAACCCTTTTAGCCTCAATCTTGGGCTTTGTACGAGACAGATACAAACCTCCCCGACAGAGTCAAAACCTTTCTCAGCTTCCTCTTAGGCTTTGTATAATGATATCCCCAAAGAGTCAGTCTCTTTTTTGCCTCAGCCTTGGGCTTTGTACAAGACAGATATAAACATTCTCTTGTGGAGTCGGTCTTACCCAGCCTTCTCTTAGGCTTTGGGTAAGGATTTCCCCAGTGGAGTCCATCAACCTCTTAGCTTCAACCTTGGGATTTGATCAAGGCACACAAAAATCAAAATTACCTCTTTAGAGATGATAAGTTCTCTCTCAGTCAAACCTTTTAGTTTCAATCTTGGGCTTTGAACAAGACACAAATAAACCTTTTAGCTTCAATCTTGGGCTTTGAGCAAGACACAAATAAACCTTTTAGCTTCAATCTTGGGCATCGAACAAGACACCAAAATATTATCTTTTTCTCCCTTAGAATAGGAGGAACTATGGTTGCTTTGATTTCCCTGTTTCGTTTAAACGGGAATACGTAGGCTTAAGATTGTGAAATCTTAGCGAGCATACTAATCCAAAACTCTAGGTCCAGTACCTTCATATCAATCAAAACTTAGGCCCAATACCTTACCAAAAACCTCGGGCAAGCCCGAAATCGAACAAAAACTCACTCACTCTCTCATATTTCCCAAGAAACTTTCCCAACCCATTACCGGATAAACACCATCAAGTATAAAGTGAAACCTAAAGCTAATATCCTGTGGATAACCACATATAGGATGGGTAATTGACAACTCCCCATTGTATAACCTGACACCGTACCCCCCAATCTCTTTAAGAGTTTGTTTAGTTAAACATTCACATGCAAGGTTAGTTTTAGATAACTTCCCTTTCCCTTCTAGCTTCATGGGATAAATAAGAAATCAGAAAGTAGCACCCCCTCCTACCATTGCGGTGAGGAAAACCCAGCGATAAGGTGGTCACATCACCGACAAAAATCGCTCGCTACAGGAAAATGGCAACTCTGCTGGGGAGTCACTGTATGATCTGTTTTACCTTAGTCATCATCGTCCCCATTTTCCAACAGGAAAATGGCGACTCTGCTGGGGAGTCATTTTGTTTGTATTGGATTATAAACTAGAATTCTAAAGAGGTCTAGGATGTTAGTTTTAGGAATACATACATATATATATATATATATATATATATATATAGCTTTTCCTAATTGATATCCGTGTTTATCTTTATGCTAATGGGACTGCGGGTGATGCCGCATCTGGAAAGTTTGAGTGACACCTAAGATAAGTGATGGCATTAGACGGGCAATCTTACAGGGAGTGACTCCCAAATATGAGACCCCGGTAGACCATCGAATCAGTGGAGATACCCTTTGCGGATTCAATGCCTATACGACTTCGGTTGTTGAAAGCAGATTGTTCGATTGTGGTGTCCATGAAACTGAGGATTTAGTAGGCCGAAACCTTGTTACTACTTTGTAGTGCGGAAGCTATCGGAAATAGTTGTCACGCGATACTACCCTCATTTAAGATTACTCTAAGATACTGCAGCTCGCTCGGGTGAACCAGCCTGCTGTTGTTATCCCAAGAGGGGTCAATGATTTTGAGGACAAGTACAAAAAATCACCAGTACAACCTTTGGGGATGGGTAGAGCCATGACTTCATGACACCAAACCTTTGACCCCATGTTTTTTTTATGTTTTTGTGTGCTGCATTCATGTATTCATTTCATCTAAAAAATTTTAAACAAAGAAAATTTTTCTCTTCTAGTCTCTCTTTTTCAAATTAAACTAAGACAATGATTGCAAATATCAGAGAGAAAGACTGCGTTATGGATTTTGGTAGAAGGAAGACTCACAAGTATACCTTCAAGGTTCCAAAACTAGAGGATTTAAGAGGGTTGGCAAGGATGATTACCAACCCTGATGCTTTTAGAGCTAAGTACGGAGGACTGCTGTCTCTGTTAAGGGTCCATGTAATTGAGGGAATCCTGGCAACGCTAATTCAGTTCTATGATCCGGTTTATCACTGTTTCACATTCCCAGATTATCAGCTAGCACCGACACTAGAGGAGTACTCTCACCTGACTGATTTACCCATCACTGACCAAGCTCCCTTTTCTGGACTGGAAGAAATTCCAAAAGATCGAACCATTGCAAGAGCAATCTATTTGGACGAGTCAGAAGTCAGGACTCACATGACCACTAAGGGTGGAATCCAAGGTTTACCAGCCAAGTTTTTGGTAAAGAAGGCTCTGTACTTTGCTAGTATAGGGAACGTGACTGCTTTCGAGAGCGTTTTTGTTCTGCTCACCTACGGGTTATTTCTGTTTCCCAACATTGATGATTCGTTGATATCAATGCCATTAGAATTTTTCTAATTGGAAACCCTGTGCCGACCTTGCTTGCAGACGCTTATCATTATGTACACTTAAGGAATTTATACAGCGAAGGAATGATCACATGTTGTGTACCCTTGCTATACAAATGGTTCACTTCCCATTTACCTAAGTCTGCTGCTTTTTGGGATCATAAGAGTACTCTGCGGTGGTCATAGAGAATCATGTCTCTTACCAACTCTGACATAGATTGGTACAATCGAATCTATGACGGGATCAGAATCATTGACAGTTGTGGAAATTTTCCTAATGTACCCCTCATAGGAACTAAAGGAGTAATCAACTATCATCCAGTTTTAGATCGTCGTCAATTTGGATACCCGATGAGGCATGTCCCGTGTAGTGCTCATCTGGAAGGTCTTTTCTTCAAGGAAGGAGAAAATGACAGGGCAATAAAGACAGAAATAGTCTGGAAACATGTTCACAGGAAAGGAAGAGAGTCTCTAGGAAAACCAGACTATGTCTCGGTGGAACCTTATCTCCATTGGGTACAAACTAGAGCTCTCAAGCTGAGGATGCCTTACCCTCGTCAAGAAGTTCTTCCGTTAAAGGAATTTGTCCTTTATTTTATGTCTGATACGGAAAAGCTCGACGCTCTAAAAGAAGATATGGGGAAACTTCGCAATGACATGCAAGCTCTGGCAGCATCTCAGATACAAAGGACTCTGATCTCAGAGATCACATCTACGCCCATAGTGGAAAAGTATGATCCTCGGTACAACATGCCTAAAGATCGTCCCTGGGGCAGGTCACCCAACTATATCCCGGAAGGATATATTCCGCCGATCACGGAAGATCCGGAAACTGCAGCAGGAACCGCTGGGCCTGAAGGTTACAAACTTCGGGAAAGCGAAGATGCAAGGGGCATGACAGCAACCCCTGAAGGTTACAAACTTCGGGAAAGGGAAACACCAAGAGTCACTGCCGTAATGACTATACCACCACCCGTGGTACACACTGTCCCAGAAGGACAGATTCCACAGATACCTTCTGGTGGAAACGAAAGTATGAATGACAGAATGAAGGAAATCTAGGAGCAATTCCTGGAGATGCAGAAGGAACTGCATGTCATTCGCGGTCAGGATCTATTCGGAAATGACGCCGCAGACCTTTGTTTGGTCCCCAATGTGAAAGTTCCGCATAAATTCAAGGTGCCCGAATTTGAAAAATACAAGGGTAACTCTTGCCCTTAGAGTCATTTGGTGATGTACGCTTAGAGGATGTCAACTCAGACAGAGAATCAACAGCTACTGATCCACTATTTCTAAGATAGTTTAACCGGTGTCGTACTCAAATGGTATATGGAATTAAACCACACAAAGATCGTCACTTTCAGAGATCTTGGCACTGCCTTTGTTCTACAATATAAGTATAATCTGGACATGGCACCGGACAGAGATCAACTCAGAGCCATTTCGCAGAAGGATAAGGAAACCTTTAAGGAATATGCTCAAAGATGGCGTGAGATTGCCACCCAGATTTGTCCACCTCTTGAGGAAAAAGAGATGACAAAGATCTTCTTGAAAACCTTGAGCTCATTTTACTACAACAGAATGGTCGTCAGTGCGCCCAGTGACTTCACCGAGATGGTAGGCATGGGAGTTCATCTTGAAGAAGCAGTCCGAGAAGGACATTTAGTTAAAGATGTTGGACCATCAAGCAACACCAAAAGATACGGTAGTGCTCTCCCTAAGAAAAAAGAGCAAGATATTGGCAATATCTCTCTCGGAAAGCAAAGGCGATGTTACCAACCAGTAGCAGCTGTAACTCCTGCTATTAACCCTGCACCTGTTCCTACGTATCAACCTCAAGTTGCTCAGAGCCAACCAAATCAACAACAATATCAACAAAGGACACAACAGCCTCTTCAGCAGGCTCGTCCTCAGTACAACAACAACCGTACAATGCGACCACCAGGGTTTGACCCTATACCGATGTTGTACACAGAACTGTTTCCACTACTACTGGTCAAGGGGCACGTCCAAACCAGGCCTCATCTTACAATATTGGAAAATCCGCCTTTTTGGTTCAAAGCGGATCGGATTTGCCCTTACCATCAAGGAGGACCAGGGCATAACATAGAAAACTGTCTCAGCTTCAAATCCGATGTACAGAAGCTTGTCAGGAGAGGGGTCTTATTCTTCAAGGATACAAATCCAAATGTTCAGACAAACCCGTTGCCTCAGCACGAGAAAGCTGCAGTCAATTTGATAGAGGAAAAGTTTAACCATAGCTATCAAATTCACAATGTACTCTTATTGGGAACTAATCTGGTTAAGATGCATTGCAGACAGAGTGGATACGGTCATGTACCATCTCGTAACTACCATCAATGTGATATCTGCTCTAAAGACAATCAAGGATGTTTTGTGGTGCAACCAACTCTACAGGAACAGATGGATCTCGGATGGATCTAAGATTACCGAATCCGTGAAGTCAACATGACTTATACAAATTCCAACATCATTCAGAACCATGACATTCTGGCGATGAATGTCAACTTGGTGGCAATGCACTCTAGGCAAAGCCAACATCATGATCTGCCATGACACGATTATGATTCCTGTCTAATCTGCTCGGTAAACAATCAGGGATGCTCTTTTGTACAAAAGGCCCTCCAGCATCAAATGGATCTTGGATGGATTCAGGATTACCGCGATAGAAGTCATTATCAAGTAAACATGATTCAAATCTTTGCTATTCGCTTGATGAATACCAGCTTGGTGGAATTACACGCTAAGCAAGTCCAGCTCGGTTTTCTGACTTCGCACGAGTATCAAAACTGTAGAGTATGTCGGGAGAGTGACCAAGGATGTGCTCTCGTTCAAAGGACACTTCAACACTTGTTAAACCACTAGTGGCTTCCGATCTATCTAGATGAAGACACACAACAAGCCAGTATGACTGACGGTTATAGCGAGCGATTTTGGACGCGGTTCTTAAGCGTTGTCGCTCTTTGGGGTTTACTACAGGTCGATTCATTTTTTATCCTATTATGAGTTGACTAAGGAAGGGAAATAGATGTCTCCAATTAACTCTGCTTGGATACTGAGTTTAAACAGCGGTCTGTTAGGTTATGGATGCTATATGGTAATGGGGCCTTTCTTTCTTCTTACTTTATTAAGGTGGAAAACTGGGACTATTCATGGGGAATTTGTCAGATTGGGTGGAGATAGGGGACTTTAGGTTTTTGGATTAGTGTGCTCGCTAAGATTTTTCTTTCAATCTTATGCCTACGTATTCCCGTTTACCGAAATAGGGAAATCAGAGCGTTCGTAGTTCCTCCTATTCTATGGGAGGAAATGGGTGTTTTGGTGTCTTGTTCAAAGCCCAATACGTGAAGCGAAAGGTGATCTATATCTTGTTCAAAGCCCAAGATGTGAAGCTGAAGGTGGTTTGTATCTTGTTCAAAGCCCAAGATGTGAAGCTGGAGGGTCTATTTGTATCTTGTTCGAAGCCCAAGATGTGAAGCTAAAAGGTGTTGTCTTTAGAGAGAATTTGTCATCTCTAAAGAGGGTTTGTTTGTCACAACAGTTTATAAAGGAGAATTACTTTAACCGGGATATGTGACTCCGACAATGCCATAATTTCCTTTATAGGGGGGTTCCAACCTGAAGGAGAAGACTTTAACTCAGTGTAGAGCAATGCTATCTTTCCTTAGGAATTTTTCATGCTAAAAGAGGAACAGTGGCATGGATGTAAATAATCCAGAGGCTTGTCGCTTACAGCGATTAGATGAAGGGGAAGGAGTTGTTGATGTTTGTGTACTGTGAACGAGGCACAACTTTGATGCTAAAAGGTTGATTGACTCAACCGGAGTTTTCTTATACAAAGCTTAAGAGGAGGCTATTGGCCCAACAAGAGGGAGTTTTTATGTGTCTCGTACGAAGCCCGAGAGAGAGAGGCTAAAAGGGTTGACTCAACAGGAGAATCTTTTATACTCAACAAGTGAGTGTTTTTGTATCTCGTGCGAAGCCCGAGATGGAGGCTAAAGATGGTGACTCACCAAGAGAATCTTTTATACTCAACAAGAGAGTGATTTTGTATCTCGTACGAAGCCCGAGATAGAGGCTAAAAGGGAGATTGGCTCAACAAGAGAGCCTTTTATACTCAACAAGAGAGTGATTTTGTATCTCGAACGAAGCCCGAGATGGAGGCTAAAGGTTTACTGTTTCAGTTAAGTGACAGGTCCAGTATGTGGGTTAAAAGAGAAAATCAGTTCTTATATGAGTAATGTTGCACTCATGGATTTGATCTGAGAATCGAGATTGTTTCCTGTTCTTTAAGGAAATGGGGAATCCAAAGGGTATTTGAGACTGTCCAAGTCTGTGGGCGTTTCCTTACTTGAGAATGTCTCTGAGACTCAAGGAAATTAGACTGTCCAAGTCTAGAGTTTTATCTTTTGTACTATGCTTAAAGAAACAGTTATAGTACGTTCATGGTAGAAAGATCTAGACTCTTTGAAAGACTGTTCTATTAAGATGACTAATTTATGTTCCTATACCTCTAGGAGGTCGTCGGGACAATTTGTACGAAGCCCAAGAGGAGGCTGGAAACTTTTAAGAAGCCGAGGGATAATTTGTACGAAGCTCAAGAGGAGGCTATCATTCCCGGAGGAAGAAATCATTTATACGAAGCCTAAGAGGAGGCTGTGAATACTTCTAAGAAGCTGACGGGTCCTTGTACAATGCCCAAGAGGAGGCGGGGATGCTTTTAAGAAGCCTTTGGGTCCCCAAATCCCGAGAAGTTCAAGACAGGCTATTCACAGAGAATAGATCAAGCCAGGAAAGTTCGAGAATTTGGAAGAAAGTCAAGAGATGCCATTCACGGAGAAAATATCATCTTTGGGGAATAGAGTTTCTTTGACGATTTCTAAAGGTGACAGTCTGTGAAAGGGTTCACCGAGAATGCTGCCTTTCACATCTCCATATTGTTTAACCCCAAGAGGAGGGAAGACTGTGTCTGGTAATCCTATGGGAATCTAGTTTTGTCTACTTTTAAGAGTGATCAACGGGCTTAATGCTAGACGTAGTTGTCGGGGAAACTCTAAATATCGATACTATTATTACACAGTTGTAATGAGTTTATGAAAGAAGACTTACAGTGAAACAGCCCTACAATACAGTTATATGTATATGAAAGCGGATAAAGAAAGCATATAACCACTTACTCGGTTGTAGAGCTTCCATGTTGTTTGGTTAGTTGTTCAACAAAGAAAGATTGAAAACAACATTATATTCAAAATCAAAGGAGAAAGTGCTCTGAAAGAAAAATTGGGGGCTTATAGCTCAAGGAGAGGCCCAGGGTTTTATCAGTGATCGCACTGTCGTTTTGTACAGGGACTTATAAAGGTGACTGAGGCCCAAAAAGGTTTTCTGTACAAAGGGATGGATCTTACACTCTCTCAAGAGGCCCAAAGAGTTTAAAAAAAATGGGGCTTATAACACGAGGGTAGGCCCAGATGTTTTTTTGTTTTGAAATGGCGATCGCGCCGAGATTTTCTTTTAACACAGAGGGACTTATACAATATCTGAGGCCCAAATTTGTTTTGGTTAAAAGGGGATTGGGTCTTACACTCTAATAGAGGCCCAAAAATGATTTTGAATGGGTCTTATAGCTCGAAGAGAGGCCCGGATGGTTTGTTTTAAACGGGCGATGATCGCGCCGAACTTTTGAAATACAACGGGACTTATACAATAAGTGAGGCCCAAAATTGTTTGTATTTACAAAGGATTGGGTCTTACACTCTATTAAAGGCCCAAAGTGTATTTTAGGAAAAGAAATTGGGCTTACAACACGAGGGGAGGCCCAGATGATTTTCAGTTTGAAAATCGTGATCGCGCCGAGATTTTTAACGTATCGGGACTTATACAATAACTGAGGCCCAAAATATTTTTGTACAAAAAGGGTTGGGTCTTACACTCTATTAGAGGCCCAAAGAGTTAAAAAAAAAGATTTGTTAGGGTGAAAATCAAAGAAACCCCAATTTCATTTTTTAAAGGCATTTTTCAAAGAAAAATCAAGTAAAAAAATGATAAAAATATCAAATAAAATCATTAATCATGTTATAAACAATGATTAATGTTTATGAAAAAGTATTTTATCCACATGAATATTTAAAATCATTTTGGTTTTAAAAATCAAGAAAAAGAAATCATTTTAAAAGCATTTAAAACAATTTAAAACAATATTTTTGAGTATATTAAAAATATATCAAATAATAATATTTTTTTGTGATTTTTTGTGGATTAAAATATTATGGAGTATGAATAAGAAGTGTGTAAAACAGAATTGGAAAATGATGATTTTTGCTATGTAAAAGAATTGGTTGAGTTTTGAAGATAAACTAAGAAAAAGAGGAAAAATGTCACAACATCAACTTCGACATCTCTTATGGGGCAAAAAAACAGTACTGAAACTTTAGTTTTTAACACCTTTTTTATCAAATTTCAAACACTCATAACTCTCTCAATTTTTAACGGAATTAAAATTCGAAAGTACCTATCTTGACCGATTTTTCGCAAGGAATCCAATGGTACTGCACATACACACTGAAACTCGACGTACAAAACACGCGAATCGAAAAACTAGAACTGCACCTAATTTAAAACATTGTTTCTCGTCAAATTTCCAACACGTGTAACTCTCTCGATTTTTAACGGAATTAAGATTCAGAAGAGCCTATCTTGATCGATTTTTCACAAGGAATCCAATGGTACCACATATACACACTGAAACTCAACATACAAAACACGCGAATCGAAAAACCAGAACTGCACGTTAGTTTTCGACGTCGTTTCGCGCCAAACTTCCAACGCGCGTAACTCTCTCAATTTTTATCGGAATCAAAATCCGTAAAAACCTATCTTGACCGATTTTTCGCAATGAATCCAATGGTATCACACATACAGAAAACACGACGCAAAAAACCAGAACTGGACTGTGTTTTTAAAACAACCAAAACTCCACATATAAACATGTTAAAGTGCAAACAGTAGGAAGATCACATCATACACATTAAGGACTACATTTTTGCTTCAAGAATTGTTCAATATGATGCATGTATGCGGACAACAAAGGAAATCATGATTCAAAGAATTCAAGTTGTGAATTTTACCTCTTTTTTGGAGATTTTGTGCAACCTACCAAGTGCTTTATTCCAGAAATGATTTGATACTTTGGACACCCTTAAATGACCTCTTAGAAGCTTTTAGGATGGTTGGAATCAGCTGGAAACCTCTGGAGCAAGTTTGAGCTCTTTCTTGCAAAATGGGCAAAAGTGGCCAAAATGCCAACTCTCTCAAATGGTGTTCCAGATGTGTGGCACCATTTGGCACAGTTTAAGGATGATATTTGGAGTGTGTTTGAGGTTTTATCTAGTTTGGAAAGTGACTGAATCAAGACATGGCTTGAAAAATGCAAAAAAAGTCCAATTTTGAGGTTTTGAGAGGTGACTTTGTGATCTTGGTGTTACAGGTTACTTGTGATAGTTTGGATCACCTACATATGATGTTTATGAGGTGTTAGGATCATGAGTTGTGATGGAAATGCTCTCTAAGTCAAAAACTCCGAATTTCCTTACTAAAGAAGGCATTTTGGAGTGAAAGAGAGAATTTGAGGAAAGCATTTGTTTGATGGCTTTGGTGTACTCAAACTGAGCACAAATGAGTTCTATTTATAGTAGAGCAAGTTTGTTTTGGCAGCAATGGTGAATGGTGGCTGCAGCAGAGGTTTGTTCAATGCTGGCCAATGAAAATCCAAGTCTCCATTGGCTAGAGGTTAGGGCACAGGCTGTTGGTTCCCTAGTTGTTGGAGGAATCTTAACTGAATTCAGTTAGAGGAAGCTCAATTTATGCCACCTCTAAGCATCCATTAAACGCTCCAAACCAAAATTGGAGTCTTGTCCCTCTTTTAGGGGTTTTTAGGTTTGGCATGCTACTTGTAGAATCTTAGACTTAGGAGGCTTATGGATCAGATCATCCCCCATGGATTTGATCCTCAGATGTGTCCAAAATGATGACAAGGCTTAGAAATTCGTGTGGCACAAGAAATGTGCAAATCTGTCCTGAAACATGTCTTAAAAATCAGCTGCAGCAAGCCTTGCTCAAGAATGATAAATGGCTGTTCCAGGACTCTATGGAAAGCTGAGATGACATACTTCAACTTTGATGTTTGACCCTAGACTTGGTTCAATTTGGATCATGGAGAAAAACATCCTTGAAGTTGGGACATTCTTGCTGGAAAAATATTAATGATGTCCTATGCAATGTTGGAACATCTGACAACTTTGAACATTAATAATTCCAAACTTTAATCACTTGTATCTTTTAATCCACTATGATATTTTGAGTTGAATAGAATTGCATCTTTGATGCTTGTCTTGCTTGGTGACAAAGCTTGAAAATTGTGTGGCACAAGAAAAAGTGCACAAAATCTGTCCTAAAAAAATAGCTGCAGCTAGCCTTCTTGTAAAGTCCATAACTTCCTGCTCGAGTGTGATAAATGGACGTTCTACAACTTTCTGGAAAGCTGAGATAACGTACTTCAACTTTGATGTTCAAGGCTTGTGAAGATAAGACTTGTAAAGTTGGCAAAAATGACCTTGAACTTGTGTGGTCAAATCTGTCCTAAAAACTGTCATGAAAATTCTGTTTTATCAATGCCTTTTGCAGAGACCATAACTTTCTGCTCGAGAATGATAAATGAGCTTTCTAGGACTTTCTGGAAAGGTGAGATGACGTACTTCAACTTTGATGTTCAAGGTTTGGCTTGAAACAACTTGGATCATGGAGAAAAACATCCTTGTAGTTGGGACATTCTTGCTGGAAAAATATTAATGATGTCCTATGAAATGTTGGAACATCAGACATTAAGAATTCCCAACTTTGATCACCTATATCTTTCAATCCTTATGATATTTTGAGTTGATTCCTTCTACAATGTTGAAGTATCAAATACCCTCTTTAAAAGTAGCCCTTACGCAAAACCAATGGATGCTTGGGTCAATAGTTACAACCTTGAAAAGTTGTGCACTTGAACATGATTTTAACTTAGAAAAATTTTCTAAGTTTCTTTCAATTTGATAAATTTTTCAATTTTGCATGATTTCTTGATTTAAATTTGATCAAATTAAATCATCCATCATATTTTCTTGAGTAATGGCTTGTGAAGCTCAAAGTTGACCAAAAGTCAAACTTTGACCTTCTGTGTCAGTTGACTTTGTATTAGATGAACTTGAGGCTTGATCCACTTGAAATGTTGCACTCTTGTGCTTAATTCTTGACGTGGGAGTCCTCTTGATCCTTTGTGGGTGTTTGAGAGGCTATACAAGTTGAAGATCATGTCATTTCTTGATTGATCCTTTATCTAAGAGCTCTGAGAGGGCCTGAAACCCTAAATTTGATAGTAGTGGTTGCTCACCCATCTTTGGGGAGACTAATGAGGCATAAAGGTACACCCATATTGTGATGATGATTAGTACAATGATGGGAAATCTTAGTGGTCAAAATTTGGGGTATGACAACGGTAACCCTACTAGGCATCAAAGTCAGGATGTTCAATCAATGAAAACAGATCTAGTGAGGTTATACTGCATAAAAAGCGGACGTGGCCAGGTGCCACCACACAACTATGAGCGCCGTAGAGTCTGCTCAGAGAATAATCAAGGATGCTACTTCGTGCGAGCATCTCTCCAAAGTCAGTAGCACCATAAAGAGATTCAACCGTGTTCAAGCTCTGGTTCAATTAACGTAATGTCCGAATATCTTCCCAATCGAGGCAAAGATGTTGTCTTGATCCCTGAATGAGAAGTGGCCAAAGATGTGTGCACCATAATCCCTTTACTCCATGAATCAAGAGTCCTCTTGTTAGCGGAAGGATTCTCAACCTCGAACCAATTGAGGCCGGCTATGATGGTCAGAAAAATCAGAAGGCCCCTGTAGTTATCTATTTGCCGGGACCAGTACCGTACAAATCCGATAAAGCTATCCCTTACAAATACGGTGCAACAACAATTGAGAATGGAAAGGAAACTCCATTACCCTCCGTCGTGAATATTGCAGACATCAGTCGAGTAACACGGAGAGGTCGAATCTTCAACCGAGGAGTTGGAGAACCTACCAGAGAAAAGGAACTGCAAACAGAAGTTCCTAATCAACCAGTTGGTCAGTCCAGTGATCCCGACCTTTCAAAGAATGATGATGAGATGCTGAAGCTCATCCAAAATAGTGAATACAACATTGTTGATCAACTATCGGTCCTCACACTTTCCAAGTCACTTTCCAAGTCATGGACATCTGGGCAGCATACAACTGTTTGTTAGGAAGACCTTGGATACACGAGGCTGGGGCAGTCACTTCGACGCTTCACCAGAAGCTGAAGTTCGTCAAGAACGACCAACTAGTCACAGTCTGTGGAGAACAAGCCTTGATCGTGAGTAACTTATCATCGTCCACTTGTGTAGAACCAGAGGAGGTTGTTGGAACCCAATTCCAAGCACTTTTGGTGAGCAATGACAACCAATCAGAAAAAGGAACGTCAATTTCATCGTACAGAGATGCTCTCGAAGTGATCAAAAGTAACAATGCGAAAGGATGGGGAGAGCTTGTCATTCCTATGTATGACAAAACAAAGAAGGGTCTTGGTTTTTCCTCAACCTGTACCCAGATAGCTACTAACGATGAAAGCCTTCATCCCATTCAGGATTTTTTCCGCAGTGGAGGTTTTCTTCACCCAGTGTCTCAAGAAGTACATACCATCAACGAGGGTGATTCCTCCATAACAGATGAAGAATGGAAGTCCTATCTTAACGAGGATGATTATATGTCTCAGGAAGAGGTGCCTACACCATTTTGCTTTCCCGCATAGAGTCCGAGATTTATACCAAGATCATATGTCAAAATGATATACGGAGATTGTGATCCAGAAGGATGTCGTGCTCCGCCAAACTCATTAGAGGAGGACACTCTGATGAAAGACAACTTTAACCATGACTATTATGGCCCAATGGATGGCCTGCCTATCTGGCAGCCGTACCCAGGAGATTTGGGACAAGAAAGTCACCCCAACGATACATATCAGCTGAGCATCTTTGAAAAGAATACCTGCGTCCCCACCGAATCATGGGATCATTACTCAGGGAATTCAGAAAATATCCAGCACGACGATGAATTTGCAAAGATTGCCGGGCTAGAGTTCATTAACTATGCTTTTCCCGAGGTCAACGTCATCGAAAGAGATGACTCCTCCAGTTCCAAAGAAGTGTGGGACACCTTAGGACAACCAAGTGCCAAATTCGACTACTTGGTCAAGTACACCGCTCCTGAAAGCTCTTGTATCAGGCTCGAAGGTATCCAGCCAACTGGATGGGGAGATTTACCTGAGAGTACAAATACGGTGCCAGATATAACGGAAGAGGTCGCCTACGACAACTCTGCTTGGGAAACAGATTCCAACGATCCTGCTCCACCAGAAAGCAGCGTTATTTCTGAAGACAAATCAAGAGGGAAAGCACCAGACTTTGTTGTTCACCAAGGAGGTCGCCGCCAATGGGTTGCTGTCGACGTTCTGAAAGTCGTTCATAAGTCTAAGTAATTGCCATCTTTAACCTTTCACCCTGCCCAGGTGGAACAGATGTTTTGATAGGGCTCACTTTCTGTAAATGTACCTCTTCGCTATGCCCAAAGCGGCAAGTTTTGTTTTATAGGGCTGTATTTTCAAGAATCGACCAGATCATAAATAAAATAACGTCGTTCTGTAATTTCCGCATTTATTGCTTCTCTTTTCTCTTTTTTCAGAAAATGGTAATCCTTAAAAACAACTCAAATAATAAAAACAAGCATTTTTCCGAAAACACACTGCACGCACTCTTGCATTCTCTCTATCTCTTCTAAAATCAATCATCACGTCATACAGATTGATTGTTTTAAACCCCATTGAAACATACGATCCAATGCCTTCTCCCAACTTTGAATTCCCGGTATTTGAGGCTGAAGAAGAAAATGACAAAGAAATTCCAGAAGAGATCTCCCGATTACTCAGCCAAGAGGAAAGGTCCATTAAACCTTACAAAGAGCCATTGGAAACAGTCAACTTGGGTTCAGAAGAAGAGAGAAAGGAAGTCAAGATTGGGGCACTGCTCAGTCTGACTGTCAAAGAAGGTTTGTTAAAGCTTCTCAAAGAATTTCCCGATGTATTCGCTTTGTCCTATCAGGATATGCCAGGGTTGGATACCAGCATCGTGGAACATCATCTACCATTAAGATCAGAATGTCCACCAGTAAAACAAAGGTTGAGACAGACTCATCCAGACATGGCCATCAAAATCAAGGAGGAAGTACAGAAACAGATTGATGCGGGTTTCTTCGCCACATCAGAATATTCTCAATGGTTAGCCAACATAATACCCTTTCCAAAAAAGGACGGAAAGGTCAGAATGTGTGTAGACTATAGGGATCTGAACAAAGCCAGTCCAAAGGATAATTTTCCCTTACCGCACATAAACATGCTGGTAGACAGTACAATAAAGTTCAAAGTTTTCTCCTTCATGGTTGGATTCTCGGGCTATAATCAGATAAAAATGGCGCCGAAAGACATGGAGAAAATTTTGTTCATCACCCCATGGGGCACATTTTGTTACAAGGTAATGCCATTCGGTTTGAAGAACGCCGGGCAACCTATCAAAGGGCCATGACAACTCTGTTTCATGACAAGATACAGCAAGAGATAGAGGTATATGTCGATGATATAATTGCCAAATCTAAGACAGAAGAGGAGCATGTGACCCACCTATTAAAACTATTCGAGCGGTTGAGAAAGTACAAACTCCGCTTGAATCCCAATAAGTGCAAATTCGGTGTCCGTTCAAGGAAACTGCTAGGGTTCATCGTCAGCCAGAAAGGAATTGAGGTTGATCCTGATAAGGTCAAGGCCATTCAAGAAATGCCATCTCCAAAAACTGAAAAACAAGTCTGGGGATTCCTGGGACATTTGAACTACATTTCCAGATTTATATTCCTCAGGACCGCAACATGTGAGTGTAGCGAGCGATTTTTGTCGGTGGCGCGACCACCTTATCGCTGGGTTTTCCTCACCGCAATGGTAGGAGGGGGTGCTACTTTCTGATTTCTTATTTATCCCATGAAGCTGGAAGGGAAAGGGAAGCTATCTAAAACTAACCTTGCACGCGAATGTTTAACTGAACAAACGCTTAAAGAGATTGGGGGTCCGGGGTCAGGTTATACAATGGGGAGTTGTCAATTACCCATCCTATATGTGGTTATCCACAGGATATTAGCTTTAGGTTTCGCTTTATACTTGATGGTGTTTATCCGGTAATGGGTTGGGAAAGTTTCTTGAGAAATATGAGAGAGTGAGTGAGTTTTTGTTTGATTTCGGGCTTGCCCGAGGTTTTTGGTAAGGTATTGGACCTAAGTTTTGATTGATATGAAGGTACTGGACCTAGAGTTTTGGATTAGTATGCTAGCTAAGATTTCGCAATCTTATGCCTACGTATTCCCGTTTAAACGAAACAGGGAAATCAGAGCAATCGTAGTTCCTCCTATTCTAAGGGAGGAAAAAGATAATGTTTTGGTGTCTTGTTCGAAGCCCAAGATTGAAGCTAAAAGGTTTATTTGTGTCTTGTTCAAAGCCCAAGATTGAAGCTAAAAGGTTTGACTGAGAGAGAACTTGTCATCTCTAAAGAGGTATTATTGATTTTTGTGTGCCTTGATCAAAGCCCAAGGTTAAAGCTAAGAGGTTGATGGACTCCAATAGGGAAATCCTTATACAAAGCATAAGAGGAGGCTGGGAATGACTGACTTAACAAGAGAGTGTTTATATGTCTTGTAAAAAGCCCAAGATTGAGGCTAAAAGAGACTGACTCTTTGGGGATATCATTATACAAAGCCTAAGAGGAGGCTAAAAGTTTGAATTTTCTGGGGAAAATGTTCTACCTGTATTGTACAAAGCCTAATATTGAGGCTAAAAAGAGATTTTGACTCCGCCGGGGAGATTTGTATATGTCTGGTACGAAGCCCAAGATTGAGGCTGAAATGAGAAATTTAACTGACTCGGATGAGGATATTTTTATGTGTCTTATACAAAGCCCAAGATTGAGGCTAAAAAGAGTTTGACTCTGCGGGAGAGTATTATCTGTCTTGTACAAAGCCCAAGATTAAGGCTGAAAGACGTTTGATTCAGCTTAGGGAATTATTTCTCGAAGCCTAAAGAAGGCTAGGAGGAATTGACTTCACCAGGGAAGATACTTGTCCCAAGCTTGAGAGAAGGTTATGAAGATTTATGTCTTGTACAAAGCCCAAGATTGAGGCTAAAAGGGTTTGACTCAACAAGAGAGTGTTTTTATTTGTCTTGTACGAAGCCCAAGATTGTGGCTGAACAAGCTGGAGAAATCATTCTTCCTAAGAGGAGACTGACTTCTGTTAGCGGAAATCTTTATATCAAACCTAAGAGGACACTGAAAAAAGATTGACTCAACAAGAGAGTGTTTTTATCAGTCTCGTACAAAGCCTAAGATTGAGGCTAAAAGGTTGACTCAACAAGAGAGTACTGAAAGGTGATTGACTCAACAAGAGAGTCTGAAAGGTGATTGACTAAACAAGAGAGTCTGAAAAGGTGATTGACTCAACAAGAGAGTCTGAAAGTTATTGACTCAATAAGAGAGTCTGAAAAGGTTAGC
Source organism: Lathyrus tuberosus (assembly GCA_022829125.1). Classification (NCBI taxonomy): domain Eukaryota; kingdom Viridiplantae; phylum Streptophyta; class Magnoliopsida; order Fabales; family Fabaceae; genus Lathyrus; species Lathyrus tuberosus. The sequence goes on along the minus strand of JALAZF010000601.1, from coordinate 2,965,169 downwards.
TCTGCTAGGGAGAATCGTTGTACAAAGACCAAGAGGAGGCTAACTGCGTTGAGGAAAGGTCATTATACAAAGCCTAAGAGGAGGCTAGCTTTTGCTGGGAAATATTGAGATCTCGAGGCAGGTCCAAGTGGGAAATCAACTCTTGATGATGGTTACATAAGAGTTGGGGTATCAGATACCTTGAGGTTCTGATTTGGGACAATGTTATACTAATGATAAACTAACCCTGGCTTGGGGATTTTCAGGAGAGAGACTGGGTTTTAGAACCCATGGGTTTAACTCTACTGGAGATCGATCCAGAATGATCGGGGTTTCTTCTTTTGTTTATAGGGAACTTGAGAATGTCTTTGAGACTCAAGGGGATTAGACTGTCCAAGTCTACTGGCGTGGAAGAGTTTTATCTTTTGTATGATACCTCCAGGAGGAGGCGGGTGTTTTAAGGGATGAGAAGCAACCCTAAAATTGGTAAGAGGTTTGACACTGGAAAGACTGCTCTAGCAAAGGATGACTAAGTTTTGACTTATACCTTTAAGAGGTCTTCAAGTTCCTTGTATTAAGCCCAAGAGAAGGCATGAAAACTTCTAAGAAGCCGGAGGGTCCTTGTACAAAGCCCAGGAAGAGGCGGGGATGCTTTTAGGAAGCCCGTGGGTCTCAAACCATGAAAAGTTCAAAAAATTCTATTCACCGAGAATAGATCATTTAGTGAAAGTTCTGAGGTTTGAAGAAACTCAAGAGATGCTATTCACCGAGAATAGATCAACTCTGGGGAGTAGAATATCTTTGACAATTTCTAGGGGTGACAGCCTGAGAAAAGGTTCACGAAGAATATTGCCTTTCTCTTTGTTCCATATTGTTTAAGCCCAAGAGAAGGCAAGACTGTATCTGGAAATCCTATGGGGATCTAGTTTTGACTGTATTTAAGAGTGACCAACATGGCTTTACCTAGTTCTAGACCTAGTTGTCGGGGAAAACTCTAAATAACTATACTAGTATATATATATAGTTGATATATGACAAGTATTTAAAAGGACATGAAAGAAAACTTACAGTGCGCAGCTTCCCACAATACAATTATATATATATGAAAACGAGTAAGTGAAAGTGGTTAAAACTTACAAGTGAGCAAGCTTCCATGTTGTATTGTTAGTTGTTCAAAGAAATTAAAGAAAGTTTTGATAACAACATATATATTGAATCTAAATCAAAAGGGAAGTTAGTTTGAAAATATTATTAGGGCTTATACTCAAGGAGAGGCCCAAGGTTTAACAGTGATCGCACCGTCGTTTTGAAAATCGCAGAGGGACTTATACAACGACTGAGGCCCACGGAAGTTTATTTACAAAAGGGTTGGGTCTTACAACTCTATTAGAGGCCCAAGGATTGTTTTGAAAAATAAAGATGGGACTTACAACACGAGGGGAGGCCCAGGTTATTTGATTTTTGAACTGGCGATTGCGCCGAGGTTTTTTTGAAAATGTGTTGGGACTTATTCAATGTCTGAGGCCCAAAATTGTTTTGGTTGTAAAGGGGTTGGGTCTTACACTCTGATAGAGGCCCATGAGTGATTGAAAAAGATTTGTTATGGTGAAAATCGAAGAAACCCTAATTTCATCATTTTTTAAAGTATTTATTCAAAGAAAATTTATTAAAATGATGAGACACCAAATAAGTTTGAATAAACAACTTGTGATTTTTGGTTGAGGTTTTAAAAATGATTCTTTAATCACAAGATGAATTAAAACTCATTTGTTTTTTATTTTTCAAGATAAAAATTCACTTTTAAAATGTTTAAAAAACAATAAAAAAGATTTTTTTTTACAAAATACCAACTATATTAAAATAATAATATAAATCTGATTTTTTTTGTAGAATAAAATATTTTAATGTTTTTGTGATTTTTCAGAAAAAGAACCAATAAAAAATGATTAAAATTGAGAGAGAAATTAATTTTCCAAATCATTTAAAATAATATGACAAATATTAAAAAAGTGGAAAAAATGGTAAAAAAAAGGGTCTGGGGCGAGGGGGACTCGAACCCCAGATCTCTAGGTTGCAGTGAGCGCCTTCTACCACTGGGGTGGTGATACATCCGTGTATCAAAACCACCCCATGAATACTTAAGGGGTGCCTTGTTTTAGGCTTGGCCAAGGCAAAGCAAGGCAAGGTTTTGGTCCAAAAACGTAAAGGTTGTAACTTTCTGATTTCTCCATGGATTGGGACTAGATTTAGGTCTATCCTGCCTAGAATTTCACAAGGAATCCAATGGTGCCCTTTGTTTTTTCAGATGAGGACCCAATTTTAAAACCCAATAGTGGTTTTGAAATAGGCCTCCATTTGCATTTTCTGTGCTACCCCATGGTACAGGCATGAATTACATGATGAATTGGTTCAAACGCAACATATACAACATGTATGAGATATTTATGATCAGTGGCCTTCAAAGCAATGCATATTTCAAGGAGTTCAAGTTGTGATGCTTACCTCTTTAGGAGCTTTTTGTGCTATCTGCCAAGTTTCTTGTGCCAGAAGTAATTTGATGCTTTAGACACTCTCAATTGGTCCCTTAGAAGCTTTTAGAATGATCACCACCAGCTGGAATCCTCAGGAACAAGTTTGAGCTCTTTCTTGCAAAAGGGGCAAAAGTGACCAATATGGGAACTCTCTCAAATGGTGTTCCAGATATGGGGAACCATTTGGGACAGTTCAAGGATGATATTTGAAGTGTGTTTGAGGTTTTATCTGGTTTTGAAAGTGACTGAATCAAGGCTTGGCTTGAAAAATACAAAAAAGTCCAATTTTGAGGTTTTGAGAGAGGACTTTGTGATTTTGGTGTTACAGGTCACATATGAGAGTTTGGACAGCTTAGATACAACATATTGGATGTGTTTGGATCATGAGCCGTGATTGAATTGCTCTCTAACTAAAAAACTCAGAGATACCTTGCAAAAGAAGGCATTTTGGCCTAAAGAGAGGGATTTTGAGGAAAGCATCAGTTTGGGTGCTTTGGTGTACTTAAACTGATCACAATTGATGTCTATTTATAGTGTGTCAAGTTTGTTTTGGCATCAATAGTGAATGAAGGTTGCAGCAGGCCTTTGGCCAATGTTATGCAAAAGGAATCTCAAGTCTCCTCTAGCCATTGACTTGAGATTAGAGCACGAGCTTTGTAGCTTTGGTTCAAAGATAAACTTGGACTGAATTCAGTTGGAATAGGCTCAGTTCATGCCACCTTGGTATATGCATTGAATTCTTGGAAACAAAATTGGATATTTGGCACTTTTTAGCTTTTTCAGGTTTGGCATGCTACTTGTAGATTCTTGGACTTTGGAGGCTTGGAGATCAGATCATCCCCCTTGGATTTGATCCTCAGATGTGTCCAAAATGATGACAAGGCTTGGATTTATCAGATTTGGACAAATCGAGCAAATGTGCACAATTCTGCCTTGAAAAACCAGTTCAGGATGCCATGTTCCAAGGGTTGTATCTCCTTGCTCAAACGGAATTTGGGGATGATCTGGTACTTGTTGGAAAGCCCTCATGGCATAATTAAAATTTGATGTCCACCTCTAGACCTGGTTTGACTTGGATCAAGGTGAAAAATGTCCCTACATTATGGAAAAAGTAAGGCAGATTTTGACTTAGTGAAAATTTCACTAAGTGTTGGAAAAATGCAAATTTCATGTTTTCAGCCATTTTGATAACTCCATAACTTAAAATCCATTAAGAATTGGAATGAGATGTCTTTGACACTTTTTAAGTGTGTAATGAGAGCTACAAATCCATATTTGGACCATCCAAAATGGTTGCTTGGATCTCAAGTTATGATCCTTGGAAGTTGGTACCCTAGCCACTTTGTTCCATAACTTAGAAAATTTCTAAGTTTTTTATGGTTACCCCTTTTACAAGTTAACTCACTTTCTTTGGTTTTTCTTGATGAATGATGATTCGAATCACATATTAACATTGTTTTAAGGTTAAGGAACCATAATTGTGAAAAATTCCAAAAAGTCAAACTTGATTTGGTGCACAGTTGACTTTTTATCGGATGAAACCCAAACGGTGTGATACTTTGTGAAATCAAGCCCTTGACCTAAATCAAACCTAATGGATATATTACATAGGTGTTACAGGGTGTATTGAATCATGTCCCAAGGTTTGGGAGCATGTCTTGGTCAAAAGTCAAAGGTACAATTGACTTTTCCCTTGATACCCTAATTGTGGTCCTAATGAAATTGAAACTTGTGGATTAGGCTTATTGGATCAATCCATTGTTGCAAATGGATCAATGTAGTGTATTGGAGACCCTCAAATCATGTCTTGAGGTCTTGGCTCATGTTTTGTCCCAAAAGTTAACTTAAAGGTGAATTAGGTCAAGAAACCCTAATTCCTGATTTTTGGATAAATGCATCCCCTGAGGTTAAATTGACTTGATGATTGGGTCCATGAGGTCCCTTGGAGTATCTTGGGTTGTGCTTTGAAGTATTGGCTCATGCCCAGAGGAAAATTTCCATCTGGAGTCCTCAATCGACCAAAACCCTAATTTGGTGACACTGACGATCTTGAGGCTTGATCCACTTTGAATGCTGCAACTTTGTGCCTGATTCTTGATGTGGGAGTCCTCTTGATCCTTTATTGATGTTTTGAGAGGTTAGACAAGTTGAAGATCATGTCATTTCTTGATTGATCCTTTGTCTAAGTGCCCTGAGAGGGCTCAAAACCCTGATTCTTGTTTGTGGTGGATGCTCAAACATATCTGAGGAGATTGATGAGGCATGATGGTTCACCCATATTGCGATGATGATTTTCCCAATGATGGGAAATCTTGGTGGTCAAAATTTGGGGTATGACAGATGCCCCTATTTAATCTTCTTGGACCCGAAGGTGTGAATGGCGAAGGTATTTGGGCATTCGGGGTGCAAGAGGATTAAATATCGGAATACTCGAAATTTTGTTGGTGGTTATGAATGGCAGCTTGCTCACCCATCTTCTAAGCAATGATGCTTAGAAAAGGTGAAACTTCCCCTCGATCCTGGTCTCCAACCAGGGAACTGGTCTAAGTTTCTGAAATAAACTTCCCCTCGATCCTGGTTTCCTACCAAGGAACTGGCCTAAGTTTCTGAAATAAACTTCCCCTCGATCATGGTTTCCTACCAAGGAACTGGTCTAAGTTTCTGAAATAAACTTCCCCTCGATCCTGGTTTCCTACTAAGGAACTTGTCTAAGTTTCTTTTGTCAATAAACTTTCTTGACAAGGGACGCTGTTTGTTAGCGATTTTCCTCAAACTTCTCGCCGAATTTTCCTGGGGAGATGCCATTTGATGGGAAAAAGTTTTGATGTCAGACTTGCTGGGGAAACCCATTCGTCTGAGCTATAGAGGTGTACAAACTTCTCTGTTGGAGATGTCATTTGTTGACTCTACTAGGGAAAATGAGTCTCTTGAGAGACTGTTTCCGCTTGGGGATATTACATCATACTTTTCCTCGAGATCTTTCGAAGAAATGCCATGTGATGTAATCCCGTTTTGAGGTGCCGATGACTTCATTAAAATTGACCCTATGGGGGAGAAAAATCAATGTGTTGCTGAGAGTCCTTAATTGTGAGGCTTTCTCTGGGGATTTTCCTTAATCCGGGAAAGCGAGGATATCATCTTCAATGGCGAAGAGTGACATTTGTTGAATGTTTTATTGTCTTGCAAAGGTTCAGTTTTCAAAGCGGTCAAGATGAGGAAAGAACTGACAACTCGATCGACAAGAGGACTTTACCACTTAGAGTTAAGGCTGACTAGAGTGATAGTGATGCAATATGAATATGAATGCAAATCAATAATGCATGATGTAAGTATGTTTATGCTGACAAAACCGACACGACATACAGACGAATAGATGAACATGACTGGATACTCAGCCACTGCGGGGGACGAAGAAATACCATTTGTTCCAGATAGCAATTCTGCCTTGCTTAGGAGAAATAGTTCCGGCGGGGAACAACGTTGATGGAACTACCCGTGATTCCATAGAGTATTTATAAAGTTTAGAAAATGGTAATTTAAGGGAAAAGGGCTACATTGAAACATGACGACCGCTATCCTTCTACCAACTTTGAATTCTGGACATCCTGAGCTTTCGTCGAAGATGACCTTGACTGGAGTTTTCCTGATGGATGGCATTAGTGCTGCTGGGGGATTTGCCCATTTGTTGGACGTAGTTACTTGCCATTAATCCTTAACTTTTTCCTAGATTGTACTTTGAGATTTCCAATCCACCGGGATGATTTTTGATTATGTCTCTAATTTTTGCCTGGACCGCCCTTTCGGGTTTTCAATCCATCGAGACGTTTTTTTATTTAGGCGAAGTATTTCTTGACTACATCAACATTTGTGGGGTAGGAAAATTCCTCTCCATCCATGGTTGCGAGTCTCAAGGCGCCGCCTGAGAATGTTTTCTTGACCATATTAGGTCCGTCATAATTCGGAGTCCATTTGCCCCGGGAATCAGTGAGAAATGATTGTATCTTTTTTAGCACAAGGTCTCCTTTCCTGAAGACGCGAGGTCGGCCCTTTTTCTCAAACGCCTTATATATCCTTTGTTGATACAACTGACCATGGCATAGAGCCGTTATTTGTTTTTCTTCGATCAAATTCAGTTCATCGTGTCGAATTTGACACCACTCAGCTACTGTTAGCTTAGCTTACATCAATACCCGTATTGATGGGATCTCTACTTCTATAGGGAGCACTGCCTCCATGCCATATACTAGAGAGAAATGGGTAGCCCCTAAGGAAGTGCGGACAGATGTGGGATAAACGTGAAGAGCATAGGGTAACATTTCGTGCCAGTCTTTGTAGGTTACAACCATCTTTTGAACAATCCTCTTGATGTTCTTGTTAGCCGCTTATACCGCTCCCTTCATCTTAGGTCGGTAGGGAGATGAGTTATGGTGTTCGATCTTGAACTCTGCGCACAATTCTTTCATCATTCTATTGTTCAAGTTGGATCCATTGTCAGTAATGATCTGGCTTGGAACACCATAATGGCATATGAGATTATTTTTGATAAATCAGGCTACCACTTGTCGGGTTACATTGGCATATGACGCTGCTTCGACCCACTTGGTGAAGTAGTCAATGTCCACCAGAATGAACCGATGTCTATTTGAAGCTTTGGGTTTAATCATGCCAATCATGTCGATTCCCCGTATGGAAAAAGCCCATGGGGAAGAAAGAACCTTGAGATGTGTTGGCGGTACATGGATTTTGTCTGAGTATATCTGACACTTATGACACTTCCTCATGTACTTGTAGCAATCGGATTCCATTGTCAACCAATAGTACCCTGCTCTCAGAATATTTCTCGCCATTGTGTGTCTGTTGGCATGAGTGCCAAAGGATCCTTCGTGAATTTCTTTTATCAGTATGTCTGCTTCTGGTCTGTCTACACATCGGAGCAAGACCATGTCGAAATTCTTCTTATATAGTGTATCACCGCTCAGGAAGAAACTGCCTGCTAGTCTTCTGAGAGTCTTTCTGTCTTTTCTGAATGCCCCAGGTGGGTACTCTGAGGTGTTATGATGATTTCCCCAATTTCGTTTCCATAATGGTTGACAGCTCCGTCAAAGATAAGTCCCCATTGGGAACCTGGTTCTGACCCTTCACTGGGTAGCGGTTCATCACAATCTTTCATTTTCAAGTACATGACATCTTCGTCTGGGAAGTCAAATCCAACTGATTCCTGATCGTCAATCCGTTGATGAGCCAAATGATCAGCTAAAATACTCCCTTTGACGGCTTTTTGAGCATGGTACTCGATGTCGTATTCTGATAACAACATCTGCCAACGCGCAATCCTCCCCGTGAGAGCAGGTTTTTCAAAGACGTACTTGATCGAATCCATTTCGGAGATTAACCAAGTAGTGTGACGAATCATATACTGGCGAAGGTGTTTGGCTCCCCAAGCCAGAGCACAGCAAGTTTTCTCAAGCATAGTGTACCGAGTCTCGCAGTAGGTAAACTTCTTGCTCAAATAGTAGATGGCAAACTCTTTTCTTTTTGTTTCATTCCGTTGACCAAGTACACAGCCCATTGAGTCTTCCAAGACTGTAAAATAGATGATCAGCGGTCTTTCTTCTACAGGAGGTGATAGAATCAGTGGGTTCAACAGGTATTCCTTGGTATTGTCGAAGGCGGTTTGGTAGTCTTCTGTCCAAACGCAGTCCTGATTCTTTTTGAGTAATTTGAAGATCGACGCACATGTCGCGGTTATGATGAATATAAATCTGGAAATGTAGTTCAAACGTCCTAGGAATCCCCTGACTTATTTTTCAGTTTTTGGAGAAGGCATTTCTTGAATGGCCTTGACCTTGTCAGAATCAACCTCAATTCCTTTCTGGCTGACGATGAACCCTGGCAGTTTCCCTGAACGGACACCGAATGTGCACTTATTGGGATTCTAGCGGAGTTTGTACTTTCTCAACCGCTTGAATAGCTTTAATAGGTGGGTCACATGCTCCTCTTCTGTCTTAGATTTGGCAATCATATCATTGACATATACCTCTGTCTCTTGGTGTATCATGTCATGAAACAGAGTTGTCATGGCCCTTTGATAGGTTGCCCCGACATTCTTCAAAGCGAATGGCATTACCTAGTAACAAAAAGTGCCCCATGGGGAGATGGACGAAGTTTTCTCCATGTCTTTCGGCGCCATTTTTATTTGATTATAGCCAGAGAATCCATCCATGAAGGAGAAAACTTTGAACTTTGTTGTACTGTCTACCAGGATGTCTATGTGTGGTAAGGGAAAGTCATCCGTTGGACTGGCTTTGTTCAGATCCCTGTAGTCTACACACATTCTGACCTTTTCGTCCTTTTTTGGAACGGTACTATGTTGGCTAACCATTGAGGATATTCTGATGTGGCGAGGAAACCCGCGTCAATCTGTTTCTGTACTTCCCCCTTGATTTTGATGGCCATGTCTGGATGAGTTCGTCTCAACCTTTGTTTTACTCGCGGACATTCTGATCTTAATGGTGGATGATGTTCCACGATGCTGGTATCCAACCCTGGCATATCTTTATAGGACCAAGCGAATACATCGGGAATTTCTTTGAGAAGCTTTATCAAACCTTCTTTGACAGTTGGACTGGGCAGTGCCCAAATCTTGACTTCCTTTCTCTCTTCTTCTAAACCCAAGTTGACTGTTTCCAACGGCTCTTTGTGAGGTTTAATGGACCTTTCCTCTTGTCTGAGTAATCGGGAGGTCTCTTTTGGAATTTCTTCATTATTTTGTTCTTCAGCCTCAAATACCGGGAATTCAAAGTTGGGAGAAGGCATTGGATCGTATGTTTCAATGGGGTTTAAAACAAGCAATCTGCATGACGTGATGATTGATTTTAGAAGAGATAGAGAGAATGCAAGAGTGCGAGCAGTGTGTTTTCTGAAAAATGCTTGTTTTTATTATTTGAGTTATTTTTTAGGATTACCATTTTCTGAAAAAGCGAAAAGAGAAAACAACAATAAATGCGGAAATTACAGAATGACATTATTTTATTTATGATCTTGTCGATTCTTGAAACTACAGCCCTATAAAACAAAACCCTATTGCTTTGGGCAAAGCGAAGAGGTACATTTACAAAAAGTGAGGCCTATCAAAACATTCGTTCCACCTAGGCAGGGTGAAAGGTTAAAGATGGCAATTACATAGACTTATGAACGACTTTCGGAACATTGACAGCAACCCAATGGCGGCGAACTCCTTGGTGAATCACAAAGTCTGGTACTTTCCCTCTTGATTTTTATTCAAAAATAACGTTGATTTCTAGTGGAGCAGGATCGTTGGAATCTGTTTCCCAAGCAGAGTTGTCGTAGGCGACCTCTTCCGTTGTATCTGGCACTGTATTTGTACTCTCAGGTAAATCTCCCCATCCAGTTGGCTGGATGTCTTTGAGCCTGATACGAGAGCTTTCAGGAGCGGTGTACTTGACCAAGTAGTCGAATTTTCCACTTGGTTGTCCTAAGGTGTCCCACACTTCTTTGGAACTGGAGGAGTCATCTCTTTCGATGACCTTGACCTCGGGAAAAACATAGTTAAGGAACTCTAGCCCTGCAATCTTTGCAAATTCATCGTCGTGCTGGATATTTTTTGAATGCCCTGAGTAATGATCCCATGATTCGGTGGGAACGCAGGTATTCTTTTCAATGATGCTCAGCTGATATGCATCATTTGGCTGACTCTTTTTCCCCAAGTCTCCTGGGTACGGCTGCCAGATAGGCAGGCCATCCATTGAGCCATAATAGTCATGGTCAAAGTTGTCTTTCATCAGAGTGTCATTCTCTAATGAGTTTGGTGGAGCACGACATCCTTCCGTATATCATTTTAACATCTGATCTTTGTATAAATCTCGGACTCTGAGCGGGAAAGCAAAATGGCGTAGGCACCTCTTCCTGAGACATATAACCGTCCTCGTTAAGATAGGACTTCTATTCTTCATCTGTATCGGAGGAATCACCCTCGTTGATGGTATGTACTTCTTGAGACACTGGGTGAAGGAAACCTCCAATGCGGAGAAATCTTGTATGGGATGAAGGCTTTCATCATTAGTAGCTGTCTGGGTACAGGTTGAGGAAAAACTAAGACCCTTCTTTGTTTTGTTATTCGTAGGAATGACAAGTTGTCCCCATCCTTTCGCATTGTTACTTTTGATCACTTCGAGAGCATCTCTGTACGATGAAATTGACGTTCCTTTTTCTGATTGGTTGTCATTGCTCACCGAAAGTGCTTGGAGCTGGGTTCCAACAACCTCCTCTGGTTCTACACAAGTGGACGACGATAAGTTACTCACGATCAAGGCTTGTTCTCCACAGACTGTGACTAGTTGGTCGTTCTTGACGAACTTCAGCTTCTGGTGAAGCGTCGAAGTGACTGCCCCAACCTCGTGTATCCAAGGTCTTCCTAACAAACAGCTGTATGCTTCCTGGATGTCCATGACCTAGAAAGTGACTTGGAAAGTGTGAGGACCGATAGTTATGGGAAGGTCAACTTCGCCGATAACTATTTTCCGGGATCCGTCAAATGCTTTAACGATGACCTCACTGCCTCTAATCGGAGATCCCTTAAATGATAGTCACATTAAAGTGGATTTTGGCATAATATTTAGAGCTGATCCGGTGTCTACAGTACGCTGGCTAAAGCATCGTCCTGGAAGTTGATTGTAATGTTGAGTGCCATATTATGATTCTGGCCCTCTTTCGGCAGTTCCTCACCACTAAATCCCAAGTTGTTGCAGGAAGTGATGTTGGAGATGATGTTGTCGAATTGTCTTATTGTCATATCCTGTTCCACAAAGGCTTGCTCTAAGACTTTATGTAGAGCCTCCATGTGAGCTTCGAAACTGAGTAAAAGAGATAACACAGAGATTTTTGAAGAAGTTTGTAACAGTTGATCAACAATGTTGTATTCACTCTTTTGGATGAGCTTCAGCATCTCATCATCATTCTTTAAAAGGTCGGGATCACTGGACTGACCAACTAGTTGATTAGGAACTTCTGTTTGCGGTTCCTTTTCTCTAGTAGGTTCTCCAACTCCTCGGTTGAAGATTCAACAGCTCCGTGTTACTCGACTGATGTCTGCAATATTCACGACGGAGGGTAATGGAGTTTCCTTTCCATTCTCAATTGTTGTTGCACCGTATTTGTAAGGGATAGCTTTATCGGATTTGTACGGTACTTGTCCCGGCAGATAGATAACTACAGGAGCCTTTTGATTTTTCTGACCATCATAGCCGACCTCAATTGGTTTGAGGTTGAGAATCCTCCCACTATCAAGAGGAACTCTTGATTCATGGAGTAAAGGGATAATGGCGCACACATCTTTGGTCGCTTCTCGTTTAGGGATCAAGATAACATCTTTGCCTCGATTGGGAATATAGTCGGACATTACGTTAATTGAACCAGAGCTTGAACACGGTTGAATCTCTTTATGGTCCAACTGACTTTGGAGGGCTGCTCGCACGAGGTAGCATCCTTGATTATTCTCTGAGCAGACTCTACAGCGCTCATAGTTGTGTGGTGGCACCTGGCCACGTCCACTTTGTATGCAGTGTAACCTCACTAGATCTGTTTCCATTGATTGAACATCCTGACTTTGATGCCTAGTAGGATTCCCGTCAGTTATACTGACTTGTTGTGTGTCTTCATCTAGATAGATCGGAAGCCACCAGTGGTTTAACAAATGTTGAAGTGTCTTTTGAACGAGAGCACATCCTTGGTCACTCTCCCGACATACTCTATAGTTCTGATACTCGTGTGAAGTCCGAAAACCGAGCTGGACTTGCTTAGCGTGTAATTCCATTAAGCTGGTATTCATCAAGCGAATATCAAAGATTTGAATCATATTTACTTGATAATGACTTCTATCGCGGTAATCCTGAATCCATCCAAGATCCATCTGACGCTGGAGGGCCTCTTGTACAAAAGAGCATCCCTGATTGTTTACCAGCAGATTAGACAGGAATCATAATCGTGCCGTGGCAGATCATTGTGTTGGGTTTGCCTGGAGTGCATTGTCACCAAGTTGACATTCATCTCCAGAATGTCGTGGTTCTGAATGATGTTGGAATTTGAATAAGTCATGTTGACTTCACGGATTCGGTGATCTTGGATCCATCAGAGATCCATCTGTTCCTGTAGAGCTGATTGCACCACAGAACATCCTTGATTGTCTTTAGAGCAGATATCACATTGATGGTAGTTGTGAGACGGGACATGACTGTATCCACTATGTTTGCAATGCATCTTAAGTAGATTGGTTCCCGAATAAGAGTACATTGTGAATTTGATAGCTATGGTTAAACTCTTCCTCTATCAAATTGACTGCAGCTTTCTCGTGCTGAGGCAACGGGTTTTTCTGAACATTTGGATTTGTATCCTTGAAGGATAAGACCCCGCTCCTGATAAGCTTCTGTACATCGGATTTGAAGCTGAGACAGTTTTCTATGTTATGCCCTGGTCCTCCTTGATGGTAAGGGCAAGTCTGATCCGCTTTGAACTAAAAAGGCGGATTTTCCGGTATTGTAAGAGGAGACCTGGTTTGGATGTGCCCCTTGACTAGTACTAATGGAAACAGTTCTGCGTACAATATCGGTATAGGGTCAAACCCTGGTGGTTGCGTTGTACGGTTGTTGTACAAAGGATGAGCCTGCTGAAGAGGCTGTTGTGTCCTTTATTGATATTGTTGTTGATTTGGTTGGCTCTAAGCAACCTGAGGTTGATACGTAGGAATAGGCGCAGGGTTAATAGCAGGAGTTACAGCTGCTACTGGTTGGTAACGTCGGTTTTGCTTTCCGAGAGAGATATTGCCAATATCTTGCTCTTTTTTCTTAGGGAGAGCACTACCGTATCTGTTGGTGCTGCTTGATGGTCCAGCATCTTTAACTAAACGTCATTCTCGGACTGCTTCTTCAAGACGAACTCCCATGTCTACCATCTCGGTGAAGACACTGGGCGCACTGGCGACCATTTTGTCATAGTAAAATGAGCTCAAGGTTTTCAAGAAGATCTTTGTCATCTCTTTTTCCTCAAGAAGTGGACAAATCTGGGCGGCAATCTCACGCCATCTTTGAGCATATTCCTTAAAGGTTTCCTTATCCTTCTGCGACCTTGCTCTGAGTTGATCTCTGTCCGGTGCCATGTCCAGATTATACTTATTTTGTTGAACAAAGGCAGTGCCAAGATCTCTGAAAGTGACGATCTTAGTGCGGTTTAATCCCATGTATCATTTGAGTGCGAAACCGGTTAAACTATCTTGGAAATAGTGGATCAGTAGCTATTGATTCTCTGTCTGAGTTGACATCCTTCGAGCGTACATCACCAAATGACTCTGAGGGTAAGAGTTACCCTTGTATTTTTCAAATTATGGCACCTTGAATTTGTGCGGAACTTTCACATTGGGGACCAAACAAAGGTCTGTGGCGTCCTTTCCGAATAGATCCTAACCGCGATTGGCATGAAGTTCCTTCTGCATCTCCAGGAATTGCTCCTGGAATTCCTTCATTCTGTCATTCATACTCTCGTTTCCACCAGAAGGTATCTGTGGAATATGTCCTTCCGGGACAATGTGTACCACGGGTGGTGGTATAGTCATTACGACAGTGACTCTTGGTGCTTCCTTTTCCCGAAGTTTGTAACCTTTAGGGGTTGCGGTCATGCCTCTTGCATCTTCGCTTTCTCAAAGTTTGTAACCTTCAGGCCCAGCGGTTCCTTTGACGGAATATATCCTTTCGGGATATAGTTGGGTGGCATGCCCCAGGGACAATCTTTAGGAATGTTGTACCGAGGATCATACTTTTCCATTATGGGCGTAGATGTGATCTCTGAGATCACAGTCCTTTGTATCTGAGTTGCTGCCAAAGCTTGCATGTCATTGTGAAGTTTTCTAAAATCTTCTTTCAGAGCATCGAATTCTTCTCTCAACTCTCTGTTCTCTTCCTCGAGATTATCCATCTTCTTTTGTCGATTGACCTGAGTATTGTATGAATGAGACAGTTTGACGCTAGAATCGAGACACAAACGTGAGATTCGTAGGGAAGAAGAATGTGTTATGTGAGAATGATGAATGATAGACAATAATTATATTAATTAAATTTTTTCGTTAATCAAAAGAAACTTCTACAATTGGATTGCAAATATCATACAATGGGGAAACCCCATTTTATTGAATTCAAAGATTGCGGAAATGGAAATACAGTAATTTACAAAGTGATGTAAAAGGAAATGTCTAAACTTATGGATCCTGAGTCTTCTCCGAGGAGGGCTTAGGTGCTGGTTCCGGTACTTTCCTTTTCTTTGATCGGGGCTCTTGAGCCGTTGTCAGGTTGTCATTCCTTTTCCAAGTGAAAGGAGCGAGCAAATTCCTTTGGTCTTCTTGATTTTCTACAGCATGTTGCTCTAAAATCTCGATCAGAGCATCTTTTTCTTTTAACAGTTGCTGTATTTTGTTACACTCCACATTGAGAATACGATACTTGTTTTTCCAAGACTTCTTCTCTTGTTGAACTTTGTTGAGAGTGACCTGAAGTTTTTCCGTATCAGACATAAAATAAAGGACAAATTCCTTTAACAGAAGAACTTATTGACGAGGGGTAAGGCATCCTCAGCTTGAGAGCTCTAGTTTGTACCCAATGGAGATAAGGTTCCACCGAGACACAATCTGGTTTTCCTAGAGACTCTCTTCCTTTCCTGTGAACATGTTTCCAGGCATGCACTATTTTCGTCTTTAGTGCCCTGTCATTTTCTCCTTCCTTGAAGAAAAAACCTTCCAGATGAGCATTACGCGGGACATGCCTCATCGGGTATCCAAATTGACGACGAACTAAAACTGGATGATAGTTGATTCCTCCTTTAGTTCCTGTGAGGGGTACATTAGGGAAGTTTCCACAACGATCAATGATTCTGATCCCGTCATAGATTCTATTGTACCAATCTATGTCCGAGTTGGTAAGAGCCATGATTCTCTGTGACCAACACAGAGTACTCTTATGATCCCAAAAAGCTGCAGACTTAGGCAAATGGGAAGTGAACCATTTGTATAGTAGGGGTACACATCATGTGATCATTCCTCCACTGTATAAATTCCTAAAGTGTACAGAATGATAAGCGTCTGCGAGCAAGGTCGGCACAGGGTTTCCAATTAGAAAAATCTTAATGGCATTGATATCAACGAAGTCATCAATGTTGGGAAACAGAAATAACCCGTAGGTGAGCAGAACAAAAATGCTCTCAAAAGCAGTCACGTTCCCTATACTAGCAAAGTACAGAGCCTTCTTTACCAAAAACTTGGCTGGTAAACCTTGGATTCCATCCTTAGTGGTCATGTGAGTCCTGACTTCTGACTCGTCCATATAGATTGCTCTTGCAATGGTTTGATCTTTTGGAATTTCTTCCAGTCCAGAAAAGGGAACTTGGTCAGTGATGGGTAAATCAGTTAGGTGAGAGTACTCCTCCAGTGTTGGTGCTAGCTGATAATCCAGGAATGTGAAACAGTGATAGACCGGATCGTAGAACTGAATTAGCGTAGCTAGGATTCCCTCAATTATATGGACCCTTAACAGAGACAGCAGTCCTCCGTACTTAGCTCTGAAAGCATCGGGGTTGGTAATCATCCTTGCCAACCCTCTTAAATCCTCTAGTTTTGGAACCTTGAAGGTATACTTGTGAGTCTTCCTTCTATCGAAATCCATAACGCAATCTTTCTCTCTGATATTTGCAATCATTGTCTTAGTTTAATTTGAAAAAGATAGACTAGAAGAGAAAATTTTTCTTTGTTTAAAGTTTTTTAGATGAAATAAATGCATGAATGCAGCACACAAAAACATAGAAAAAACATAGGGTCAAAGGTTTGGTGTCATGAAGTCATGGCTCTACCCATCCCCAAAGGTTGTACTGGTGATTTTTTGTACCTGTCCTCAAAATCATTGACCCCTATTGGGATAACGACAGTAGGCTGGTTCACCCGAGCGAGCTGGAGTATCTTAGAGTAATCTCAAATGAGGGTAGTATTGCGTGACAACTATTTCCGATAGCTTCCACACTACAAAATAGTAACAAGGTTTCGGCCTACTAAATCCTCAGTTTCATGGACACCACAATCGAACAATCTGCTTTCAACAACCGAAGTCGTATAGGCATTGAATCTGCAAAGGGTATCTCCACTGATTTGATGGTCTACCGGGGTCTCTTATTTGGGAGTCACTCCCTGTAAGATTACCCGTCTAATGCCATCACTTATCTTAGATGTCACTCAAACTTTCCAGATGCGACATCACTCGCAGTCCCATTAGCAGAAAAATAAACACGGATATCAATCAGGAAAAGCGATATATATATTTATTCCTAAAACTAACATCCTAGACCTCATAATAATTCTAGTCTATAATCCTATACAAACAAAATGACTCCCCAGCAGAGTCGCCATTTTCCTGTAGCGAGCGATTTTTGTCGGTGACGCGACCACCTTATCGCTGGGTTTTCCTTACCGCAATGGTAGGAGGGGGGTGCTACTTTCTGATTTCTTATTTATCCCATAAAGCTGGAAGGGAAAGGGAAGCTAACTAAAACTAACCTTGCACGCGAATGTTTAACTGAACAAACACTTAAAGAGATTGGGGGGTCCGGGGTCAGGTTATACAATGGGGAGTTGTCAATTACCCATCCTATATGTGGTTATCCACAAGATATTAGCTTTAGGTTTCGCTTTATACTTGATGGTGTTTATCCGGTAATGGGTTGGGAAAGTTTCTTGGGAAATATGAGAGAGTGAGTGAGTTTTTGTTTGATTTCAGGCTTGCCCGAGGTTTTTGGTAAGGTACTGGACCTAAGTTTTGATTGATATGAAGGTACTGGACCTATAGTTTTGGATTAGTATGCTCGCTAAGATTTTGCAATCTTATGCCTACGTATTCTCGTTTAAACGAAACAGGGAAATCAGAGCAATCGTAGTTCCTCCTATTCTAAGGGAGGAAAAAGATAATGTTTTGGTGTCTTGTTCGAAGCTCAAGATTGAAGCTAAAAGGTTTATTTGTGTCTTGTTCAAAGCCCAAGATTGAAGCTAAAATGTTTGAGTAAGAGACAACTTGTCATCTCTAAAGAGGTATTGTTGATTTTTGTGTGCCTTGATCAAAGCCCAAGGTTGAAGCTAAGAGGTTGATGGACTCCACTGGGGAAATCCTTATACAAACTCTAAGAGGAGGCTGGGAATGACTGACTCAACAAGAGAATGTTTATATGTCTTGTACAAAGCCCAAGATTAAGGCTAAAAGAGACTGACTCTTTGGGGATATCATTATACAAAACCTAAGAGGAGGCTAAAAGTTTGACTTTTCCAGAGAAAATGTTTTATCTGTCTTGTACAAAGCCCAAGCTTGAGGCTAAAAAGGGATTTTGACTCCGCCGGGGAGATTTGTATATGTCTGGTACGAAGCCCAAGATTGAGGCTGAAATGAGAAATTTAACTGACTCAGATGAGGATATATTTATGTGTCTTGTACAAAGCCCAAGATTGAGGCTAAAAAGAGTTTGACTCTGCGGGAGAGTATTATCTGTCTTGTACAAAGCCCAAGATTGAGGCTGAAAGAAGTTTGACTCAGCTTAGGGAATTATTTCTCGAAGCCTAAAGAAGGCTAGGAGGAATTGACTTCGCTGGGGAATATACTTGTCCCAAGTTTGAGAGAAGGTTATGAAGATTTATGTCTTGTACAAAGCCCAATATTAAGGCTAAAAGGGTTTGACTCAACAAGATAGTGCTTTTATTTGTCCTGTACGAAGTCCAGGATTGTGGCTGAACAAGCTGGAGAAATCATTCTTCCTAAGAGGAGGCTGACTTCTTTTAGGGGAAATCTTTATATCAAACCTAAGAGGAGGCTGAAAAAAGATTGACTCAACAAGAGAGTCTTTTTACCTATCTCGTACAAAGCCCAAGATTGAGGCTAAAAGGTTGACTCAACAAGAGAGTACTGAAAGGTGATTGACTCAACAAGAGAGTCTGAAAGGTGATTGACTCAACAAGAGAGTCTGAAAAGGTGATTGACTCAACAAGAGAGTCTGAAAGTGATTAACTCAACAAGAGAGTCTGAAAAGGTTAGCTCCGCTGGGGAGAATCATTGTACAAAGCCCAAGAGGAGGCTAACTGCGTTGAGGAAAGATCGTTATACAAAGCCTAATAGGAGGCTAGCTTCTGCTGGGAATTATTGAGATCCCGAGGCAGGTCCAAGTGGGAAATCAACTCTTGCTGATGGTTACATATGAGTTGGGGTATCAGATACCTTGAGGTTCTGATTTAGGATAATGTTATACCGATGATAAACTAACCCTAGCTTGGGGATTTTCAGGAGAGAGGCTAGGTTTTAGAACCCATGGGTTTAACTCTACTAGAGATCGATCCAGAATGATTGGGGTTTCTTCCTAAGTTTATAGGGAACTTGAGAATGTCTTTGGGACTCAAGGGGATTAGACTGTCCAAGTCTACTGGTGTGGAAGAGTTTTATCTTTTGTATGATGCTTCCAGGAGGAGGCAGGTGTTTTAAGGGATGAGAATCTACCCTAAAATTGGTCAGAGGTTTGACACTGGAAAGACTGCTCTAGCAAAGGATGACTAAGTTCTGTCTTATACCTTTAAGAGGTCTTCAGGGTCCTTGTATTAAGCCCTAGAGAAGGCATGAGAACTTCTAAGAAGCTGGAGGGTCCTTGTACATAGCCCAAGAGGAGGCGGGGATACTTTTAGGAAGCCCATGGGTCTCAAACCAAGAAAATTTCAAGAAATGCTATTCACCGAGAATAGATCATTTAGTGAAAGTTCTGAGGTTTGAAGAAACTCAAGAGATGCTATTCACCGAGAATAGATCAACTCTGGGGAGTATAATTTCTTTGACAATTTCTAGGGGTGACAGCCTGAGAAAAGGTTCACGAAGAATACTACCTTTCTCTTTGTTCCATATTGTTTAAGCCCAAGAGAAGGCAAGACTGTATCTGGAAATCCTATGGGGATCTAGTTTTGACTGTATTTAAGAGTGACCAACATGGCTTTACCTAGTTCTAGACCTAGTTGCCGGGGAAAACTCTAAATAACTATACTAGTATATACAGTTGATATATGACAAGTAATTTAAAGGATATGAAAGAAAACTTACAGTGCGCAGCTTCTCACAATACAGTTATATATATATATATATATATATATATATATATATATATATATATATATATATATATATGAAAGCGAGTAAATGAAAGCGGTTAAAACTTACAGGTGAGCAAGCTTCCATGTTGTATTGTTAGTTGTTCAAAGAAATTAAAGAAACTTTTGATAACAACATATATATTGAATCTAAATCAAAAGGAAAGTTGTTTTGAAAAGATTATTGGGGCTTATACTCAAGGAGAGGCCCAAGGTTTAACAGTGATCGCACCTTCATTTTGAAAATCGCAGAGGGACTTATACAATGACTGAGGCCCACAGAGGTTTATTTACAAAAGGGTTGGGTCTTATAACTCTATTAGAGGCCCAAGGATTGTTTTGAAAAATAAAGATGGGACTTACAACACGAGGGGAGGCCCAGGTTATTTGATTTTTGAACTGGCGATCGCGCCGAGGTTTTTTTGAAAATGTGTTGGGACTTATACAATGTCTGAGGCCCAAAATTGTTTTTGTTGAAAAGGGGTTGGGTCTTACACTCTAATAGAGGCCCATGAGTGTTTGAAAAAGATTTGTTAGGGTGAAAATCGAAGAAACCCTAATTTCATCATTTTTTAAAGTATTTATTCAAAGAAAATTTATTAAAATGATGAGACACCAAATATGTTTGAATAAACAACTTGTGATTTTTGGTTGAGATTTGAAAAATGATGCTTTAATCACAAGATGAATTAAAACTCATTTGGTTTTGATTTTTTAAGATAAAAATTCACCTTTAAAATGTTTAAAAAACAATAAAAATGAATTTATTTACAAAAATACCAACTATATTAAAATAATAATATAAATCTGATTTTTTTGTAGAATAAAATATTTTCTTATTTTTGTGATTTTTCAGAAAAAGAACCAATAAAAAATGATTAAAATTGAGAGAGAAATTAATTTTCCAAATCATTTAAAATAATATGACAAATATTAAAAAAGTGGAAAAAATGGTAAAAAGAGGGTCTGGAAATAATGACAATGTATCATAACCATTTGGTTAAAAAACCTGAGAATATTTTTTAAACAAATTGTGTATTTCCTTTGTGATTATGAAAGGTAATTACGAGTTCGAGGTACAACCAGAGAAATCAAAGCACCATCACAAAGACTTATGGGTGTTGTTACAAAGGCCACAAGAATATGACTAAAGCAATCAAAACACCATGAAACCAATGCGCGCGCGCGCACACACTCACACACACACACACACAAAGATAGCAAGCCTAAAAAATGGAAGATAATTGAATCACACTTCTCATGGTATCTAAAAACTCTAGAGGTTATGGTGATTCCGCCAATGTGTTGACCTCGAACTAGGTTTTCACCGAAGGGTATGGAAAGGGGTATCGACCCTTGGCCATGTACGGTCCCTAGAGACGTCCAATAAACTTTGGGAAAAACTAGGAGAAAAAGATGAAACCTAGAAAAGATGAACCCAATATCAGAAGTAACGCCATAAATTAGGAAAAATATAAATATATAAATAAACTGAAGTGTACACATACATTGAAGGACGAAAACGTTAAAGAAACAAGCATACCAACTACATGCACGTAAACATACAAAAAAGAAAGAATCTAGTTCGCCAGAGAAACCACTTTCCCATCCTCAATGGCTTAATTAAGACAAAATTGATCCCAGGAGACATGAACGCCACGGTAAAAGTACTCCACTTGCTTCAAATCACTTTCAAAAGCACCCTTAGTGATGAAGAAACCCTCTTGTAACAATTTTTATAGCTCCTAACAAAGGTCAAGCTTCTCTTGGTACATCGCTCGAAGACCATCCTCGACCTTATTCTGACTTTCCCACAATTCTTCAAAAGACTTGTCCAATTATTTAATTCTTTTACGAGAAAGGCATGAGAATTGGTTTGCTTATCCCAAAATGGCCCTTTCCTTGGATGAAGATGTCAGAGCAAAGTCTGCAACCTCATTTTTCTTGGATACCTCCTTGGAAAATTGTTGTACCTTTTTTATAAAAGTACCAGGATATTTGAAAGTTCCACAATAGCTTTTATGGTCAGGAATTCATTAGAAGATCTTTAAGCCACCTCCAAATACCAATCTCTCTTAACCTCAAGATCATTGAACCGTTCTTTGATCCTTTCCATCTCTTGTTGGAGGGATTCAAGCGAGAAAACTTCTCCTCAACCAGCAGCTCCAAGCGCCAAAATATTTGACGCATGACGTGTATAGAAATCTAATTCGGCTAATTCTCTTTTCCAAGCATCTTCATAAATCCCCGTAAAATAAGAATAATCATCATTATAAATCAAAGATCTAAACTCTCTATCTGTAGTTAGATTCGGACGAGCCAACATCATTGGATGTCGCTCCCCCTGAGTGAATGCTTACCCCATATACTTCTAGATTGGAAAAGTTTATGAAAAGGCATCTATGTTTGAATTTCCTCCACCTCTAGGTTGTGGCTAATCTTCCAATCATTGTTCGAGCGGAGGAATCTCGAACTTCCACCGGAGAAGAAAATGGTAATTGTTCGAGTAACCCAACGACCAAACCATAAGGTGTTCTACTAGGCATACCCGAGGCAGAGACTCCCTCAATAGAAAGAGTGTTCAGAGTTCTAAGAAAATCACCAGCCACTCGAATCTATTTCCTTAATTTCCATGGGTGAGAATATGAACAATAAACGATCTAGAGGGGGGATGAATAAACCTCCCAAGTTAAAGCTTCGTTTGAAAATAATTTTTATCAGAGTTTCAAAATACAAGCGGTTTTGCATGGCGGAAGCAAATTTTGTGTAAAATAGATTATGCTTATCGATCAGAAGTTATGCAAATATACTTAAATAACTTACAACACAATCATGTTGAGCAATTGAATTACACCAAATGAACAAACTAATTGTATTGACTAATTGAACAATTACACAAGAAATGTTATTTCATAATTTGTAACATGAATAAGATTCTATAACCACAGTCTTCTGGTTTAATCGACACTAAGACAAGGTTTAATTGAAAATTATAAATAAACCTATAACTTATAAAATAAATCTCTACCAATAGAAAATCCTATTAGTATGCAATTCTGAAAAGTAATAGAAACAACCTAATCATGTGATCAACTACAAAATTTAAATGAGAGAGATATAGTACACTAGGATTTATAGTGATTTGGCACGTTCATCCTTACTTTGTGCATAATCCACTATCCAATGGTTGCCCATTGAAAATTAGTTGGTATTCTACTATGATTTGTAACAAAATTACAAGAGTTCGTACAATAATTAATCCAAAATATATGGTGAAAAATAAATTTCTTCTTTCTAGATCTTTAACTTGTACCTAGCTCCACGAACAAAACTCTATGCGAAATCTTTACTCGAATTTGCTTCTTGAATCTTCCTGCCCAACAACCTACTCTTAAGTCTCAATTTACGAAAATTTCCACATAATACTGTCGGTATCTTTTGACGGTGGCCAAGCGAAAATGAGTCATGTCTAGTTGATTGTATCGTGCTAGTCACAAGTCTCGAGCATGGTCTGTTTGGTTTGCGGATGCTTTGGTGATGGATCGTGTTTTGGGGATTTTTAAGTTTTAGATTTACGTGAAATATGTCGGCACTTAGTAACTTATTTCACAAGCAATCGATACAACCCCCCCCTCCAATTTATGTATGAAAAGTAAGAAAATATTTGTTTGCACTTTTCTAGTATGTATTAATTAAAAACAGGTGAAAAGGACTTGAAAACCATGATTCAACACAAAAAGACCAACCCAGAGCAAAACAATGGAAGACCAAGCTTGCTAGGCCCAACCATAAGCATTCTAGGTGAAGGGAAAAGATAGATGGCATGTCCAAATTCAAGTACTTAATGGTGAAACAAGGGTTAACTCACTAGTCGAATGGGAAATGCATTAGGAAAGAAGAGGCTGCTAGGGCCACGTGGTAGACATGCAAGCATTACTTATTGAGGAAAATAACAGGCAGGGAAGAGCAGGGTAGGCGCATTAAGAGCAAGAATAATGCACTTAGCGAGAGATCCAGAAGTTTCCTATAAATAGGAGTTCCCAATTCATTGAAAAGGGATTTTTGGTGGAGTGAAGTAGTACAAAATTGGAATAGGTTCACCTTAGTCTACAATAGGATTATAAGAGACGGAAGCAGTGCTCAAGTGATAAGGAAGATAAACTTTCAATATCAGCTTTGCGGGATTACTAGCAATTATGCTACAATGAGTAGCCGTAGCTAAATCTATTTGTTAGGGGTTAGATGTAGTCATTATATTCATGTGCTAAATAGGTCACTATGTTCTATGTAATTCTACTCATGCTTTAACACTGATGACTCTTTAGTCTTAATGCTTGTTTTAGCTTTGCTACCTAAAACTCGTTTTCATGGTGTGACATGACATTGAAAGGTGCTTGTCATTACTAAATCCAATATAATCATCTATTGGACACTAGCGCCTAGAGATAGGGTTAGGTTCAAATATGCACGTAATGTAGTATGGATCGGTGTGGAGTCTTGCTTTTTTAAAACTGTTGGAGCTTAATGTTATTTGTTGGTTAATAGTCCGATATATTAGTTATTGGGTAATGCATTCATCTCAGAGCGTTGAGACCAAAAGGAGATACAAATGAGAGAAACAAGTGGTAATATTAATAGTTAAGTATAGTAACATATTATTGACCTATGAATGTGCATGATAAATTGGTAATGATGAAATTTACCCCTTTCAAGTTTTCTTACTATTAACAACGAAATCTCCATTTTACTTTCTGTCATTTGTTTTATGTCATATACTTTCACACATCACAACAAATATACAACCTTTCTCTACTTAAGATCTTAAAAATTGTTGAACGGTCTTTGAAACCACTTATTTCTATGGATAGGATAATTGTAAAACTTACTTTTGTTTCTCAGCAAACATGCATGTTTTGGATCTGTTGGATTTCACCAGTTATAAATATGTTTCTCTATCAATTTTGTAAGTTAAGAGAAAAAGATAGAGGAAAAAGGTGTTAATCCTAGTTAGAGAGGTAAGGTTAGAAATTATTTGGTGTTCTAGAAGTTTGGAATACATTTCAAGATATCTAAGATAATATAGAAACACTTCTAAATATCTTAGGTTTGTATGATTCATTTATAGAGAGAGTTGGGATGAATGAAAAATAATTGAGTAAAAAATAGGGTTTGTTCTTAGGAACTTGGGAGACTATGTTGACCTAGTGACTCCAAATGTATGAAAGGGGAGGGGTGAATTGTGATATTCAAAATTAGTAATTAATTTATAAATTATTTTTATTTTTTGAAATTTTTTATATTAGAGGTTAATAATAAGATAGAAGAACGAACAAGATAAAGACAGAAACACAGGGAAAATTAAATAATTAATGGAAAAAAGAGTTTAAAGAGAGTGCATATGTAATTTATACAGGTTCAACCTAACCATTTGACCTACTCATGTCCCGAGGAGTTCCCTCTTGAGAGTTCAACTAAGATCAGATTTAAGCTTTTGCAAGATCAGCCTACAGACCTTGAACAATCAAACATAGCTTTTAACACATGTTGAGCTCAAGAACCTTGCAAACTTTAAGTCTTTTACAAATATGATTCACAATATATTCACACACTTGAATAAATACAATAATGTATAACACAGATTACAACAAAACTATCATAAGGACTTTTCGGTCTTTCGATACTACGACAATCTTCGTGAAAAGCAAATATGAAAACCGAGAGAGTAGAAGAAAGATAGAAGGTTTTCAAATTATAAATTATGTGCAAAATGAAATGAGGAAAATCCTCATTTATATAAGAAAAATTTTTGGCTAAAAAAGGAAATATTTTAACTATAGAGTGCAGTCTAGGGGGGGGGGAATTAGGTTTGCTGGATTTTTCATATTTTTGTGCTTAGTATTTTGACCTGATATTCTATCGGAAGCAAGATATGAATTATATTTCAAGAATAACGAAAAGTGCAAGATTTTAAAGGCAGGAATGTAAATACACAAGGATATATACTGGTTCCCCTTTCCAAACATGGGTTGTCCAGTCCTTCAAACTTTGTGAAGGATTTTCACTATGTTAGATTTTTGTACAAGCCTCACACCAAGACCTCCCTTACAATATTCTAACCTAAACAATAAAGTACACCACTTTCTTTTTTCACAACACTTAGATAAATCACACCAATTTCTTCTATAATACACTTAGATAAACCATACTCTTTTCTTCTACAATTTTGTGTCACAACACCTTGCTGATCAAGTTAAAAAAAAATGATACTTTTGAATAAAGATGATTTTGGTCAATTTCCAAGAATAATTAATTAATTTTCCCTGTCAAGGTACAATTCACAAAGTATATAAGTTAAGTGCTTAAAAGGTTTCTTTTTTGAAACTTTGCAATGGAATATGAAATTATGTAGAAAAAGTTTCAATGAATTTTGATAATGAACACTTGAAATAAATTTGAATTGTATGAAAATTTGTGTGAAAGAGGTGATCTAATTTTAGAATGTGCATTTCCTTATATACATCCTATGAAACATGTTGGATCAGTTGCACAAGTTTGTAGATGTTTCATGAGGGTTTGCATTGATTTAGAAAGACAATGGTTGATGACAGAATGCATTCTGCAGTTTTAAACATTTAAAAACTTCAAAGTTCCAGACCGTGTAACTGGTTACAACCTTTAATTTTTCTAAAACATTTGAGGCACTAAGTTTGTGTAATCATATACTACATTAGTGTAATGAGTTACACTTTTGACATTTTTATAAAATATTAGTAAGAGTGAACATGTAACAAATTACATATAGAGTGTAACCAGTTACACTGTTATGAAAAGTGAAAAATCAATTTGTAAAAAGATTTGTTTTCAAGGCATTGATGCATGGATGCTTTAGAGTATTTTTATAGATGAAGAGTGAAGGTGTGAGAAAACACAAGAAAGGGGGATTTGAATTGGGTTTTCAAAATGAAAGCTTTTTGTGAAACTCAAACAAAGATCACAAATAAACTAGCAATAGAGAAAGATGCACGATATATCCTGGTTCACTTGAAAACTATCAAGTTAATCTAGTCCACCCACCAAGGTGATTTCGCCTTATACACAAGGACTTAATCCACTATAACCAAACTGATTACACTTCACTAGCAACTGCTGGTGACTAACATACAAAGACTAACCGTCTCTTCTTAAGGATTCTGACCCAACTGGTCCCTTAAGGAATACAAATAATTGTTTGAACAAATTTAATGTTTACAATGAATTGCTTCAACACAAGCTGTTATAAACATTATGAATATATCAAATAAAATCTATACATTATGAACAATGTATTTTTCTTTGTATTGTGGTGCTTTACTGCTCACGCATGTGTCTCTCTCTCATGTATTTCGAGTGTCTCTAGTTTCTTCAAGTAATCAAGTCCTTATATAGCTAGAAAAAGATCAGTTGAAGGGCAGATCAGGAATATCAGTAAAATTGCTGACGACTTGAAATAATGTCATTATGTTGGGATGAAAATCATACACAAATATTGTCCTTTGTACCACCAAATCAGGGTAGTGGAAAAGAACGTGTTTGATATGTACTATGTACTATTTTCCCTCGCAAACGTTTCATCTTCTTTTGTTCATCAGAGGCTTCTGAATAGATATGGTTGAAGCATGATCAGAAGAATTGATGACTAGGTCTTCAGAGTCTTAAGTCATCAGAGTCTTCAGAACTTGTTCAGTAGAACCTTGTCTTCAGAGTCTTCAACACTTCATCTTCAGAACCCTTGGTTATCAGAAACTTAAGTCTTCAGAGTCTTCAGAACGTTGTTCAGCAGAACCTTGTCTTCAGAGTCTTCAGCACTTAGTGTTCAGAGTCTTCAGAACTTTGTTCATCAGAACCTTGTCTTCAGAGTCTTTAGCACTTAGTCTTCAGAAGATATTTATCAAAGTCATATTCAGAGCCAGAATCCAAGAGAACATTGCAGCAGCAACATATTGTCTTCTTAGAATCTTTCTGAAGTAGAGCAGATCAGAAGTAAACTTGCTTCTTTGACGCAGAAGCGACTTTTGATCAATTGAGAGTGACGTTCCACATGATCTTTATCAGAGTCAGAGCTATCTTTATCATATTCAAATATTGTTTGTTAATTCTTTAGAAAACAAACGTTAAAGTACCAAAATTGTTCTCACATAAATACTACTTTGTTATTATCAAAACTTAGAGATATCTTGCAGAACCAAATCTTGTTCTAACAATCTCCCCATTTTTTATAATGACAAAACAATGTATTTTGATAACACAATTTTGTACGAAGATAATTAATAAGAATTGACTTAGATAAGTTTAGAGTAAACTTCCCTTTATCAAGCTCCCCCTCGTCTTGTCTTTGCTTGAGGTTTTGAGACCTCTTCTTTTGTTGAGGTTATGAGACCTCTTTTTTCTTCACTGAGGTTATGAGACCTCTTCTTTGCTTTTTGAGGTTATGAGACCTCTTCTTTTCTTTGTTGAGGTTATGAGACCTCTTCTTTGGTTGAGTTTTTGAGACCTCGTCTTTGTCTTATGAGGTTATGAGAGCTCGTCTTTTTTATTGTCACTTGATTTGAGAAAGCTGACTGGTGTCTTGCATGAAGCGCTTGCTTTAGAATGCATAACCAAGTTAAACTGAGAACTACCCTGCCCCAAGGTTGAGATTTTAAGGGTTTTTTGTATAAGGAAAGAAAACTCCTACTTCTAGGCTCGAAGGGGTTAATGAGGGATTATCTTCTTTATTCCTCCAGTGTTTGGGAATTGAAATAATGCCTTACATCCTTGGCAAGGTTTAATCAAAAGCAAACCACAGCAATTATGGATAATATTTTCATCATCCTCCCCAATCTTTGCTTAACAACAAATTTGATAAATGGAAAGAAACAAGATAAAGATATTTTTGTTATTTTTATGAGCATAAAAGTAAATGAGTGAAACGAATGGACTTAATCAAAAGGTGCACAAACATTTCATTAACATTGCCAATTTGAAAGTACAACAAAGCTTATAAGAAAATACAAATCAAAGTGCAAAGGAAATATAACTGAAAATATTGAAATGAACAAAACACAGCCAGCGTTGACGAATTGATTTCAGAAGATTTCAGTTTCCGGGCCCAAGCGGGGGAACACCTTCACCACTAATCACTTGTTCTTTGTGATATAGAACCTTGAGAGGCCTTGCAAGTCTTTTGTCTTTTTCTTCAAAAGTCAAGGTATTGGCATCTGAATCACCTTCTTGAGGTTGCAGCATTTTCAGCAGGCTTAGCAGCCTCGCCTAACATTCTTTGCATTTTTCAATGGGATGCCCCATTGTACCAGTACAGAATTTGCACGCAATCTCTGGGCGATCTTCTTCAAGGATCAGATCCCTATCATAAATCAGCCTTTGCACATTAGCTTCTAAGGCTCCGCAACCATCCAAGTTATGCCCTTCGGCTCCCTTGTGGAATTCACAAGTCAGGTTTGGATTGTACCAAGGTCCTAGCACAGGGTTAAGAAGTCGCGGAGTCACCAACCCGTTCTGCATCAATAGTGGAAAAAGCTTGTTCAATGGCACAGGAATAGGCTTGCAGTTGACTTGGCCTCTTTCGAAAGGGTACCTCTTCTTTTTTTGGTTTTTGGAACCTCGAGGAGGGAAAACTTTTGTAGGTTGGAACGCCCTTTTGGTAGACTCCTGATGACGATGATATTCTGGTGCAAGACCAAGACCAAATGTGGGCTGGTATGAAGCTTACCCAAAGGCAGATCCTTGGTATGGCTAGAAATTGACAGCTTCTCTGGGCGCCATAGTGTGAATGTACTATTCCTTCATCTTCAAGTTTTGCATGGTCTCTACAACCCAACTCATCTGGCTCTTGAGGATCCTGACTTCCTCTTTCAATACTTCATTGTTCTTCAGAATTTCATTCATTGCTGCCATTGTCTTGAATAAGTGCTAGGTATCATTCGGACATAGAAGAAAAGAGACTCAAGAGTGAGAAATGAAAATGAGATGCGAATGCGCATGTAATGCTTATGCAATCCAAATGGTTTCAAGAAGCTCAAAAGCAAGTTGCAAAAATTTTTTTTGGAAGATTGAAGAGTTTTGTTTTAAAATCCATGGTCTCTTTTGATTTTGCAAAGGAAAGAGCATCTGAATTCCTTGAAACCAAAGGGCTATCATGAATGAATGAATGTATGCACAAACACACATATACAAATAATCACATATATACAGAATGAGGGCCTAGGTTTGAAGATCACGAGCATGGAGCCATGGTCTACCCATCCCAACTGGTATGTACTATTGGTTTGTCATCTGTAGAATAGGGTTCTAAAAAGTTCCCAGAGTCGACAACCCATCTTTCGGATATTATCGATTTCTCGAATGACTCGGTAGTCAATAATATTCTCAAGAGAGTCTCGTCTGAGTGGAGTATCGCGTAGCAACCAATTCGGGAATAGACTCCCTCATAGTCGTCGCACTACATCCTAAAAAGGCCAAGTGGGGTTTGGAGATAACTACGGTTCTCAATATCAAGGGCACCTATGTCGAGATTAGCAACGTTTTCACGAATAGACTCGTTCAACATTGACTAAACTCTCAAGAGGGCCTCAACTGAGTGATGGTGTCTCAATTCAACTTTTTCGGGAATCGACTCCCTCAAAGCCTCCTTGAATATACCATCGTCGTATAATAAGTGCACTCAAGTCCGGGTTAGGACTTATCTCACCACTCAATATAACACCCTGCCAAACAGAAGAACCCAAACAGGTATACAAATATATACAGATATGTACAAATATAGAAAACAAACATCAATAACATAAACAAAACAAGGTGGGCTTAACCCTCAAATTATCTTGCATCCCCAGTGAAGTCGCCATTTCTGTTACGGTGAGAATCGGATAACAAGCTATTAATTAACTTGCATCGCAAAACTTTGAAGTTCACCATCGACTTTGATTTATCCAAAGGAAAGGTTCAAGATCTAGAAAACCTAAAGGGGGGAGATCTAAGGTTCAGGGGTTGGTTATACTAAGGAAATGTATTAGCACCCTAAGTATCTGTAGTATTCTACAGGATCCTCTTGTTTAAGTTTGTGTTATGTTATGTTTGCTTGCTAAGAAATCTGCTAAGGGTAAGGTGAAGACCTAAGGGTATATACACTAAGTTTGCTCGCCAAGACGTCGCATCTTGTGCCTACGTATCTGACTAAAGAATCAGAGCAACCGTAGTTCACCTAACTAAGGGTGAGGAACCATTGACTATTGCCAAAGTTCCAAGGAGGAATGAGTATGAGCTCATATAGAGTTTAAGAAACTCTCTAAGTCTAAGTTATAGGGGAGAAAGTGAGTACTCAACATGGTGAGTATCACATAGAGTCCAAGAACTCTAACTTAATTCTAAGTTGTGATATGAGTGGCTATGAGGCCAAGGGAAAGTATTATATGACTATGAGGTCACAGAGAAGGTGGCCATGACTATGAGGTCAAGGCTGGTATCCTATGACTATGAGGTCAAGGAGGGAGGTGGCTATGACTATGAGGTCAAAGCTGGTAATGAGCTATCTATGACTTTGAGGTCAATAGAGATACTTTCCTTTGGAAGGAGGGGAAGATAACATCTTGTGAATAAGAGTTAAAGTGGGATTGAAATATGTGAACCATGTGAGTTCAAGGACTCGAATGGATAAACATTAATCAAGTGAAAATAACATCAAAGCATGATATGTACATCCATGTATGAGCATGGAAAGAGATAATGAGATAGTTCACAATAAACATGAATAAATGAACACAAGTATGGCAACGTATTCAAGAGCTATGAAGTTAAGAGTGAGACAATCATATCAACACAAAGTCATCTTGCAAGAAAATTCTAAGAGGTGCCACAAATTATGGACAATAGTGATGAGGTGTCAACCAAAACTCAAACTAGACCCACTCAAAAGTCTTTAACAACATTGATGATCACATTCAAAATAACCTCTTGAAAATATCTTAGAACAAGTTAGAAAATTGTCTCAAAAGTGGTAAGAAAATAAATTCAAAATTTGGATTGAGACAAAGTTCTAAAAGGTCCGTAAAAATATATAACATTAAAGTGGAAATAAAATGAAATTTAGAAAAATAAAATTCAACATTTAAATATTAACATAATATTTTTTTGGAAGTTTTTTGGTTTGAAGAAAATATTTAAATAATTGAAATTGAAGTGAAAATTAAAACAAAATAAAAAAAATGTAAAACAAAATGAGACAGGGGGTGTTTTAAAAATTAGAAATGAACTGAGTTATTGTTATGCGTATGGGCCCTCTAACTACGGGTGCGATTAGTGAAAAGCCAAGGCCAAAGTCCACTAAAAGAAACAGCCATCAGCAAAAATAAAAAGAGTGTGACCGTGTACAAAGAAACATGTGAGATACTTATATCAACCGGTCATGTAATTTATTAAGTCACAAAAGACAAAAATGAGACACGGCCAACCACGCTTTGCCAACACATCGCCCCTTCCATGCAAACATTTTAAAATCTTAACACTATCGTGAAAGGAAATCAGACAATGCCATGTATCCCTCTCATCTTGCCTAACCATCTCCAATTCATCTTTTAACCAAAAACCATGAAATAAGGCACAGTTCTGTAGTGCTCACATGGTAGAATAACATTAAACCTTCTATAACTCAAATTGAAAACTTCATCATGGGTAAAACAGACGTGAAAGTCACGCATTCGAGCTAATGCGAACTAAATGAATAATGTCATACCAACACAAGCTCTCATAGCCAGTCATATCATCATTCAAAACCAACACAAATGCACAATATGGAAGACATGGTATCATTTAGAAATGGGATTCAAGAAAGCATAGAGACATGGTATCATTGAGAAATGGAATTCATGAAAGCATAGAGACATGGTGGAAGCTTACCAAGTGGAGTCAGTCCACTGCTTCTTCAACTTGGAAGCTATGGAATCTAACAAACTCAGCTCCTTCCCTCTACTGAAGATGATGTGTATGAACTTGAGTGAAATGTGCAGTTCGTGCATCAACTCCTTATGGCTCACGAGTTATCTTTCTCTGTTGGTATTTTGTAGTTCTCTTGTGTATGATGTGTTTGGAGTGAATAGTGTATATTCTGATTGTGTTGATTGTTGGTGTGATGTTTGCAGCTCTGATTGTTGAGGAAAGGAAGAAACTCACGAGCTCTTGAGTTTTGGTGGATTGCAATGTTTGCTCTGATGTTGTATTTGTTGATGTATTGATGGTGTTTAAAAGAGATAAAATGAGAAAGTGTTACGATTTTCTTGAGTGAAGGTTCTGATATGTGTTGATTCTTGGTGTCCAACAAGTGAGAAATCATCCTCCTTTTATAGTGGAGTATGCTGGTTAATGGCATGGAAGATACAAAGGGCAGAGGATTTGCATTGGGGGGAAAGATCATGGGGAAAGATCCTGCGCATGGTTTTGTTCTGACCGCTTTCTTGAGCCAAGTGATAGTGTCTTGGTTGCTTGTTTTATGTCTCAAGTCAGAGGAAAAAGATCATAAACCAACGTGCTATGGTGCTAACAACAAATACACAATGGTCTCTTATTTTGACTTTTGGTGTGTCAACTTTTCAAGTACAAAAGCAGTTGTACTTGGAACTTTCCATGCGCAGATCTTGTGGCTTTACGTGTTGAAAACTAATGAGGAAAGTTCAGTTGGTGTGTACTTGACTGAGCAAAAGATATAGTTCAAAATGGAAGGAATGGTTGGCATAAAACATGTTGTTATAAGCTCCACTTGTTCACACGATAACTTCATGACCAATGGGCCAATTGACTTGTTTTTTACCTTTTGAGAGATGGCACATAATGGAACATCTTTGATATTGATGAAAGCTTGATATGCAGCCTAGAAACATATGATAAAATCGTGACAAAATGTGTGACCACAAAAGAAAAAAACCATAATTTCTTTAAGTATGGAACATCATGCAACATAGTCACTTTAGAGCACAATATCTTGATGACTAGTGATCCAACTTGTGAGGTTTTTGATTCTTTACAAAATAGGCATTTGATAGAACAAGTTTCATGTGGAAGAATTCTTGAAATGAGGTTTGGAATCATTAGAAAATCATCCGCGAAGTTATGCACAAAGGGCTGTCCAAGAAACTTAGAAAAAATTTTAAGTTATGAACTTTTCACAACTTGAAACAACCATATTTAAAGCATCATAACTTGAGATTGGTTTATCCAAATGAGAAGTTCTACACATTCTTGGAAAGCTTGAAGGATAAGGAACAACTTTCATGTCCAAATATTTTTGATTTGAAGCTTGGAACTAGGTGAAAAAATGAGTCAAAGTTGGATGAAAATTAAGGTGAAAATGACTAAAATATCACTAAGTCATAAAGGCATTTTATCTTCCAAGTCTCCTAACTTAAAAACCATGCATTTTTTGAAGAGAGGCCCTCTAATACACTTTGAAGTTCATGGAAAGAGCTTCCATTTGAGCTTTGAGTCACTCAAATTGGATGTGTGGTTTGAAAGTTATGGCCTTCCCAATTTTGCACAAGAAGTGAATTTCTCACACTTAGAAAGTTTCAAGGACCAAACATTGCCCTCCTTGCAAGAAACCTCTCAAAACTTGCCTTCTCATGCTCTAACTCAATAATTAGACATGTCATGATGAATTGTGGCTTGATTGCTTCATTTTGGGATCAAAACCTTACAAATAAAAAACCTCAGTCAAAACCCTAATCTGGGGTCAGTTGAACTTGTGGCTCAAGGTATAATTCTCACTCAGTTAGTGAACACCTGTGATGATTGTTTGGAACCAAAGAGTGTCTTAGGATACCTTGAATCATGTGAGAGCTTGGCTTAGGAGACTTTGTGCAAACCCTGTTTTTTTACATAAAAGAATAAACTAGCAAGATATGGTGATTAGATAATAATGCACAGATGATTGAATCTAAATGCAAATGCAAGATGTTATGACATCTAAGGGATAAAAATTGGGGTACAACAGTTGCCCCTATTTAAATAGCTTTACCGGATGGCACGAGGAATGAAATCCTAGGGACATCAAGGTGAAAGGTATTTAAATATAGCAAACCAAAAATTTTGCCCTTATATGGAATGCGGATGCTAAGGACAAGTAACAAATATGCAAATACTGACATGCCATGAGCTTCTAGTATGATGGTATGATGTCATGATAGTGCAAAGATGCAGACAAACAAGACACTGAAGGATAAACACAGGTGAGCATCACTGGGGAAGGATGAAGGTTAGTATCCACAAGGAAGACTCACTGGGGATGCAAACTAGCCAACAAAAGAGACTCACTGGGGATACAGGCTGGCCAACAAAAGAGACTCACTGGGGAGACATTGGGGAGACACTGGGGATGGAAGAATAAAACTGAGGGGGAAACCCTACAGGTCCTTATTGGAGATAGGAGCCAGAGAGGTATTCTCCACTGGGGGGAAGATCCAGGGAGATGGACGACAGGTTCGTAGGTGACCGGACGACATTGGGGAAATAAGACGCATTCTTACTGGGCTTGAAACCAGAAAGAAGACATGATCTTCGCTGGGGATCTTGAAATAAGGATAGACATCCAAATAAAAGACCTTCTGGGGATTTCTTATACTGAAAAGTTCAAACGAGATCTTCAAGAAAAGCCAGGAAAGACAGAGACATACTCTGCGTGCGCCAAATGATGATCAATCACAAGGAATTTCAAAGAGATATTGATAATGACTGAACCTCTGCTGGGAACCAGATTAAAGTGCCAACAAGGATTGGACTCAGAAGTGACATGTTAGGATACACAAATTTGAGTTGGATAAGATACTAATTTGAGTTAGTTTGCCAGCAAGGACTGGATTTTGGGATGCCAGTATGAGCTGGATTTTGGATACCAGTATGAGCTGGATTTTGAATACCAGTATGAGCTGGATTTTGAAATGAGGTTCACAACTGACCAAAGTTCACATCGTCAAAAAGGGATGACGACAAGGAACAAGACCTATAACATCATCCACGTTAAAGGATTGACGGAATGAAGAAATTGACCTCATCGAACATCATCCACATCAAAGGATTGACGGAATGAAGAAATTGACCTCATCGAACATCATCCACGTCAAAGGATTCACGGAATGAAGAAATTGACTTCATCGAACATCATCCACATCAAAGGATTGTCAGAATGAAGAAATTGACCTCATCGAACATCATCCACGTCAAAGGATTGACGGAATGAAGAAATTGACCTCATCGAACATCATCCACGTCAAAGGAATGACGGAATGAAGAAATTGACTTCATCGAACATCATCCACGTCAAAGGATTGAAGGAATGAAGAAATTGACTTCATCGAACATAATCCATGTCAAAGGATTGACGGAATGAAGAAATTGACTTCATCGAACGTCATCCACGTCAAACGATTGACGGAATGAAGAAATTGACTTCATCGAACATCATCCACGTCAAAGGATTGGCAAAATGAAGAAATTGACCTCATCGAACATCATCCACGTCAAAGGATTGACGGAATGAAGAAATTGACTTCATCGAACATCATCCACGTCAAAGGATTGACGGAATGAAGAAATTGACCTCATCGAACATCATCCACGTCAAAGGATTGACGGAATGAAGAAATTGACCTCATCGAACATCATCCACGTCAAAGGATTGACGGAATGAAGAAATTGACCTCATCGAACATCATCCACGTCAAAGGATTGACAGAAAGAAATGGGTCACCAAACATCATCTACGTCAAAGGATTGATGAAATGAAAACCAATTGACATTGTCAAAAAGGGTTGGCGGAAAGAATACCTCGAACAGGGATCACATCAAATGGGTTGATGGAAAGCGACTGACTAAAGGTAACATCATTTGTAATTGTAGAAGTATGAATAAAGCCAAGGACGGATAAGCTTCTCGGGAGAGAGATTGCCACTTATTGTTGGGTATGAATTCCAAAGAGATGTTGATACTACAACACTGCTGGAGAAATAATTATCTTCAATGAGGATCTGCAAAAGATTCTTCCTGCGAGACACAGTGCAAAATAAATGCACGTTCAAGATGGGCTCAGAAACCACACCTGCCAGGGACCAAAGTTCAATCTAGGAACAAGCTAGAAAGAAACGGTCAAATAAGACTCCAATTGAGGAATGAACTCAAAGGGGGATTTATCTTATCCAAATGTGGAAAAGATAACTGAACCAACCATCATCCATGAGAATCAAATTCTATGGGGAATTCTAGAAAGGATTGGCACTTTATGCCTAGGGCTGACGACTCTATTTGAGAGAAAAGACAAACCCAGTCACTTGGGGAGATAAACGCCAAAGTGATCAAAGCAGTTAAACACCAAAAAAGAAGCAGAAATGCTAAGATGTTATGCACATGAATGCTTATGCCATGCTTATGCTTATGCTGACAAAACAGACAAAGAGAAGCGAGACTAGAGATGAAATAAACATCTCGACAAGGATACCCAGCCAAACTCATCAGATTGGACCATCACTGGGGATGAATTTGCAGAATCAGTAGTTCTACTTCAAGATTACAACCTTCTCTGGGGAAAAGAGTACTTCACTTGGTATAGCATCATGACTTCACTAGGATTGCCATCATGAGCTTGATTTCTTTGCTGGAGGGAAATCCATGGAGATTTGCCAAGATTTAGCTGAAGTAACAGCTTACTGGGGAGCTAGCAAGAAGATGCCACAAAAGCTGAGTAGTTCTGCATAACTCATTTTCCCCAGATTACATGGTCTATCAGAAAAATATCAAGAGGATTTTACAGAAGAATTGGCACACAAGGCGTTTCAATATCTTCAGACTCTTGGAGAGATTCATAAATTTTGACATAACTTCCCCAGATTAACTGCTTTTACACAACAAGGTCTTTCAATTTGTTCTTCAGAATGGTTGATCTGTGAAGGAGATGCCCCGGACTAATTGACTTTTGAGAGATTTGCCGAATCTCGACTTAACTGCTTCTGATTAATTGATCAGTGAGAACAGGTTATCAAAAGGATTTTACAGAAGAATTGGCATACCAAATGCTTCAATATCTTCAAACTTTTGAAGAAGTTCATGAGAATCGACATAACTGCCCCTATTCAACTGTATTCGCAATACAAAGTCCTCAGACTATGGTAGAAACAACTGGGGAACAAACTTGCCCCTGTTGGTGGGTCATTGGAGTCCAAACTTGTCATAAGATGACCTCAAGAAGGCTTGCCCCAATATTCTGAAGTTTGAAGAGTTCTGCCCCTGATTCAATGGCTATTGGAATGGTGGATTGGCAAATCCCTCCGCTTGGTTGCCCCTGATTGAGCTTCCTTTATCTAGTCAAATTCCCTAGCTGGCTGCATTTGTTGGGATTCCTTTGATATTGAATTGTTTTGCAAACAAGTATTGTTCATTTTAAAATTGGCAATTTCAACGCAAAATTCATGCAAGCTTTTGAAATCAAGTTTATTGATGAAACACACACGGTGGAATGATACAATAAAAAACAAAGGTGGGTCTAACCATTTACAGAATGACATGTGAAGTTATCAACACGCGCAATTAGCAAAGATCATTAGGAGTCAGGTCAATCAACCTTGATGTAGTATGCTTTCAAAACAACATTACCTCAATTAGATCTTTTAAGGGTTGTAACGTGGCTGGGGTTCACGGTTTATGAAACAAAGGATAAAGGCTCAAAGTTTATTTGTCCCACCCAATCTTCGTGATGAACTCCAATCCTACACTCAGTTAACTCAAGCTATACATTCAAATTCCCATAGGCTGGAAATTGAACTGATGATGTTTGATGATGATTCAGACACCTAGGGTGGTCATTACTCCCTAACAACATTTGGTTATCCTTTATTGTTGAGGTTTTGAGACCTCTTCTTGTCTTCATTGAGGTTTTGAGAACTCTTCTTGTTGGCCGAGGTTATGAGACCTTTTCTTGTCTTTGTTGAGGTTATGAGACCTTTTCTTGTCTTTGTTGAGGTTATGAGACCTCATCTTGTCTTTGTTGAGGTTATGAGACCTCGTCTTGTCTTTGTTTGAGGTTTTGAGACCTCTTCTTTTGTTGAGGTTATGAGACCTCTTCTTTTCTTCATTGTGGTTATGAGACCTCTTCTTTGCTTGTTGAGGTTATGAGACCTCTTCTTTTCTTTGTTGAGGTTATGAGACCTCTTCTTTGGTTGAGGATTTGAGACCTCGTCTTTGTCTTCTGAGGTTATGAGACCTCGTCTTTTTTATTGTCACTTGATTTGAGAAAGCTGACTGGTGTCTTGCAAGAAGCGCTTGCTTTAGAATGCATAACCAAGTTAAACTGAGAACTACCCTGCCCCAAGGTTGAGATTTTAAGGGTTTTTTGTGTAAGGAAAGAAAACTCCTACTTCTAGGCTCGAAGGGGTTAACGAGGAATTATCTTCCTTATTCCTCCAGTGTTTGGGAATTGAAATAATGCCTTACATCCTTGGCAAGGTTTAATCAAAAGCAAACCACAACAATTATGGATAATATTTTCATTATCCTCCCCAATCTTTGCTTAACAACAAATTTGATAAATGGAAAGAAACAAGAT
Source organism: Lathyrus tuberosus (assembly GCA_022829125.1). Taxonomy (NCBI): domain Eukaryota; kingdom Viridiplantae; phylum Streptophyta; class Magnoliopsida; order Fabales; family Fabaceae; genus Lathyrus; species Lathyrus tuberosus. The sequence continues at coordinate 2,925,841 of JALAZF010000601.1, read as the reverse complement.
AAAGATATTTTTGTTGTTTTTATGAGCATAAAAGTAAATGAGTGAAACGAATGAACTTAATCAAAAGGTGCACAAACATTTCATTAACATTTCCAATTTGAAAGTACAACAAAGCTTATAAGCAAATACAAATCAAAGTGCAAAGGAAATATAACTGAAAATATTGAAATGAACAAAACACAGCCAGCTTTGGCGAATTAATTTCAGAAGATTTCAGTTTCTGGGCCCAAGCGGGGGAACACCTTCGCCACTAATCACTTGTTCTTTGTGATACAGAACCTTGAGAGGCCTTGTAAGTCTTTTGCCTTTTTCTTCAAAAGTCAAGGTATTGGCATCTGACTCACCTTCTTGAGGTTGCAGCATTTTCAGCAGGCTTAGCAGTCTCGCCTCAAATTCTTTGCATTTTTCAATGGGATGCCCCATTGTACCAGTACGGAATTTGCACGCAATCTCTGGGCGATCTTCTTCAAGGATCAGATCCCTATCATAAATCAACCTTTGCACAGTAGCTTCTAAGGCTAGGCAACCATCCAAGTCATGCCCTTCGGCTCCCTTGTGGAATTCACAAGTCAGGTTTGGATTGTACCAAGGTCCTAGCACAGGGTTAAGAAGTCGCGGAGTCACCAACCCGTTCTGCATCAATAGTGGAAAAAGCTTGCTCAATGGCACAGGAATAGGCTTGCAGTTGACTTGGCCTCTTTCGAAAGGGTACCTCTTCTTTTTTTGTTTTTGGAACCTCGAGGAGGGACAACTTTTGTAGGTTGGAACGCCCTTTTGGCAGACTCCTGATGACGATGATATTCTGGTGCAAGACTAAGACCAAATGTTGGTTGGTATGAAGCTTCCCCAAAGGCAGATCCTTGGTATGACGAGGAATTGACAGCTTCTCTGGGCGCCATAGGGTGAATGTATTCTTCCTTCATCTTCAAGTTTTGGATGGTCTCTACAACCCAACTCATCTGGCTCTTGAGGATCCTGACATCCTCTTTCAATACTTCATTGTTCTTCAGAATTTCATTCATTGCTGCCGTTGTCTTGAATAAGTGTTAGGTATCCTTCGGACATAGAAGAAAAGAGACTCAAGACTGAGAAATGCAAATGAGATGCGAATGCGCATGTAATGCTTATGCAAGCCAAATGGTTTCAAGAAACTCAAAAGCAAGTTGCAAACATTTGTTTTTTTTTTTTGGAAGATTGGAGAGTTTTGTTTTAAAATCCATGGTCTCTTTTGATTTTGCAAAGAAAGAGCATCTGAATTCCTTGAAACCAAAGGGCTATCATGAATGAATGAATATACGCATAAACACACATATACAAATAATCACATATATACAGAATAAGGGCCTAGGTTTGAAGATCACTGTAGCGCGATTTTTGTGGTTTCGAATCACTATCGCTTTGGTACTACTGTTTGATTCATTTTTTAGCCTGTGAAGCTGATTAAGGAAGGGAAATAGATGTCTCCAATTAACCCTGTAACGCCCCGATTTGTTTAATTGTATTTATTTACTTCATTTATGTGAATTTTGTGAAATGTGTGAATTTATTGTATTTTACATGCTAATTGAGTTAATTGGTTAATTTCTCTGATAGGTAAAATATTTGCATTAAATTATATTTTTCTTTTTAACTTTCATTGCACGATATGTTTTTCATCGGTATGTTTATGTTTTGTCGCGTTTTGAGAGCGTTTATGAGATATTTGAGTGTAGGGGTATTTTGGTCATTTTGCTTGGTTATATATTTTAGAAAAATAGGTTTTTGTTTAAATAGAGATTGGAAAGAAAAAGAGAGAAAAGAAAGAGAAAGGAAAGAAAGAGAGAAAGAAGGAAAAGGAGAGGAAAGAAATGGAGAAGAGGAAAAGAGGTGGAAATCGACATAGCACCGTTTCAAGCACGATTAATCGGGTAAGAGTGAGAAGTTTCGATTATATCTTGCTTGTATATGTATATGTATGTATTTGTTTGAATGTTTGGTTGAAAAATATATGTTTTCCATTTGGTTGAATTTGTGAACAATTGATTGGAATCGATGTTTTCACGGGTGAAACCCGATATAAACTGCGTAGAATACTTGTTGATTATGTTGGGACATGTTTTGGTTGTTATGGTATGAATTGGAAGGGTTTGGGTGGAAGAAATGATGGATTTTGGTCCCAAATGACCTATATTGACGCTGCTGCGAATTCTAGGTTTCGCGGGTTCGCCTAGCGAACCACAGCGAAGGAATGGGCGAATGTTCGCCTAGAGGTTCGCCTAGCGAACTTTATCTTGGTTTTCCTCTGCCTTGGTTCACTAGGGTTCGCCTAGCGAATACTGGAGCGAAGTGGCAGATTTTTCTTTTTTGTTTTCTTCATAACTTTCAAACCGTAAGTCCGTTTTAGTCGCCGTTAGAAGCGTTGGAAAGCTAATAAAATATTATTTCTATTAAAAATGGTTTGGAGGTCAGTAGAAGATTTATTTAAGTCGTGGTTTTGTAAAAGTGTTGGGTTGTCGGGTTTTTATCGCGTTAAATGCGTGCGGTTGGTGTTTTACCGTGTGTTGTGCTATTGTTGTATAACGTGAATCTTTTATGTGGTTTATATGATGTTGAAGCATGTGATAATTTGTCGTGGTTGCTTGTGGCCTAATGGAAAAATACTTTGTTGAATTGAATTACAAGTGTATGTTATTATGAATGTTGTTGTGGGTAGCCTTCGTGGCGTGAATCCTAGTGTTGTGAGTATCATTGTATGATTGTAGGATTGTCGTGGTTGATGGTGAGTAATTCTTGATGTGAATTGACATGAGTGTATATGCTAAAATGCTAATTGTTGTGGTTTATGGATTATGATGAAATGCATTGTTTATGTGAAATTCAATGTGTGTTATTTGGTGGCCTAAGGGCAAGTAAATGCATTGTGTTGTGTTTGATTGTATATGCATGATTATGGATGTTGGAATGGTTCACATGGTTGTATATGTGTATGCATTTGATTGTCATGAGCCTTTGTATGCCAAGCATCATGATATGCATTCTTGTGATGTCGTGTGCCCTAGTGGGTGTGAGCGACGAAACGATTCCAGAGGGAATCTGCTTTAACGATTGTGAGCCTTATACAAAGAGGATCTAAAGGGACGTTATAGACGATCGTAAGCCTTATACAAAGAGGACCTAAAGCGATCGGATCGTGAGCCTTATACAAAGAGGACCTAAAGCGATCCATAAACGTCATGAGCCTTATACCAAGAGGACCTAAAGCGACGGGGAACATCGTTTGCCCGACGGGGAGTTACACTAAGTAACAAGCGATGATTCCAATAATTCCTGAGTGAATTAATGATGAGATGATGGATGGAACAGTACCGCATTGCATTGCATAGATTCGTTGTGTCGGTCTCTGTGCATTTGCATAAATCATGAATGGATTGATTATGTGTGATAAATCATGAATGGATTGATTGTGTGAAAAATCATGAATGGATTGATTATGTGTGATAAATCATGAATGGATTGATTATGTGTGAAAAATCATGAATGGATTGATTATGTGTGAAAAATCATGAATGGATTGATTATGTGTGGGAGATTGTGAATTGATTGATTATGTGTTGAGCTTGTGATATCATTGGCGAAGCCCAAGAAGAGGCTATCATTCCCGGAGGAAGAGATCATTATACGAAGCCTAAGAGGAGGCTGTGAATACTTCTAAGAAGCCGTAGGGTCCTTGAATAATGCCCAAGAGGAGGCCGATGCTTTTAAGAAGCCCGTGGGTCTATCATCTCCTTTCCATTAGGAGAGATAACTCTTTTAAAAATGAAAACCACTGGTAAACGTGCGAGGTTTACTATCCAGCGACTTTTAACTTTTAAAGAGGGTTCCTTAGTTAAGGTCCTAGATTATGACCGTAGTGGGTACCCAAACCCCGAGACATTCAAGGAAAGCTATCCACAAGGAATAGATCAAGTCAGGAAAGTTCGAGAATTGGGAAGAAACTCAAAGATGCCATTCACGGAGAATACATTCATCTTGGGGAGTAGAGCTTCTTGACGATTCCTAAGGAGGACAGCCGAAGAGAAGACTGTATCTGGTGCTCCTATTGGGGATCTAGACGTCTATTTCTACGAATAAATGAAACGGAGTCACCTAGTTCTAGACGTAGTTTCCTGGGAAACTCAAAATATCTATACTATTATTACACAGTAGATATGAGTTTATGAAAGGAGACTTACAGTGAGCAGCCCCACAATACAGTTTATAATATGAAAGCAGTAAACGAAAGCGATAACCACTTACTCGGTTGGAGTGCTTCCATGCTGTTTGGTTAGTTGTTCAACAAAGAAAGATTAAAAACAACAGTATATTCAAAATCAAAGGAGAAAAGTGCTTTGAAAAAGAAAGATTTGGGGCTTACAGCTCAAGGAGAGGCCCAGGGTTTTATCAGTGAGCGCACTGTTTGACTTTGTACAGCGGGACTTATACAAGTGATTGGGGCCCAAAAAGGTTTTCTGTACAAAGGGATGGGTCTTACACTCTCTCAAGAGGCCCAAAAAGGTTTAAAGAAAAAGAGTGGGGCTTATAACACGAGGGTAGGCCCAAATGATTTTTCGTTTAAAAATGGCGATCGCGCCGAGGTTTTCTTTTAACGCGGAGGGACTTATACAATAAGTGAGGCCCAAAATGTTTTGGTTAAAAGGGGGATTGGGTCTTACACTCTAATAGAGGCCCAAAGTGTTTTGAATGGGTCTTATAGCTCAAGGAGAGGCCCAGATGATTTTTAAAAAGGCGACGATCGCGCCGTTTGTTTTTTGACGGTATCGGGACTTATACAATAAGTGAGGCCCAAAGATGATTTGGTCAAAAAAAAGGATTGGGTCTTACACTCTAATAGAGGCCCAAAGTGTTTTGAAAATGATTTATGAGGGTTGAATTAATCCAAAACCCTAATTTGTTTTCAAAATGTATTTAATTGAATAAAAATTCAATTAAAATGATCAAAAATTGTTTAACACATGGAAAACAAATTGTGATCTTGGATTAATGCTTCAAAAATTAAGTATTGACCTACAAAATAATTAGAAAGCATTAAAAGTTGCAAAATCAATGTAGAAAAAATATTTAAAATGCCAAAAACAATCAAAATATTAATTCTTTACAAAAATATCAATTATATGAAATAAATAATATTTTTGGGATTTTTTGGGAAAATAAAATATTTTAACATTTTTGTGAATTATTAAAAAAAGAATCAACTCAAAATCATTAAAACTCAGAGAGAAATTAATTTTTGAATCAATTAAACAAAATCACAAAATTCAAATATTTGAATTTCTAAAAATGGCGCCAAGAACAAGCTGAAGAACACGCGCGTGTTCTTGGTTTCTCAGATTTGCGTTTTCTATCCAATCTCCATGAATACGTAATCATATCATGCAATCCACATATCATTATGCTCGTCTCAACCTCACGATCATGTCTATGTACTTTAATTTCATTTAAATTAAACATACAACAAGAAATCACGAAGAAACCTCAAGAACCCTAATTTCTGCATGAAGGCTAGGATTTTTTATACACGATTCAAACAATGCAATTAATTGAGGGAAAACATTCCATGCATGATTATGAACATATGGCCAAATTATTGTGCGAGGAAATATGCATAGATTGAGAGATGACCAAGTATGTGCTTACCTCCAAGTCGTGACAGCAAGAGCAGATGTGATTTTGAGTTGGAGGTGTTACAGACAAGTTGTGATGATCTGGACAGCTTCCCTACACCATATGGAGTGTGTTTGAACACTTGGATTGAATTGAAATGGGCTGGATCAGTTTATGGCATCTCAGCTGCACCTTGTTTGAAAATTTGAGCAACCAGCTGGTGATTTCATGAAATTGATGTTTCAGAAGTTATGTGAGTGTTTGATCAGCTCATATGTGATGTATGTGAGGTGTGTGAGTGATTGGTTTGTGCAGAATTGCTCTCAAACTCAAAACCCGAAGCTACCTTGCTAAGAAAGGCATTTTTGCCAAGAGAAAGAGATTTTGAGGAAAGCATCTGTTAGATGGCTTTGGTGTACTTAAAATGACCACAATTGAGCTCTATTTATAGTAGAGCAAGTTTGTTTTGCAAGGAATAGTGCATGGCAGCTGGTAAGTAGGTTTCCTCAATGCTGGCCAATGGAAATGAAAGTCTCCTCTAGCCATTGACTAGAGGTTAGGGCACAGAGCTTTGGTCCCCTTGGTCTTGGATAAGTCTTGACTGATTTCAGATGAGAATGGCTCATTCCATGCCACCTTGATGGTTCCATTGAATGCCTCATTCCAAATTTGAAGTCTTGTCCCTATTTTGGCCATTCTAGGTTCAACATGCTATTCTTTGTTCCTTGGACCTTGGAGGCTTGGCTCAGTGATTGTCCCCTTTGGATTCAATCCTCTGAGGTGTCCAAGTGGATTGGAGCAATTGAAATTGGCTGATTTTGGCAAATCGAGCCAAAATGCAAATTCTGCCTTCCTTTGACAGATTTCAGCAAGGCAACTTGGCAATGTTGTATCTCATGATGTAGGTTGAATTTGGCAATGTTCTTGGCCATTTTGGAAAGCTCTTACATAATACAACAACTGTTTGAACAAGTTTGGTTTTGATCTCTTTTGATTCCAAGTGAAAAATCCCCCTACATTTGGCAAAAAGTGAGGCAAAATCTGACTTAGTGAAAATTTCACTAAGTGTTGAAAAGTGACTTTTTCACTTTTCAGCCACTTTGATCACTCCATAACTCAAAATCCTTAATGAATTGGAATGACTTGTAGTTGAAGTTTTTGTAGGTGATAATGAGGGCTACAAATCCATCTTTAGATGAGAAAAAATGGCCTTGTGGTTTAGGAGTTATGGTCCTCCAAAGTTGGTACCTTTGCCACTTTATTTTTAACTTAGAAAAATTTCTAAGTTTTATGGTTACCCCTTTTACAAGTTATCTCACTTTTCTTGATTTTTCTTGATGAATGATGATTCAAATCATACATTAACATCATTTTAGGGTTAAAGATCCATTTTGGTGAAAAATCTCAAAAAGTCAAAGTTGACTTTTGTGCACAGTTGACTTTTTATCAGATGAATTCCAAACTGTGCAATTCTTCAGGAAATCATGTCCTTGACCTAAATCAAACTTGATGGACATGTTCCATGGGTGTCATAGGGTATATTCAATCATGTATTAGGGTTTGGGAGCATGTCCTGGTCAAAAGTCAAAGTTACAGTTGACTTTTCCCTTAAAACCCTAATTGTGGTGCAGATGAAATTGAGACTTGTTGCTCAAGCTTCTTGGATCAATCCATTGTTCAAAATGGATCAATATGGTGTATTAGAGACCCTCAAATCATCTCTTGAGGTCTTGGCTCATGGTTTGTCCCAAAAGTCAACTTAGGGGTGAATTAGGTCAAGAAACCCTAATTCCTGATTTTTGATGAATGCATCCCCTGAGGCAAAATTGACTTAATACATGGGTTCATGAGGTTCCATGAAGCATATTAGGTCATGTTTTGGATCATTACCTTGTGCCCAGATGAAAATTTCCATATGGAGGCCCTGGTTGACCAAAACCCTAATTTGGTGACACTGTCGATCTTGAGACTTGATCCACCTAGAAGGGAGCAGCCTTGTGCTTAATCCTTGAAGTGGGAGTCCTTTTTGATCCATTGTGGATGTTTGAGAGATTAGACAAGTTGAAGATCATGTCATTTCTTGATTGATCCTTTGTCTAAGCACTTAGAGAGGGCCTGAAACCCTAATTTTGATTGTATTGGATGCTCACCCATCTTTGGGGAGACTGATGAAGCATGATGGTTCATCCATATTGTGATGATGATTTTCACAATGATGGGAAATCTAAGTGGTCAAAATTTGGGGTATTACAGATGCCCCTATTTAATCTTCTTGGACCCGAAGGTGTGAATGACGAAGGGATTCGGGCATTCGGGGTGCAAGAGGATTAAATATCGGAATATCCGAAATTTTGATGGTGGTTATGAATGGTAGCTTACGCATTCATCTTCTTTAGCTAAGCGATGATGCTTAGAAAAGGTAAACTTCCCCTCGATCCTGGTTTCCTACCAAGAACTGGTCTCAGTCTCTTTTGAAATAAACTTCCCCTCGATCCTGGTTTCCTACCAAGGAACTGGTCTCAGTTGTGGAAACAAACTTCCCCTCGATCCTGGTTTTCTACCAAGGAACTGGTCTTAGTTTCTGATTTAAACTTCCCCTCGATCCTGGTTTCCTACCAAGGAACTGGTCTTAGTTTCTGATTTAAACTTCCCCTCGATCCTGGTTTCCTACCAAGGAACTGGTCTTAGTTTTTGATTTGAACTTCCCCTCGATCCTGGTTTCTTACCAAGGAACTGGTCTTAGTTTCTTTTGTCAATAAACTTTACTGACAAGGGACGCTATTCGTAGCGGCTTTCCTCAAACTTCTCGCCGAATTTTCCTGGGGAGATGCCATTTGAGTGGAAAAAGTTTTGATGTCAGACTTGCTGGGGAACCCAGTCGTCTGATTTGTAGAGTTGTATAAACTTCTCTGTTGGAGACGCCATTTGTCGATTCTACTGGGGAAAGCGAGTCTCTTGAGAGACTGTTTTTGTTTGGGATCTTTCATCATACTTTTCTCGGGATTTTCCAGGAGAAACGCCATATGATGGGGTCCAATTTTGAGGTGCCAATGACCTTTTCATCAGCGGTCCTTTCGGAGCAAAACTGGCATGCTGCCGAATCTCTGATCACGAGGCTTTCTCTGTGGATTTTCCTTAATCCGGGAAAGCAAGGATATCATCTTCAATGACGAAGAGTGGCATCTGTTGAAGGTTCTCTGATCTTTCAGAGGTTCAAGTTATCAAAGTGGCCAAGTGCCGACTCTGATCTAAAGATACACTGGTGGCGAGATTGTGCAGACGCAACACTTCCTGACGAGGAAAGAACTGACAACTCGATTGAGAGGACTTCTACCACTAGGGAACAAGACCGACTAGAGTGATAGTGATGCAATATGAAATGTGAATGCAAATAAAAAATGCACGATGTATGTATGTATATGCTGACAAAACAAACGCGACATACAGACTAATGGATGAACACAATTGGATACTCGGCCATCGCGGGGCGTATAGAGATATCGCTGGTTCAAGATAGCAATTCCACCTTGCTTAGGAGAGATAGTCCCGTTGGGAGCTATGTTGATCGGGCTTAGGAGATGAGAACTCGGTCGAGGCTGTCAGACGAAACAAGGTCTCTGACACAGTTGATCCCTTCATTCAGGCATACTGGCTTAGAAGGAGTACTTTGATTCTGCACTTTGAAGTTCGCTTACTTCGGGAGAAGCGATCGATGTTCTTCTGATGTTCAACAGTCAAAAGAAATGCCATCTTTATTTTAAAAGCAGAAAAAGTTTTAACAAGTAAATTCATTTTTGTTTTATTTCAAGAATCACTGATTAAGTTTAAACAACGTCGTTCTGTAAAGCTAAAACAAATAAAGAATTACAAACAAAAGCACAAGGGCTCAAATTTTATTAATAAGATGGAGATCAGCCAAACGCGTGATTGCAAAGAGTATATACAAAGTTAGAAAATGGTAATTTACAGGGAAAAGGGCTACGTTGAAACATAGCGACCACTATCCTTCTACCAATTTTGAGTTCGGGACATCCTGAGCTTCCGTCGAAGATGACCTTTGACTGGAGATTTCCTCCAATAGATGATGCTGTAACTGCTGCTGAGGGACTTGCCTCTGTTGAACATAGTTACTTGCCATTATCCCTAACTTTTGCCTGGATTGTACTATGAGATTTCCAATCCATCGGGATGATTCTTTTTTTTTCATGTCTCTAACTTTTGCCTGGACCGCCCTTTCGGGTTTTCAATCCACCGAGATGTTTTTTTTTTAGTTTAGGCGAAGTATTTCTTGACTACATCAACATTCGTGGGGTAGGCAAATTCCTCTCCGTCCATGGTTGTAAGTCTCAAGGCGCCGCCTGAGAAAGCTTTCGTGACCACATAGGGGCCATCATAATTTGGGGTCCATTTGCCCCGAGAATCAGTGAGAAATGATTGTATCTTCTTGAGCATGAGGTCTCCTTTCCTGAAGACACGAGGTCGGACCTTTTTGTCGAACGCCCTCTTCATTCTTTGTTGATACAACTGACCATGGCATAGTGCCGTGATTCGCTTCTCTTCGATCAGATTCAGTTCGTCGTGTCGACTTTGACACCATTCAGCTTCGGTGAGCTTAGCTTCCATCAATACCCTGATTGATGGGATCTCTACTTCTATGGGAAGCACTGCCTCCATGCCATATACTAGAGAGAAAGGGGTAGCCCCTGTTGAAGTGCAGACAGATGTGCGATAACCGTGAAGAGCAAAGGGTAGCATCTCGTGCCAATCTTTATAGGTTACAACCATTTTTTGAACGATCTTCTTGATGTTCTTGTTAGCCGCTTCTACCGCTCCGTTCATCTTGGATCGGTAGGGAGATGAGTTATGGTGTTCAATCTTGAACTCAGCGCATAACTCTTTCATCATCTTATTGTTCAAGTTAGATCCATTATCAGTAATGATCTCGCTTGGAACACCATAACGGCAGATGATATTGTTTTTGATAAATCGGACCACCACTTGTCGGGTTACATTGGCGAATGACGCTGCTTCGACCCACTTGGTGAAATAGTCAATGCCTACAAGGATGAACCGATGTCCGTTTGAAGCCTTGGGCTCAATCATACCAATCATATCGATTCCGCATATGGAAAATGGCCACGGGGAAGAAAGAACTTTGAGATGTGATGGCGGTACATGAATTTTGTCGGAGTATATCTGACACTTGTGACACCTCCTCATGTACTTGTAGCAGTCGGATTCCATGGTCAACCAATAATACCCGGCCCTGAGAATTTTTCTCGCCATTGTGTGTCCGTTGGCATGAGTGCCAAAGGATCCTTCATGAATTTCTTTCATGAGCACATCTGCTTCTGGTCTGTCGACATATCGGAGCAAGACCATGTCAAAATTTCTCTTATAAAGAGTGTCACCGCTCAGGAAGAAGTTTCCAGCCAATCTTCTTAGGGTTTTCCTGTCTTTTCTGAGTGCCCCAGATGGGTACTCTTGTTTCTGAAGGAAGCATTTGATATCGTGATACCAAGGTCTGTCGTCTATGACTGCTTCAATCGTGAAGATGTAAGCGGGCCGTTCAAGGCCCATTATGTCGATCTTAGGTATGTCATTCCATCGACCTACACTAATCATGGAAGAGAGAGTGGCTAATGCATCAGCCATGTGATTCTCATCACGAGGGATGTGATGAAAGTCGACTCTGTTGAAGAAGGGTAACAACCTTCTTGCATAGTCTTTGTAAGGAATCAATCCTGATTGGTATGTGTTCCAATCTCCTTTTATCTGGTTAATAACCAGGGCTGAATCGCCGTATACGTCCAAGTTTTTGATCCTTAAATCAATCGCTTCTTCGAGACCCATGATACATGCTTCGTATTCGGCCTCGTTGTTCGTACATTTGAACGTAAGTTTGGCAGTGAAAGGAATGTGGGAACCCTGAGGGGTAACAATGATTGCCCCAATTCCGTTTCCATAATGATTAACTGCTCCGTAAAAGATGAGTCCTCACTGGGAACCTGGTTATGGCCCTTCACTGGGTAGCGGTTCATCGCAATCTTTCATTTTTAGATACATGACATCTTCGTTTGGGAAGTCAAACCCGATTGATTCTTGATCGTCAATCGGTTGATGAGCCAAATGATCGGCTAAAATACTTCCTTTAACGGCTTTCTGAGCGTGGTACTCTATGTCATATTCTGATAACAACATCTGCCAATGGACAATCCTTCCCGTGAGAGCAGGTTTTTCGAAAACGTACTTGATTGGATCCATTTCGGAGACCAACCAAGTAGTATGACGAATCATGTACTGGCGAAGACGTTTGGCTGCCCAAGCCAAAGCGCAACAAGTTTTCTCAAGCATTGTATACCGAGTTTCGCAATCGGTAAACTTCTTGCTCAGATAGTAAATGGCAGACTCTTTCCTTTTAGTTTCGTCTTGTTGGCCAAGTACACATCCCATTGAGTCCTCTAGGACTGTGAGGTAAATGATCAGTGGTCTTCCTTCCACTGGAGGTGATAGAATTGGAGGATTCAACAGATATTCCTTGATACTGTCGAAGGCGGTTTGGCAATCTTCTGACCAAACGCAATCCTGGTTCTTTTTGAGTAATCTGAAAATCGGCGCACACGTCGCGGTCATAAGGAATATGAATCTGGAGATGTAGTTCAAACGTCCCAGGAATCCTCTGACTTGTTTTTCAGTTTTCGGAGAAGGCATTTCTTGAATGGCCTTGACCTTGTCAGGATCAACTTCAATTCCGTTCTGGCTGACGATGAACCCTAGTAGTTTCCCTGAAAGGACACCGAAGGTGCACTTGTTGGGATTCAAGCGGAGCTTGAATTTTCTTAGACGTTCGAACAATTTTGACAGATGTTCAACGTGCTCATCCTCTGTTCTTGATTTTGCAATCAAATCATCGACATATACCTCGATTTCCTTATGTATCATGTCATGAAACAGAGTAGTCATGGCCCTTTGATAGGTAGCCCCGGCGTTCTTCAAACCGAACGACATTACCTTGTAACAAAAGGTACCCCATGGGGTAATGAACGAAGTTTTCTCCATGTCTTTCGGCGCCATTTTGATCTGGTTATAGCCCGAGAATCCATCAATGAAGGAAAAAACTTTGAACTTTGCTGTGCTGTCAACCAGCATGTCAATGTGTGGTAAAGGAAAGTCGTCCTTTGGACTTGCCTTGTTCAAATCTCTGTAATCAACACACATTCTGACCTTTCCATCCTTTTTGGGAACGGGTACGATGTTGGCTAACCATTGAGGATATTCAGATGTAGCGAGGAAACCCGCGTCGATCTGTTTCTGTACCTCCTCTTTGATTTTGATGGGGGTGAGTGCGTCTCAACCTTTGCTTTACTGGCGGACATTCCAATCTCAACGGTAAGTGATGTTCCACGATGCTAGTATCCAACCCTGGCATATCCTGATAGGACCAAGCGAACACATCGGGGAATTCTTTGAGAAGCTTTATCAAACCCTCTCTGGCAGTTGGACTGAGCAATGCTCCGATCCTGATTTCTTTTTTCTCTTTTTCTGAACCCAAGTTTACCGTTTCCAACGGCTCTTTGTGAGGTTCAATGGACCTTTCCTCTTGTCTGAGTAGTTGGGAGATCTCTTCTGGAATTTCGTTGTCATTTTCTTCTTCAGCCTCGAATACCGGGAACTCAAAGTTGGGAGAAGGCATCGGATCGTATGTTTCAACGGGGTATAAAACAAGCAATCTGCATGACGTGATGATTCGTGTTTAGAAGAGATAGAGAAAATGTAAGTGTGTGCAGTGTTTTAATTTTACTGTTTGTTTTTATGATTGAATTGTTTTTTTTAGGATTACCATTTTCTGAAAAAGCAAAAAGAGAAAACAGCAATTAATGCGGAAATTACAGAACGACGTTATTTTATTAATGAACAAGTCGAATCTTGAAACTACTGCCCTATAAAACAAAACTCTGTCGCTTTGGGCAAAGCGAAGAGGGAAATTTACAGAAAGCGAGCCCTATCAAAACATCCGTTTCACTTGGGCAGGGTGAAAGGTTAAAGATGGCAATTACTTTGACCGACGAACGACCTTCGGAACCTTGACGGCAACCCGTTGGCGGCGAACTCCTCGGTGAATCACAAAGTCTGGCACCTTCCTTGATTTGTCTTCAGAAATGACGCTGATTTCTGGTGGAGTAGGATCATTGGAATCTGTCTCCCAGGCAGAATTGTCGTAGGAGGTTTCCTCTGTTGCATTTTGCATAGCATTGGTGCTCTCAGCTGTATCTCCCCATCCAGTTGGCTGGATGTCTTCGAGCCTGATACGAGAGCTTTCAGGAGCGGTGTACTTGACCATGAATTCGTACTTTCCACTTGGTTGTCCCAGAGTGTCCCAAACTTCTTTGGAACTGGAGGAGTCACTTCTCTCGATGACGTTGACCTCGGGAAAAGCATAGTTGATGAATTCTAGTCCTGCAAACGTTGCGAATTCATCTTCATGTTGAGTAGTTTCCGAATGACCTGAGTGTTGATCCCATGACATGGCGGGGACACAGGTATTCTGTTCAATGATGCTCAGCTGAGTTTCGTTACTCGGCTGACTTTCTTGCCCCAAGTTTCCTGGGTAAGGCTGCCACATTGGCAGACCATCCATCGGGCCATAGTAATTGTGATCAAAGTTTTCTTTCATCAGAGTGTCTTCCTCTAATGAATTTGGCGGAGCACGGCATCCTTCCGGATCACAATCTCCGTAGATCATTTCGACATCTGATCTTGGTATGAATCTCAGACTTTCTGTAGGAAAGCAAAAAGGCATAGGCACCTCTTCCTGAGACATATAGCCGTCCTTGTTAAGGTAGGACTTCCATTCTTCATCTGTGTCAGAGGGATCATCCTCATTAATAGCATGAACTGTCTGAGACACTGGGTGAAGAAAACCTCCACTGTGGAAGAAGTTTTGAAGAGGATGAAGACTCTCATCGTTGGCGGCTGTCTGGGTACAGGTTGCAGAAAAACCAAGACCCTTCTTTGTTTTATTGTCAATAGGAATGACAAGTCGTCCCCATCCTGTCGTATCGGTACTCTCGACCGCTTTGATAGCATCTTTGTACGAAGATATTGAAGTTCCTTCTTCGGATTGATCGTTCTTGCTCACCGATAGTGCTTGGAACTGAGTTCCAATAACCTCCTCGGGTTCTACACAAGCAGATGATGATAGGTTACTCACAAGCAAGGCTTGTTCCCCACAAACCATGACAAGTTGATCGTTCTTGACGAACTTTAGCTTTTGGTGGAGGGTTGAAGTAACCGCTCCAGCCTGATGTATCCAAGGTCTTCCTAATAAACAACTGTATGTTGACCGGATGTCCATGACCTGGAAAGTGATTTGGAAAGTGTGAGGACCAATAGTTATGGGAAGATCAACTTCGCCGATAACTGTTTTTCTGGATCCGTCGAATGCTTTGACGACGACCTCGCTGACTCTCATCGGAGGGCCCTTAAATGATAATTGCGTCAAAGTGGACTTCGGCATAACATTCAGGGCTGACCCTGTGTCTACCAGTACGTTGGCTAAAGCATCGCCCTGGCAGTTAACTGTAATGTTTTGCGCCATGTTATGACGGCGACCTTCTTCAGGTAATTCCTCATCACTAAATTCCAAATTGTTGCAGGAAGTGATGTTAGAGACAATGCTATCGAATTGTCTGATTGTTATATCCTGTTCCACAAAGGCTTGCTCCAAGACTTTCTGTAGAGCCTCTCTGTGTGCTTCTGAACTGAGTAACAGTGATAATACTGAGATCTTTGAAGGAGTCTGTAACAGTTGATCAACAATGTTATATTCACTCCTTTGGATGAGCTTTAGCATCTCATCTTTGTCTTTTGAAAAGTCGGGATTACCAGATTGACTGACTGGTGGATCAGGAATTTCCGCCTGAATTTCCTTTTCTTTGTTGGATTCTCCAACCCCTCGGTTGAAGATTCGACCGCTCCGTGTTACACGACTGACGTCTGCAATATTCACGACGGAGGGTAATGGAATTTCCTTTCCATTCTCAATTGTTGTTGCACTGTATTTGTAAGGGATCGCCTTAGCTGATTCATACGGTAATGGTCCCGGTAGATAGATGACTATGGGAACCTTCTGATTTTTTTTACCGTCATAAGTAACCTCGATCCGTTCCCGGTTGGGAACTCTAGATTCGTCAAGTAGAGGGACGATGGCAAAAACATCCCTGATCTGGTGATGACCAGAGATCGTGACAACATCCTCAACTTGATCGGCAAGGTAGTTCGGCGACCAAATGATGGGTCCTGAACCTGGATATGGATGAATTTCTCCATGATCGATCTAACCCTGAAGAGCTGCTCTCACAAGGTAACACCCTTGGTTACTTTCCAAACAGACGCTACAACTGTCATAGTTGTGTGGTGGCACCTGGCCACGCCCACTTTGAATGCAATGTAACCTCACTAGGTTACCATCCATTGATCGGACATCCTGACTTTGACGACGAGTAGGATTCCTGTTATTGATACTAATCTGCTGAGTATCTTCGTCCATATAGATTGGCATCCACCAGTGATTTAACAAGTGTTGAAGTGCCTCCTGGACAAGGGTACAACCTCGATCGTTTTCGCAACCCGCTTTACAGCTTTGATAATCGTGTGATATTAAGAATCCGAGTCGGACCTGCTCAGCATGTAACTCTACCAGATTGGTATTCATCACGCGAATGTCAAAGATCTGAACCATGTTGATTTGATAGGAGTTCCTATCATGGTAGTCTTGGATCCATCCAAGATCCATCTGACGCTGGAGGGCCTCTTGTATGAAAGAGCATCCCTGTTTGTTTACCGGGCAAATCAGACAGGAACTGTAATCGTGCTGTGGCAGATTATGATACTGGCTTTGCCTTGAGTGCATCGCCACCAAGTTGACATTCATCACACGGATGTCGTGGTTTTGAATGACGTTAGAATTCGTAGAGACCATGTTAACTCCATGAACTCGGTGCTCCTGGATCCATCTGAGATCCATTTGTTCCTGTAGAGCTGCTTGCACTACAGAACATCCTTGGATATCTTTAGAGCAGATATCACACTGGTGATAGTTATGAGGTGGCACATGGCCATATCCACTCTGTCTACAATGCATCTTGACCAGATTGGTCCCCAATAAGAGTACATCGTGAATTTGATAGACATTGTTAGTCTCTTTCTCAATCAGATTGACTGCAGCCTTCTCATGTTGAGGCAGCGGGTTCGTAAGAACATTAGGATTCGTATCTTTGAAAGATAAGAGCCCGCTCCTAACAAGCTTTTGCACGTCGAATTTGAAATTGAGACAAGTCTCAATGTTATGCCCTGAACCTCCTTGATGATAAGGGCATGTTTGATCCACCTTAAACCAGAAAGGCGGATTTTCCGGAACTGAAAGGGGAGACTTAGTCTGAATGTGCCCCTAAGCCAGTAGTAACGGAAACAACTCTACGTACGTTACGGGTATAGGATCAAATCCTGGTGGCCGTGTTGTACGGTTGTTGTTATATGGAGGACGAGCCTGCTGAAGAGGCTGTTGTGTCCTTTGTTGGTCAGGTTGGCTCTGCGCAACCTGAGGTTGATACATAGGAATAGGCGCGGGGCCGATAGCATGAGTAACAGCTACTACTGGCTGATAACGTCGCCTTTGCTTTCCGAGAGAGATATTCCCAATATCTTGCTCTTTTTTCTTAGGGAGAGCACTACTGTATTTTTTAGTACCGCTCGTTGATCCAGTGTCTTTTACCAAACGTCCTTCTCGGACGGCTTCCTCAAGACGTACACCCATGCCGACCATTTCGGTGAAATCATTGGGCGCACTGGCAATCATTCGGTCATAGTAAAATGAGCTTAAGGTCTTTAAGAAGATTTTTGTCATATCTTTTTCCTCAAGAGGTGGACAAATTTGAGCGGCAATTTCACGCCACCTTTGAGCATACTCCTTAAAGGTTTCCTTGTCCTTTTGCAACATTGATCTGAGTTGATCTCTGTCGGGTGCCATGTCCAAATTGTACTTGTATTATTGGATGAAGGCAGTACCAAGATCTCTGAATGTACTGATCGTAGTACGGTTTAAACCCATGTACCATTTGAGTGCGGCACCGGTTAAACTATCCTGGAAGTAGTGAATCAGCAGGTCCTGATTCTCCGTCTGGGCTGACATCCGCCGAGCGTACATCACCAGATGGCTCTGAGGGCAAGAGTTACCCTTGTATTTTTCAAAGTCGGGCACTTGGAACTTATGCGGGACTTTTACATTTGGGACCAAGTAGAGGTCTGCGGCGTCCTTTCCAAATAGATCCTGGCCGCGAATGGCTTGCAGTTCCTTCTGCATTTCCAGGAACTGTTCCTGGAATTCCTCCATTCTGTCAAACATAGTTTCCTTCTTACCAGAAGGTGTTGGTGGAATCTGTCCTTCCGGGACAGTGTGCACCACAGGGGGTGGTACCGTGACTACGGCAGTAAGTCTTGGCGCTTCCCGAAGTTTGTAACCTTCAGGAGTCTTCAGTATGCCCCTGGCATCTCCGCTTTCCCGAAGTTTGTAACCTTCAGGCCCAGCGGCTTCTGTTGCGATTCCCTGATCTTCAGTGATCGGCGGAACATATCCTTCCGGGATATAGTTAACAGGCATGCCCCAAGGACGATCTTTCGGCATCTGATACCTAGGATCATACTTTTCTATGATGGGCGTTGAGGTGATCTCTGAGATCACAGTTCTTTGTAGCTGAGCTTCTGCCATGGCTTGCATGTCGTTACGAAGCTTTCTCTTATCCTCTCTCAGAGTGTCGATCTCTTCTTTCAACTCTCTGTTTTCTTCCTCAAGATCATCCATCTTTTTCTGACGATTGGCCCGAGTATTATACGAATGAGGCAGTTTGACTCTAGAATCGAGACACAAACGTGAGATTCGTAGGGAAGGAGAATACGCGATGTGAGAATGATGAATGCAATGATTATATCAATTATTTTTAGGTTTAATTAAAATAAACTTCGACAATTAGATTGCAAATATCAAACAGTGGGGAAACCCCTTTTTATTGAATTCCAAAGGATTACAGAAATGGAAATACAGTAGATTACAAAGTGCAGAAACAGAAACCTAAACTAATGGGTCCCGAGTCCTCTCTGAGGAGAAGTCGGGTGCTGATTCTGGTATCTTCCTTTTCTTTGACCGGGGCGCTTGGGCCGTTGTCGGGTTGTCATTCCTTTGCCAGGTGAAAGGAGCGAGCAAATTCCTTTGGTCATCTTGATTCTCTATAGCATGCTGCTCCAAAATTTCAATCAGAGCATCTTTCTCTTTCAGTAATTGCTGTATTTGGATACACTCTACGTCGAGGGTGCGGTACTTATTCTTCCAAGATCTTCTTTCCTTTTGAACTTTGTTGAGAGTAACCTGAAGCCTTTCAGTTTCCGTCATGAAGTACATGACAATTTCCCTCGGCGGAAGAATTCCGTAACGAGGATAAGGCATCTTTAGCTTGAGAGCTCTAGTTTGTACCCAATGGAGATAAGGCTCCACCGAGACACAGTCCAGTTTTCCCAGAGACTCTCGTCCTTTCTTATGAACATGTTTCCAAGCTTGCACTATTTCCATCTTTAGTGCTCTATCATTTTCTCCTTCCTTGAAGAAAAGACCTTCCAGATGAACACCCAGTGGGATGTGTCTCATCGGGTATCCAAATTGACGAAGAACTAATATCGGATGATAGTTGATTCCTCCTTTAGTTCCTATGAGGGGTACGCTGGGGAAGTTTCCACAACGGTCAATGATTCTGATTCCCTCATAAATCCTATTACACCAATCTATATCAGAGTTGGTGAGGGACATGATCTTCTGAGACCAACGTAAGACACTCTTGCAATCCCAAAAAGCAGCAGACTTGGGCAAGTGAGAGATAAACCATTTGTAAAGCAAAGGTACACAACATGTGATCTCCCCTCCGCTATACAAATTTCCCAAGTTTACAGAATGATACGCATCTGCGAGCAAAGTCGGCACAGGGTTTCCAATGAGAAAAACCTTAATAGCGTTGATATCGACGAAGTTATTGATGTTGGGAAACAAAAATAATCCGTAGGTGAGCAAGACAAAGATGCTTTCAAAAGCAGTCATGTTCCCTATACTAGCAAAGTACAGAGCTTTCTTGGTCAGGAACTGGGCTGGCAAACCTTGGGTGCCACCCTTAGTGGTCATGTGAGTCCTGACCTCAGACTCGTCCAAATGAATTGCTATTGCAATAGTCTGATTCTTTGGAATTTCTTCTAGTCCAGAAAATGGAGCTCGATCAGTGATATGTAAATCAGTCATATGAGAATACTCCTCCAGCGTTGGTGATAGCTGGTAATCCGGGAATGTGAAACAATGATAAACCGGATCGTAGAATTGAATGAGCGCGTCCATGATCCCCTTAATCACATGGACTCTTAACAGTGGTAGCAAACCACTGTGCTTGGCTCTGAAAGCCTCTGGGTTAACGATCATCCTCGCTAGCTTTCTCAAATCCCCTAGTTTTGGAACCTTGAAGGTATACTGGTGAGTTCTCCTTCTACCGAAATCCATTAATGCAATCTTTTTCTCTGATATTTGCAATCACAGTCTTAGTTTAATTTGAAAAACAGAGAGACTAGAAGAGAAGTTTTTTGAATGTTTTAATGTTTTATTAAATGAATGCATGAATGCAGCACACAAAAACATAGAAAAAACATGGGGTCAGAGGGTCGTTGTCATGAAGTCAAGGCTCTACCCATCCCCAAAAGTTTATACTAGGGTGATTTTTGTACCTGTACTCATTATCATCAGCTCCTCCCAGGAAAGCAAAACAACAAGCGGATCGCCAGTGAGTTGTGTGCAATCTTAGAGTAAGTGCCATTCACCGAGAATAGATTACCAGCCTCAAATGAGGGTAGTATCGCGTAACAGCTATTTCCGATAGCTTCCGCACTACGAAAAAGGTTGGCTTTTCTTAAGTGTATACTCAATCTCACCACATGCGGCATCACACGCATTCCCAGTAGCAGAAAAATAAACACGTATAGCATTTAGGAAAAGCAGTATATATATTTGTCCTAATCATCCTAGACTTATAAAGCTATGAATCTTAAGTTCCTGACAGAAATGGGTTCCCCGGCGGAAGCCCCAATCTGTGGTTCCCTGCCTAAGAGATGGACCAGCATAGGTCAATCTTTCTCCTCAGCAGAGTTCCCATTTTCCGTGGAAAACGGGGATGATGCCCTAAGGCAGAAAAGGAGACTCCCCAGCAGAGTCGCCATTTTACAAGGAAAACAGACAGAAAGAAAAACAAGGGCCCCACGGTGGGCGCCACTTTTTCGTTGGCGGCCACCGCCATGAAATTGACTTACCCAAGGTTTAAATTGTAAGAAAGAAAGAACTGGCCCCATGGTGGGCGCCACTTTTCTGTAGCGAGCGATTTTGGACGCGGTTCTTAAGCGCTGGTCGCTCTCTGCAGTTGAGCTTAAAACTACAGGTCGATTCATTTTTTATCCTATTGTGATCTGAATAAGGAAGGGAAATAGATGTCTCCAATTAACCCTGCTTGCATACTGAGTTTAAACAGTGGTCTGTTAGGTTACGGATGCTATCAATGTGGAGGGGCCTTTGTACTGGTTATTCGTATTTCGCCAATACAGGTTCTTTCTTTCTAGGGCTTGGGCAAAAGGTTTCTGGTGGGGAACAAGGATTAGGATGTTAGGACTGGTGCGTTTGAATTACTGCTTTTGATTGACGAAGATAGGGGATTTGGGTTTTTTGTTGATTGCGCTCGCTAAGATCTTTTCTTTCGATCTTATGCCTACGTATTCCTGTTTACCGAAACAGGGAAATCAGAGCGTTCGTAGTTCCTCCTATTCTATGGGAGGAAATGGGTGTTTTTGGTGTCTTGTTCAAAGCCCAAGACGTGAAGCAAAAGGTGATTTGTATCTTGTTTAAAGCCCAAGATGTGAAGCTGAAAGGTCTATTTGTGTCTTGTTCAAAGCCCAAGACGTGAAGCTGAAAGACCTCGACTTTAGAGAGAATTTGTCATCTCTAAAGAGGGGAGAAGGAGAATTACTTTAACTGGGATACTCGGATTCGAGCAATGCCATAATTTCCGAAGAAAAGGGTTTTAACCTGAAGGAGAAGACTTTAACTCAGTGTAGAGCAATGCCATCCTTCCTTAGGAATTTCTCATGCTAAAAGAGGGACAGTGGCATGGATGTAGATGATCCAGAGGCTTGCCGCTTACAGCGATTAGATGAAGGGAAAGGAGTTGTTGATGTTTGTGTACTGTGAACGAGGCACAACTTTGATGCTAAAAGGTTGATTGGATCAACCAGTGGTTTTCTTATACAAAGCCTAAGAGGAGGCTAATTTCCACTAGGAAAATCATTATACAAAGCCTAAGAGGAGGCTATTTTGTGTCTCGTACAAAGCCCGAGAGAGAGGCTAAAAGTTTTGACCCAGTGGGGCATATCGTTATACAAAGCCTAAGAGGAGGCTAGCAAAGAGTTGACTCAGTTGGAGAATCTTTTATACTCAGTAAGAGAGTGTTTTTGTATCTCGTACAAAGCCCGAGAGAGAGGCGAAAAGGTTATTTTGACTCCACTGGGGAGAATTTTGGTATCTCGTACGAAGCCCGAGATGGAGGCTATTGTAACTGTTTCAGTTGAGTGACAGATCCAATATACTGATTTAAAAGAGAAAATCAGTTCTTATATGAGTAACACTGTACTCAGGGATTTAATTTGAGGATCAGGGATATTTCCTTCTCTTTGAGGAAACGGGAAATCCAAAGGGTATCGAGACTATCCGAGTCTGCGGGTTTCCTTCCTATTTAACGAAGGGAGCTTGAGAATGTCTTTGAGACTCAAGGAAGTTAGACGGTCCGTGTCTAGAGTTTTATCTTTTGTACTATGCTTCGAGAAACAGTAGTAGACTCTATGAAAGGACTGTTCTATGAGGATGACTAGGTTCTGTTCCTATACCTCTAGGAGGTCGTCGGGACAATTTGTACGAAGCCCAAGAGGAGGCTGGAAACTTTTAAGAAGCCGACGGGTCCTTGTACGAAGCCCAAGAGGAGGCTATCATTCCCGGAGGAAGAGATCATTATACGAAGCCTAAGAGGAGGCTGTGAATACTTCTAAGAAGCCGTAGGGTCCTTGAATAATGCCCAAGAGGAGACCGATGCTTTTAAGAAGCCCGTGGGTCTATCATCTCCTTTCCATTAGGAGAGATAACTCTTTTAAAGATGAAAACCACTGGTAAACGTGCGAGGTTTACTATCCAGCGACTTTTAACTTTTAAAGAGGGTTCCTTAGTTAAGGTCCAATATTATGACCGTAGTGGGTACCCAAACCCCGAGACATTCAAGGCAAGCTATCCACAAGGAATAGATCAAGTCAGGAAAGTTCGAGAATTGGGAAGAAACTCAAAGATGCCATTCACGGAGAATACATTCATCTTGGGGAGTAGAGCTTCTTGACGATTCCTAAGGAGGACAGCCGAAGAGAAGACTGTATCTGGTGCTCCTATTGGGGATCTAGGCGTCTATTTCTACGAATAAATGAAACGGCGTCACCTAGTTCTAGACGTAGTTGTCTGGGAAACTCGAAATATCTATACTATTATTACACAGTAGATATGAGTTTATGAAAGGAGACTTACAGTGAGCAGCCCCACAATACAGTTTATAATATGAAAGCAGTAAACGAAAGCGATAACCACTTACTCGGTTGAAGTGCTTCCATGCTGTTTGGTTAGTTGTTCAACAAAGAAAGATTAAAAACAACAGTATATTCAAAATCAAAGGAGATAAGTGCTTTGAAAAAGAAAGATTTGGGGCTTACAGCTCAAGGAGAGGCCCAAGGTTTTATCAGTGAGCGCACTGTTTGACTTTGTACAGCGGGACTTATACAAGTGACTGGGGCCCAAAAAGGTTTTCTGTACAAAGGGATGGGTCTTACACTATCTCAAGAGGCCCAAAAAGGTTTAAAGAAAAAGAGTGGGGCTTATAACACGAGGGCAGGCCCAAATGATTTTTCGTTTAAAAATGGCGATCGCGCCGAGGTTTTCTTTTAACGCGGAGGGACTTATATAATAAGTGAGGCCCAAAATGTTTTGGTTAAAAGGGGGATTGGGTCTTACACTCTAATAGAGGCCCAAAGTGTTTTGAATGGGTCTTATAGCTCAAGGAGAGGCCCAGATGATTTTTGAAAAGGCGACGATCGCGCCGTTTGTTTTTTGACGGTATCGGGACTTATACAATAAGTGAGGCCCAAAGATGATTTGGTCAAAAAAAAGGATTGGGTCTTACACTCTAATAGAGGCCCAAAGTGTTTTGAAAATGATTTATGAGGGTTGAATTAATCCAAAACCCTAATTTGTTTTCAAAATGTATTTAATTGAATAAAAATTCAATTAAAATGATCAAAAATTGTTTAACACATGGAAAACAAATTGTGATCTTGGATTAATGCTTCAAAAATTAAGTATTGACCTACAAAATAATTAGAAAGCATTAAAAGTTGCAAAATCAATGTAGAAAAAATATTTAAAATGCCAAAAACAATCAAAATATTAATTCTTTACAAAAATATCAATTATATGAAATAAATAATATTTTTGGGATTTTTTGGGAAAATAAAATATTTTAACATTTTTGTGAATTATTAAAAAAAGAATCAACTCAAAATCATTAAAACTCAGAGAGAAATTAATTTTTGAATCAATTAAACAAAATCACAAAATTCAAATATTTGAATTTCTAAAAATGGCGCCTATAACAAGCTGAAGAGCACGCGCGTGTTCTTGGTTTCTCAGATTTGCGTTTTCTATCCAATCTCCATGAATACGTAATCATATAATGCAATCCACATATCATTATGCTCGTCTCAACCTCACGATCATGTCTATGTACTTTAATTTCATTTAAATTAAACATACAACAAGAAATCATGAAGAAACCTCAAGAACTCTAATTTCTGCATGAAGGCTAGGATTTTTGATACACGATTCAAACAATGCAATTAATTGAGGGAAAACATTCCATGCATGATTATGAACATATGGCCAAATTATTGTGCGAGGAAATATGCATAGATTGAGAGATGACCAAGTATGTGCTTACCTCCAAGTCGTGACAGCAAGAGCAGATGTGATTTTGAGTTGGAGGTGTTACAGACAAGTTGTGATGATCTGGACAGCTTCCCTACACCATATGGAGTTTGTTTGAACACTTGGATTGAATTGAAATGGGTTGGATCAGTTTATGGCATCTCAGCTGCACCTTGTTTGAAAATTTGAGCAACCAGCTGGTGATTTCATGAAATTGATGTTTCAGAAGTTATGTGAGTGTTTGATCAGCTCATATGTGATGTATGTGAGGTGTGTGAGTGATTGGTTTGTGCAGAATTGCTCTCAAACTCAAAACCCGATAGCTACCTTGCTAAGAAAGGCATTTTTGCCAAGAGAAAGAGATTTTGAGGAAAGCATCTGTTAGATGGCTTTGGTGTACTTAAACTGACCACAATTGAGCTCTATTTATAGTAGAGCAAGTTTTTTTTGCAAGGAATAGTGCATGGCAGCTGGTAAGTAGGTTTCCTCAATGCTGGCCAATGGAAATGAAAGTCTCCTCTAGCCATTGACTAGAGGTTAGGGCACAAAGCTTTGGTCCCCTTGGTCTTGGATAAGTCTTGACTAATTTCAGATGAGAATGGCTCAGTCCATGCCACCTTGATGGTTCCATTGAATGCCTCATTCCAAATTTGAAGTCTTGTCCCTATTTTGGCCATTCTAGGTTCAACATGCTATTCTTTGTTCCTTGGACCTTGGAGGCTTGGCTCAGTGATTGTCCCCTTTGGATTCAATCCTCTGAGGTGTCCAAGTGGATTGGAGCAATTGAAATTGGCTGATTTTGGCAAATCGAGCCAAAATGCAAATTCTGCCTTCCTTTGACAGATTTCAGCAAGGCAACTTGGCAATGTTGTATCTCATGATGTAGGTTGAATTTGGCAATGTTCTTGGCCATTTTGGAAAGCTCTTACATGATACAACAACTGTTTGAACAAGTTTGGTTTTGATCTCTTTTGATTCCAAGTGAAAAATCCCCCTACATTTGGCAAAAAGTGAGGCAAAATCTGACTTAGTGAAAATTTCACTAAGTGTTGGAAAAAGTGACTTTTTCACTTTTCAGCCACTTTGATCACTCCATAACTCAAAATCCTTAATGAATTGGAATGACTTGTAGTTGAAGTTTTTGTAGGTGATAATGAGGGCTACAAATCCATCTTTGGATGAGAAAAAATGGCCTTGTGTTTTAGGAGTTATGGTCCTCCAAAGTTGGTACCTTTGCCACTTTATTTTTAACTTAGAAAAATTTCTAAGTTTTATGGTTACCCCTTTTACAAGTTATCTCACTTTTCTTGATTTTTCTTGATGAATGATGATTCAAATCATACATTAACATCATTTTAGGGTTAAAAATCCATTTTGGTGAAAAATCTCAAAAAGTCAAAGTTGACTTTTGTGCACAGTTGACTTTTTATCAGATGAATTCCAAACTGTGCAATTCTTCAGGAAATCATGTCCTTGACCTAAATCAAACTTGATGGACATGTTCCATGGGTTTCATAGGGTATATTCAATCATGTATTAGGGTTTGGGAGCATGTCCTGGTCAAAAGTCAAAGTTACAGTTGACTTTTCCCTTAAAACCCTAATTGTGGTGCAGATGAAATTGAGACTTGTTGCTCAAGCTTCTTGGATCAATCCATTGTTCCAAATGGATCAATATGGTGTATTAGAGACCCTCAAATCATCTCTTGAGGTCTTGGCTCATGGTTTGTCCCAAAAGTCAACTTAGGCGTGAATTAGGTCAAGAAACCCTAATTCCTGATTTTTTATGAATGCATCCCCTGAGGCAAAATTGACTTGATGCATGGGTTCATGAGGTTCCATGAAGCATATTAGGTCATGTTTTGGATCATTGCCTTGTGCCCAGATGAAAATTTCCATATGGAGGCCCTGGTCGACCAAAACCCTAATTTGGTGACACTGTCGATCTTGAGACTTGATCCACCTAGAAGGGAGCAGCCTTGTGCTTAATCCTTGAAGTGGGAGTCCTTTTTGATCCATTGTGGATGTTTGAGAGATTAGACAAGTTGAAGATCATGTTATTTCTTGATTGACCCTTTGTCTAAGCACTTAGAGAGGACCTGAAACCCTAATTTTGATTGTATTGGATGCTCACCCATCTTTGGGGAGACTGATGAAGCATGATGGTTCATCCATATTGTGATGATGATTTTCACAATGATGGGAAATCTAAGTGGTCAAAATTTGGGGTATTACACTAAGGTGTCCCACACTTCTGTGGAACTGGAGGAGTCATCTCTCTCGATGACGTTGACCTCGGGAAAAGCATAATTGATGAATTCTAGTCCTACAAGCTTTGCAAATTCATCGTCGTACTGGATACTTTCTGAATGCCCTGAGTAATGATCCCATGACATGGTGGGGACGCAAGTATTCTTTTCAATGATGCTCAGCTGATTTTCATTGTTCGGCTGATTTTCTTGCCCCGAGTCTCCTGGGTATGGCTGCCAGGTAGGCAGGCCATCCATTGGGCCATAATAGTCGTGGTCAAAGTTGTCTTTCATCAGAGTGTCTTCCTCCAATGAGTTTGGTGGAGCACGACATCCTTCTGGATCACAATCTCCGTATATCATTTTGACGTCTGACCTGGGTATAAACCTCGGACTCTGTGCGGGATAGCAAAATGGCGTAGGCACCTCTTCCTGAGACATATAACCGTCCTCATTAAGATAGGACTTCCACTCTTCATCTGTATCGGAGGGATCACCCTCGTTGATGGTATGTACTTCTTGACTCACTGGGTGAAGGAAACCTCCACTATAGAAGAAATCCTGAATGGGATGAAAACTTTCATCGTTAGTAGCAGTCTGGGTACAGGTTGAAGAAAAACCAAGACCTTTCTTTGTTTTGATATCAGCAGGAATGACAAGTTGTCCCTATCCTTTTGTATTATTACTTTTGATCACCTCGAGAGCATCTTTGTACGTGGAAATAGAGGTTCCTTTTTGTGATTGATTCTCATTGCTCACCGACAGTGCTTGGAATTGAGTTCCAATAACCTCTTTTGGTTCTACACAAGTGGATAATGAAAGGTTACTCACGATCAAGGATTGTTCTCCACAGACCGTGACTAGTTGGTCGTTCTTGATGAACTTCAGCTTTTGGTGAAGTGTCGAAGTGACTGCCCCATCCTGGTGTATCCAAGGTCTTCCCAACAAACAACTGTATGTTGCTCGAATGTCCATGACCTGGAAAGTAACTTGGAAAGTGTGAGGACCGATAGTTATGGGAAGGTCGATTTCGCCAGTAACTGCCTTCCGAGCCCCGTCAAATGCTTTGACGATGACCTCACTGCCCCTCATCGGGGATCCTTTGAATGATAGTCGCATTAAAGTGGACTTTGGCATCACGTTTAGAGTTGATCCGGTGTCTACCAGTACGCTGGCTAATGCATCATCCTAGCAGTTGACTGTAATATTGAGTGCCACGTTGTGACTTTTTCCTTCTTCTGGAAGTTCCTTGTCACTAAACCCCAAGTTGTTGCAGGAAGTGATGTTAGAGATGATATTGTCGAATTGCCTTATCGACACATCCTGTTCCACAAAGGCCTGCTCTAAGACTTTCTGTAGAGCCTCTCTGTGGGAGGCGGAACTGAGTAAAAGAGATAACACAGAGATCTTTGAAGGAGTTCGTAACAGCTGATCAACAATGTTGTATTCACTCCTTTGGATGAGCTTTAGCATCTCATCATCGTTCTTTGAAAGGTCGGGATCACGGTATTGACCGACTGGTGGATTGGGAACTTCTGTCTGAGGTTCCTTTTCTCTGGGTTCTCCAACTCCTCTGTTGAAGATTCGACCTCTCCGTGTTACTCGACTGATGTCTGCAATATTCACGACGGAGGGTAATGGAGTTTCTTTTCCATTCTCAATGGTTGTTGCACCGTATTTGTAAGGGATAGCCTTATCAGACTTGTATGACACTGGTCCCGGCAGATAGATAACTACAGGAGCCTTCTGATTTCTATGACTATCGTAAGTAACTTCAATCAGTTCCTGGTTAAGAACTTTTGATTCCTAAAGTAGAGGGATGATGGTACAAACATCCTTGGTCATCTCAGGATCAGAGATTACAACAACATCTTTGATCTGGTCGGCGAAATAGTCAGGCATCAAGTTGATGGACCCCGAACTTAGACACGGTCGAATCTCTTCGCGGTCCAATTGACTCTGAAGGGCTGGCCGCACGAGGTAGCATCCTTGGTTATTTTCCGAGCAGACTCTATAGCGCTCCTAGTTATGTGGTGGCACTCGGCCACGTCCGCTTTGAATGCAGTGTAACCTTACTAGGTCTATTTCCATAGATCGGACATCCTGACTTTGATGTCTAGTAGGGTTCCCATTTGTCCCACTAATTTGTTGTGTGTCTTCGTCTAGATAGATCGGAAGCCACCAATGGTTTAACAAGTGTTGCAAAGTTCTTTGAACGAGAGCACATCCTTGGTCACTCTCACAACATCCCTTACAGTTCTGATAATTATGCGAAGTCATAAAATCGAGCCGGACCTGCTTTGCGTGTAATTCTACCAAGTTGGTATTCATCAAGCGAATATCGAAGATCTGAATCATGTTGATCTGATAAGGATTTTTATCATGGTAGTCCTGGATCCATCCAAGATTTATCTGACGCTGGAGGGCTTCTTGTACAAAAGGGCATCCCTGTTTGTTTACCGAGCAAATCAGACAAGAATTGTAATCGTGCCTCGCCAGATTATGATACTGGCTTTGCCTTGAGTGCATTGCCACCAAGTTGACATTCATCGCACGGATGTCGTGGTTTTGAATGATGTTGGAACTTGCATGAGTCATGTTAACTCCACGAACTCGGTGCTCTTGGATCCACCCGAGATCCAATTGTTCCTGTAGAGCTGATTGCACCACAGAACATCCTTGATTGTTCTTGGAGCAGATATCACACTAGTGATATTTGTGAGGTGGTATATGGCTATACCCGCTCTGTCTGCGATGTATCTTGACCAGGTTGGCCCTCAATAAGACTACATCATGAATTTGATAGCTGTTGTTAGACTCTCCTTCTATCAAATTTACCGCAGCTTTCTCGTGTTGAGGCAACGGGTTCGTGAGAATATTTGGATTCGTATCTTTGAAAGATAAGACCCCGCTCCTAACAAGCTTTTGTACGTCGGATTTGAAATTGAGACAGTTCTCTATGTTATGCCCGGGTCCTCCTTGATGGTAAGGACAAGTCTAATCCGCCTTGAACCAAAAAGGAGGATTTTCCGGTACTGTAAGAGGAGCCCTGGTTTGGACATGCCCCTTGACCAGTAATAATGGAAACAGTTCTGCGTACAACACTGGTATAGGGTCGAACCCTAGCGGTCGCGTCGTACGGTTATTGTTGTATGGAGGTGAGCCTGCTGAAGAGGCTGTTGTGTCCTTTGATGATATTGTTGTTGATTCGGTTGGCTCTGAGCAACCTGAGGTTGATACGTATGAACAGGCGCAGGGTTAATAGTAGGAGTTACAGCTGCTACTGGTTGGTACCGTCGCCTTAGCTTTCCAAGAGAGATATTCCCAATATCCTGCTCTTTTTTCTTAGAGAGAGCACTACCGTATTATTTTGTACTACTTGATGATCCAGCGTCTTTAACTAAATGTCCTTCTCGGACGGCTTTCTCAAGACGAACTCCCATGCCAACCATCTCAGTAAAGTCACCGGGCGCACTGGGGACCATTCTGTCGTAGTAAAATGAGCTCAAAGTTTTTAAGAAGATCTTTGTCATCTCTTTTTCCTCAAGAGGTGGACAAATCTGGGCAGCAATTTCACGCCATCTCTGAGCGTATTCCTTAAAGGTTTCCTTGTCCTTATGCGACATGGCTCTGAGTTAATCTCTGTCTGGTGCCATGTCAGGTTATACTTATATTGTTGAACGAAGGCAGCGCCAAGATCTATGAAAGTAGCGATCTTAGTGCGGTTTAATCCCATGTACCATTTGAGTGTGGCACCGGTTAAACTATCCTGGAAATAATGGATCAGTAGCTCTTGGTTCTTTGTCTGAGTGGACATTCGCCGAACGCACATCACCAAATGGCTTTGAGGGCAAGAGTTACCCTTGTACTTTTCAAATTCGGGCACCTTGAATTTGTACGGAAGTTTCACATTGGGGACCAGACAAAGGTCTGCGACGCCTTTCCAAATAGATCCTGACCGCGAATGGCTTGCAGTTCCTTCTGCATTTCCAGGAACTGTTCCTGGAACTCATTCATTCTGTTAAACATACTTTCGTTTCCACCAGAAGGTATTTGTGGAATCTGTCCTTCCGGGACAGTGTGTACCACGGGTGGTGGTATAGTCATCATGGCAGTGACTCTAAGTCCTTCCTTCTCCCGAAGTTTGTAACCTTTAGGAGTTGTTGTCATGCCCCTGGCATCTTCGCTTTCCCGAAGTTTGTAACCTTCAGGCCCAGCAGCTCCTGCTGCGGTTCCCTGATCTTCAGTGATCAGCGGAACATATGCTTCTGGGATATAGTTAATAGGCATGCCCCGGGGACGATCTTTAGGCATGTTATACCGAGGATCATACTTCGCCACTATGGGCGTAGATGTGATCTCTGAGATCACAGTCCTTTGTTGTTGCATCTGAGCTTCTGCTAGAGCTTGCATGTCGTTATGAAGCTTTCTCAGATCCTCTTTCAGAGTGTCGATCTCTTACCTCAACTCTCTATTCTCTTCCTCAAGATCATCCATCTTTTTCTGTCGATTAGCCCGAGTATTGTACGAATGAGACAGTTTGACTCTAGAATCAAGACACAAACATGAGATTTGTAGGTAAGAAGAATGCGTTACGTGAGAATGATGAATGATATGCAATAATTATATATTTTGTTTTTGTTTATTCAAAATAAACTTCGACAATTAGATTGCAAATATCAAACAGTGGGGGAACCCCGTTTTATTGAATTCAAAGATTGCAGAATGGAAATATAGTAATGTACATAGTGTTGTAAAAGGAAATTTAAACTTATGGGTCTCGAGTCCTCTCTGAGGGGAGCTCGGGTGCTGGTTCTGGTACTTTCCTTTTCTTTGACCGGGGCTCTTGAGCCGTTGTCGGGTTGTCATTCCTTTGCCAAGTGAAAGGGGCGAGCAAATTCCTTTGGTCATCCTGATTCTCTATAGCATGTTGCTCTAAAATCTCAATCAGAGCATCTTTTTCTCTTAATAGTTGCTGTATTTTCTTACACTCCACACTGAGAATACGGTACTTGTTCTTCCAAGACTTCTTCTCCTGTTGAACTTTGTTGAGAGTCACCTGAAGTTTCTTCGTATCAGACATAAAATAAAGGACAGGGTCCCTTAATGGAAGAACTTCGTGACGAGGGTAAGACATCCTCAGCTTGAGAATTCTAGTTTGTACCCAGTGGAGATAAGGCTCCACAGAGATACAGTCTGGTTTTCCTAGAGACTCTCGTCCTTTCCTATGAACGTGTTTCTAGGAATGCACTATTTCTGCCTTTAGTGCTCTGTCATTTTCTCCTTCCTTGAAGAAAATACCATCCAGATGAACATTACGCGGGATATGTCTCATCGGGTATCCGAATTGACGACGAACTAAAACTGGATGATAGTTGATTCCCCCTTTAATTCCTATGAGGGGTACATTTGGGAAATTTCCACAACGGTTGATGATCCTGATCCCGTCATAGATTCGATTGTACCAATCGATGTCAGAGTTGGTAAGAGACATGATTCTCTGCGACCAACATAAAGTATTCTTTTGATCCCAAAATGCAGCAGACTTTGGCAAATGGGAAATGAACCATTTGTACAGCAGGGGTACACAGCAGGTGATCATTCCTCCGCTGTACAAATTCCTTAAGTGGACAGAATGATACACATCTCCGAGCAAGGTCGGTACAGGGTTTCCAATCAGAAAAATATTAATGGCGTTGATATCTACAAAGTTATCGATGTTGGGAAACAAAAATAACCCGTAGGAGAGCAAAGCAAAGATGCTTTCGAAAGTGGTCACGTTCCCTATACTAGTAAAGTACAGAGCCTTCTTTATCAAGAACTGGGCTGGAAAACCCTGGATACCACCCTTAATGATCATGTAAGTCCTGACTTCTTACTCGTCCAAATAGGTTTAGCTCTTGCAATGGTTTGATCCTTTGGAATTTCTTCCAGTCCAAAAAAGGGAGCTTGATCAGTAATATGTAAATCAGTCAGGTGTGAGTACTCCTCTAGTGTTGGTGCTAGCTGATAATCCGGGAATGTGAAACAGTGATAAACCGGATCGTAGAACTGGATTAGCATGGACAGGATTCCTTCAATTACATGGACCCTTAATAGAGACAGTGGTCCTCTATACTTGGCTCTGAAAGCCTCAGGGTTGGTGATCATCCTTGCCAACCCTCTTAAATCCTCTAGTTTTGGAACCTTGAAGGTATACTTGTGAGTCTTCCTTCTACCGAAATCCATTAGCAGTCTCTTTATCTGACATTTGCAATCACTGTCTTAGTTTAATTTGAAAAAGAGAGACTAGAAGAGAAATTTTCCTTTGTTTAAAGGTTTTTTAAATGAATGTATGAATGCAGCACACAAAAACATAGAAAAAACATGGGGTCAAAGGGTCGGTGTCATGAAGTCAAGGCTCTACCCATCCCCAAAGTTTTATACTGGTGATTTTTGTACCTGTTTTCAAAATCACTGACCCCTCATCGGATGACGGCAGCAAGCGGATCGCCAAGCGAGCTGGTTCATCTTAGAGTAATCTCAAATGAGGGTAGTATCACGTGACAACTATTTCCGATAGCTTTCGCACTACAAAATGGTTTCAGTCTACTAAAATCCTCAGCTTCTCAGATAACTCAATGGAACAATCCTCTTTCAACAACCGAAGTCGTATAGGCATTGAATCCGCAAAGGGCATCTCCACTGATTCGATGGTCGACCGGGGCCTCTTATCTGGGATTCACTCCCCATAATATTACTCGTATAATGCCATCCCCTATCTTAGGTGTATACTCAATCTTTCCACATGCGGCATCACACGCATTCCCATTAGCAGGAAAGTAAACACAGATATCAATTAGGAAAAGCAGTATATATATATTTGTCCTAACATCCTAGACCTCTATGATCCTATGATCCTAACAGACAATGACTCCCCAGCAGAGTCGTCATTTCTGTGACACTTTATGAATTTAAGGTCTTCTACTTAAAATCGTGAGAAAGAAGATCTCCCACTGTGGTCGCCATTTTTTCTGTAGCGCGATTTTTGTGGTTTCGAATCACTATCGCTTTGGTACTACAGTTCGATTCATTTTTTATCCTGTGAAGTTGATTAAGGAAGGGAAATAGATGTTTCCAATTAACCCTGCTTGCATACTGAGGTTAAACAATCAAAACTGTTGGTTTACAGATGCTATCAAAAGAGGGGTCTGTTTTTAGTTATTTGCTTTAAAGAACGGAGTGTCTTGACTGTACAGGAGGCTTTTGGTTAGGATGCTATACCTGATTTTCTTTGATTGATGTATAGAGGTACTGGACTTTGGGTTTTTTATTAGTATGCTCGCTAAGATTTCACAATCTTATGCCTACGTATTCCCGTTTAACGAAACAGGGAAAACAGAGCAATCGTAGTTCCTCCTATTCTATGGGAGGAAAAAGGCATTTTGGTGTCTTGTTCAAAGCCCAAGACAGGAAGCTAAAGGTGGTTTGTATCATGTTCAAAGCCCAAGATGTGAAGCTGAAGGGGTATTTGTATCTTGTTTAAAGCCCAAGATATGAAGCTAAAGGGTTTTGACTGAGAGAGAATTTGTCATCTCTAAAGAGGGATTATTGATGTTTATATGCTGTGAGCAAAGCACCAATTTGATGCTAAAAGGTTGATTGACTAAACCGAGGATTTCCTTATACAAAGCCTAAGAGGAGGCTAGAAGTTTGACTTTTCCGAGGAAAATGTTCTTTCTGTCTTGTACAAAGCCCAAGATTGAGGCTAAAAGGGATTTTTTACTCCGTTTGGGGAGAATGTATCTTGTATAAAGCCCAAGATGGAGGCTGAACTGAGTTTGACTCAACAAGAGAGCGCTTGTATGTGTGTTGTAGAAAGCCCAAGATGGGGGCTAAAAGAGTTGACTCAACAAGAGAGTCTTGAGCAGGTGATTGACTCAATAAGAGAGTCTTTTATACTCAACAAGAGAGTGATATGCTATCTCGTACGAAGCCTGAGATTGAGGCTAAAAGGAGATTGACTCAACAAGAGAGCCTTTTAAACTCAACAAGAGAGTGTTTTTATATGTCTTGTACAAAGCCCAAGATGGAGGCTAAAATTTGACTCAACAAGAGAATCTTTTATACTCAACAAGAGAGTGCTTTTTTATATGTCTTGTACAAAACCCAAGACGGAGGCTAAAAGAGTTTGACTCAACAAAAGAGTCTGAAAAGGTTAGCTCCGCTAGGGAGAATCATTTGTATAAAGCCCAAGAGGAGGATGTCTTACTGCTGAGGATTAGATCCATAGGCAGGTCCAAGGGTGGGGAACTCTCATGAGAGATATCGGGTTTCAGAGTGATCGGTGTTTCTTCCTATGTTTGAAAGGAACTTGAGAATGTCTTTGAGATTCAAGAGTTTTAGACTATCCAAGTCTGGAGTTTTATCTTTTGTACCATGCCCAAGTTGAGGCACGGGCATTAAGGGATGAGTATCAACCCTAAAATGGCCAGAGTTTTGACGTTGGAAAGACTGCTCTAGCAAATGATGATTAAGTTCTGTCTTATACCTTTAAGAGGTCATCTGGGTCCTTGTATTAAGCCCGAGAGAAGGCATGAGAACTTCTAAGAAGCCGACGGGTCCTTGTACAATGCCCAAGAGGAGGCGGGGATGCTTTTAGGAAGCCTGTGGGTCCCCTAAACCAAGAGAAGTTCAAGAAATGAAATTCACAGAGAAGAGATCATTCCAGAAAAGTTCGAGAATTTGGAAGTAACTCAAGAGATGCCATTCACGGAGAAAAGATCATCTCTGGGGAGTTAGAGTTTCTTTGACAATTTCTAAGAGTGACAGTCTGAGAAAAGGTTCACCGAGAATACTGCCTTTCTCTTTGTTCCATATTGTTTAACCCCAAGAGAAGGGAAGACTGTATCTGGAAATCCTATGGGGATCTAGTTTTATTTGTATTTAAGAGTGACCAACAGGGCTTTACCTAGTTCTAGACGTAGTTGACAGGGAAAACTCTAAATAACTATACTAGTATTACAAAGTGGATATGTGACAAGTATATAAAATGATGTGAAAGAAGACTTACAGTGAAGCAGCCCCACAATACAGTTATATATATATGAAAGCGATAAATAAAAGCGGATAAACACTTACCCGTTGTAGAGTTTCCATGCTCCTTTGTTAGTTGTTCAACAAAGAAAGTTTTGGTAACAACATATATTTGAATTAAAAATCAAAGGAGAAAGTGTTTTGAAAAGATTGTTGGGGTTTACAGCTCAAGGAGAGGCCCAAGTTTTAACGACGATCACACCATTGTTTTGAAAACTGTACAGAGGGACTTATACAATACGTGAGGCCCAAAATGTTTTTATGTACAAGGGGATGGGTCTTACACTCTTTTAGAGGCCCAAAAAAACTTAAAGAAAAAAATGGGGCTTATAACACGAGGGTAGGCCCAATTGTTTTTGTTTTAAATTGGCGATCGCGCCGAGGTTTTTTTCTTTTAACACAGAGGGACTTATACAATATATGAGGCCCAAAAAGGTTTTGGTTAAAAGGGGATTGGGTATTACACTCTATTAGAGGCCAAAAGTGTTTGAAAATGAATAAAGATGGGTCTTATAGCTCAAGGAGAAGCCCAAAGATTTTTGTTAAAAAGGCGACGATCGTGCCGAACTTTTTGATGGTATTGGGACTTATACAATACACTAAGGCCCAATTGTTTTATTTACTAAGGGGTTGGGTCTTACACTCTATTTGAGGCCCAAAGTGTTTTAAGAAACGGAATGGGACTTATAGCTCGAGGAGAGGCCCAAGTTTTAATTGTTTTAAAAATGGCGATCGCGCCGAGGTTTGAAAACACAGTGGGTCTTATACGATGACCGAGGCCCAAATTATTTTGGTTTTCAAAAGGGGTTGGGTCTTACACTCTATTAGAGGTCCAAAGTGTTTTAAAATGATTTGTTTAGTGTGATTAAGATCAAGACCCTAAATTAATTTCAAAATGTATTTTAATTAAATTAAAATTTAATTAAAATGATCAAAATTATCAAACATGTGTGAAAAACAAGTTGTGATCTTGGATTAATGTTTGAAAAATCATGTTTATATCCACAAAATGATTGGAAGCCAATTAAATTTGGAAAATCAAGGAAGAAAAAATATTTCAAATGTTAAAAACAAATAAAAGATTAATTCTTTGCAAAAATATAAAGTATATGAAATAAATAATATTTTTGGGAATTTTTGGCAAAATAAAATATTTTAACATTTTTGTGAATTATTAAAAAAAGAATCAACTCAAAATCATTAAAACTCATAGAGAAATTAATTTTTGAATCAATTAAATAAAATCACAAAATTCAAATATTCAAATATTCAAAAATGGTGCCAAGAACACCCCAAGAACACGCGCCACCCCTCTGTTTCTGCAGATTTGCATTTTCTCACCAATCTCACTGAATACTTGATAAAATCACACAATCCACATATCAATCTACTTGTTTTCACCTCACGATCATGTCTATGGTCTTTAATTTCATTTATTTTAAGCATGGAATAAGAAATCAAGACAAAACCTCAAGAACCCTAAAATTTGCATGAAGGCTGAGAATTTTGATACACGATTCAAACAAAGCAATTAATTGAGGGGAAACATTCTATGCATGATTATGAACATTTGGCAAAAGTATTGTGCGAGGAAATATGCATAGATTAAGAGATGACCAAGTTTAGGCTTACTTGGAGGTCGTGACAGTAAGAGCAAAGTGATTTTTGAGCTGGAGGTGTTACAGATGAGTTGTGATTATCTGAACAGCATCCCTACACCATATGAAGTGTGTTTGAATGCCTGGACTTGATTGGAAATGGCTGGATCACTTCATGGCATCTAAACTGCAACTTAGTTAAAACCATGAGCAATTGGCTGGTGATTTTGTGAAATTGGTGTTCCAGATGTGGTTTAAGTGTTTGGATCACTTCTATATGATGTTTATGAGGTGTGTGTGTGATTGGTTTGGTTGGAATTATTCCCAAGCTCAAAACCCGATAGTGACTTGCTTTGGAAGGCAAATTTGAGAGTGAGAAGAGGATTTTGAGGAAAGCATCAGTTTGATGGCTTTGGTGTACTTAAACTGAGCACAAATGAGCTCTATTTATAGTAGAGCAAGTTTGTTTTGCAAGCAATAGTGAATGGCAACTGCAGCAGAGATTTGACCAATTGTATCACTTTGGAATCTTAAGTCTCCTCTAGCCATTGACTAGAGGTTAGAGCACAGGCCTTTGGTTCCCTAGTTCAGAGATCATCCTAGACTCATTCACTTGGAAAAGGCTCGGTTCATGCCACCTTGGTGCATCCATTGAATGCTCCAAAACAAAATTGGAGTCGTGTCCCCTTTATAGGTATTTTAGGTTTGGCGTGCTACTTTTAGTTCCAAAGACTTAGGAGGCTTATGGATCAGTGTTTGTACCTCCTTGGTCTCCTCCTAAGGTGTTCAGATGGATAAACTTGTTTGCATTTGCACAAATTGCTCAAATCTATGCACAAATCTTCCTTGTTATGACAGTTGCAGCAAGGCATATTGCCACTGTCATAACTCTTAGCTCAAATGGGATTTGATGGAGTTCTTGGCCATTTTGGAAAGCTCTCATATGATACAACATATGTGTGATCATAGTTTGTCTTGACACTTTTTGGATCCAATTGAAAAATGCCCTTACATTTTGCAAAAAGTGAAACAGATTCTGACTTAGTGAAAATTTCACTAAGTGTTGGAAAAAGTGACATTTTCATGTTTTTGTCATTTTGGTCACTCCATAACTAAAAATCCATGAGGAATGGGAGTGA
This sequence comes from Lathyrus tuberosus, assembly GCA_022829125.1. Lineage (NCBI taxonomy): Eukaryota > Viridiplantae > Streptophyta > Magnoliopsida > Fabales > Fabaceae > Lathyrus > Lathyrus tuberosus. The sequence continues at coordinate 2,887,006 of JALAZF010000601.1, read as the reverse complement.
GGTGTAGTTGACACTTTTAAAGTATGTCATGAGAGCTATAAATCCATCTTTGTATCAGCCAAAATGGTTGCTTGAATCACAAGTTATGATCCTTGGAAGTTGGCACCCTAGCCATGTTGTTCCATGACTTAGAAAATTTCTAAGTTTTTTATGGTTACCCCTTTTTCAAGTTATCCCACTTTTCTTGATTTTTCTTGATTAATGATGATTCCAATCACACATTAACATCATTTTAAGGTTAGGGAACCATAATTGATCAAAAACTCAAAAAGTCAAACTTTGACTTTTGGGCACACACTACGCCAAACAAGACTTTAGACAGCGCTTTTTTAGGCCTTAGAGAGCGCTTAAAAGCGCTGCCTAAGCCAGGGCTGGCGTAGGTAAAGACAACGCTTTTTATTTACGAAAAAGCGCTCTCTAAAGTATACATTAGAGGGCGCTTTTTCAACAAAAAGCGCTGTCTAAAGGCCCCCTTTAGACAGCGCTTTTTTTAAGCGCTGTCTAAAGTATACCTATAATTTTAATTATCAATTTTTCTATACCTTTAGAGGGCGCTTTTTCAATAAAAAGCGCTGTCTAAAGGCCCCTTTAGACAGCGCTTCTAAAAGCGCTGTCTAATGTATGCCTATAATTTTAGTTATGAATTTTTCTATGCCTTTAGAGGGCGCTTTTCAGGAAAAGCGCTTTCTGTTATGAACAATAGACAGCGCTTTTTCTAGAAAGCGCTGTCTTTTCTCTACGTATAATTTTAATGATTTTTTTAAAAAATCTCATTTTAACCATTTTTTTATGCAGAAACCTGTATAATTCAAGCCATTTCAATAAACCTGTATATTTCACATTTCCATTAACAATTTATAGTATGGTTCATTAACCATTTCCACTAATCCCATAAATGACATAAACCATTTCACTTATAATTCAAGTCATTTACATTAACCATTCACAAAACTATACAATTACATTCCAAAATCACATAAATAACATAAACCATTCACAAAACTATACAATCCCATAAAATAAACCATTCACAAAACTATACATTCACATAATCCCATTATCCTATACCTTATATGACTTTTTTCCAATAAGGTATTCGCACAATTCCTCCTTAATTTCTTGCAATTTATCCTTCGTGTAATGAGAACACGCGTATTCATCAAAGTACTACATAACAAAACAAAATATGCATGATTTAATAAATTATATGACATATCCGATAAATATTAAAATAACTCCTAAGTTATAAATCCATGCATACCGTAATAGGAATCTCTAATCGATCCATTTGAAGGATTTCTCTCATAAACCTCAAAACAAAATACCCGCAGTCTATGCCATTACGCTGACGAGGGCACTACACATAGACAAACAAATAACAATTAATATATAGTTGTTTTGTGTTTTCAAGTAGCATCACTAATAAGCAACATTGTGAAAATTAATATACCTTCTGAGCTTCATTTTCATCATGTGTCTCGTGTGTGTCATCTTGGTCACTAGCCATTTCACCTGTAAGAAAGAAAAAAATAAAAATTAAATGACAAATATAAAAATCCATAATCCATAATCCATTGAATGATATAAGCTATATATAACATGACAACTAATTAATATTATTAAATGATATAAGCTATAATTTTATAACTAGTACCTTTTTCACTAACGTCTCTTTCTTTTCTTTGTTGGAATATGTTCTACCCGTCTCTTAACAACACGGACGGTTGGATTGATCCAAATACCCTCATTATGATCATTTCTTATATATGATTCATTCGCTATAATATTTTCATCTTGATCATTTCTAGTAAATGATTCAATATCAACATCAATATCACTTTGATATCCAATGTTTTCATCAATTACTTTGTTAGATAAAAGCACTATAGACCATTTTGTACTTGTCGGATAAGTGACATAGAACACTTGTTTAGCTTGAGAGGCTAGAATAAAAGGCTCATCTTTGTACCCCACCCTATTAAGATCCACTTGCAAATATCCTGACTTATCCATTAGATAAAAGTGAACAAAGACTCGATATGAAAAAACATCAGAAAGAGAGACACATCCGGAAAGGCATCGGATGGTAAAGAAACCAGACATCCAATAATGGCTTTGAATGAAAGGTATAACTCACAATATCTAATAATGGCTTTTAGATGAATGTGAACAGAGACTCGATCTGGAAAAACATCGGAAAGAGAGACACGTCCGGAAAGGCATCGGATGGTAAAGAAACCAGACATCCAATAATGGCTTTGAATGAAAGGTATAAATCACAATATCTAATAATGGCTTTAGATGAATGTGAACAAACCGGGATCCAAGACTGCATTGGATGCAAAGAAACTGATCATCCAATAATGGATTTGAATAAAAGGTAAATCCATAATATCTGAGAAGGCGTCAGATGAAAATGAGACAAAAGGTGAAATCTAAGAAGGCATTGGATAAACCACAACGTCCAAGAAAGCATTGAACGAATATGAACAAGGGGATACCCAAGAAAGCATTGGATAAAAGGAATCACAATATCCAAGACAACAATGAATGATTGTGAACTTTCAGGAATGGCACTGAAAGTAAAGGCAAATCACTATATTCAGGAAGGGTATCGAATGATTATGAGAAAGACATCCAGGAATGGCACTGAATGAAAGGACAGATAATGTTTTGGTAAGGTAAGACGTGGATAAATACACGACCTTGGGAGAAATGCAAATGAGGATGAAACACTCATGCTATGCATATGGTATATGAATTATGCAGATGATATATGATCAAATGCAAATGTAGATGCAGAAATGCTGACGACACAACTCGACTCTTTTGCGGAAAAGACAAGATTGTAAGACTAGTTCCTCGACACGTAGATCACTGCCATTCTGTATGGGGACTAGTGATGCTACCACTAAACACATCTTTGCCACACTGGTAAACTGTATCAAGTTGATGATCCTTGTAAGAAGGATGGAGAGCTGCTTGGGAATTCTTCAAGTAAACTGCCCCAGATTAGCTGACTGTTGTAGATGAACTGATCATTGCTTCAGCTTGTATGATCTTGTAATGACTGCTTTGCTGTACACTTGGAGAGCTTGCCCCAGTCTGGTCTTGAAAATGATTATTTCACTGTACACTGGGAAAACTTACCCCAGTATGAGTCTTGAAAAATATTCTGGATAAACCAATTATGAGAAGGACTTGCCCCTGAACAATAAATCTTGAACTGATTCTTCAACAGGATTTGGAAAGAACTTGCCCCCGAAAGGATCACCGACCAAGTTTCTTAATTGTTTGAAAATTCCTTGAGAAGAAAGCCAATTTGCAAACAAAAGTATTTGTACAAACATGGTAAATGTAGAGTTTATGCAACTTTTGTAATAAAAATCAATTTGCAAAACAAATGAATCACTGGTCTGAACACGGCGATTCAAGACATTTAAAAGTGAAAGCTATGATGCCAAAACAGATGATCTGCAAAGATCTTTGGGAGCCAATTTACGCAACCTTGTTGTAGTATGCTTTCAAAATAACCTTGCTTCAGTTAGGTCTTTTGAGGGTTGTAACGTGGTCTGGTTCATGGTTTAATAAACAAAGGATAAAGGCTCAAAATTTATTTGTGACCCACCCAATCTACGTGATGAACTTCAGCCCTATGCTCAATTAACTCAAACTATGCACTCAGGTTCCCACAGGTTGGAAATTGCATTGATGATAGTAACGATGATGGTTCAGAAGTCAAGGGATTTGAAATAGCGGTCACTGCTTCCTTACCAATGTTTGTCATTGAGGACTTTCAGGATGAAAATTTAAAGGTTTCCTCTTTTTGGGTTGTCATACAAACTTTTCTTTCTTCTTTTTTTTTTCTCTTTTTTTTAGTGACTTCCTGGCTTAATAATTACAGTGAACCATCATTGGCGTTTGACTTGGAAGACATCTTCAACATTTGCTTGCTATGTGCGAAGGAAAACTTGTGAGTGCAACTTTTTGTTGAAAAGTGTCTTGCATGAAACTCTTGTATTTGAATGTACAATCCAGTTAACTGAGAACTACCCCGCCCCAGGTTAATATTTAAGGGTTTTTTGTTTGTAAAGAAAAGAAACTCCTACTTCAAGGCTCAACGGGGTTGACGAGGGATTATCTTCCTTATTTCTCCAGTGTTTTGGGGATTGAAACAATGTCTTACATCGTCGGCAAAGTCTTGGTTTGAAAGCATACCACGACAATTATGGGTATAATGTTTTCATCATTCTCCCTCCAATCTTTGCATAATCAAAAGAAAGTGGACAAGAGAATTCTTTTATTTTTCTTGAAAGAAGAAGCATTAAGAAGTAAATAGCAAACACAAATGAATTGAATCAAAAGTTGCAATGCTCATTTCATTAATTACGAAAGTACAAACATAATTCGAATACAAACAGCTTGTACACAATAAGGAAAATGCAAACAATGAGAAACATGGCCTAGTGAATAATCAGAAATAAGTATGAGTTGTCCTATCTGAAATACTAGCTTTCATGAAGATAGTCTGCTGAAGTCGACTGAAGCTTCACTTGGTGTGATCTGGTAGCACTGTGCTCATAGAGAAAGCTCTCAAAAAGAGCTCGAGTAGTCTAGGCTGAAGTCGACTGAAGCTTCACTTGCCGTGTCTGGCAGATGATTGTTCTTGACATTCTGCGTCTGAAATTAGCTCTAGTCCTCTATCGGTGTCAAGGAATCAGCTTGACGACTCACAGGTGACACTGGAAGATAGAGACAGCTGGAAATGAGGCACTGGACAAACAGACATATGCAATGAAACATGCAAAGATGTAAATGATATGCAATGCAAAGCAAACAGGATGCAAAACACATGCAACAGGATCAAGGGTTCCAGATCACAACATGGTGTCTGGGTAAAGAACCAACCACAGGATGTGTACTCAGGTTTATCAACTGTAGAACAGGGTTCTAAAAGTTCCCAGAGTCGACAACCCATCTTTCGGATATTACCGATTTCCCGAATAACTCGGTAGTCAATAATATTCTCAAGAGAGTCTCGTCCGAGTGTAGTATCGCGTGACAACCATTTCAGAAATAGACTCCCTCATAGTCACCGTACTATGTCCTAAAAGGCCAAGTGGGGTTAAAGGTAACTACGGTTCTCAGTATCGATGGCACCTATGTCGAGAGTAGCACGTTTTCACGAATAGACTCGTTCAACATGACTAGACTCTCAAGAGGGCCTCACTGAGTGATGGTGTCTCAAGTCAACTTTTTCGGGAATCGACTCCCTCAAAGCCTCCTTGAATATACCATTGTCCTATCATAAATGTATGCTCAAGTCCGGGTATAAGACTTATCCTCACCACTCAAAGTAGCAACCCTGCATACAGAAAACCCAAGCACAGACATGTATATATACAGATATAAAAAAAATATACAAGTATACAAGCAAGCAAACATATAAATAACACAAAGACAAACAAGGTGGGCTTAACCCTCTTAGGGGAGATTGTTATCTGATTCCCCAATGAAGTCGCCATTTTTCTGTTGCAGTGAGAATCAAATAACAAGTTATTAGATAACTTGCATCACACATCTTTGAAATTCACCACTGAGCTTTGATTTATCCAAAGGAAAGGGTAAAGAACGAAAACCCTAATAAGAGATCTAAGGTTCGGGGGTTGGTTATACAAAAGGAAGGTATTAGCATCATTCCATCAGAACTAGCAACTCCAAGAGGCATCTACTGAACATCAAAATTATCTTGAATTTAACATGGAAATCACATGAATTTGGCTATGTTATCATTGAAAAAATGCACATGAGGTTATATGTCAACAATATGAGGGAACCAAGATATTCCAAACAAAATAGACTAAAATGGACAGTCTGCATTGGTTCAAGCATTCAAAACACCACATGAGGACATGGACAATATGTTCTTCATCTAATAGTTTCAGATATCATCATATAGGTACAATGGAATCATGGCAATGCAGGTTCAACCTACTAACAATTATACATATGGTCTGGAGTAAGCAAAGTAAGAGCAACAAATATATTCATCACATTGATCAGTATCAGACCCTACATGTTGTTCATGGATATGGAGTCATTATTCAAATTTAGCATACTGACCTAAACAAAATGTTCTCAAGGACTAGTGTTAATAACATACATGACCCTAACAATCTTTACCATAAATTCATTTGGCTCCAATGCAAGAATAACAATCAATCAGTAGCATGGTCATGATTTTAAAGACATAAGGGTTAAGAATTATTAGTGTAAGGAAGTGAGAGTAAGCAAGCCATGACAACAACAAGACAAGCCTCATGCCATTCAAAACATCCTACCAGACTGTGGAAAAGAGTGAGTGTCCTCAAACAAAATAATCAGAAAGGCATCTAACATTCTTAACATTAATGGAAATCAACATGCACTTGGCTATGATGTGATGAGTTAACAACAATGAGAAACAAAGAAAAGAACAGAAACTTGTCACCAATGTGACTCCAAACACAAACTCCATGATATTCCAAGAAAACATAGCCTGATATGGACAGTCTACATGAGTTCAAACATTCAAAACATATCATGGAGATATGGACAATAGGTTATCCATATGGTAATTTCACTTAATAACATGTAGGTCCAATGCAATCAAGGTAATACATGGTTTTAACAACCAGTCAGTAGGTAACACAAATGACTTTGGTTACTATTTATTGTGTCTCAAACATGATATTTAAGGACTGATGGTAGTGAAGATAACTACACTAGTGTACCAGTAACACACTCACACAAGAGTTTCAATCCCTGCCTTACCTCACTATGACAGACCATGGACAAATGGTTAAACACAAACATTAATCACACATGAACTTCTACATTATGGATAGATGGGAAGAAAACTAAAACACATTATATGACATTCGTGATAATGGCATAATGACAGCAATAATATGTATGAGCATGAATATAGGGTATGAGGTAGGAAGTTACCAAGTGGAATATGTCCACTGCACCTTAAACAAATATGAACTAGCTTCTCTTCTTTCCTGAGCTAGCAGCAAGCTCTCTAAGTGTTCCTCCTCCTTTTCTTTCTTACTCTCAAGGATTTGAGTTCAGAAGCCTTTTAGAGTGAGTATCTAGTGGAATGAGTCCACTGCACCTTCTTAGTTGGAGCTGGATTTCTTCCTCTAACAATTGCAGACAAATACCTCTTCCCTTCTTCTCCCTTGCCAAGCCAAAACTCTAAGGTTACTTAATGTTTGTATTGTGAAATCGTGTGAATTTTTTTGGTCTTCTTAGAGTGGAACCAAGCCCTATTTATAGGAAAATTTTGAGGATTTGAAGCATGGCCAGAAGTGGAACAAATGCCAAGTTTGCCCTCCTTGGAGGATTGTCCATCGTGTGAGCTGGATTTTCTTCAACAGTCCTCAAGAGTTATGATGGATGAACAACATAGGGTAAGGTTTGATGTTGTGGGCTGATTTGATTGGTGTGGAGTCCAAGTTTCAAGGAGAAAGGTGGCTGCCACGCTTTTGTGTTGAAAAAAAAGTTTCTCTCACATCAAGTCCACTTGCACCAAGTTGAATAAAACTAAATTATTCTAATGTTACCACTTGAGTGAATCGTGGCAAAGGATCCAAATGGTGTTAAGTTGGTCTTTAATCATCAGACAAGTGAAAGTTTTTGGTAAAATTCTGATTTTCTATGTGTATGACAAAATGCCAACATGCCATCTTTAATGCACCATAACTTAATAACCATTGATCCAAATTGTGAGATTTTTGATCCTTTGCAAAATAGACATTTGATAGAAAAAATCTCATGTTGAAAGATTCTTGAAACAAGGCTTGGAATAGAGTGAAAATCGTCCATGAAGTCATGCACACCAAGCTGCCAAAAAGACTTAGAAAAAATTTCTAAGTTATGGAAACTTTACAACTTGAAACACCTAACTTTAACACATCATAACTAGAGATTGGTTTATCCAAATGAAAAGTTCTACACATGCTTGGAAAGCTTGTATAACAAGGAACAACTTTCATGTCCAAGGATTTTTTATTTGAAGCTTGGAACTAGGTGAAAATTTGAGTTAAAGTTGGATGAAAATTATGGTGAAAATGGTGAAAATTTCACTAAGTCCTAAAGGTGGTTTATCTTCCAAGTCTTGTAACTTAAAAACCATGCACTTTTTGAAAGAGGGTCCTGTAATATGTTTTGTAGATCATGGAAATGGCTTCAATTTGAGCTTTGAGTCACTCAATTTGGATGTGTGGTTTGAAAGTTATGATTGTTTCAATTTTGGCACCAGTAGTGAAATTTCCACATTTGAAAAGTTTCATAAACCAAACCTTGCTTCCTTTGCAAGAAAATTCTTAAAACTTGATCTCTCATGCCCTAACTCATCAATGAGACATGTCATGATGGATTGAGGACTTGGATTTTTCATTTTGGATCAAAATCTCGAGGATTAGGGCCTCAGTCAAAACCCTAATTTCAACTGTGAACGCACTGGGATGATTTCTGATGATCTTGCTTCTTCAATCACATCTAAAGCTCATAGATGGTCCTCAGGGATGTCTTCTACCATGTGGAGTCAAGTCCTAGGGTTTGAGAACAAATCTTGCTCGAAATCAAAGGCCATGATTAACTTGTCTTGACAAAAACCTAATTGGAGGCAGGGTGAACTTGTGGCTCAAGTTACTTGCTGATGAAAGCCAGTCACTCTTGAATTCTTGTTGAGTAAGACCTCTAGGATGTAGTTGAACTCACATGGTTGCATTTGGAGCCTTAATCGTCATTCTCTCTTTGAATCAGATGGGAGCTTGACTTAGGAGACTTTGCCCTCCTCTTTGTATAAGTCCTGACTTTTCACAGAAGAAACGAAGTTGCAAAATGAAATGGTTAGTTAACAATGCATAAATAATTGAACCTAAATGTCAATGCAAGATGTTATGACATCTAAGGGGTAAAATTTGGGGTACAACATATGGTGCTAACAACAAATACACAATGGTCTGTTGTTTTGACTTTTGGTGCGTCAACTTTTAAAGTACAAAAGTAGGTGTACTTGGAACTTTCCATGCGCAAATCTTGTGGCTTTACGTGTTGAAAACTGATGAGGAAAGTTCGGTTGGTGTGTACTTGACTGAGCAAAAGATATAGTTCAAAATGGAAGGCATGGTTGGCATAAAACATGTTGTTATAAGCTCCACTTGTTCACACGATAACTTCATGACCAATGGCCCAAGTGACTTATTTTTGTCCCTTTTGAGAGATGGCACATAATGGAACATCTTTGATGTTGATGAAAGCTTGATATGCAGCCTAGAAACATATGATAAAATTGTGACAAAATGTGTGACCACAAAAGAACAAAACCAGAATTTCTTTAAGTATGGAACATCATGCGACATAGTCACTTTAGAGCACAATATCTTGATGACTAGTGATCCAACTTGTGAGGTTTTTGATTCTTTGCAAAATAGGCATTTGATAGAACAAGTTTCATGTGGAAGAATTCTTGAAATGAGGTTTGGAATCATTAGAAAATCATCCGCGAAGTTATGCACAAAGGGCTGTCCAAGAAACTTAGAAAAAATTTTAAGTTATGAACTTTTCACAACTTGAAACAACCATCTTTAAATCATCATAACTTGAGATTGGTTTATCCAAATGAGAAGTTCTACACATGCTTGAAAAGCTTGAAGGATAAGGAAAAACTTTCATGTCCAAAGATTTTTTATTTGAAGCTTGGAACTAGGTGAAAAAATGAGTCAAAGTTGGATGAAAATTAAGGTGAAAATGACTAAAATTTCACTAAGTCATAAAGGCATTTTATCTTCCAAGTCTCATAACTTAAAAACCATGCATTTTTTGAAGAGAGGTCCTATAATACACTTTGAAGTTCATGGAAAGAGCTTCCATTTGAGCTTTGAGTCACTCAAATTGGATGTGTGGTTTGAAAGTTATGGCATTCCCAATTTTGCACAAGAAGTGAATTTCTCACACTTAGAAAGTTTCAAGGACCAAACATTGCCCTCCTTGCAAGAAACCTCTCAAAACTTGCCTTCTCATGCTCTAACTCAACAATTAGACATGTCATGATGAATTGTGGCTTGATTGTTTCATTTTGGGATCAAAATCTTACAAATCAAAAACCTCAGTCAAAACCCTAATCTAGGGTCAGTTGAACTTGTGGCTCAAGGTATCATTCTCACTCAGTTAGTGAACACCTGTGATGATTGTTTGGAACCAAAGAGTGTCTTAGGAGACCTTGAATCATGTGAGAGCTTGGCTTAGGAGACTTTATGCAAACCCTGTTTTTTTACATAAAAGAACAAACTAGCAAGATATGGAGATTAGATAATAATGCACAGATGATTGAATCTAAATGCAAATGCAAAATGTTATAACATCTAAGGGGTAAAATTTGGGGTACAACAGTAATCAACGGTTAACGCAAGAATTTGGATTTAATTCAAGAGAAATTAGATAAGTTCAATTCAGTACTTCTCCCCTTTGATGGCAATCATAAAGAAATGCAATAAGATAAGATAGATGCAATAAAGATACTTTTTATTGATTAAACAAAATGCCAGAGGCGCGGTACAGAAGCAGGACACAAAACAAGACACCACAAAAACAACAAATAGAAGCAACAACGATTAATATAAGTCATGAAAAGAGAGAGACCACTAGTGCAAAAATATGAAATTACACCCATTTTTAAAGATTTAACACCCGTTATTGGAGGGTGTGAATTCAACGGGTGAGAAATGTCTGAAAAATTTACACCCGTTTTAAAACGGGTGTAAATTTGATGTTATATTACACTATTTTTTATAGATGTCGGGTGTAAATGTTTACATATATACATTTATAGATGGTATATTACACCCTTTTTTGTTTAAAACGGATGTATATACATTCCACTTTACACCCTATTTTATAGAAAACGGGTGTAAATTTGATGTTATATTACACTCTTTTTTATAGAAACCGGGTGTAAATTTTTTAATATATACATTTATAGATGGTATATTACACCCTTTTTTGTTTAAAAAGGATGTATATATATTCCACTTTACACCCTATTTTATAGAAAATGGGTGTAAATGTGTAAATAATAACATTTCAATCAAACGAATTTACACCCAATTTCATAAACATCGGATGTAAAATGAGCAGTGAATACCTTAGAGGTTTGCAAATTTACACCCTATTTTCTTTAAATAGGGTGTAAAAACGCGGTGTATTACACCTGTTTTTGCTATTGATGTTGGCATGTTTACACCCGATTTTACCATTGATGTTGGCATTTTACACCCGATTTTACCATTGATGTTGACATTTTTACACCCGATTTTACCATTATTGTTGGCATTTTTACACCCTGTTTTTTTAAATAGTATGTTTCTTTTAGTTTCATAATAATATTATATTTAATTAGATTTAGAACCTATATTTTAATTTAATCAAATATTTTGTATACCACTAAACATTCAATAAACAAGAAGTACAACCAAAACAACCATCCTAACATCATGTTTACATATAATAAGTTAAACAACTACATGTTTTTCATTAAATACATGCAATACAAAACAACTACATAAATGTTTTGTTCGCTTACCGTTGAGTTATCAATACCAATGAAATAAGAAAATACAGCAGGAGACACATAAACGTACAGTAAGGCTTAATATGTTAAATACGGCACCAGATCTCACTCGATAGTGTCAAGGACGGCTATAACAGTTCAATGATGCCGGTATATGTGTGGTAATGGATTAAAACTAAAACAATCAAGCCTCCCAACCCGGAAACCTGATCTGGTAGGAGATGTCTTTTTCTACAAAATATTCCAATCTACCAATCTATACTTTAATAATATAAGAATTATAACAACAATATAAACTAATCATGTATTTCTACTTCACAACAGAAAAATCAGAAGTAAACATAGGATGCGTAAATTTGAACTGCAAAGATCTGGAGTAATCACCAACAACCAACCACCCATTCTTGAATCTTATGCGATCCTGGTGCAAATGCAGTGAAGATTCGATGACAAACGCATGCAAACATATACATAGAAAAACCAGTAGAGAGAGAGAGAGTCACACATCAAATTTGTCGAGGTCTTAAAGATTAGAACTCGACCGAGCCTGGTGTTTTAGGAGAAGGAATCACGTCTCTGTATATTATCCCTTCCCGTTGCAAACTGGACAAGTCTTTCAAAATTCAAATTAGAGCCGTCATGAGGAATTGATTCGTATCGACTCGCATCTAGATACTACATGTTCTTATAAAGGATTCCATTCGATCTGTTCGCCGGCAATATTCACAAATTATTCCATAGGAAGGTTCCAAGTAACTCTTGATCCTTTGGTTCAAAAACCTGATTCAAAAGGCTAAAGAATTTCCCAACTTTCTTGGGCACGTCAACTAGATGCAGTGTTGCGATGACCAAGGCTCCTATAAAAGATGTAGAGAAGTAATGTCACCTCCAAAAATTATTCTACTTGCATAGTGCCTGACAAAGAATGAGAAGAATACCTTACTGAAGTAAGGTTGCAGGAGGCATTCCTTCAGTAAATCGCACATACCATAGAAGTATAACAAGTTCATCAAAACCTACATAAAAGTAAAAAACCTGTAAACACTCTATGCTGCAAGTTTCATATTGTTTTGTAAATCTTCAGTGACTTAGTTTTAACAATTTTCATGGTTCTAGATCACCTTCCAACAAGGACCTGATGCAAATTTAAAAGATTAATTATGTGAAAATGAAGGTAAATATGAAAATTTCAAACATATGATGTAGAGATAGGCAGATGAATAAATTCAAATAAGATATGAATACTAATAGTATAAATTACGAAAAAAGCCACATTTTATGCCAGAAACTGAGAAGTAAAGTTACATTTTTCATCCCACCTATTAAGTATTAACTATATTGTAAGTCATTTTCAGTAACTATTTAGTACAAATGGTTGAGTTTGGTTAAACTGGTAATTGGTAATTAGTTAGCAAGTGATAAACAAGTTACATGATTATGATTTATTACCTCTTGGCTAATATACAAGTCATTTTGAGACTCACTAAATTTCAATTCCTTCTCAAATCATTGTTCATTCAATTTCTGTCAACAACAATACCATTTTTTCTAGAACTTAGAAAGTTCTAGAGTTATGTATAAAGGATTGTAGAAAGAGAAAGCGTAGAAAATTGATGGTGAATGGTTCTAGTAGGAATAAGTATGGATCTAAATTCATCCGTCGTAACCAATCGTTCTTCATTTGTGAATTGTTCTATTGAAAACTAAGTTACAGTGTTTAATTGAACCTCTCTGAGTCAACTCCTACCAAATTTGAAAATAAATTGCATATTGAATTACATGTTTGATTATATGAAAAACATTCAAAAAAATTTCAACACATTATCATTATTTTAAGCTTTTATTTTGATTAATTGTGTTGTTTAAGCGAATATTGAATTAAAAGGTTCTAAAGTTGTAATCTTGGAAGAGTGAAGAGAAAAGAAAAGTGCAATACCCTAATGAGAAAAGGGAAATTCTTGCGAGCAAACCGGCCTATCCAGCGGTTGAGTAGACCTTCAATGTCATCGTCGCGGAGGCTGAGGGAGAGGACTGAGTCGGCAACCTTCGACACAGTCCAATCCTTTTGGAAGCGGTCTCCAGTGACTCGGAGGCGGTAGTGTGCGGGGAACTCGTCCTTGAGGAGGCCGTCGATTTTGGTCGATACCTCGTATTGTCCTATGTTGCATTATATGAAACCATCCTTTGTCTCCTTGAATGCCAATTTGTTGGATTTCTTCTTGTGTGTGATTGTGGATTTTGGAGGGCGAGTTGAGTTAGTGGCGCCCCCGAGTTGGATGCGGTAAGGTCATGTGTTGGCCATTGAAATTGGAGTTACACTGTAGAGCATTGTTGAAAAATTCATGAAGATGAAGATGGAGTTATAGGGTTTCGAAGAGAATGGGTTTAGAGAAATGGGGTTTTAAAAAAGGGTTTTGATTAATGCATTATTTGTTGTGTTTTATTATTATTTTATTTATACAATATTAATTTAATAAATTTACACCTATTAATTCACTTACTTACCTAATTAACACTTAATATAATATATTGTGTTTTATTAATGTGTTTAAGATTAATAATTAGAGTTGTTAAAATAAATAATTTTTTTAGCCAATTAAAATTTACACTTGTTTTACCTTTAACAGGAGTAATAGAGATTTGACTATAATAATTATTTTAATTTATTATAATAATATTTTTAATTTACACCTTTTTTTTTAAAATATGATGTCTATTGTCACATGTTAATAATTAAAATGACATTTTATTTACAAATTTGCCACCAGGTTACTTACTTACACACGTTTTCTGTATAATGGGTGTAAATTTTAAAATTATATTCGTCACTTTGCACTAGTGTGTCATACCCCAAATTTTGACCACTAAGATTTCCCATCATTGTGCAAATCATCATCACAATATGGATGAACCAACATGCGTCATTAGTCTCCCCAAAGATGGGTGAGCATTCACTACAATCAGAATTAGGGTTTCAAGCCCTCTCAGAGTTCTTAGACAAAGGATCAATCAAGAAATGACATGATCTTCAACTTGTCTAACCTCTCAAATATCTACAAGGGATCAAGAGGACTCCCACTTTAAGGATTAAGCACAAGGCTGCTCCCTTCCATGTGGATCAAGCCTCAAGATCGACAGTGTCACCAAATTAGGGTTTGGTCGACCAGGGCCTCCAGATGGAAATTTTCCTCTGGGCATGAGCCATTGCTTCAAATCATAACCTATAATGCTCCAAGGGACATCATAAACCCAATCATCAAGTCAATTTAGCCTCAGGGGATGCATTCATCGAAAAATCAGGAATTAGGGTTTCTTGACCTAATTCACCCCTAAGTTAACTTTTGGGACAAATCATGAGCCAAGACCTCAAGAGAGGATTTGAGGGTCTCTAATACACCACATTGATCCATTTGCAACAATGGAATGATCCAAGAAGCTTGAACAACAAGTCTCAATTTCATCTGAACCACAGTTAGGGTTTTGAGGAAAAAGTCAACTGTAGCTTTGACTTTTAACCAGGACATGCTCCCAAGACCTAGGACATGCTTCAATATACCCTATAATACCCATGGAACATGTCTATAAAGTTTGATTTAGGTCAAAGGCATGATTTCCTAGAGGATCGCACAGTTTGGAATTCATCTGATAAAAAGTCAATTGTGCACAAAAGTCAAACTTTGACTTTTTGAGATTTTTCACTTTTATGGTTTTTTAACCCTAAAATGATGTTAGAGTGTGATTTGAATCATCATTCATCAAGAAAAATCAAGAAAAGTTGGATAACTTGTAAAAGGGGTAACCATAAAAACTTAGAAAATTTTCTAAGTTAGGAAATAAAGTGGCAAGGGTACCAACTTTGGATGATCATAACTCCTAAACCACAAAGCCATTTTTTCCCATCCAAAGCTTGATTTGTAGATCTCATGGCCCTCTACAAAAGCTAAAAACTAACCCCCCCCCCCCCCCTCCAAATTCATTATGGATTTTGAGTTATGGTTGGATCAAAATCACTAAAAACATGAAAGTACAACTTTTCCAATACTTAGAAAAATTCTGGGCAAGGCAGATTTTGTGTTGAAACACCAAAACTTGTGGGATTTTTTCACATGGATGTAAGCTGAATCAGTTCCAAAGATAAACATCAATGTTGTTGTGCATGTTGCCTACAATCCAAGCAACTCATTGGCATGAAACCACTCCACTTGAGCCAAGAGTTATGGCTGCTACAACACACCATGCCAAGGCTGCCATGAAAAATCAGTTTGTGAGTTTTCTTGCCATCCACGATTTCTGAGTCAAAAGTAATGATCACTATGCCACATGCATCCAATCTGATCATAAGCCAACTGATCCAACTGATAGGGTTGAGTTCAAAAGGCAAGGGATCTTCCAACTTGAGATTAATGCATTTTGGCATATATGCCTTGAAATTCAAAGGCATTTATGTGAAATAGGCCACTTTCAACAAAGCCACTCTACTCAGTCAAGTTCTCTAATTAAACAACAATAAAAACATCTGAAGAATGTGAATTTGGTCAAGGCATAGTCCTGCTCTTGGGAGGGGCTAGGTTGTCTTGCATGAGAAGAAATGCCACCAAGCCAAAGCCTTTGGATGCGATCTGATCCAGTCATGATTCACTATTCCTCCAAGACAAGAGTTGATCACCTATAAATAGAGGTTCCAATGGATCATTCAACTCACACCAAAGCCAGTTATAGCACTGCTTTCTCTCATTCTCTCTTAAGTTCCAAGTTTTCTTGTTTTTGAGCAACCACTATCGGGTTTTGAGTTCCAGCCATAAACAATCCATTCCAGTTGCCCAGACACATCACATATGATGTATTTGAGGTGTCCAAACACTTAAACACCAACTGTAACATCCCCAGCTCAAAATCACCTATCAACGTTGCCATTATGCTTCAATTATGTAGTTGGAGTGCTCCAGCTTGATCCAAAGACTTCCAAAGTGTTCCAAAGCTTGCAACACACTCCACAACATCCATTGAAGCTGTTCAGATCATCACAACCCATCTGTAACACCTCCAACTCAAAAATCAAATTGCTCTTGCTGTCACGACCTTTAAGTAAGCCTAAACTTGGTCATCTCTTAATCTATGCATATTTCCTCGTACAATACTTTTGCCAAATATTCATAATCATGCATAGAATGTTTCCCCTCAATTAATTGCTTTGTTTGAATCGTGTATCAAAATTCTCAGCCTTCATGCAAATTTTAGGGTTCTTGAGGTTTTGTCTTGATTTCTTATTCCATGTTAAAAATAAATGAAATTAAAGACCATAGACATGATCGTGAGGTTGAAATGAGCAGATTGATAGGTGGTTTGCATGATATAATCAAGTATTCAGGGAGATTGGAGAGAAAATGCAAATCTGGGAAAAACTCAGAACACGCGCGTGTTCTTGGGTGTTCTTGGTGCCCTTTTTTGAAAATTCAAATATTTGAATTTTGTGATTTTATTTAATTGATTCAAAAATTAATTTCTCTCTGAGTTTTAATGATTGAGTTGATTCTTTTTTTTGATAATTCACAAAAATGTTAAAATATTTTATTTTATCAAAAAATCCCAAAAAATATTATTTATTTCATATAATTGATATTTTTGCAAAGAATTAATATTTTAATTGTTTTTGACATTTAAAATATTTTTTCCTTCTTGATTTTGCAAATTTTAATGACTTCTAATCATTTTGTAGGTCAAAACATGATTTTTGAAACATTAATCTAAGATCACAATTTGTTTCCACACATGTTTAACAATTTTGATAATTTTAATTGAATTTTTATTCAATAAAAATACATTTTGGAAACAAATTAGGGTTTTGATTAATTCAACCCTCACAAATCATTTTAAAAACTCTTTGGGTCTCTAATAGAGTGTAAGACCCAAGCCTTTTTGTAAAAAACCTATTGTGGACCTCACTTATTGTATAAGTCCCTCCGGGTATTTTCAAAAACCTCGGCGCGATCGTCGTTTTGTACACAAATAACCTTGGGCCTACCCTCGAGTAGTAAGACCCATTCTTCTTTTTAAAACACTTTGGGCCTCTAATAGAGTGTAAGACCCAACCCCTTTTGTAAATACACAAACCTTTTTGAGCCTCACTAATGGTATAAGTCCCGGTGTATTTCAAAAAGTTCGACGCGATCATCGTCCGTTGAAAAACAAACCTTGGGCCTCTCCTCAAGCTATAAGACCCATTCAAAACCTTTTGGGCCTCTATTAGAGTGTAAGACCTAATCCCCTTTAAACCAAAACAAATTTTGGGCCTCAGATGTTGTATAAGTCCTTCTGTGTTAAGAGAAAATCTCGGCGCGATCGCCATTTCAAAACAAAAAACATCTGGGCCTACCCTCGTGTTATAAGCCCCACTCTTTTTTTAAAAACTCTTTGGGCCTCTTGAGAGAGTGTAAGACCCATCCCTTTGTACAGAAAACCTTTCTTGGGCCTCAGTCACTTGTATAAGTCCCTGTACAAATTCAAACTCACAGTGCGATCACTGATAAAACCTTGGGCCTCTCCTTGAGCTATAAGCCCCAACATCTTTTCAAAATACTTTCTCCTTTGATTTTGTATATAATATTGTTATCAAAGCTTTCTTTGTTGAACAACTAACCAAACAGCATGGAAGCTCTACAACCGAGTAAGTGTTTACCCGCTTTCATATGTATATAACTGTACTGTGGGGCTGTTTCGCTGTAAGCCTTCTTTCATAAACTCATATCAACTGTGTAATAATAGTATAGATATTTAGAGTTTCCTCGACAATTACGTCTAACACTAAGCCTTGTTGATTACTCTTAAAATAGACAAAACTAGATCCCCATAGGATTACCAGATACAGTCTTCCCTCCTCTTGGGGTTAAACAATATGGAGACATGAAAGGCAGCATTCTCGGTGAACCCTTTCACAGACTGTCACCTTTAGAAATCGTCAAAGAAACTCTATTCCCCAGAGATGATCTTTTCTCCGTGAATGGCATCTCTTGAGTTTCTTCCAAATTCTCTACTTTCCTGGCTTGATCTATTCTCTGTGAATAGTCTGTCTTGAATTTCTCGGGGTTTGCGGACCCACAGGCTTCCTAAAAGCATCCCCGCCTCCTCTTGGGCGTTGTACAAGGACCCGTCGGCTTCTTAGAAGTATTCACAACCTCCTCTTAGGCTTCGTATAAATGATTTCTTCCTCCGGGAATGATAGCCTCCTCTTGGGCTTCGTACAAATTGTCCCTCGGCTTCTTAAAAGTTTCCAGCCTCCTCTTGGGCTTCGTACAAATTGTCCCGACGACCTCCTAGAGGTATAGGAACATAAATTAGTCATCTTAATAGAACAGTCTTTCAAAAAGTCTAGATCTTGCTACTGCTGTTTCTTAAACGTAGTACAAAAGATGAAACTCTAGACTCTGACAGTCTAATTCCCTTGAGTCTCAAAGACATTCTCAAGCTCCTTTCAAAACTAGGAGATGAAACCCGAAGACTCGGACAGTCTCAATACCCTTTGGATTTCCCATTTCCTTAAAGAATAGGAAATAACCCTGATCCCCGAATCAAATCCCTGAGTGCAAACAGTACTCATATAAGAACTGATTTTCTCTTTAAATCAGCATACTGGACCTGTCACTTAACTGAAACAGCCACCACTTTTAGCCTCCATCTCGGGCTTCGTACGAGATACAAAAAGATTCTCTTGTTGAGTCGATCACTTTTAGCCTCCATCTCGGGCTTCGTATGAGATATAAAATCACTTTCTTGTTGAGTATAAAAGACTCTCTTGTTGAGTCAACCTTTTAGCCTTCATCTCGGGCTTTGTACGAGATACAAAAACACTCTCCTGTTGAGTACAAAAGGACCCTCTTGTTGAGTCCAACCTTTAGCCTCCATCTTGGGCTTTGTACAAGACACATATAAAAGATTCTCCTGTAGAGTAAACCCTTTTAGCCTCCCTCTCGGGCTTCATACGAGACACAAAAGCATCCTCTTGTTGGGTCAATAGCCTCCTCTTAGGCTTTGTATAAGAAAACCCCGGTTGAGCCAATCAACCTTTTAGCATCAAAGTCGTGCCTCGTTCACAGTATACAAACATCAACAATTCCGTTTCCCCTTCATCTAATTGATGTAAGCGGCAAGCCTCTAGATTATTTACATCCATGCCACTGTCCTTCTTTTAGCATGAGAAATTCCTAAGGAAAGATGGCATTGCTCTGCACTGAGTTAAAGTCTTCTCCTTCAGGTTAAAAAAACCCTATAAAGGAAATTATGGCATTGCTGGATTCACATATCCCAGTTAAAATAATCCTCCTTTATAACCAGTCACCCAACAATTGTGACAAACAGACCCCTTTAGAGATGACAAATTCTCTCTAAAGTCAACACCCTTTTAGCTTCACATCTTGGGCTTCGAACAAGATACAAATAGACTCTTCAGCTTCACATCTTGGGCTTTGAACAAGATACAAACCACCTTTAGCTTCACGTCTTGGGCTTTGAACAAGACACCAAAACACCATTTCCTCCCATAGAATAGGAGGAACTACGATCGCTCTAATTTCCCTGTTTCGGTAAATGGGAATACGTAGACATAAGATTGAAAGAAAAATCTTAGCGAGCACACTCAACAAAAACCCACAATCCCATACCCACATTAATTAAAAAGTATCAGTCCTAACCCCTAACCATAGACCTTTCCGGTGTTCCGTTATAAACAAAGAAAGAAGAAAAAGGCCCCACTTCCATATCGCATCCGTAACCTAACAGACCGCTGTTTAAACTCAGTATGCAAGCAGGGTTAATTGGAGACATCTATTTCCCTTCCTTCATCAGCTCACAAAAGGATAAAAAATGAATCGACCTGTAGTAACCCCAAAAGAGGGACAGTGCTTAAGAAACACGTCCAGTTTCGCTCGCTACAGAAAAGTGGCGCCCACCGTGGGGCATGAATTAACTTTCTTTAGGGATTTCACTGGGATAGGACTTTTTGTTGACTTCACTAGGATATTAGGTCAAAAAAATTTTAAATTGGGAAGGAACCACAGAGTGGCGCCTCCGTCGGGGAGCCATTTTTTGTCAGGAACATAGGATTCATAGCTCTTTAAAGTCTAGGACTTTAGGACAAATATATATACGTATTTTCCTAATTGATATACGTGTTTATTTTTCTGCTAATGGGAATGCGTGTGATGCCGCATGTGGAAAGATTGAGTATACACATAGGAAAATCACCTTTTTTTTGTAGTACGGAAGCTATCGGGAATAGCTGTTACGCGATAAACTACCCTCTTCTGAGGTTTCTTTGATGGACATCACCTAGCACAGTTCCCGGCCCGCTGGTGTTCTCAGAAATCAATGATTTTGAGTGACAGGTACAAAAAAATACCCGTAGAAAACCTTTGGGGGGGGGGGGGTAGAGCCTTGACTTCATGACACCGACCCTTTGACCCCATGTTTTTTCTATGTTTTTGTGTGCTGCATTCATGCATTCATCTAAAAAACATTAAAACCAAGAAAATTTTCTCCTCTAGTCTCTCTTTTTTTCAAATTAAACTAAGAAAATGATTGCAAATGTCAGAGAAAAAGGATTGCGCTAATGGATTTCGGTAGAAGGAGAACTCATAAGTATACCTTCAAGGTTCCAAAACTAGGGGATTTGAGAAGTTAAGCAAGGATGATCACTAACCCTGAAGCTTTCAGAGCCAAATAAGGAGGTCTGCTACCTCTGTTAAGAGTCCATGTGATTGAAGGAATCATGGAAGCACTCATTCAGTTTTACGATCCAGTTTATCACTGTTTCACATTTCTGGATTACCAACTAGAACCAACGCTGGAGGAGTATTCTCATCGGATCGATTTACACATTACTGATCGAGCTCCATTTTCTGGACTGGCAGAAATTCTAAAGGATCAGACCATTGCAAGAGCAATTTATTTGGATGAGTCGGAGGTCAAGACTCACCTGACCACTAAGGGTGGCATCCAAGGTTTGCCATCCCAATTCTTGATAAAGAAGGCCTTGTACTTTTCTAGTATAGGGAGCGTGACTGCTTTTGAAAGCATCTTTTTCTTACTCACCTACGGGTTATTTCTGTTTCCCAACATTAATAACTTCGTCGATATCAACGCCATTAAGGTTTTTCTCATTGGAAACCCTGTGCCAACTTTGGTCGCGGACGCATATCATTCGGTACACTTAGGGAATTTGTACAGCGGAGGAATGATCACGTGTTGTGTACCCCTGCTATATAAATGGTTTATCTCCCACTTGCCCAAGTCTGCTGCATTTTGGGATTATAAGAGTACTTTACGTTGGTCACAGAAAATCATGTCTCTCACCAACTCTGACATAGATTGGTGCAATAGGATTTATGAGGGAATCAGGATCATTGACCGTTGTGGAAACTTCACCAACGTACCCCTCATAGGAACTAAAGGAGGAATCAACTACCATCCAGTATTGGTTCGTCGGCAATTCGGATACCCGATGAGGCATGTCCCACGTAATGCTCATCTGGAAGGTCTTTTCTTCAAAGAAGGGGAAAATGACAGAGTGCTAAAGATGGAAATAGTGCACGCTTGGAAACATGTTCATAAGAAAGGACGGGAGTCTCTAGGAAAACCGGACTGTGTCTCGGTGAAGCCTTATCTCCACTGGGTGCAAACTAGAGCTCTCAAGCTAAAGATGCCTTATCCTCGTTACGGAGTTCTTCCGCCAAAGGAATCTGTCATGTACTTCATGACTGAAATAGAAAAACTCCAGGTTACTCTTAACAAAGTTCAGCGGGAGGGGAGGTCTTGGAAGAACAAGTACCGCACCCTCAATGTGGAATATATCAAAATACAGCAACTATTGAAGGATAAGGATGCTCTGATCGAGATTTTAGAGCAACATGCTGTGGATAATCAGGATGACCAAAGGAATTTGCTCGCTCCTTTCACCTGGAAAAGGAATGACAACCCGACAACGGCCCAAGAGCCCCGGTCCAAGAAAAGGAAAGTACCAGAATCAGCACTCGAATTCTCCTCAGAGAGGCCACGGGACCCCTTAGCTTAGGTTTCTGTTTCCGCACTTTGTAATCTACTATATTTCATTTCCGCAATCCTTTGAATTTAATAAAATGGGGTTTCCCCACTGTTTGATATTTGCAATCTAATTTTCAAAGTTTATTAAACCAAAAAAAACAGTTAATATAATCATTGCATTCATCATTCTCATGTCACGTATTCTTCTTACCTACGAATCTCACGTTTGTGTCTCGGTTCTAGAGTCAAACTGCCTCATTCGTACAAAACTCGGGCCAATCGTCAGAAAAAGATGGATGATCTTGAGGAAGAGAACAGAGAGTTGAAAGAAGAGATCGACGCTCTGAGAGAGGATATGACAAAGCTTCGTAACGACATGCAAGCCATGGCAGAAGCTCAACAACAAAGAACTGTGATCTCAGAGATCACCTCAACACCCATAGTGGAAAAGTATGATCCTAGGTATCAAATGCCGAAAGATCGTCCTTGGGGTATGCCTGTTAATTATATCCCGGAAGGATATGTTCTGCCGATCACTGAAGATCAAGGAATCACAACAGAAACCGCTGGGCCTGAAGGTTACAAACTTCGGGAAAGCGAAGATTCCAGAGGCATACTGAGGACTCCTGAAGGTTACAAACTTCAGGAAACGCCAAGATTTGCTGCCATAGGCACGGTACCACCCCCTGTGGTGCACACTGTCCCGGAAGGACAGATTCTGCAGATACCTTCTGGTGGAAACGACAACATGTTCGAAAGAATGAATGAGTTCCAGGAACAGTTCCTGGGAATGCAGAAAGAACTGCAGGCCCTTCACGGTCAGGATTTATTTGGAAAGGACGCCGCGGACCTCTGCTTGGTCCCTAATGTGAAAGTTCCGCACAAATTCCAGGTGCTCGACTTTGAAAAATACAAGGGTAACTCTTGCCCTCAGAGTCACCTAGTGATGTACGCTCGACGAATGTCAGCTCAGACAGAGAATCAGGACTTATTGATTCACTACTTTCAGGATAGTTTAACCGGTGCCGCATTAAAATGGTACATGGGTTTAAACCGTGTCACGATCAGCACTTTCAGAGATCTTGGCACTGCCCTCGTCCAACAATACAAGTACAATTTAGATATGGCACCCGACAGAGATCAACTCAGACCAATGTCACAAAAGGACAAGGAAACCTTTAAGGAGTACGCTCAGAGGTGGTGTGAGATCGCCGCCCAAATTTGTCCACCTCTTGAGGAAAAAGAGATGACAAAGATCTTCTTAAAAACCTTAAGCTCATTTTACTATGACAGAATGGTTGCCAGTGCGCCCAGTGATTTCACCGAAATGGTCAGTATGGGAATTCGTCTTGAGGAAGCCGTCCGGGAAGGACGTTTAGTAAAAGATGCTGGATCATCAAGTAGTACAAAGCGATACGGTAGTTGTAATAGCCCGCGGCCGCTCGCGCACGAGTCCCGGCACTATTACCAACTCAGACTTAATCACTAGCCCCCTTTTTCAACTATACTAGTGTTTTTGCCTCCCGTGGGAATGGAACACATGCACCTGGGGATAAGTACATAGTTCATTCCATTCCCACTACCGATAGTGCTCTCCCTAAGAAAAAAGAGCAAGATATTGGAAATATGTCTCTCGGAAAGCAAAGGCGACGTTATCAACCAGTAGCAGTTGTGACTCCTGCTATCAACCCTGCGCCTGCTCCTACGTATCAGCCTCAGGTTGCGCAAAGCCAACCTAGTCAGCAAAGGACACAACAGCCTCTTCAGCAGGCTCGTCCTCAATACAACAACAACCGTACAACACGGCCATCAGGATTTGATCCTATACCCGTATCGTATGCATAACTATTTCCGCTACTACTAGCCAAGGGGCACATCCAGATTAAGTCCCCTCTTACAGTACCGGAAAATCCGCCTTTTTGGTTCAAAATGGATCAGACTTGTCCTTACCATCAAGGAGGATCAGGGTATAACATAGAGAACTGTCTCAACTTTAAATCTGACGTGCAAAAGCTTGTTAAGAGCAGGGTCTTATTTTTCAAAGATACGAATCCGAATGTTCTCACGAACCCGTTGCCTCAACATGAGAAAGCTGCAGTCAACCTGATAGAAGGAGAGTCTCACAATGTCTATCAAATTCACGATGTACTCTTGTTAAAGACCAATCTGGTCAAGATGCATTGTAGACAGAGTGGATATGGCCATGTGCCACCTCATAATTATCATCAATGTGACATCTGCTCTAAAAGCGATCAAGGATGTTCTGTGGTGCAAGCAGCTCTACAGGAGCAGATGGATCTTGGATGGATCCAAGAGCACCGAGTTCGTGGGGTCAATATGGTCTATACGAATTCCAACGTCATTCAAAACCATGACATCCGTGCGATGAATGTCAACTTGGTGGCAATGCACTCAAGGTAAAGCCAGTATCATAATCTGCCGCGGCACGATTACAGTTCTTGTCTGACTTGCTCGGTAAACAAACAGGGTTGCTCTTTTGTACAAGAGGCCCTCCAGCGTCAGATGGATCTTGGATGGATCCAGGACTACCATGATAGGAATCCCTATCAGATCAACATGGTACAGATCTTCAATATTCGCTTAATGAACATCAACCTGGTAGAGTTACATGCTGAGCAGGTCCGACTCGGGTTCCTGATTTCACAAAACTATCAAAGTTGTAAGGCGGGTTGCGAAAACGATCAAGGTTGTGCCCTTGTCCAGGAAGCACTTCAGCACTTTCTAAATCATTGGTGGCTTCCCATCTATATGGATGAAGACACTCAGCAAATTAGTATTACCAATGGGAACCATACTTGGCATCAAAGTCGGGATGTTCGATCTGTGGAAACTGACCTAGTGAGGTTACATTGTATTCAAAGCGGGCGTGGCCAGGTGCCACCACACAACTATGAACGTTGTAGAGTCTATTCGGAAAGTAACCAAGGATGTTACCTTGTGCGAGCAGCTCTTCAGGTTCAGGTCGATCGTAGAGAAATTCGTCCATATCCGGGTTCCGGACCAATCAGTTGGACGCCAAACTACCTTGCCAATCAAATCGAGGATGTTGTCGTAATCTCTGATCATCAGAGGACTAGGGATGTTTTCGCCATCATCCCTCTACTTGACGAATCAAGAGTTCCCAACCAAGAACGGATTGAAATTGCTTACGATAGTCAGAAAAATTAGAAGGTTCCCATAGTCATCTATCTACCGGGACCACTACCGTATGAATCAACTAAGGATATCCCTTACAAATACAGTGCAACAACAGCTGAAAATGGAAATAAAATTCCATTACCCTCCGTCGTAAATATCGCGGACATCAGTCGTGTAACACGGAGCGGTAGAATCTTCAATAGAGGAGTCGGAGAGCCAAGCAAAGAAAAGGAACCTCCGATAGAAGTTCCCAATTCACCGGTCGGTCAGTCCAGTAATCCTGACCTTTCAAAAAACAATGATGAGATGCTGAAGCTCATCCAAAGGAGTGAATACAACATTGTTGATAAGCTATTACAAACTCCTTCAAAGATCTATGTGCTGTCACTTTTACTCAGTTCAGAAGCGTACAGGGAGGCTCTACAGAAAGTCTTGGAGCAAGCCTTTATGGAACAGGGTGTAATAATCAGACAGTTCGATAGCATTGTCTCTAACATCACTTCCTACAATAATTTGGGGTTTAGTGATGAGGAATTACCTGAAGAGGGTCGCCGTCATAACATGGCGCTCAACATCACAGTCAACTGCCAGGACGATGCTTTAGCCAACATACTGGTAGACACAGGGTCAGCCCTGAATGTTATGCCGAAGTCCACTTTGACACAATTATCATTCAAAGGATCTCTGATGAGAACCCGTGAGGTCGTCGTCAAAGTATTCGACGGGTCCAGAAAAACGGTTATCGGCGAAGTTGATCTTCCTATAACTATTGGTCCTCACACTTTCCAAGTCATTTTCTAGGTCATGGACATCCGGGCAACGTACAATTGTTTATTAGAAAGACCTTGGATACATCAGGCTGGGGCGGTCACCTCGACCATCCACCAAAAGCTAAAGTTCATTCAGAACGGTCAACTCGTCACGGTCTGTGGGGAATAGGCTTTGCTCGTATGCAATTTATCATCAGCCACTTATGTGGAACCGGAAGGGATAATTGGAACTCAGTTCCAAACACTTTTGCTACACAGAGGCGATCAATCCGAAGGAGGAACCTCGATTTCCTCATACAAAGATGCTATCAAAGCGGTCGAAAGTACCAATACAACAGGATGGGGACAGCTTGTCATTCCTACTGACAATAAAGCAAAGAAGGGTCTTGGTTTTTCTGCAACCTGTACTCAGACAGCTGCCAACGATGAAAGTATTTATCCCATTCAAAATTTCTTCCACAGTGGAGGTTTCCTTCAACCAGTGACTCAAGAAGTACACACAATCAATGAGGAGGATCCCTCTGACACAGATGTGGAATAGAAGTCCTACCTCAACGAGGACGGTTATATGTCTCAGGAAGAGGTACCTACGCCATTTTGCTATCCCGCACCGAGCCCGAGATTTATACCCAGGTCAGATGTCGAAATGATATACGGATATTGTGATCCAGAAGGATGTCGTGCTCCACCAAACTCATTAGAGGAGGACACTCTGATGAAGGACAGCTTTGACCACGACTATTATGGCCCAATGGATGGTCTACCAATGTGGCAGCCTTACCCAGGAGACTTGGGGCAAGAGAATCAGCCGAACAATGAAAATCAGTTGAGCATCATTGAAAAGAATGCCTGCGTCCCCACCATGTCATCAACACTCAGGTCATTCAGAAACTACTCAACATGATGATGAATTTGCAACGTTTGCAGGACTAGAATTCATTAACTATGCTTTTCCCGAGGTCAACATCATCAAGAGAGATGACTCCTCCAGTTCTGAGGAGGTGTGGGACACCTTGGGACAACCAAGTGGAAAATTTGACTATATGGTCAAGTACACCACTCCAGAAAGCTCTCGTATCAGGCTCAAAGACATCCAGCCAACTGGATGGGGAGATCTACCTGAGAGCACAAATGCTATACAAAATGCAACAGAGGAATCCTCCTACGACAACTCTACCTGGGAGACAGATTCCAATGATCCTGCTCCACCAGAAATCAGCGTTATTTCTGAAGACAAATCAAGGAAGGTACCATACTTTGTGATTCACCGAGGAGTTCGCCGCCAATGGGTTGCTATCGATGTTCTGAAGATTGTTCATAAGTCAAAGTAATTGCCATCTATAGCCTTTCACCCTGCCCAGGTGAAACGGATGTTTTGATAGGGCTCACTTTCTGTAAATATCCCTCTTCGTGTTGCCCAAAGCGATAGAGTTTTGTTTTATAGGGCTGTAGTTTCAAGAATCGACTTGTTCATTAATAAAATAACGTTGTTCTGTAATTTCTGCGTTAATTACTGTTTTCTCTTTTTGTTTTCTTAGAAAATGGTAATCCTAAAAAACAAATCAATAATAATAAACAAGCAGTTTTTCAAGAAAAATACACTACACACACTTTCATTTTCTCTATCTCTTCTAAACACAAATCATCACGTTATACAGATTGCTTGTTTTAAACCCCGTTGAAACATACGATCCAATGCCTTCTCCCGACTTTGAGTTCTCGATGTTTGGGGTTGAAGAAGAAGATGACAACGAAATTCCAGAAGAGATCTCCCGACTACTCAGACAAGAGGAAAGGTCCATTGAGCCTCATAAAGAGTTGCTGGAAACAGTCAACTTAGGATCGTAAGAAGGGAGAAAAGAAGTCAAGATTGGGGCACTGCTCAGTCCAACTGTCAAAGAAAGTTTGACGAGACTTCTCAAAGAGTTTCCCGATGTATTCGCTTGGTCCTATCAGGATATGCCAGGGTTGGATACCAGCATCGTGGAACACCATCTACCGTTAAAATCGGAATGTCCGCCAGTAAAACAAAGGTTGAGACGGACTCATCCAAACATGGCCATCAAAATCAAAGAGGAAGTACATAAACAGATTGACGCAGGTTTCCTCGTTACGTCAGAATATCCTCAATGGTTAGCTAACATCGTACCCGTTCCCAAAAATGACGGAAAAGTCATAATGTGTGTCGATTACAGGGATCTAAACAAGGCTAGTCCAAAGGACGACTTTCCTTTACCACACATTGACATGCTGGTAGACAGTACAACAAAGTTCAAAGTTTTCTCCTTCATGGATGGATTCTCGGGCTATAATCAAATCAAAATGGCGCCGAGGGACATGGAGAAAACTTCGTTCATTACCCCATGGGGTGCCTTTTATTACAAGGTAATGCCATTCGGTTTGAAGAACGTCGGGGCAACCTATCAAAGGGTCGTGACTACTCTCTTTTATGACATGATACACAAAGAAATCGAGGTATATGTCAATGATATGATTGCAAAATCTAGAATAGAAGAGGAGCATGTGACCCACCTGTCAAAACTATTTGAGCGGTTGAGAAAGTACAAACTCTGCTTGAATCCCAACAAGTGCACCTTTGGTGTCCGTTCAAGGAAACTTTTAGGGTTCATCGTCAGCCAGAAAGGAATTGAGGTTGATCCTGACAAGGTCAAGGCCATTCAAGAAATGCCTTCTCCGAAAACTGAAAAACAAGTCAGGGGATTCCTGGGACGTTTGAACTACATTTCCAGATTCATATTCCTCATGACCGTGACATGTGCGCCGATTTTCAAACTTCTAAAAAAGAATCAGGACTGCGTTTGGACAGAAGATTGTCAAACTGCCTTCAACAGTATTAAGGAATATCTGTTGAACCCTCCGATTCTATCCCCTCCAGTGGAAGGAAGACCACTGATCATTTACTTAATAGTCTTGGAAGACTCCATGGGATGTGTACTTGGCCAACAAGACGAAACCAAAAGGAAGGAATCTGCCATCTACTATTTAAGCAAGAAATTCACCGACTGCGAGACTCGGTACACTATGCTTGAGAAAACTTGTTGTGCTTTAGCTTGGGCAGTCAAACGTCTGCGCCAGTACATGATTCGTCACACTACTTGGTTGGTCTCCGAGATGGATCCAATCAAGTATGTCTTTGAAAAACCTACTCTCACGGGAAGAATCGCCTGTTGGCAGATGTTGCTGTCAGAATATGACATAGAGTACCATGCTCAAAAAGCCGTAAAAGGAAGTGTTTTAGCCGATCATTTGGCTCATCAACCGATTGACGATCAAGAATCTATCGGGTTTGACTTCCCAGGCGAAGATGTCATGTATTTGAAAATGAAAGACTGCGATGAACCGCTACCCAGTGAAGGGCCAGAACCAGGTTCCCAGTGGGGACTTATCTTTGATGGAGCAGTTAATCATTACGGAAACAGGATTGGGGCAATCATTTTTACCCCTCAGGGTACCCACATTCCTTTCACTGCCCGACTGACGTTCAAATGTACAAACAACGAGGCCGAATACGAAGAGTGTATTATGGGTCTCGAAGAAGCGATCGACTTAAGGATCAAGAACTTGGACGTATACGGTGACTCAGCCCTGGTTATCAATCAGATTAAAGGAGATTGGAACACATACCAATCAGGACTGATTCCTTACAAAGATTACGCGAGAAGGTTGTTACCATTCTTCAACAGAATCGAGTTTCATCACATCCCTCGTGAGGAGAATCACATGGCTGATGCATTAGCCACTCTCTCTTCCATGATTAGCGTAGGTCAATGGAACGACCTACCCAAGATCGACATAATGTGCCTTGAACGGCCCGCTTACATCTTCACGATTGAAGCAGTCATAGACAACAAACCTTGGTATCACGATATCAAATGCTTCCTTCAGAAACAAGAGTACCCACCTGGGGCGTCTAGAAAAGACAGGAAAACCCTCAGAAGATTGGCAGGCAGTTTCTTTCTGAGCGGTGATACACTTTATAAGCGAAATATTGACATGGTCTTGCTCTGATGCATAGACAGACCAGAAGCAGACATGCTGATAAAAGAAATTCACGAAGGGTCCTTTGGCACTCATGCCAACGGACACACAATGGCGAGAAAAATTCTGAGAGCAGGGTACTACTGGTTGACCATGGAATCCGACTGCTACAAGTACATGAGGAGGTGTCATAAGTGTCAGATATACTCCGACAAAATTCATGTACCGCCAACGCATCTCAAAGTTCAATCTTCCCCATGGCCTTTTTCCATATGGGGAATCGACATGATTGGCTTGATTGAGCCTAAGGCTTCAAACGGACATCGGTTTATCCTGGTAGCCATTGATTACTTCACCAAGTGGGTCAAAGCACCGTTATACGCTAATGTAACCCGACAAGTGGTGGTCTGATTTATCAAAAATAATATCATCTGCCGTTATGGTGTTCTGGGCCAGATCATTACTGATAATGGATCTAACTTGAACAATAAGATGGTGAAGGAGTTGTGCGCAGAGTTCAAGATCGAACACCATAACTCATCTCCCTACCGACCAAAGATGAACGGAGCAGTAGAAGCGGCTAATAAGAACATCAAGAGGATCGTTCAAAAGATGGTTGTAACATATAAAGACTGGCACGAGATGCTACCCTTTGCTCTTCACGGTTATCGCACATCTGTCTGCACTTCAACAGGGGAAACCCTTTTCTCTCTAGTATATGGCATGGAGGCAGTGCTCCCCATCGAAGTAAAGATCCCATCAATCAGGGTATTGATGGAAGCTAACCTTACAGAAGCTGAATGGTGTCAAAGCAGACATGACGAACTAAACCTGATCGAAGAAAAGCGAATCACAACACTATGCCATGGTCAGTTGTATCAACAGAGAATGAAGAAGGCCTTTGACAAAAAGGTCCGACCTCGCATCTTCAGGAAAGGAAACCTTGTGCTCAAGAAGATACAATCATTTCTCACTGATTCTCGGGGCAAGTGGACTCCGAATTATGACGGCCCCTATATGGTCACGAAAGCTTTCTCAGGCGGTGCCTTGAGACTTGCAACCATGGACGGAGAGGAATTTGCCAACCCCACAAACGTTGATGTAGTCAAGAAATACTTCGCCTAAAAATAAAAAGAACGTCTCGGTGGATTGAAAACCCGAAAGGGCGGTCCAGGCAAAAATTAGAGACAAGATCAAAAATCATCCCGGTGGATTGGAAACATCACAGTACAATCTAGGGAAAAGTTAGGGATAATGGCAAGTAACTATGTTCAACAAAGGGGCAAGTCCCTCAGTAGCAGTTACGTCGTCCATCAGAAAACTCTAGTCAAGGTCGTCTTCGACAGAAGCTCAGGATGTCCCGAATTCAAAGTTGGTAGAAGGATAGTGGTCGTTATGTTTCAACGTAGCCCTTTTCCCTGTAAATTACCATTTTCTAACTTTGTATATACTCTATGGAATCACGCGCATGGCTGATTTCCATCCTATCAATAAAATTTGAGCCCTTGTGCTTTTACTTGCAATTCTTATTTGTTTTAGCTTTATAGAACGACATTTTTACATGATCAACGATTCTTGAAATAAAACAAAAAAATGAATTTACTTGTAAAACTTTTTCTGCTTTCAAAATAAAGTTGGCAATTTCTTTTGACTATTGAACATCGGAAAAACATCGACCGCTTCTCCAGAAGTAATCGAGCTTCAAAGTGCAGAATCAAAGTACTCATTCTAAACCAGTGCGCTTGAACGAAGGATCAGTTATGACAGATGCGAATACTCTGTCTGACCTCTTCGGCCGAGTTCTCATCTCCTAAGCCCGACCAACATAGTTCCCAACAGGGACCGTTTCTCCTAAGCAAGGCAGAATTCCTACTTTTGGATCAACGGTACGACTTCGCCCCGCGATGGCCGAGTATCCCGTCATGTTCATCTTTTAGTTTGTATGTCGAGTCAGTATTGTCAGCATATACATACATACATCATGCATTCTAATTGTATTCTCATTCATATTGCATCACTATCACTCCAATCGGTCTTATCCCTAGTGATAACTGTCTTCTCAGTCGAGTTGTCAGTTCTTTCCTCGATTAGGAAATGTTGCATTTAAATAATCTCTCCTCCAGTTTATTTCTGGATTGAAGTTGGGTCCTTGACCACTTTGATAACTTGAACCTCTGAAAGACCGGAGAACCTTCAACCGATGTCACTCTTCGCCATTGAAGATGATATTTTCGCTTTCCCGGATTAAGGAAAATCCCCAGAGAAAGCCTCTTAATCAGAGATCCGGCGGTACGGTAGTTTTTCTCTGAAAAACCACTGATGAAAAGGTCATCGGCACCTCAAAATTTTTTCCATCAAATGGCATCTCCCCAGGAAAATTCGGCAAGAAGTTTGAGGAAAACCGCTACACATAGCGTCCCTTGTCAATAAAGTTTATTGACAAAAGAAACTTAGACCAGTTCCTTGGTAGGAAGCCAGGATCGAGGGGAATTTTACATCAGAAACCGAGACCAGTTCATTGGTAGGAAACCAGGATCGAGGGGAAGTTTAATTCAGCAACTTAGACCAGTTCCTTGGCAGACAACCAGGATCGAGGGGAAGTTTACCTTTTTTAAGCATCATTGCTTAGCAAACGAAGATGAATAAGTAAGCTACCATTCATAACCACCATCAAAATTTCGGGTATTCCAATATTTAATCCTCTTGTACCCCGAATGCCCGAACACCTTCGTCATTCGCACCTTTGGGTCCAAGAAGATTAAATAGGGGCATCTGTCACACCCCAAATTTTGACCACTAAGATTTCCCATCATTGTGAAAATCATCATCACAATATGGATGAACCATCATGCGTCATTAGTCTCCCCAAAGATGGGTGAGCATTCACTACAGTCAGAATTAGGGTTTCAAGCCCTCTCAGAGTTCTTAGACAAAGGATCAATCAAGAAATGACATGATCTTCAACTTGTCTAACCTCTCAAATATCTACAAGGGATCAAGAGGACTTCCACTCTAAGGATTAAGCACAAGGCTGCTCCCTTCCATGTGGATCAAGCCTCAAGATCGCCAGTGTCGCCAAATTAGGGTTTGGTCGACCAGGGCCTCCAGATGGAAATTTTCCTCTGGGCATGAGCCATTGCTTCAAAGCATAACCTATGATGCTCCAAGGGATATCATAAACCCAATCATCAAGTCAATTTAGCCTCAGGGGATGCATTCATCAAAAAATCAGGAATTAGGGTTTCTTGACCTAATTCACCCCTAAGTTGACTTTTGGGACAAATCATGAGCCAAGACCTCAAGAGAGAATTTGAGGGTCTCTAATACACCACATTGATCCATTTGCAACAATGGATTGATCCAAGAAGCTTGAGCAACAAGTCTCAATTTCATCTGAACCACAGTTAGGGTTTTGAGGAAAAAGTCAACTGTAGCTTTGACTTTTAACCAGGACATGCTCCCAAGCCCTAGGACATGCTTCAATATACCCTATAATACCCATGGAACATGTCCATCAAGTTTGATTTAGGTCAAAGGCATGATTTCCAAGAGGATCGCACAGTTTGGAATTCATCTGATAAAAAGTCAACTGGGCACAAAAGTCAAACTTTGACTTTTTGAGATTTTTCACTTTTATGGTGTTTTAACCCTAAAATGATGTTAATGTCTGATTTGAATCATCATTCATCAAGAAAGTTCAAGAAAAGTTGGATAACTTGTAAAAGGGGTAACCATAAAAACTTAGAAAATTTTCTAAGTTAGGAAATAAAGTGGCAAGGGTACCAACTTTGGAGGATCATAACTCCTAAACCACAAAACCATTTTTTCCCATCCAAAGCATGATTTGTAGATCTCATGGCCCTCTACAAAAGCTAAAAACTGACCCCCCCAATCCAAATTCATTATGGATTTTGAGTTATGGTTGGATCAAAATCACTAAAAACATGAAAGTACAACTTTTCCAACACTTAGAAAAATTTCGGGCAAGGCAGATTTTGTGTTGAAACACCAAAACCTGGGGGATTTTTTTCACATGGATGCAAGCGGAATCAGTTCCAAAGATAAACATCAATGTTGTTGTGCATGTTGCCTACAATCCAAGCAACTCATTGGCATGAAACCACTCCACTTGAGCCAAGAGTTATGGCTGCTACAACACACCATGCTAAGGCTGCCATGAAAAATCAGTTTGTGAGTTTTCTTGCCATCCATGATTTTTGAGTCAAAAGTAATGATCACTATGCCACATGCATCCAATCTGATCATAAGCCAATTGATCCAACTGATAGGGTTGAGTCCAAAGGGCAAGGGATCTTCCAACTTGAGATTAATACATTTTGGCATATATGCCTTGAAATTCAAAGGCATTTATGTGAAATAGGGCACTTTCAAAAAAGCCACTCTACTCAGTCAAGTTCTCTGATTAAACAACAATAAAAACATCTGAAAAATGTGAATTTGGTCAAGGCATAGCCCTGCTCTTGGGAGGGGCTAGGTTGTCTTGCATGAGAAGAAATGCCACCAAGCCAAAGCCTTTGGAAGTGATCTGATCCAGTCGCCATTCACTATTCCTCCAAGACAAGAGTTGATCACCTATAAATAGAGGTTCCAATGGATCATTCAATTCACACCAAAGCCAGTTATAGCACTGCTTTCTCTCATTCTCTCTTAAGTGCCAAGTTTTCTTATTTTTGAGCAACCACTATCGGGTTTTGAGTTGCAGCCATAAGCAATCCATTTCAGTTGCCCAGAAACATCACAT
Source organism: Lathyrus tuberosus (assembly GCA_022829125.1). Classification (NCBI taxonomy): domain Eukaryota; kingdom Viridiplantae; phylum Streptophyta; class Magnoliopsida; order Fabales; family Fabaceae; genus Lathyrus; species Lathyrus tuberosus. The sequence continues at coordinate 2,851,665 of JALAZF010000601.1, read as the reverse complement.
ATGATATATTTGAGGTGTCCAAACACTTAAACACCAACTGTAACACCCCCATCTCAAAATCACCTATCAACCTAGCCATTATGCTTCAATTATGCAGTTGGAGTGCTCCAGCTTGATCCAAAGACTTCCAAAGTGTTCCAAAGCTTGCAACACACTCCACAACATCCATTGAAGCTGTTCAGATCATCACAACCCATCTGTAACACCTCCAACTCAAAAATCAAATTGCTCTTGCTGTCCCGACCTTCAAGTAAGCCTAAACTTGGTCATCTCTTAATCTATGCATATTTCCTCGCACAATACTTTTGCCAAATGTTCATAATCATGCATAAAATGTTTCCCCTCAATTAATTGCTTTGTTTGAATCGTGTATCAAAATTCTCAGCCTTCATGCAAATTTTAGGGTTCTTGAGGTTTTGTCTTGATTTCTTATTCCATGTTAAAAATAAATGAAATTAAAGACCATAGACATGATCGTGAGGTTGAAACGAGCAGATTGATAGGTGGTTTGCATGATATAATCAAGAATTCAGGGAGATTGGAGAGAAAATGCAAATCTGGGCAAAACTCAGAACACGCGCGTGTTCTTGGGTGTTCTTGGCGCCCTTTTTTGAAAATTCAAATATTTGAATTTTGTGATTTTATTTAATTGATTCAAAAATTAATTTCTCTCTGAGTTTTAATGATTTTGAGTTGATTCTTTTTTTGATAATTCACAAAAATGTTAAAATATTTTATTTTATCAAAAAATCTCAAAAACTATTATTTATTTCATATAATTGATATTTTTGCAAAGAATTAATATTTTAATTGTTTTTGACATTTAAAATATTTTTTCCTTCTTGGTTTTGCAAATTTTAATGACTTATAATCATTTTGTAGGTCAAAACATGATTTTTGAAACATTAATCTAAGATCACAATTTGTTTTCACACATGTTTAACAATTTTGATCATTTTAATTGAATTTTTATTCAATAAAAATACATTTTGGAAACAAATTAGGGTTTTGATTAATTCAACCCTCACAAATCATTTTAAAAACTCTATGGGCCTCTAATAGAGTGTAAGACCCAAGCCTTTTTGTAAAAAACCTATTGTGGGCCTCACTTATTGTATAAGTCCCTCTGGGTATTTTCAAAAACCTCGGCGCGATCGTCGTTTTGTACACAAATAACCTTGGGCCTACCCTCGAGTAGTAAGACCCATTCTTATTTTTAAAACACTTTGGGCCTCTAATAGAGTGTAAGACCCAACCCCTTTTGTAAATACACAAACCTTTTTGGGCCTCACTTTTGGTATAAGTCCCGGTGTATTTCAAAAAGTTCGACGCGATCATCGTCTGTTGAAAAACAAACCTTGGGCATATCCTCGAGCTATAAGACTCATTCAAAACCTTTTGGGCCTCTATTAGAGTGTAAGACCCAATCCCCTTTTAACCAAAACAAATTTTGGGCCTCAGATGTTGTATAAGTCCCTCTGTGTTAAAAGAAAATCTCGGCGCGATCGCCATTTCAAAACAAAAAACATTTGGGCCTACCCTCGTGTTATAACCCCACTCTTTTTTAAAAACTCTTTGGGCCTCTTGAGAGAGTGTAAGACCCATCCCTTTGTACAGAAAACCTTTCTTTGGCCTCAGTCACTTGTATAAGTCCCTGTACAAATTCAAACTCACAGTGCGATCACTGATAAAACCTTGGGCCTCTCCTTGAGCTATAAGCCCCAACATCTTTTCGAAATACATTCTCCTTTGATTTTGTATATAATATTGTTATCAAAGCTTTCTTTGTTGAACAACTAACCAAACAGCATTGAAGCTCTACAACTGAGTAAGTGTTTACCCGCTTTCATATGTATATAACTGTAATGTGGGGCTGTTTCACTGTAAATCTTCTTTCATAAACTCATATCAACTGTCTAATAATAGTATTGATATTTATAGTTTCCCCGGCAATTACGTCTAGCACTAAGCCCTGTTGATTACTCTTAAAATAGACAAAACTAGATCCCCATAGGATTACCAGATACAGTCTTCCCTCCTCTTGGGGTTAAACAATATAGAGACGTGAAAGGCAGTATTCTCGGTGAACCCTTTCACAGACTGTCACCTTTAGAAATCGTCAAAGAAACTCTATTCCCTAGAGATGATCTTTTCTCCGTGAATGGTATCTCTTGAGTTTCTTCCAAATTCTCGAACTTTCTTGGCTTGATCTATTCTCTGTGAATAGCCTGTCTTGAATTTCTCGGGGTTTGGGGACCCACAGGCTTCCTAAAAGCATCCCCGCCTCCTCTTGGGAGTTGTACAAGGACCCGTGGGCTTCTTAGAAGTATTCACAGCCTCCTCTTAGGCTTCGTATAAATGATTTCTTCCTCCGGGAATGATAGCCTCCTCTTGGGCTTCGTACAAATTGTCCCTCGGCTTTTTAAAAGTTTCCAGCCTCCTCTTGGGCTTTGTACAAATTGTCCCGACGACCTCCTAGAGGTATAGGAACAGAAATTAGTCATCTTAATATAACAGTCTTTCAAAATGTCTAGATCTTGCTACTGCTGTTTCTTAAACGTAGTACAAAAGATGAAACTCTAGACTCGTACAGTCTAATTCCCTTGAGTCTTAAAGACATTCTCAAGCTCCTTTCAAAACTAGGAGATGAAATCCGTAGACTCGGACAGTCTCAATACCCTTTGGATTTCCCATTTCCTTAAAGAACAGGAAATAACCCTGATCCTCGAATCAAATCCCTGAGTGCAAACAGTACTCATATAAGAACTGATTTTCTCTTTAAATCAGCATACTGGGCCTGTCACTTAACTAAAACAGCCACCACTTTTAGCCTCCATCTCGGGCTTCGTATGAGATACAAAAAGATTCTCTTGTTGAGTCGATCACTTTTAGCCTCCATCTCGGGCTTCGTACGAGATATAAAATCACTCTCTTGTTGAGTATAAAAGACTCTCTTGTTGAGTCAACCTTTTAGCCTTCATCTCGGGCTTTGTACGAGATACAAAAACACTCTCCTATTGAGTACAAAAGGACCCTCTTATTGAGTCCAACCTTTAGCCTCCGTCTTGGGCTTCGTACAAGACACATATAAAAGATTCTCCTGTAGAGTCAACCCTTTTAGCCTCCCTCTCGGGCTTCATACCAGACACAAAAGCATCCTCTTGTTGGGTCAATAGCCTCCTCTTAGGCTTTGTATAAGAAAACCCTGGTTGAGCCAATCAACCTTTTAGCATCAAAGTCGTGCCTTGTTCACAGTATACAAACATCAACAACTCCGTTTCCCCTTCATCTAATTGCTGTAAGTGGCAAGCCTCTGGATTATTTACATCCATGCCACTGTCCTTCTTTTAGCATGAGAAATTCCTAAGGAAAGATGGCATTGCTCTACATCGAGTTAAAGTCTTCTCCTTCAGGTTAAAAAACCCTATAAAGGAAATTATGGCATTGCTGGATTCACATATCCCAATTAAAGTAATCCTCCTTTATAACCAGTCACCCAACAATTGTGACAAACAGACCCCTTTAGAGATGACAAATTCTCTCTAAAGTCAACACCCTTTTAGCTTCACATCTTGGGCTTCGAACAAGATATAAATAGACTCTTCAGCTTCACATCTTGGGCTTTGAACAAGATACAAACCACCTTTAGCTTCACGTCTTGGGCTTTGAACAAGACACCAAAACACCATTTCCTCATAGAATAGGAGGAACTACGATCGCTCTGATTTCCCTATTTCGGTAAACGGGAATACGTAGGCATAAGATTGAAAGAAAAATCTTAGCGAGCACACTCAACAAAAACCCACAATCCCATACCCACATCAATTAAAAAGTATCAGTCCTAACCCCTAACCATAGACCTTCCCGGTGTTCCGTTATAAACAAAGAAAGAAGAAAAAGGCCTCACTTCCATATCGCATCCGTAACCTAACAGACCGCTGTTTAAACTCAGTATGCAAGCAGGGTTAATTGGAGACATCTATTTCCCTTCCTTCATCAGCTCACAATAGGATAAAAAATGAATCGACCTGTAGTAACCCCAAAAGAGCGACAGTGCTTAAGAAACACGTCCAGTTTCGCTCGCTACATAGTGGACCAAAAACTGAGAGACCAATAGAAACACCCGCCAACCAGAAATCTCATTTCTTGATGATGGTTTCAGAATAGTTCATGGGAGAACACCAATCAGCAACAAGTTTCTCAGTCATTCTGATTCTCTTTAAGTGGGCAACAACTCGTTGAAAATCAAGATTGTGAGAAATAACTCTACTGTAGGGAATCTGAAATGATAACTCCTTTCTTGATGAAAGTATTTCTTCATTCAAAAAGTTGAACATGGATTGAGGCGGATTGATCTTAATCTTGGAGATTAAGAAGAAAATGAAGAGCCTATCCAATGCAGAGAGCCGTCCGGTTCCCTTTTCTCTGGGCCTAAGATTTGTTCCCATAATTTGATACCAGACTTTTGCCTCATAGGTGAGAGAAGGTGGACTGTCAGCAGGTCTGTCGTGAAGATATATGATGTGAATGTGTTTAGAAAACCAGTTGTTTCCTCTGTAATATTCAACGCATTCACCATCTTCCTTACACTCAATAGCTTGAGAGATGATTGTGGAGTTAATCATAATGGGAAAACCAGATACAGTAGACATTATGTAACAAGTATCGGACTCATATGCAAGAACGCGGGCATTGGCCCAGAATTCCTTTACAAGTACTAGATAGATAGGTCTATTAAGTATTTCAAGGTATTTATCCCAGTTTTGGTAGATGATATCTGATAGAATATTGGAAAGACCATTGTCAACCAGAGCCTTGAAATCGATAGAGTATTCTTTCAAGAGATCTAAGTTAGAGATTTCTCCCTTAATGGTTTTAGAAGACATAATGAATGAAAAAGGATAGGAATGAAAAGCAAGTTGAGGAACAGATGAAGAGTTATGAGGAGAAGTGTGGTATATAAAGAAAAAAAATGTGTTAGCAATAAATGGAAATAAAGATTAGATGAATTGAAAGGAAAAAATTCATCATTTTCAATACAAGAGATACAAACAAGAACAAAGAATGATAAAAGAGTGTATCGGTCTCCAAAAGATCACAGATCAGGTATATGTTATTCAAATCTTGACATCAGTCAATATATACGAATAAATGTATACTTGAAAGTGGGAGGGCAGAATCTGACAAAGAATCAAGGTTGGGAAGAGAAGTGTTTGGTTTCAATAAATCTTTGTCTTACACATAGCTTAATGAATGCATAATAAAGGGAGGAAGACGTAAAAATGTAAACTATTCTTAAGTAAATTATCAAATCCAATGTGTTAAATCATGATTACAGGAATATTAAGGAGTAATTACTTGAAACCTAGTCTCATGAAATCACAATGCTCGAGGTATCTCTTCAACAGTAGGTATGATTTGATTTTGGACAAGTGTCACAAATAATCATAGCCGTTTCTTTTCAAGAGAGCACGTTTGATATTCCCAAGTTCAAGAATACCAAGAGGTATCTGACTGGACTAGTTTCTGATCAGGACATCTTCTAACATGTAGAAGTATCGTTAATCAGAAAGACATAAAACAAATAATAAAACACTCTGCTTAACATCAGAATCTTATATCAGAAGTTCTGGTGACTTGACACATCAAAATATCATCTTCTCATTCTGGACAAGGTTTAATAAATAGATTTTCCATAATGAATACGAATCTATCCTCAGCAAGGGGTTTTGTGAAAATATCAGCCCACTGGTGATCTGTATCCACAAATTTTAACTGAAAAGTACCCTTTTGAACATAGTCACGTAGAAAGTGATGTTTTATTTCAATATGTTTTGCCCTAGAATGCAAAATAGGATTCTTAGATAAAAAAAATGGCAAAAGTATTATCACAGAAGATAGGAATGTTACTCTCGTGTATCTGATAATCTTCGAGTTGATTCTTCACCAAGAGTATCTGAGTACTGCAAAGTGATGCTGAGATATATTCTGCTTCTGCAGTTAAAAGATCAATTGTTGATTGTCTTTTACTTGCCCAAGAGACGAGGTTATTTCCCAGAAACTGACAGTTTCCAGAAGTACTTTTCCTTTCCAATTTGTCTACAGCATAATCTACATCACAGTAACCAAAAAGCTTGTACTCTGATGTTTTCTTATACAATAAGCCAAGGTTAGTTGTTCCTTTTAGATACCTTAGGATTCTCTTAACAGCAGTTAAGTGAGTTTCCCTTGGATCTGATTGGAAACGAGCACAAAGACATACACTGAACAGAATATCTGGTCGAGAAGCAGTCAAATACAAAAGAGAGCCTATCATACAACGATAGAGCTTTTGACAAACCTTTTTACTTACTTCTTCTTTCTCCATAATGCATGTCAGATGCATAGGAGTCTTAGCAGGTTTACTTTCTGACATATTGAACATCTTCAGAAGTTCTTTTGCATACTTGCTCTGATAAATGTACGTTCCTTCTAGACGTTGATCAATCCGAATTCCCAGAAAGAATCTGAGTTCTCCCATCAGACTCATTTCAAATTCAGCATGCATTAACTTAGAAAATTCCTTGCACAAGGAAGTATTAGTAGAACCAAATATAATATCATCAACGTAGATTTGAACAACCAGAATGTCACTTTTAAAGGTTTTATAAAAGAGTGTTGTATCCACTTTTTCTCTGGTAAAGTCATTTTCCAAAAGAAAGTTACTTAGCTTTTCATACCAAGCTCCCGGAGCCTGTTTCAGACCATATAACGATTTTTTTAAGTTTGAAAACAAAATATGGGTTTTCAGAACTTTCAAAACCAAGAGGTTGGTGCACATACACTTCTTCAAAAATATATCCATTTAAAAATGCACTCTTTACATCCATCTGATATAAAGTAATGTCATGATTCACAGCAAAGGAAATTAAAAGACAAATTGATTCTAACCTGGCAACTGGTGTAAAGGTTTCTGTATAGTCTATCCCTTCTTGTTGACTATAACCTTGTGCTACCAGTCGTGCTTTGGTTCTTACGACCTCACCTTTCTCTTCTAACTTGTTTCTGAATTCCCACTTTGTTCCAATGACGTGGACACCTTTGGGTTTCTGAACAAGATCCCAGACATCATTTCTGGTGAATTGATTCAGCTCTTCTTACATGGCCAGAATCCACTCATTTTCCCTAAGAGCTTCATCAACTGATGTTGGCTCTATCAGAGACACCAAACCCATAAGAGTTTCTTCAGAAGGTTTGAATGATGAACGAGTTCTAACTGGATCAGCTTTGTCTCCCAGAATAAATTCTTCAGAATGAGAAGTCTTTAGTCAATTCTTCTTCTGATGAGATGGACTATTTTCAGTTTCTGGCAAGGTTGTATCTAAATCTGGAGAATCTGCATCTTTGTCTCTTTCTTTTGAATCTTCTTCCTTGGATTCTGATAAGGTGATTTTCGGATCTGCAAACTTTTCAACTAGCTTTGACTTTTCAGGGTCAAGCTTATCATCGAATCTCACATGAATTGATTCCTCAACAATTCGTGTTTCTGTGTTATAGATTTTGTAGCCTTTAGAGCGTTTAGAGTATCCTAACAGTAAACACTTTTGAACTTTGGAGTCAAACTTGTCAAGATTCTATTTAGTGTTTAACATAAAACAAATACAGCCAAAAGGATGAAAATATGAAATGTTGGGTTTTCTATTCTTCCACAATTCATAAGGAGTCTTACCCAAAATAGGTTTTATGGAAATCCTGTTCTGAATATAACATGTTGTATTTACTGTCTCTGCCCAAAAGTGCTTAGCCATGTCAGTTTCTTAGATCATGGTGCGAGCCATTTCTTGCAAAGTCCCATTCTTCCTTTCCACTACTCCATTTTGTTGTGGAGTTCTGGGATAGGAGAAATCATGGTAAATGCCATGGGAATAAAAAATATTCTCAAAGTATCTATTCTCAAATTCTCCGCTATGATCACTTCTGACTCTGACTATTTTGCAATCCTTCTCTGTCTTCACTTGAGAGCAAAAGGTAGCGAACACATAATGTGACTCATCCTTGTGTTTCAAGAATTTTACCCATGTCCAACAACTATAATCATCAACGATAACTAATCCATACTTCTTTCCACTGATTGAAGAAGTTTTCACTGGTCCAAACAAATCAATGTGTAGAAGTTCTAATGGTCTAGAGGTGGACACAACATTTTTTTCTTTGAAGGAAGTTTTAGAGAACCTTCCTTTTTGACATGCTTCACAAAGAGCATTTGAAGAATACTTCAGATTTGGTAAGCCTCTAACAAGTTCAAGCTTAATTAGCTGAGAAATCCTCCTCATGCTAATGTGGCCTAAACGTCTATGCCATACCCATTGCTCCTCATTAACAGACATTAAGCATTTGACATTCTGTTCACAGAGATCAGAAATTCTAATTTTATAAATGTTGTTTTTCCTCTTTCTGATAAACAGGATTGAGCCATCTTTCTGACTGACAGCCTTATATGACTTTTGATTAAAGATGATATCATAACCATTGTCACTAAGTTGACTAATTGACAACAAGTTATGCATCAAACCATCGACCAGAAGAACATCAATAATAGAAGGAAGGTTACCATTACCAACAGTTCCAGAGCCAATGATTTTTCCTTTCTGGTTTTCTATGAAACCAACGAAGCCTCAAGGCTTAATTTCTAGAGTTTGGAACATATGCCTTCTTCCCGTCATGTGTCGCGAACAACCACTGTCCAGATACCATGATTGGTGTTTCAACTGAGCTGCTAAGGATATCTGCAACATAGATTATCTTGTCCTTAGGTACCCACTTTCTGGGTCCTCTCTTGTTAGTTTTCTCAGAGTGATTGACAACTTTGGGCTTATGTGCAACAGGATAATCAAGTGGAATTTGTGCATGATATTTGACTTTAAAATATATTTCTGTGTCGGTGGGGGTTTTTGTGCAAGCTCAAAGCAAACAAGCTCAGTGCCAGAAGGCACAAAATGGTCATAGAGAGGTTTTGGTTTAACAGACTGATTTTCATCAATTTCAAATGTGTTTGTACACCCCAAACCTTTCGTACAATTTTTGCTAACTCCATAGATCATGGAAGCTATTCTGCTTCTATCTATGCTTTTAGCTAGAAAATACTAGAATGCTTTATCATACTTGTTGATACAGTTTGGGTCAGAGATATTGGAGATTAATTCTTCTTCTAATTTAGAAATTTTGCTTTTCAAAGCACAATTACTATTTTTTAAGGAAAAAATGTTTTCATTTAGAGAAGAATTATTCTGCTTAAGCTTATCTTTTGCCTTAGAAGCAATTACATGGGATCTTTTAAGATCCTTGTATTTACTCTGAAGAGTTTGATATTTTTACAGCATTTCTGAAAGATATGACTCTAATTCACAACGAGAGAGTTTAGATAATACCTTTGAGTCAGAGTCTAAGTCTGATTTTGGTTCTGATGATATTTTGTCTTCTTGTTCTCCAGAGACTTCAGCGTCAATTGTTGTTGCTACTAGCGTAACGTTTGCTTGTTCTTCATCAAAGTCTTCTTCTTCAGAATCAGAGTCATCCCAAGTTTCCATGAGTCCCTTCTTCGCTTTGGAGAAGTTCTTCTTAGGCTTCTTTTCTTTCTTAAGCTTTGGACACTCGTTCTTGTAATGACCAGCCTCATTATACTCATAGCAGATGACTTCTTTTCCGGAACTCTGCTTCTTTTGTCTAGATGATGACTCAGAACGGCCTTTGTTTCTTCTTGATCCTCTGAAGTTTCCTTGCCTATGTTTCCAGAGTTTGTTGATCTTTCTAGAGATAAGTGATAGCTCATCTTCTGATTCATCCTCAGCTTGATAAGCCTTTTCCTTTTCAGGTTTAGACTTAAGAGCAATAGATTAACTTTTCTTCTGAGGTTCATCTTCTTCTAGTTCTATCTCATGACTTCTTAAAGAAAAAACAAGTTCTTCAAGACTTATGTTGTTAAGATCCTTAGATAGCTTTAGATCTGTTACCATAGGTCTTCATTTCTTAGGAAGACTTCTGATGATCTTTTTAACATGATCAGCAGTTGAGTATCCTTTGTCCAGAACTTTAAGTCCCGCGACTAGCATTTGAAACCTTGAAAACATAGTCTCAACTGTTTCATCATCCTCCATTCTGAATGCCTCATATTTCTGGATTAGGGCAAGCTCCTTTGTCTCCTTAACTTGAGCATTTCCTTCATGAGTCATTCTCAGAGAATCAAAAATGGATTTGGCAGTTTCTCTATTTTTTATCTTCTCATACTCAGTATAAGAGATAACATTTAGCAATATGGTTCTTTCCTTGTGATGATTCTTGTAATCTTTCTTTTGTTGGTTGGTCATAGCACTTCTAGACACTTTAACTCCTGTAGCATCAACTTGGTGAGTGTAGCCATCGACTATAAGATCCCAAAGATCTACATCATAACCAAGAAAAAAACTTTCAATTCTATCTTTCCAGTAGTCAAACTTTTCACCATCAAAGACTGATGGTTTGGCATTGTAATGATCTTTCTCTTCTACAATAGGATTAACATTAGCTGCAACCATGATATCTCACACAAATACTGGATCGGTACTGAACACGGTGAAGTATTGATAAATCTTTTTATCACAATCAGAACCGGAGCTCTGATGCCAATTGAAAATGTGAGAAAACACAAGAAAGGGGGGTTTGAATTGGGTTTTCAAAATGAAAGCTTTTTATGAAACTCAAACAAAGATCACAAATAAACTAGCAACAGAGAAAGACGCACGATATATCCTGGTTCACTTGAAAACTATCAAGTTTATCCAGTCCACCTGCCATGGTGATTTTGCCTTATACACAAGGACTTAATCCACTATAACCAAATTGATTACACTGCACTAGCAACTGCTGGTGACTAACATATAAAGACTAACCGTCTCTTCTTAAGGATTCTGACCCAACTGGTCCCTTAAGGAATACAAACAACTGTTTGAACAAATTTAATGTTTACAATGAATTGCTTCTACACAAGCTGATATAAACACTATGCATAGATCAAATAAAATCTATACAGTAAGAACAATGTATTTTTCTTTGTATTATGGTGTTTTACTGTTCACGCATGTGTCTCTCTCATGTATTTCCAGTGTCTCTAGTTTCTTCAAGTAATCAAGTCCTTATATAGCCAGAAAAAGATCAGTTGAAGGGCAGATCAGGAATATCAGTAAAATTGTTGGCGACTTGAAATAATGTCCTTATGCTAGGATGAAAATTGTACACAAATGTTGTCCTTTGTACCACCAAATCAGGGTAGTGGAAAAGAACGTGTTTGATATATACTATGTACTATTTTCCCTTGCAAACGTTTCATCTTCTTCTCTTCATCAGAGGCTTCTGAATAGATATGGTTGAAGTATGATCACAAGAATTGATCACTGAGTCTTCAGAGTCTTGATTCATCAGAGTCTTCAGAACTTATTCACCAGAACCTTGTCTTCAGAGTCTTCAGTACTCCGTCTTCAGAACCCCTGGTTATCAAAAACTTAAGTCTTCAGAGTCTTCAGAATGTTGTTCAGCAGAACCTTGTCTTCAGAGTCTTCAGCACTTAGTCTTCAGAAACTTAAGTCTTCAAAGTTTTCAGAATGTTGTTCATCAGAACCTTGTCTTCAGAGTCTTTAGCACTTAGTCTTCAGAAGATATTTATCAGAGTCATATTTAGAGCCAGAATCCAAGAGAACATTGCATCAACAACATATTGTCCTCTTAGAATCTTTCTGAAGTAGAGCAGATCAGAAGCAAACTTGCTTCTTTGACGCAGAAGCGACTTTTGATTAATTGAGAGTAACGTTCCACATGATATTTATCAGAGTCAGAGCTTTCTTTATCAAAGCCAGATCCTGTTTGTCAATTCTTTAGAAAACAAACCTTAGAGTACCAAAATTGTTCTCACACAAATACTACTTTGTTATTATCAAAACTTAGAGATATCTTGCAGAACCAAATCTTGTTCTAACAAAGAGATGAAGATTTTAGAGCACATAAGGATTATACAATATGAACTACAATTGAGTACCTTAGTATCCCATGACTTTTCCATAGTTGATAATTTTGAGAAATCTCTTGATACTTGATGTTGATAAACATTTTCCTTCTTTTTGACACTTGATACTTTGATATCCTTTTGTCTTTGTCAAAACTTGATACTCAGACGAGCTTCTCTCCACAATCTCTCCCTTTTTTATGATGACAAATACTTGACATTGTTTTTATATTTTCTTTGGAAAAATATCCTCCTACATCATGTGCCTCACCCTAGATCATGCACTCCCTTGATTGGTAAATCCTTGACTTCTACACTTCATATACCTATAGATGAACTTGAAACAAAAAAGAAAACACAATATATATTCTTTCTCCCCCTTTTGACCTTATCTAAAAGAAGGCAAAAAAGAATGATAATATCATATAAATAATACCAAGGAATACACATGTGTATACAAAATCATACACAAGTATACACTTTAAAAAACAATCATAGATAAGAACATAAGATGTTCATACACGAATAGAACTACCAAGAACAGCATGTCTTAAAATTTCATCAATATAAAAACTAGAAAATGCAAATAAATAAGGTTTTGAAAAACATGTGCAAAATATGATAAAACATTCACTTCCTACCATTTGGTCATCATCATCATCATTGTTCCCACTTATCTGGCCTTCCAATCTTCCCAATATTTCATATTTTGGGCACTTTTGGTTTTGCCAAAAGTTTTTAAGTGGTAACTATAACACCCCCAAAAAATTATAATATTTATTTAATTGAATTATTATGATTACTCGGTGTTTTGGTAAGATTTGATGGATTTTGTGACGTTGAGGACTTTGTGTGGTGTTGTGGGGTAGCCTTGGCGTAAGGGAACGTTGAAGTTTCTTAGAAGTAGTAATTAATTGGATTATTTTATTAATAATAATAGTAGAATAATTTAAATATTTATAATATTATTTAGATTATAATTATTAATATTATTTAAAATAATTAGGAGGACCATTAAGGGTAAGACGGTAACATTAAGGGGGTTAATTAGGATAATACGGTAAATCATGATTAAGGCCCAAAAGATAGGTTTAACAAAAAGGAAAATAGGGAATTATGAGAATTATTCTGTGCAACCCTAAGAAGTGAAGAGAGAGCTGAAGAACGGAGGGTAAAACATAGAACGCAGAATTAACCGTAGAACCTCAAACGAAGAACCTTTTTGCTGGAGAATTCGAGGTATGAGGGTTAATCCAGGTTCATATGTTTGATATGGGTTTAAGGTAGAGGTATTTTGTGGGTTTATGTTTTCTGACGAATTTGTGCTGAATCTGTGACGAATCTGTGGCGAATTTTCGTAACTCTGTATGTGTATGATTTCTGTGATGAATTTTGTATGATTTGCTGTAATTGCTGTGAAATTTGTGTGGATATTTGATGTTGCTGTGATGAATGTAAAACAAAACCAAATCTGAAATCGAAGGTGGAATTAACTAATTAGGACTTAGTAATTAGGAAGAAATTGACGTAAACAATGAAGTAGGATAAAAACGTAGATCTGTGATGAATCGAAGATGGTTTGAGTCTGATTTTGGAGGATCGAAGGTGCTGGAATGGGGAGGTTTTCGTTCACATGTGAAATCTGAGTTTTGGAGTACTCTCTGGAAATACGCGTAACAAGGGAGGTGTTACGCGTAATAGCGGACATCCCCAGGGTGGTACGCGTAACATACGCATCCGTCCCCAGGGCCACCACGACCCTCTGCTAGTACGCGTATGATATGCATAAAAGATTAGAGGCCATACGCATATGAGATGGTAATACGCATATGGGAAGCTGAGGAGAAAGGACATTCGTGTATGGGATGGTGCATTATGCGTATGGGTTATGGGAAAAGTGCCTTACGCGTATGGGCTAGCCATTAGGCGTAAGGGGGATCTGAAGGGAATTTTGAGAGGGAACCCTCTCTGGTGATACGCGTAACAAGTGTGACATTACGCGTAATAGAGGCCTGGGCAAGGGACCCTACAAGTATGAAACGCAGGCCAGGGGCGTGAGAATGAGCAATACGCGTATGTGGCATGGTCATACGCGTATGGGCAGAGTTGTGGGCAGATTCTCTCATTTTTGCGATTTCTGTCCCAATTTCGCTTGTGATGCAGTTTCCTTAAGACATAAGGCTATGGTGGGTGTCGTACCTCAAAAAATGAGAACGACCTCGCGAGGCGCAATCGCACGCCCGCATGATGGACTTAACAGAGTCGCCACCGATCTTTATTTATTCCCATAGAGGGAAAGGGAAAATATCGAATAAAACCCTTAAAAAGAAAGGATAAGAAATGGTCATCGCAACCAATGTCTGAGTTCGGGAGTCGGTTACGCAAGGGGAAGGTATTAGCACCCCTCACGTCCGTTGTACTCAACGGAAACCATTTAGTTAGGGTCAAATGTATGTTAGCTTAAAGTTTGTTTCTAATCTTATACTTAGAAAGGGAAGAGAGAGAAATGTTTTTATAATTTTATTAAAGAGAAAGGACCTAAAGGTTTTTATTACTAGGGGGCTCGACAAGACCTCGCAATCTCGTGCTTACGTATCCTCATAGTGCAATGAGGAACTCAGAGCCTTCGTAGTTCGGGGCTACGATGAAAAATGGAAAGGTGGAATCCAAGAAGGCATTGGATGTAAAGGAAAAAGGAAAAGGTAGAAAAAAGAAAAGGTGGAAAAAAGAAAAGGTGGAATCCAAGAAGGCATTGTATGTAAAGGAACAAGGAAAAGGTAGAAAAAAGAAAAGGTGGCTCGCTAGGATCTCGCAATCCTATGCCTACGTATTCTCAAGATGAACTTGAGAAATCAGAGCGTCCGTAGTTCTGGCTACTACAGTAAAAAGATTGAAAGCAAAGCTTGTGAGGATTAATTGTTTAGGAGAAGAGATTAATGGCTATATCTTATGAAAGGATTTGAATGAAGGGTTAAAGGTTGTTGAAGGAGAAGAGATTAATGGCTATCTCTGGTGAAGGTTAAAGGAAGGGTTAAAAATCATAAGAGATTAATGGCTATCTCTTGGAAAATTTAGTGGTTTGAAAGTGGCTTGAATATGTTTTAAGAATGCAAAAGGGTTATTGTAATACCCCAAAATTTTCCCTCTCTTTTCTTCATATCTTTTAGCATGAGCTTTCATTGCATTTGCATTGCATTCAAGCATAGAAAAATAAAACATCAAGCAATTAGCATTGCATCTTGCATAAGGGCATGTGATCAGGTGATCCTCTAAGGTGTTGATCATCCAAAGCTAAAGAAGACAAACAAGTGTTTCCCACAAGCCTCAAGGATCTTTTACATCATGTATCATCTCCATTTGATCTCACAAGCCATTGAAAGAGGGGAATTCACCAAGAAGATTGGACAGTGCAGAATTTTCTACACAGGGTAGTTCAAAGTTGGGATCTGACCCCTAATAGGCAAGCTCTTTGAGTTTTTATCATCTCCAAAGGGCATATCTCATCATTGTTTGAGAGGATACACATCATATTCAGAGGAATTTGGATTTGGAGGATGTGCTATTTCCTCCTAACTAGAGGGTGCCAAATTAGGGTTTGACCTAAAATCAGTTTATCTCTAATTTTTGGGGCAAGGCTTGATCTCATGGTATTCCTTATGTTCTTAAGTGTCCATGGATGGAATCTTGGTCATTAATTCATGGTGAAGAATGTTCAGTGGATCAGTTGCTTGTGAACCAAGAAAAGTTAACTATAAAGGAGAAAGTCAACTGTGGAATTTTTTAGGTTCTTTTCATGGTTTTCAAGGTCTCACATCCTCATATGGTCTTCAATTGTCAAGATTCATGCCATTCTTCAAGAATCAAGGGTTTGTGCAAAAGTTACTAAATTTGGAAAATGACCTATAATGAGAAATTTCCATTTTTGGCAATTTTCCCACCACATTCAACTTGACTTTTCATCATCAAGGAAGCTCCAAATGAATTTTCCTCCAACATGAAAGTTGAATATCTTTCTCTCCCATTTCCAAAAAGTACTAGAACATCTCCATATCATTTGTCGAACTATAGTTATGGTCAAAACAATGCAAGGTGCATTTTGAGGTTTTCCATATATCACTTTTTTCCACCTTTTGCATTTTGGCACAAATGGACTTGTAATTGGTTTTATTGGTTCATGTCTCATTACAACATCAAATTACACTTCATTTGGCACAAGTTTGGCTTTTGAATCAAGATATTTCATGCCATATTTCTCATTATTTTCACAAAGTACAATTATGCAAATTGATTCAAAACCCACCAACCAAGACATTTCAAGGCCCAATTCCATTTCATTTGTGATCAGCATGGAAAGTGTGAGTGGTTTATCATGAGAGGCAAGGGAATGCACGTGTTGTTTAGTGGCTTAAACACAAAGTGTAAAATTGCAAAACCACTCCAATCTCATTAACCAAAGGTTTAATCACTTGCTAATGACAATCAGTGGACTAATGGAGAGTATATAAGCTAACTCATGCCTCCAAAATTAGGTCATGCATTCATTTTGGCTCAGAATCCATTTTTCACTCTCCACTTTCTCTTTTTCGATTCTCCCTCTCCACAAGGTTTTCTTAAGAAATTCTTTCATATTTTTGATCAGTGAAGAAAGTAGAACAAGAATCAACCGTCATTTTGAGCTGAGAGCAAGGTTTTCACCAAGTTCAGTTCAAGAGGATCCAAGTTCAAAACTCAAGATCCAGACCATATTCAAGCTCTAATTGCATTTATTTTGCAATTAGAGGTTCCTAAGGCTAGATCTGCAGCTTATCTCTGGTTTTCTAGGAGTATTTTAAGCTCTTCAAGATCTCAGGTTGGTGAACTTTTCATGCTCTTAGAACATGAATTTTAAGTGTGTATAATGATCTATGAGGTTCACTGAGCATGATGATGTGTTTTGTTTGAAATTTGGACGTGTAGATTGTGTGTATTTTGAGTTTGAAGTTTTGGATCTAAACTGTCTTTCCTTCGATTTGCATTGTATGTTGATTGTTTGTTGAAATGAGCATGATATTTATGATCCTCTTGTTTTTATGATTAAAATGGTATACTCATGAGCAATATCTGGAGAATTTGGAGTTGCAGCTCACCGGAGAGGGTGACCGGAGCCCTAGCTCCGGCGACTGGTTCAGTTTCAGTCCGGTGAAGGGTTGGAGGAGGAAGACACAATCACGGCCGTTCATGTGTTTGATCTAACGTTCCTTATGTTTCCACGCCATTTAAAAGTTGTTTTTATTTTATGGTTTGTGTGTTCTTTACTCCATGATAGTTATTGTGAACCTTTAATCTGAGCCACATATTTTGTCTAATGTTTGATTTGATGATGTGTTTGTATGCGTTGATTAGATCTTGTGGTTGTGTGACTGCCAACACATTAAAATGGCATGTGCTTGCCATGTGTTGTTTTTTGAATTTCTGAGTGATGTAGTGTGCGCGTGCATGTTTTGTTATGGTGTGCGTGTGAATCTGAGCCCTTCATCATGATTGCTTGTATTTTGGTTGACTATGTGTGAAGCGTTAGATCAATCCTATGGCTGATGGTTATCTAGTTTTTTTGTTTGTTTGCGCTGATGGACTTTTTTGTCTTGGGCTTATTATTTGCACCCCCTGCCTTGATCCATTTCATTTTCTAACGTGATTGTGTTGCTGATTGCACCCCCTGAATTCCTTTTCATTTTATTTTATTTTCTTTGCATTTGTTTTGCATTTTAATTTTTAAAATCATTTTTATGCATCCAAAAATCATAAAAAAAATCATGAAGCATGTTTAGCATTTTATAAAATTTTGCCAAATTTTATTTTCTTATTTTATTTTATTTTTGGTGCCTTAATTAATTGTTTAATTGATTTTCTTCTTGAATTGTCTCACATGTGCACACTTCTACTTGTAGAATTTATTTCTCATCATCTATACATGATCTTGAACTCATTCTTTTTGCATTGTTTCACCAACACATTTAAATGCATAAAAACATTTTTGTTTCATTTTAAAATTTTTTCATATTTCATTTTGGTCCCCCTCTTTTGCATATGGAATCATGGTGCTTACTTGATCTTTGCTTAATTGTTTGAGTTGCTTAACTTGTGAATTTTTGTGAGATCTTTTAGCATGTGATTGTCTTCTGACTTAGGTCATTTGAGTTTAAATTTCACAATTTCTGAATGTCATATGATACATGTTTGCTTATTTGTGCTTAAGTGACTTATGCATGATCATTTCTTGACATCTCTTTACACAAGTTGATTTGCCATGCTAAATTGATTCGGTTCCTTTGTGATTCTTTGAATGAGATTTTGATATGATGTGTACCCCTGGTTGAGGTCCTTTGAGACTAAATTTTGAAATTTATGGATCATGTTTGAATCATGTTTGAGTATGCTTAAGTGTTGGAACTTTGTCATCTCTTTGTAGTTTACTTTGGTGCATGTTTTGAAGGTGTTGATTGATGTCTGGACTTGTATGACTTGAGTTTGGTTTTGATATGATGTTGATGCATATGCTACTGCCTCTTGAATTCTATACTTGGTTTTCATGTTACTTGAGCATAGTTGAATGCATTTGGTTTGAATTGTATGATGAATATCATTACCTTTCCTTTTGTGAACTTCTTTGGATCATAATGCTTCATGTTTTGAATCACTTTTGCACACATGAAATGTTGATGATAATATGATCTTGGTTCTGACTTGTCTTCATCTTCATCTTACCTTTCTCATTTCATTTTGATATGAAGTACATGTGTGCTTAATTGTGCATTTCATACAAGTATGCTTGCATTCTTTCATGTTTATCTTTGCATGCTTACTTGAATTGTTTTACATTGATCTTTGAAACATGATTGATGATTTGAGTTGGACATTTATGATATGATGTGCTTGCTGCCACTTATTGTATCTCATCTTCATTCTTCTTCTTTTCTTTTCTTCTCTTTCACTCTTTCTCATCCCATGATTCTCAAGACTTGTTCAAGTCTTGGATTCTTTTCCTTTAGAGCTACCTAGTCCAACTTAATTTTTGATTAAACTTGGAGTAGGATTAGCATTAGGTGTTAGGTAGTCTTTTCTCCTAAACCTCACTAACCATAGGACATCCATGCATGATAACATTAGGACTCTTAGTCTCCCTTTAGAGTTTCCCTTGCGTTTTCTCTCTTCTCATCTCAAGATAAAAGTAAAAAAACACGTAATAAAGGTTAACGTGTATTGCACTTGAGCCTTCTATGTGGGAAATGGGGAACGGGGGGCTTCCTCTCATTCTTCTAGGATACCTAGTGTACGTCCTGTTGGGGACGATGCACGAAGTATTCGTTCTTGTATTTAAGACTTTGGTTCAATGCAAGTTACAAATAACTGTAAAAAAACACGTCTTGCTTAAAAAACTTCCAACTAATAATAACGTCTTTCCTTCGGGAATTATTTTCTCATCTCACTCACTCTCAATGTACGAACGTGCTCCTACTCGTTCTCCTGCAAGATGGTAACGCACTCGGTCCAGCGAGTCTGCAACACCTGATCTAGAACGTTAGTCGTTCCCTAAAAACACAAACAAAGCGACCCTCGTTGAGGGGAACTACGTCGCTCTAATTCTCATGTTCCCGATGAGATACGTAGGCAGTGGGGTAGGGCCCATTCGAGCACTTCTTTTATTTTCCCTACATTTGTTTCTTCGTTCTTTTCTGTTCCTGTTCCTTTCCCTTTCCAGTAGCAGTGGAGCTCCAGATGACGACACCCTTTGATTGAGACAAGCAAGCGTGGATCCCATCGGGTACGATGGACGCGTGGGGGTGCTAATACCTTCCCTTCGCATAACCGACTCCCAAATCCAGTTCTCTTGGTCGCAAGACCATGCTCTTTCCTTTCCCTTCAAGTTTATGCGATGTTTCATTTCCTTCTCTTGGGATAAATACACATTGCTGGCGACTCTGTTTCGGTGCCACTTTCGGGTTTGTACTAGAATGAAAATCCCGGGAGCGATAGCTGGCGACTCTGCTGGGGATCGAACCCAGAATCTCTGGTTTCCTTAGCGAGTCAATCCTAGCGCTTGTCTATTTTTTCATTGGGTGTTCTCTTTTGGTGCTTTGCTTTATTGTATATTACTGTATTATAGTTTACTGTTTTTTTGCTTTACCGCTTTACTGTTTTATCGCATTTTACTGCATTGCATTGTTATGCTGGACTGTGCTGCGCTGTGCTGTTTTTCTGTTTGGCAGGTTGGGAGGTTTTGAGAGATGAGCCCAATACCCAGGCTCGAGCATACACCTAGGTTTTAGCGTGGGCAGGCGTGACGCTCCCGTGGTGTTGGCCACGTGCGGGTGATCACGATCCCTACAATCAGACGAGGTTCTATCCGGAGCTATCTGCTACTGTATGTTGATACAGGCCTGGAGGAATTGTCGACTCTGATGACCATTCCCGAGGACTCAGTAACGACACTCCTCCCGAGATGTGACAGTGGCAGACCACATTCTGTGGCAAATCCATTGCACATTCTCGATCCGAGGACCCAATGCTGGGAACTTGCTATAGGTTTTTCTTTTGAGGTGAATCAGCGGACGACCTCTTTGATTGGCGATAGCATTGTATCCTTCGGGATGAATGTGCTATTGCTTCTCAAACCTCTGAAGCTGAGGATCTTTCGTTTTTGTGAATCAGTTGAGGCCTCCTCGATTGGTGATGCTGCCAAACCAGAAGTGGTGAACGTATCATCATTTCTCGACCTAAGAGCCCGGGATATTGAGGATCTTAGTACCCACATGTGAGAGGGATGGGTGTTTGCAGGTTTGCAGGTAACCGTGACCTTCAACCTACCTGGTTTTCTGGTTTTATCACTATGGTGGTTATTGTTCTGAGTTTTGGTACAGAGCCTTGATTTGTTCAGTCAGCGCAGCGCAGCCAGTTTGTGTGGCACTTTGATCGCATGCCCTGCATTGCATCTTTTTTCTCTAACATTCATATTTTTTTTCAGTTTCAGGTAGTATCTGATTTTGATTCCAGTTAAAGGGCAGTCATAGGGATGGACACCAAGAAGGGTAGGAAGAATATCATTGTGTACAAGTTCCCGAAGCTTATCCTAGGTCAGATTTGTAAATTACAAGAGATGGCCAGTCCAGAAGTGTTAGGAAGTTCTATGATCCGTCCTTGAGGTGCTTTGTGTTGACAAATTATGTTTTGGTTCCCACTCTGGAGGAGTATTCTAACATCCTGGGAATTTCCATCAAAGAAGGTGTTCCTATCTCTGGGTCGAAGGCAGATCTTGATTTCCAAGCTGTAGCTGGTGCTCTTTATTTGAGCAAGTCAACTTTGGAAGCTGATATTTCTGGCAAAGGAAAGGTTCGTGGCTATCACCTATCATACTTGGCCAGCAAGGCTCAAGAGGCAGCAAAGGAAGAGAAATGGAATGTCTTCAGTGCAGTGTTGGCTCTCTGTGTGTATGGTATTGTCTTGTTCCCGAATGAGCCTGATTTTGTTGACACGGATGCTATCAAGATATTTGTAACTCAAAATCTGGTGCTAACCTTATTAGGAGACCTTCGTTATGCTTTATACAACAGGAACGAGAAGAAATGAGGTGGGACAGTTTATTGTTCTGCACCTCTTTTCTATAAGTGGTTTGCCAATCGTCTACCCCAGTCAGGTGCTTTCAAGGATACTAGGAATTCTCTGAAGTGGAGCCAATGTATGATGGGTCTGGACGCTAAGGATATTGTTTGGGTGAATCACGGAGTGCTGGGTAAAGACATTTTGCACAGTTGTGGTGAATACCCCAATGTCCCGTTGATAGGGAGGAAAGGAGGTATTAACTATAACCCTTCCTTGGCTATTCGACAGTTTGGGTATGCTCTGAGAAGTCCCCCAGTTGAAAAGGAATTGGAAGAGTCTCTGTATTTTCACATGGCTGACGACGGATTAGATACGGCGCAGAAAACTTCCAAAGCATGGCTCAGTAAATAGAAGAGAGGAAAAACCATTTGGGGTGTGCCTAACAATCAAACTTTCCCTCCATATAATCAATGGGTAAAGAAGAGGGTTGAAGAGTACTATTTGCCTTTTGATTGGGCGCCTTCCTTATATCCCAAAGTGATAGAGGAATAAATCACCGTACCAATTGAAGAATTTGATAAGCAGCGAAAAGTAGTGCAAGATTTGAGTAGTAGACTTCAGAGCACTTTACATGACAACTTGGAGATGAACTGGAAGGTCCAAGATTTGACAGAGCATTTGGAAAAAAGGGAGAAGGATCTTGATGACAGAGCTCAGCACTGTAGAAAGATCAGTATGACTGCTGAATCATCCGGTAAAGCCCACAGGAAAACCAAGAAGCTCTTGACCAAAACTAAAGATGAACTTGCCACATATCAGGAAATGTGGGAAGAGCTCAAGATTGAGAATGGGGAGTTACAAGAAGAAATTCAAAGATTGAAGGAAGATAAGAAACACTTCTCTGGTAAGTGGAAAGAAGCCCAGAAAGAAATTGAAGAGCTCAAACTGCAAGCGGGAATCAAGAAGTCAAAGCACGAAGGCAACGATGTTGAAGAGCATATTGTTAGGCTGAATCAGGATGTCGAGAAGAGAAACAGACTGATCAAGGGTTTACTAGAAAGACCTACTCATCCAGATACTGTGAACCTTCTTGAGGATATTGACACCGGCTTACTTGGAATTGACTTGTAGTAATTCTGTTGTTTGTTTGAGTTGTGATTACCATCAGGATTGTTGATGGAATCACTTTTGATTGTATCAAACCTATCTGTGTGACTTATTATGCTATGATATTGCAACATTTGGTTCAGCCGTATTTGTCTCAATAGCTCTCAGTTGTTTGAAAAGAGTTATCTTTTGATTGATTCTGCAATATTTCTAGATTCGGATTTATTTTCCGATGTTGTGTCTGATCCCTTGCCCGGTTTCAAAGCTGGAATCAAAGCAGATTCGGCCTGGAAATGTTTAAATATGATTGTTTGCATTTTGCATTTGCATCCTCATAATCATAAGCATCTTTGCATAACAGGTGTTCCGGAGCGGATTTCTTATTCTGACTGGGTATTCTCTTTAGGACAGTAAACATGGCTTCTTCCAACTACTCAATGCACCTCAATCAAGGTTCAGATATGGAACAACTCCGAGCGGAGGTGACTGAGATGAAAGGCCCAAATGGGGCATTTTATGGTGGACATTCAGGCGTTGTCCCGAGGTCAGGAACTGCTGCGAGAAGAAGTCAACCAGATGAAGACTCAAATGGGCCTGGTCATGGAAATCTTGAATAAGGTGTTAAAAAAGGAAAACGATCAGGTGCCCGCTTCCACAACAGAGGTCTTTACTCCTCCCATCTCTTTGGGGTTGGCCCTAGATCATGGATTGCCTCGCGAATTTCCTTCGCGACCAAAAATTTTCCTATAGGCAATCACTTCCTGTTCTCCAAGAGGATTCTGATCCAGAAAAGCTTGAAAGGAAATTTGATCCGATTCCGATGCCATACGCTCAGTTGCTTCAACACTTGCTCAAGTTTCAGCTAATTGAATTGATTGCTGCGGGACCTCCACACACCAAGTTTCGTATGGGTTCCAATGTTCATGTTAGGTGTGAATTCCATTTAGGGGTACCTGGTCACGATGTTGAAAATTGTAAGATGCTCAAGTATAAGGTCCAAGGGCTTATTGATTCAGGGGCTATCGAGTTTGCGCCTATCAGCACTGTCAAGCGAAGAGATGTTCCCCCAACTGCTGCTAAAGAAATGGATTTTCTTCCCTCCTCTTAGGGACCTTCCTCAATCCAGAAGCCTTGGGTTCCACAACTACCGCATCAGCAAATCACAGCTGGGACCCTCTCAGTTGTATCCCTTCATCATCAACAGGAGCAAGAAAGGGTTTTTGATCCTCTACTGATGTGTCATGCCAATTTACTTCAGCCACTGCTTCAGTTAAGATTGATTGAGCTCCGGAAGTTGACTCCTCCTCCTACAAAGCTTCCAAAAGGATGGGATGCTAATGCTCATTGTGATTTTCACTGAGGGGCACCAGGCCATGATATTGAGGGGTGTAGAGCATTCCGGTACCAAGTGAAATGCTTAATTGACTCTAAGGCAATCGAGTTTGGACCAGATGGCTTGAAGGTATCAGGTGATCTTACACCAGTAGCTGCAAAGGAAGTGAGTATTCCTTCCCCTTCTCTAGGGTCTATCTCAGGTCACGGGCGTATTCCTTAGCTTCAGGTTTCAAAGTCAACACGTCAGCAACCTTTGTTTGTTCCTCGGCCAAATGTGGAAAGAAAAGTACAGGGGCAGACTAGGCACCATAATCAACATTGGCAGCAAAACCGTCAGCAATAGAGGCAACGAGGACTTAGAACGTCTGAGAGTGTGTCTGCTCCAGTTCCTATTTCTCAAAGTCAACTTCTTGCTCGCCTTCTCCAAGGCTCTTTAATTCAGCTGGACAATGGCACGCCAGTGCTGTTTCCTTTTCCTCCGGATTATGACATGAATGCCAGGTGCGAGTTTCCCTCGGGAATGTTTGGCATACAATTGACAATTGCAGAGTGTTCAAACGTGAGGTGCAGAACTTGATTGACTCAAAGGTTATCACACCAGACGGGTGGCCCATAAATTAAACTTTCTTCATCAGATTAAGCACCTAGTTTGCAAAGACATCTTCAGAATCAATAAGTCCAGACGGAGCCAAGCCTCCTCAACAAGGACAATCATTTAGCTTCTTTACTGCATTCTCAGGTCTAGCTTTTTATGTTTGTCAAAACATTTGTATGCATGCATGAAATCTGTTTTTCTTTTTATGTTAATCCTAATAAAACGCGCATGTTTTTCCTAAAGTAATCCATTCGTATTCACTCATAAGTTTGTATATGTGCATTGCAATACCAACTGTCGTGCTTAAACTCTTAAGGGAGGATGATGAGTTGAAAACGCAAAAATCTCTAATTGTGTGCTCTTGGATAAACCCAGTTGAGGATGTACCGGCATTGTTTCAAATCCCCAAACACTGGAGATATAAGGGAGATAAACCCTCGTTAACCCCTTTGAGCCTTGAAGTAGGAGTTTCTTTCGTATGAAAAAACCCTCACATTTAACCCAGGGGCAGGGTAGGTGTCAGTTAATTTGACCGAGCGTTCAAACTTCAAAAGGAGTGTGCATCTGAGGATCCATTACCTTCTATTCCACCGTCAAGAGGTCAAGAGATGTGAAACCACAATGGTTATCCATCAACAATCAAAGAGTGAGGTAGTCACAACCCTTTCAACAGAGTCAAGACAAGCCAGTGTCACACGACGTGTTCAAGAAAAAAGAAAAGAATAAAAAAAATGAAAAAGCCCGCTAAGTTGAAACTTGAAAACAAGCAACTTAGGCAAAAGTTAGGGCATCCCGCTGGACTCCAAAATCTAAAGATTCAAAAGAATCAGTCCAGGCAAAAATTAGGGATCAAAAAGAAAAAGAATGAAAAAGCGAAAAACAAAAGGATTACAAAAGAAATTCCTCGAGCCAGAACAAAGTCGTGTGACTATGAACAAAAGACAAAGGGGTTACTGTCACTCCAAAGCCTCATTAGGTGTCAAACCATTAGATGCATGGGTTTCTTAAAGATCACAAAATCTTTTTGAGAGATGAGCGCTTGTGTCAAATTAACTGAACGTAGGACTGGAGAACATCACGAAGAGTGGGTGGGCACCAATAAACCTTGAGCCTTAAAACTTTTTTTTCAAAACCGTGAACCAGGCCACGATACAACCCTCAAAAGTCCTAATTGAAATGGGGTTATTTCAAAAGCATACTACCGAGAGATAGAGTTCCTGACTCCTATGAGTTGTGCTAAAAGATCTTTGTTGATGTTGCATATGCATTGCATTCTTTCATTCAAAAATTAATGTCGTATCCTAACCCGTGATCCGCTCACAAAGGGTTTGCGACATCTTTTCGGTAAAGGCTTCAAGATTAATATGTGTGTTGCATTAGAATTTGCATTCTCAGAATACAACATTTTTCTGCTTGCATACATTTGTTTGACATCAAAAGAAGGTTACATATGGAAATTTAGTCCAAAAGCTTAATTTTGCCGAGTTGAGAATCCTGAAACTCCCGAAGGACGGCCACATCCAGTGTTACTTCCTCAGGAAACTTTGTTGAGCAAGAGCTTTCCCAACAAGTTGTGCTAAGACGTAGTCGACCTGGTGCAATCACGTTGAACCATCTCCTTAAGGTGTAGTCGATCTGGGGCAATCACGTCGAACCATCTCTTTAAAGTGTAGCTCATCTGAGCCAGTCACGTCGAGAAATCTCTTCAAAGTTCAGCCAAATTGGGACAGTTACTTTGAGATCCAACGAATCTCCCCAAGAGCTTGAAGACACTGAAGCATTGAGCATGCCAAGTCTTCTGTAAAATCCTCTTGAGATGACTTCTTCTAAGTAATCCATACAGTCTGGGGCAGTTACTTCGAGATCCGACGAATCTCTCCAAGAGTTTGATGACATTGAGGCGTTTGGATGTCAAATCTTCTGTAAAATCCTCTTGAGGCATTTTCTTCTGGTGGACCATGTTGATCCGGGGCAAGTGGAGAAAAAAAAATAGTTGGTCACGCATAGGCAGTTAATCAGCCAAGAGGCTTGAAACTAAGGAGCATTCCAACCCAAGGCATTTGTGGTTCCCAGCAAGAAATTGCATACAAACCTTTCTCCCCAACAAGTGGTGGTTCAGGGTTAGATTTTCTTAGTTGCAGAAGTTATATCCAGCTCGGGGCATACGTGCATATCCTTTGTTTGCAGATAGCAGCCTCATACTAGGCTCAAAAGCAAGATGGAAGCCTTTTCGAGATCATGGATCGGTTCCTCCTAGACGAGTAATCACTTATCCCCACGCAGAAGACTGGGGAAATCATGTTCAAGGAAGGGTTCACTTGTCAACCTTTTGTCATAACGTTTATTGATCGAGTCCATCATTCTGGTGACGGTCGTTCAAGACGTTTCGATATCGGTGAATTGAGTTCAATTGGGTGTTGTTGTATCTTATTAAGTCGATTCTCTCATTCAGTACTTCTACCAGCTACAAGCTTTTCTGTGTCGATAACGGTTGTGAATCCCCAGTAGAGTTGCTTCGCAGACACCGAAGTTGATGGTTAATCCCCAGTGAAGTCGTCAGGAGTTTGGAGATGCTTAATCTCCTGTAAAATCCTCTTATGACGTTTCTTCCGGTAAGTCTTGTATCATGGAGCAGGAAGCAAGTTGTTGACCTTCCCAAGCATGGGGCATTTTGAATTTCCCCAGCAGGAGATGTTCCAGATCTATTATCCTCAATAGAGTTTGGGGACATTTGGTCTTCTGTAAAATCCTCTCAAAAGGCGTTCCCCAGCATGAGACGCTTTAAAGCGGTTTTCTCCAGCAGAGTTTGTTATAAGCTCATTATCCCCAACGGAGTTATCCAACGGAAAGTTCGCCTAGCATGGGGCATTGTGGTACTTATCCTAAGCTTGACAGTCGTATTCCTCAGCAGACTACCGTGGAGTTGTTTTGTGTCTCCCCAGAAGATCTCCAAGGACTCTCTCCCGGCATGTTGCAGCAGAACGTCTTCTAACTAGGATTTGTATATCCCCGGCAGAGCAACCCTGATTCCCAATAAGATCATATCTCTGGTAATGGTATCCCCACAGAGTTCAGCATTGAATCTTGTCAACAATACTCCCCAGCTGAGTTGTTTTTTTTTTCGCAAGAGGCTTATTGATCAACAGAATCTATTCCTCAGCAGAGTGATAGTATATTCTTGCCTCAGCCGGGTTAGAAGGTTGATTCTCCCCACAAAGGATCTCGGGTTTGATAGATCCTCAAGCAGAGTTTTAATGACTTTTCTTCCCTAGCAGGATGTCATGCAAAAATTTTCATCCCCAGCGGAGTTGCTGTAACCAGAATTCATCCCCAAGCAGATGAAGTAATTCCTGGCAGAATCATCATTTCCCCATATTTCAAAGTCCAATTTATTTTTGGCAAACCTGACAATTCGAAGCAGACGGATTGTTCATTCATTCTCCAGCAGAGATATTATCCTTTCAGGAGTCTCCGAGATCAAATCATTGATCGTTTTTCCTCAGCAGAGATATTTGACACGGATGCAGAGAGTAATCCAGTATTGGAATTCTTAAAGTCCAACCGTAGATTGGCAAAAGGTCCATCCAATGGTGGCAAATTCTTAAAGTCCAACCGTAGATTGGCAAAAGGTCCATCCAAGGGTGGCAAATTCTTAAAGTCCAACCGTCGATTGGCAAAAGGTCCATCCAAGGGTGGAAAATTCTGAAAGTCCAACCGTAGATTGGCAAAAGGTCCATCCAAGGGTGGCAAATTCTTAAAGTCCAACCGTAGATTGGAAAAAGGTCCATCCAAGGGTGGAAAATTCTTAAAGTCCAACCGTAGATTGGCGAAAGTCCACCCGTAGTGTGGCAAGTCAGTAGTCGTCTGACTCCCTTTAAAAGACCGCAGCTAAGTCCAACTGTAGATTGGCAAAAGACCATCCAAGGGTGGCAAAGCAAGGCAAAAGTCCACCCGTAGTGTGGCAAGTCAGTAGTCTTCTGACTCCATTAAAAAAAAGACAGTCCACCCGTAGTGTGGCAAGCCAGTAGTCGTCTGGCGTTGTACAAAAGACATTGCTAAAGTCCACCCGTGGTGTGGCAAGCCAGTAGTCGTCTGGCGTTGTACAAAAGACATTACTAAAGTCCACCCGTAGCGTGGCAAGCCAGTAGTCGCCTGGCGTTGTACAAAAGACATTGCTAAAGTCCTCCCGTAGTGTAGCAAGCCAGTAGTCGTCTGGCGTTGTACAAAAGACGTTGTTAAGGTCCACCCGTAGTGTGGCAGGCCAGTAGTCGTCTGGCGTTGTATAAAAGACATTTTCCCAGTGGTATTATTCATCACCAGGGTTTTATTCAAGCAGAGTTCATTTGGTTGGGTTTATATCCCTTTTCTTCTTCTCCACTGAGTGCAAATTTTCTGGTTATTTTTGGTATTCAATCCCTCCATACCTTGAAAGTCTGACAGCAACCGATATCATCCGTTCAGGTCTACAGTGATTGAACAGGGGCAGCTATAATACCCCAAAATTTTCCCTCTCTTTTCTTCATATCTTTTAGCATGAGCTTTCATTGCATTTGCATTGCATTCAAGCATAGAAAAATAAAACATCAAGCATTTAGCATTGCATCTTGCATAAGGGCATGTGATCAGGTGATCCTCTAAGGTGTTGATCATCCAAAGCTAAAGAAGAAGAACAAGTGTTTCCCACAAGCCTCAAGGATCTTTTACATCATGTATCATCTCCATTTGATCTCACAAGCCATTGAAAGAGGGGAATTCACGAAGAAGATTGGACAGTGCAGAATTTTCTACACAAGGTAGTCCAAAGTTGGGATCTGACCCCTAATGGGCAAGCTCTTTGAGTTTTTATCATCTCCAAAGGGCATATCTCATCATTGTTTGAGAGGATACACATCATATTCAGAGGAATTTGGATTTGGAGGATGTGATATTTCCTCCTAACCAGAGGGTGCCAAATTAGGGTTTGACCTAAAATCAGTTTATCTCTGATTTTTGGGGCAAGGCTTGATCTCATGGTATTCCTTATGTTCTTAAGTGTTCATGGATGGAATCTTGGTCATTAATTCATGGTGAAGAATGTTCAGTGGATCAGTTGCTTGTGAACCAAGAAAAGTTAACTGTAAAGGAGAAAGTCAACTGTGGAATTTTTTAGGTTCTTTTCATGGTTTTCAGGGTCTCACATCCTCATATGGTCTTCAATTGTCAAGATTCATGCCATTCTTCAAGAATCAAGGGTTTGTGCAAAAGTTACTAAATTTGGAAAATGACCTATAATGAGAACTTTCCATTTTTGGCAATTTTCCGACCACATTCAACTTGACTTTTCATCATCAAGGAAGCTCCAAATGAATTTTCCTCCAACATGAAAGTTGAAGATCTTTCTCTCCCATTTCCAAAACGTACTAGAACATCTCCATATCATTTGTGGAACTCTAGTTATGGTCAAAACAATGCAAGGTGCATTTTGAGGTTTTCCATATATCACTTTTTTCCACCTTTTGCATTTTGGCACAAATGGACTTGTAATTGGTTTTATTAGTTCATGTCTCATTACAACGTCAAATTACACTTCATTTGGCACAAGTTTGGCTTTTGAATCAAGATATTTCATGCCATATTTCTCATTATTTTCATAAAGTACAATTATGTAAATTGATTCAAAATCTACCAACCAAGACATTTCAAGGCCCAATTCCATTTCATTTGTGATCAGCATGGAAAGTGTGAGTGGTTTATCATGAGAGGCAAGGGAATGCACGTGTTGTTTAGTGGCTTAAACACAAAGTGCAAAATTGCAAAACCACTCCAATCTCATTAACCAAAGGTTTAATCACTTGCTAATGACGATCAGTGGACTAATGGAGAGTATATAAGCTAACTCATGCCTCCAAAATTAGGCCATGCATTCATTTTGGCTCAGAATCCATTTTTCACTCTCCACTTTCTCTTTTTCGATTCTCCCTCTCCACAAGGTTTTCTTGAGAAATTCTTTCATATTCTTGATCAGTGAAGAGAGTAGAACAAGAATCAATCGTCATTTTGAGCTGAGAGCAAGGTTTTCACCAAGTTCAGTTCAAGAGGATCCAAGTTCAAAACTCAAGATCCAGACCATATTCAAGCTCTAATTGCATTTATTTTGCAATTAGAGGTTCCTAAGGCTAGATCTGCAGCTTATCTCTGGTTTTCTAGGAGTATTTTAAGCTCTTCAAGATCTCAGGTTGGTGAACTTTTCATGCTCTTAGAACTTGAGTTTTAAGTGTGCATAATGATCTATGAGGTTCACTGAGCATGATGATGTGTTTTGTTTAAAATTTGGACGTGTAGATTGTGTGTATTTTGAGTTTGAAGTTTTGGATCTAAACTTTCTTTCCTTCGATTTGCATTGTATGTTGATTGTTTGTTGAAATGAGCATGATATTTGTGATCCTCTTGTTTTTCTGATTAAAATGGTATACTCATGAGCAATTTCTAGAGAATTTGGAGTTGCAGCTCACCGGAGAGGGTGACCGGAGCCCTAGCTCCGGCGACTGGTTCAGTTTCCGTCCGGTGAAGGGTTGGAGGAGGAAGACACAATCACGGTCGTTCGTGTGTTTGATCTAACGTTCCTTATGTTGCCACGCCATTTAAAAGTTGTTTTTATTTTATGGTTTGTGTGTTCTTTATTCCATGATAGTTATTGTGAACCTTTAATCTGAGCCACGTATTTTGTCTAATGTTTGATTTGATGATGTGTTTGTATGCGTTGATTAGATCTTGTGGTTGTGTGACTGCCAACACATTAAAATGGCATGTGCTTGCCATGTGTTGTTTTTTGAATTTCTGAGTGATGTAGTGTGCGCGTGTATGTTTTGTTATGGTGTGCGTGTGAATCTGAGCCCTTCATCATGATTGCTTGTATTTTGGTTGACTATGTGTGAAGCGTTAGATCAATCCTATGGCTGATGGTTGTCTAGTTTTTTTGTTTGTTTGCGCTAATGGACTTTTTTGTCTTGGGCTTATTATTTGCACCCCCTGCCTTGATCCATTTCATTTTCTAACGTGATTGTGTTGCTGATTGCACCCCCTGAATTCCTTTTCATTTTATTTTATTTTCTTTGCATTTGTTTTGCATTTTAATTTTTAAAATCATTTTTATGCATCCAAAAATCATAAAAAAAAATCATGAAGCATGTTTAGCATTTTATAAAATTTTGCCAAATTTTATTTTCTTATTTTATTTTATTTTTCGTGCCTTAATTAATTGTTTAATTGGTTTTCTTCTTGAATTGTCTCACATGTGCACACTTCTACTTGTAGAATTTATTTCTCATCATCTATACATGATCTTGAACTCATTCTTTTTGCATTGTTTCACCAACACATTTAAATGCATAAAAAAAATTTTCTTTCATTTTAAAACTTTTTCATATTGCATTTTGGTCCCCCTCTTTTGCATATGGAATCATGGTACTTACTTGATTTTTGCTTAATTGTTTGAGTTGCTTAACTTGTGAATTTTTGTGAGATCTTTTAGCATGTGATTGTCTTCTGACTTAGGTCATTTGAGTTTAAATTTCACAATTTCTGAATGTCATATGATACATGTTTGCTTATTTGTGCTTAAGTGACTTATGCATGATCATTTCTTGACATCTCTTTACACAAGTTGAATTGCCATGATAAATTGATTCGGTTCCTTTGTGATTCTTTGAATGAGCTTTTGATATAATGTGTACCCCTGGTTGAGGTCCTTTGAGACTAAATTTTGCAATTTATGGATCATGTTTGAATCATGTTTGAGTATGCTTAAGTGTTGGAACTTTGTCCTCTCTCTGTAGTTTACTTTGGTGCATGTTTTGAAGGTGTTGATTGATGTCTGGACTTGTATGACTTGAGTTTGGTTTTGATATGATGTTGATGCATATGCTACTACCTCTTGAATTCTATACTTGGTTTTCATGTTACTTGAGCATAGTTGAATGCATTTGGTTTGAATTGTATGATGAATATCATTACCTTTCCTTTTGTGAACTTCTTTGGATCATAATGCTTCATGTTTTGAATCACTTTTGCACACATGAAATGTTGATGATAATATGATCTTGGTTCTGACTTGTCTTCATCTTCATCTTGCCTTTCTCATTTCATTTTGATATGAAGTACATGTGTGCTTAATTGTGCATTTCATACAAGTATGCTTGCATTCTTTCATGTTTATCTTTGCATGCTTACTTGAATTGTTTTACATTGATCTTTGAAACATGATTGATGATTTGAGTTGGACATTTATGATATGATGTGCTTGCTGCCACTTATTGTATCTCATCTTCATTCTTCTTCTTTTCTTTTCTTCTCTTTCACTCTTTCTCATCCCATGATTCTCAAGACTTGTTCAAGTCTTGGATTCTTTTCCTTTAGAGCTACCTAGTCCAACTTAATTTTTGATTAAACTTGGAGTAGGATTAGCATTAGGTGTTAGGTAGTCTTTTCTCCTAAACCTCACTAACCATAGGACATCCATGCATGATAACATTAGGACTCTTAGTCTCCCTTTAGAGTTTCCCTTGCGTTTTCTCTCTTCTCATCTCAAGATAAAAGTAAAAAAACACGTAATAAAGGTTAACGTGTATTGCGCTTGAGCCTTCTATGTGGGAAATGGGGAACGAGGGGCTTCCTTTCATTCTTCTAGGATACCTAGTGTACGTCCTGTTGGGGACGATGCGCGAAGTATTCGTTCCTGTATTTAAGACTTTGGTTCAATGCAAGTTACAAATAACTGTAAAAAAACACTTCTTGCTTAAAAAACTTCAAACCAACAATAACGTCTTTCCATCGGGAATTCTTTTCTCATCTCACTCACTCTCAACGTACGAACGTGCTCCTACTCGTTTTCCTGCAAGATGGTAACGCACTCGGTCCAGCGAGCCTGTGTAGCGAGCGATTTTGGACGCGGTTCTTAAGCGCTGGTCGCTCTCTGCGGTTTGAGCTTTAAACTACAGGTCGATTCATTTTTTATCCTATTGTGAGCTGAATAAGGAAGGGAAATAGATGTCTCCAATTAACCCTGCTTGCATATTGAGTTTAAACAGCGGTCTGTTAAGTTACGGATGCTATCAATGTGGGGGGCCTTTGTACTGGTTATTCGTATTTCGCCAATACAGGTTCTTTCTTTCTAGGGCTTGGGCAAAAGGTTTCTGGTGGGGAATAAAGATTAGGATGTTAGGACTGGTGCTTTTGAGATACTGCTTTTGATTGATGGAGATATGGGATTTGGGTTTTTTGTTGATTGCGCTCGCTAAGATCTTTTCTTTCGATCTTATGCCTACGTATTCCCGTTTACCAAAACAGGGAAATCAGAGCGTTCGTAGTTCCTCCTATTCTATGGGAGGAAATGGGTGTTTTTGGTGTCTTGTTCAAAGCCCAAGACGTGAAGCGAAAGGTGATTTGTATCTTGTTCAAAGCCCAAGATGTGAAGCTAAAAGGTCTATTTGTCTCTTGTTCAAAGCCCAAGACGTGAAGCTGAAAGACCTCGACTTTAGAGAGAATTTGTCATCTCTAAAGAGGGGAGAAGGAGAATTACTTTAACTGGGATACGCGGATCCGAGCAATGCCATAATTTCTGAAGAAAGGGTTTTAACCTGAAGGAGAAGACTTTAACTCAGTGTAGAGCAATGCCATCTTTCCTTAGGAATTTCTCATGCTAAAAGAGGGACAGTGGCATGGATGTAGATGATCCAGAGGCTTGCCGCTTACAGCGATTAGATGAAGGAAAAGGAGTTGTTGATGTTTGTGTACTGTGAACGAGGCACAGCTTTGATGCTAAAAGGTTAATTGGATCAACCAGTGGTTTTCTTATACAAAGCCTAAGAGGAGGCTAATTTCCGCTAGGAAAATCATTATACAAAGCCTAAGAGGAGGCTATTTTGTGTCTCGTACAAAGCCTGAGAGAGAGGCTAAAAGTTTTGACCCAGTGGGGCATATCGTTATACAAAGCCTAAGAGAAGGCTAGCAAAGAGTTGACTCAGTTGGAGAATCTTTTATACTCAGTAAGAGAGTGTTTTTGTATCTCGTACAAAGCCCGAGAGAGAGGCGAAAAGGTTGTTTTGACTCCACTGGGGAGAATTTTGGTATCTCGTACGAAGCCCGAGATGGAGGCTATTGTAACTGTTTCAGTTGAGTGACATATCCAATATACTGATTTAAAAGAGAAAATCAGTTCTTATATGAGCAACACTGTACTCAGGGATTTAATTTGAGGATCAGGGATATTTCCTTCTCTTTGAGGAAACGGGAAATCCAAAGGGTATTGAGACTGTCCGAGTCTGCGGGTTTCCTTCCTATTTAATGAAGGGTGCTTGAGAATGTCTTTGAGACTCAAGGAAGTTAGACTGTCCAAGTCTAGAGTTTTATTTTTTGTACTATGCTTCGAGAAACAGTAGTAGACTCTATGAAAGGACTGTTCTATGAGGATGACTAGGTTCTGTTCCTATACCTCTAGGAGGTCGTTGGGACAATTTGTACGAAGCCCAAGAGGAGGCTGGAAACTTTTAAGAAGCCGACGGGTCCTTGTACGAAGCCCAAGAGGAGGCTATCATTCCCGAAGGAAGAGATCATTATACGAAGCCTAAGAGGAGGCTGTGAATACTTCTAAGAAGCCGTAGTGTCCTTGAATAATGCCCAAGAGGAGGCCGATGCTTTTAAGAAGCCCGTGGGTCTATCATCTCCTTGCCATTAGGAGAGATAACTCTTTTAAAGATGAAAACCACTGGTAAACGTGCGAGGTTTACTATCCAGCGCCTTTTAACTTTTAAAGAGGGTTCCTTAATTAAGGTCCAAGATTATGACCATAGTGGGTACCCAAACCCCGAGACATTCAAGGCAAGCTATCCACAAGGAATAGATCAAGTCAGGAAAGTTCGAGAATTGGGAAGAAACTCAAAGATGCCATTCACGGAGAATACATTCATCTTGGGGAGTAGAGCTTCTTGACGATTCCTAAGGAGGACAGCCGAAGAGAAGACTGTATCTGGTGCTCCTATTGGGGATCTAGGCGTCTATTTCTACGAATAAGTGAAACGGCGTCACCTAGTTCTAGACGTAGTTGGCGGGGAAACTCGAAATATCTATACTATTATTACACAGTAGATATGAGTATATGAAAGGAGACTTACAGTGAGCAGCCCCACAATACAGTTTATAATATGAAAGCAGTTAATGAAAGCGATAACCACTTACTCGGTTGTAGTGCTTCCATGCTGTTTGGTTAGTTGTTCAACAAAGAAAGATTAAAAACAACAGTATATTCAAAATCAAAGGAGAAAGTGCTTTGAAAAAGAAAGATTTGGGGCATACAGCTTAAGGAGAGGCCCAGGGTTTTATCAGTGAGCGCACTGTTTGATTTTGTACAGAGGGACTTATACAAGTGACTGGGGCCCAAAAAGGTTTTCTGTACAAAGGGATGGGTCTTACACTCTCTCAAGAGGCCCAAAAAGGTTTAAAGAAAAGAAAGGGGCTTATAACACGAGGGTAGGCCCAAATGATTTTTCGTTTAAAATGGCGATCGCGCCGAGGTTTTCTTTTAACGCAGAGGGACTTATACAATAAGTGAGGCCCAAAATGTTTTGGTTAAAAGGGGATTGGGTCTTACACTCTAATAGAGGCCCAAAGTGTTTTAAAGAAAAATAAATGGGTCTTACTACTCGAGGGTAGGCCCAGATGGTTTTTAAACGGGCGACGATCGCGCCGTTTACTTGTACAGAGGGACTTATACAATGAGTGAGGCCCAAAAAGTTTTTGTACAAGGGGGATGGGTCTTACACTCTCTCAAGAGGCCCAAAAAGTTTTGAAGTAAAATAAATGGGTCTTACTACTCGAGGGTAGGCCCAGATGGTTTTTGAAAAGGCGACGATCGCGCCATTTGTTTTTTGACGGTATCGGGACTTATACAATAAGTGAGGCCCAAAGATGATTTGGTCAAAAAAAGGATTGGGTCTTACACTCTAATAGAGGCCCAAAGTGTTTTGAAAATGATTTATGAGGGTTGCAAATCCAAAACCCTAATTTGTTTTCAAAAATGTATTTAATTGAATAAAAATTCAATTAAAATGATCAAAAATTGTTTAACACATGGAAAACAAATTGTGATCTTGGATTAATGCTTCAAAAATTAAGTATTGACCTACAAAATAATTAGAAAGCATTAAAAGTTGCAAAATCAATGTAGAAAAAATATTTAAAATGTCAAAAACAATTAAAATATTAATTCTTTACAAAAATATCAATTATATGAAATAAATAATATTTTTGGGATTTTTTGATAAAATAAAATAATTTAACATTTTTGTGAATTATTAAAAAAAGAATCAACTCAAAATCATTAAAACTCAGAGAGAAATTAATTTTTGAATCAATTAAACAAAAATCACAAAATTCAAATATTTGAAAATCTGAAAATGGCGCCAAGAACACAAGCAAGAACACGCGCGTTTTCTGGGTTTCTCAGATTTGCATTTTCTATCCAATCTCCATGAATACGTAATCATATCATGCAATCCACATATCATTATGCTCGTCTCAACCTCACGATCATGTCTATGTACTTTAATTTCATTTAAATTAAACATACAACAAGAAATCACGAAGATACCTCAAGAACCCTAATTTCTGCATGAAGGCTAGGATTTTTGATACACGATTCAAACAATGCAATTAATTGAGGGAAAACATTCCATGCATGATTATGAACATATGGCCAAATTATTGTGCGAGAAAATATGCATAGATTGGGAGATGACCAAGTTTAGGCTTACCTCCAAGTCGTGACAGCAAGTTCAAAGTGATTTTTGATTTGGAGGTGTTACAGATGAGTTGTGATGATCTGGACAGCTTCCCTACACCATATGGAGTGTGTTTGAACACTTGGATTGAATTGAAATGGACTGGATCAGTTTATGGCATCTCAGCTGCAACTTCACTTCAAACTTGTGTGGATGGCAAGTGATTTTGTGAAATTGATGTTTTAGAAGTTATGTGAGTGTTTGATCAGCTCATATGTGATGTATGTGAGATGTGTGGGTGATTGGTTTGTGCAGAATTGCTCTCAAACTCAAAACCCGATAGCTACCTTGCTAAGAAAGGCATTTTTGCCAAGAGAAAGAGATTTTGAGGAAAGCATCTGTTAGATGGCTTTGGTGTACTTAAACTGACCACAATTGAGCTCTATTTATAGTAGAGCAAGTTTGTTTTGCAAGGAATAGTGCATGGCAGCTGGTAAGTAGGCTTCCTCAATGTTGGCCAATGGGAATGAAAGTCTCCTCTAGCCATTGACTAGAGGTTAGGGCACAGAGCTTTGGTCCCCTTGGTCTTGGATAAGTCTTGACTGATTTCAGATGAGAATGGCTCAGTCCATGCCACCTTGATGGTTCCATTGAATGCCTCATTCCAAATTTGAAGTCTTGTCCCTATTTTGGCAACTCTAGGTTCAACATGTTATTCTTTGTTCCTTGGACCTTGGAGGCTTGGCTCAGTGATTGTCCCCTTTGGATTCAATCCTCTGAGGTGTCCAAGTGGATTGGAGCAATTGAAATTGGCTGATTTTGGCAAATCGAGCCAAAGTGCAAATTCTGCCTTGCTTTGACAGATTTCAGCAAGGTAACTTGACAATGTTGTATCTCATGATGTAGGTTGAATTTGGCAATGTTCTTGGCCATTTTGGAAAGCTCTTACATGATACAACAACTGTTTGAACAAGTTTGGTTTTGATCTCTTTTGATTCCAAGTGAAAAATCCCCCTACATTTGGCAAAAAGTGAAGGCAAATTCTGACTTAGTGAAAATTTCACTAAGTGATGGAAAAAGTGACATTTTCACTTTTCAGCCACTTTGATCACTCCATAACTCAAAATCCTTAATGAATTGGAATAACTTGTAGTTGAAGTTTTTGTAGGTGATAATGAGGGCTACAAATCCATCTTTGGATGAGAAAAAATGGCCTTGTGGTTTAGGAGTTATGGTCCTCCAAAGTTGGTACCTTTGCCACTTTATTTTTAACTTAGAAAAATTTCTAAGTTTTATGGTTACCCCTTTTACAAGTTATCTCACTTTTCTTGATTTTTCTTGATGAATGATGATTCAAATCATACATTAACATCATTTTAGGGTTAAAAATCCATTTTGGTGAAAAATCTCAAAAAGTCAAAGTTGACTTTTGTGCACAGTTGACTTTTTATCAGATGAATTCCAAACTGTGCAATTCTTCAGGAAATCATGTCCTTGACCTAAATCAAACTTGATGGACATGTTCCATGGGTGTCATAGGGTATATTTAATCATGTATTAGGGTTTGGGAGCATGTCTTGGTCAAAAGTCAAAGTTACAGTTGACTTTTCCCTTAAAACCCTAATTGTGGTGCAGATGAAAATGAGACTTGTTGCTCAAGCTTCTTGGATCAATATGGTATATTAGAGACCCTCAAATCATCTCTTGAGGTCTTGGCTCATGGTTTGTCCCAAAAGTCAACTTAGGGGTGAATTAGGTCAAGAAACCCTAATTCCAGATTTTTGATGAATGCATCCCCTGAGGCAAAATTGACTTGATGCATGGGTTCATGAGGTTCCATGAAGTATATTAGGTCATGTTTTGGATCATTGCCTTGTGCCCAGATGAAAATTTCCATCTGGAGGCCCTGGTCGACCAAAACCCTAATTTGGTGACACTGTCGATCTTGAGACTTGATCCACCTAGAAGGGAGCAGCCTTGTGCTTAATCCTTGAAGTGGGAGTCCTTTTTGATCCATTGTGGATGTTTAAGAGATTATACAAGTTGAAGATCATGTCATTTCTTGATTGATCCTTTGTCTAAGCACTCAGAGAGGGCTTGAAACCCTAATTTTGATTGTATTGGATGCTCACCCATCTTTGGGGAGACTGATGAAGCATGATGGTTCATCCATATTGTGATGATGATTTTCACAATGATGGGAAATCTAAGTGGTGAAAATTTGGGGTATTACAGATGCCCCTATTTAATCTTCTTGGACCCGAAGGTGTGAATGACGAAGGGATTCGAGCATTCGGGGTGCAAGAGGATTAAATATCGGAATATCCGAAATTTTGATGGTGGTTATGAATGGTAGCTTATGCATTCATCTTCTTTAGCTAAGCGATGATGCTTAGAAAAGGTAAACTTCCCCTCGATCCTGGTTTCCTACCAAGGAACTGGTCTCAGTCTCTTTTGAAATAAACTTCCCCTCGATCCTGGTTTCCTACCAAGGAACTGGTCTTAGTTTCTGATTTAAACTTCCCCTCGATCCTGGTTTCCTACCAAGAACTGGTCTTAGTTTCTGATTTAAACTTCCCCTCGATCCTGGTTTCCTACCAAGGAACTGGTCTTAGTTTCTTTTTTAAACTTCCCCTCGATCCTGGTTTCCTACCAAGAACTGGTCTTAGTTTCTGATTTAAACTTCCCCTCGATCTTGGTTTCCTACCAAGAACTGGTCTTAGTTTCTGATTTAAACTTCCCCTCGATCCTGGTTTCCTACCAAGGAACTGGTCTTAGTTTCTTATTTGAACTTCCCCTCGATCCTGGTTTCTTACCAAGGAACTGGTCTTAGTTTCTTTTGTCAATAAACTTTACTGACAAGGGACGCTATTCGTAGCGGCTTTCCTCAAACTTCTCGCCGAATTTTCCTAGGGAGATGCCATTTGAGTGGAAAAAGTTTTGATTTCAGACTTGCTGGGGAACCCAGTCGTCTGATTTGTAGAGTTGTACAAACTTCTCTGTTGGAGACACCATTTGTTTCTACTAGGGAAAGCGAGTCTCTTGAGAGACTGTTTTCGTTTGGGGTTACATCATACTTTTCTCGGGATCTTCCCGGAGAAATGCCACATGATGGGATCCAATTTTGAGGTGCCGATGACCTTTTCATCAGCGGTTTTTCGGAGAAAGGCAGTTGTGTAGCGCCGAATCTCTGTTTAAGAGGCTTTCTCTGTGGATTTTCCTTAATCCGGGAAAGCAAGGATATCATCTTCAATGGCGAAGAGTGACATCTGTTAAAGGTTCTCTGATCTTTCAGAGGTTCAAGTTATCAAAGTGGCCAAGTTCCAACTCTGATCTAAAGATTCACTGGTGGCGAGATTGTGCAGACGCAACACTTCCTGACGAGGAAAGAACTGACAAACTCGATTGAGAAAACTGTTTATCACTAGGGGACAAGACCGACTCAAGTGATAGTGATGCAATACGAAATGCGAACGCAAATAAAATGCATGAAGTATGTATGTATATGCTGACAAAACAGACGCGACATACAGACTAATGGATGAACACAATCGGATACTCGGCCATCGCGGGGCGAAGAAGTACCGTTTATTCAAAATAGCAATTCCACCTTGCTTAGGAGAGATAGTCCCGTTGGGAGCTATGTTGATCGGGCTTAAGAGATGAGAACTCGGCCGAGGCGTGTCAGACAAAACAAGGTCTCTGACACAGTTGATCCCTTCATTCAGGCATACTGGCTTAGAAGGAGTACTTTGATTCTGCACTTTGAAGTTCGCTTACTTCGGGAGAAGCGATCGATGTTCTTCTGATGTTCAACAGTCAAAAGAAATGCCATCTTTATTTTAAAAGCAGAAAAAGTTTTAACAAGTAAATTCATTTTTGTTTTATTTCAAGAATCGCTGATTAAGTTTAAACAACGTCGTTCTGTAAAGCTAAAACAAGCAAGAATTACAAACAAAAGCACAAGGGCTCAAATTTTATTGATAAGATGGAGATCAGCCAAACGCGTGATTCCAAAGAGTATATACAAAGTTAGAAAATGGTAATTTACAGGGAAAAGGGCTACGTTGAAACATAACGACCACTATCCTTCTACCAACTTTGAGTTTGGGACATCCTGAGCTTCTGTCGAAGTTGACCTTTGACTGGAGATTTCCTCCGATAGATGATGTAACTACTGCTGAGGGACTTGCCTCTGTTGAACATAGTTACTTGCCATTATCCCTAATTTTTGCCTGGATTGTACTATAAGATTTCCAATCCATCAGGATAATTCTTTTTTTTCATGTCTCTAACTTTTTCCTGGACCGCCCTTTCGGGTTTTCAATCCACTGAGACGTTTTTTTTTAGTTTAGGCGAAGTATTTCTTGACTACATCAACATTCGTGGGGTAGGCAAATTCCTCTCCATCCATGGTTGCAAGTCTCAAGGCGCCGCCTGAGAAAGCTTTCGTGACCACATAGGGGCCATCATAATTCGGAGCCCACTTGCCCCGGGAATCAGTGAGAAATGATTGTATCTTCTTGAGCACGAGGTCTCCTTTCCTGAAGACACGAGGTCGGACCTTTTTGTCGAACGCACTCTTCATTCTTTGTTGATACAACTGACCGTGGCATAGTGCCGTGATTCGCTTCTCTTCGATCAGGTTCAGTTCGTCGTGTCGACTTTGACACCATTCAGCTTCGGTGAGCTTAGCTTCCATCAATACCCGGATTGACGGGATCTCTACTTCTATGGGGAGCACTGCTTCCATGCCATATACTAGAGAGAAAGGGGTTGCCCCTGTTGAAGTACGGACAGATGTGCGATAACCGTGAAGAGCAAAGGGTAGCATCTCGTGCCAATCTTTATAGGTTACAACCATTTTTTGAACGATCTTCTTGA
Organism: Lathyrus tuberosus; assembly: GCA_022829125.1. Classification (NCBI taxonomy): domain Eukaryota; kingdom Viridiplantae; phylum Streptophyta; class Magnoliopsida; order Fabales; family Fabaceae; genus Lathyrus; species Lathyrus tuberosus. Next base: position 2,809,406 of record JALAZF010000601.1, on the reverse strand, counting down.
TGTTCTTGTTAGCCGCTTCTACCGCCCCGTTCATCTTGGGTCGGTAGGGAGATGAGTTATGGTGTTCGATCTTGAACTCTGCGCATAACTCTTTCATCATCTTATTGTTCAAGTTAGATCCATTATCAGTAATGATCTCGCTTGAAACACCATAACGGCAGATTATATTGTTTTTGATAAATCGGACCACCACTTGTCGGGTTACATTGGCGAATGACGCTGCTTCGACCCACTTGGTGAAATAGTCAATGGCTACCAGGATGAACCGATATCCGCTTGAAGCCTTGGGCTCAATCATGCCAATCATGTCGATTCCCCATATGGAAAAAGGCCACGGGGAAGAAAGAACTTTGAGATGTGATGGCGGTACATGAATTTTGTCGGAGTATATCTGAAACTTGTGACACCTCCTCATGTACTTGTAGCAGTCGGATTCCATTGTCAACCAATAGTACCCTGCTCTCAGAATTTTTCTCGCCATTGTGTGTCCGTTGGCATGAGTGCCAAAGGATCCTTCATGAATTTCTTTCATGAGCATGTCTGCTTCTGGTCTGTCGACACATCAGAGCAAGACCATGTCAAAATTTCTCTTATAAAGAGTGTCACTGCTCAGGAAGAAGTTTCCAGCCAATCTTCTGAGGGTTTTCCTGTCTTTTCTGAGTGCCCCAGATGGGTACTCTTGTTTCTGAAGGAAGCATTTGATATCGTGATACCAAGGTTTGTCGTCTATGACTACTTCAATCGTGAAGATGTAAGCGGGCCGTTCAAGGCGCATTATGTCGATCTTAGGTAGGTCGTTCCATTGACCTACACTAATCATGGAAGAGAGAGTGGCTAATGCATCAGCCATGTGATTCTCATCACGAGGGATGTGATGAAAGTCGACTCTGTTGAAGAAGGGTAACAACCTTCTTGCATAGTCTTTGTAAGGAATCAATCCTGATTGGTATGTGTTCCAATCTCCTTTTATTTGATTAATAACCAGGGCTGAATCGCCGTATACGTCCAAGTTTTTTATCCTTAAATCAATTGCTTCTTCGAGACCCATGATACATGCTTCGTATTCGGCCTCGTTGTTCGTACATTTGAACGTAAGTCTGGCAGTGAAAGGAATGTGGGAACCCTGAGGGGTAACAATGATTGCCCCAATTCCGTTTCCATAGTGATTAACTGCTCCGTCAAAGATATGTCCCCATTGGGAACCTGGTTCTGGCCCTTCACTGGGTAGTGGTTCATCGCAATCTTTCATTTTTAGATACATGACATCTTCGTCTGGGAAGTCAAACCCGATTGATTCTTGATCGTCAATCGGTTGATGAGCCAAATGATCGGCTAAAATACTTCCTTTAACGGCTTTCTGAGCATGGTACTCTATGTCATATTCTGATAGTAACATCTGCCAACGGGCAATCCTTCCCGTGAGAGCAGGTTTTTCGAAAACGTACTTGATTGGATCCATTTCGGAGACCAACCAAGTAGTATGACGAATCATGTACTGGCGAAGACGTTTGGCTGCCCAAGCCAAAGCGCAACAAGTTTTCTCAAGCATTGTGTACCGAGTCTCGCAGTCGGTGAATTTCTTGCTTAGATAGTAAATGGCAGACTCTTTCCTTTTAGTTTCGTCTTGTTGGCCAAGTACACATCCCATTGAGTCCTCTAGGACTGTGAGGTAAATGATTAGTGGCCTTCCTTCCACTGGAGGTGATAGAATCGGAGGATTCAACAGATATTCCTTAATACTATCGAAGGCGGTTTGGCAGTCTTCTGACCAAACGCAATCCTGGTTCTTTTTTAGTAACTTGAAAATCGGCGCACAAGTGGCGGTCATAAGGAATATGAATCTGGAGATGTAGTTCAAACGTCCCAGGAATCCTCTGACTTGTTTTTCAGTTTTCGGAGAAGGCATTTCTTGAATGGCCTTGACCTTGTCAGGATCAACTTCAATTCCTTTCTGGCTGACGATGAACCCTAGTAATTTCCCTGAACGGACACCGAAGGTGCACTTGTTAGGATTCAAGCGGAGCTTGAATTTTCTTAGACGTTCGAACAATTTTGACAGATGTTCAACGTGCTCATCCTCTGTTCTTGATTTTGCAATCAAATCATCGACATATACTCCGATTTCCTTATGTATCATGTCATGAAACAGAGTAGTCATGGCCCTTTGATAGGTTGCCCCGACATTCTTCAAACCGAACGGCATTACCTTGTAACAAAAGGTACCCCATGGGGTAATGAACGAAGTTTTCTCCATGTATTTCGGCGCCATTTTGATCTGGTTATAGCCCGAGAATCCATCCATGAAGGAGAAAACTTTGAACTTTGCTGTGCTGTCTACCAGCATGTTATTGTGTGGTAAAGGAAAGTCGTCCTTTGGACTTGCCTTATTTAAATCTCTGTAATAAACACACATTCTGACCTTTCCGTCCTTTTTGGGAACGGGTACGATGTTGGCTAACCATTGAGGATATTCAGATGTAGCGAGGAAACCCGTGTCGATCTGTTTCTGTACCTCCTCCTTGATTTTGATGGCCATGTCCGGGTGAGTGCGTCTCAACCTTTGCTTTACTGGAGGACATTCCGATCTTAGCGGTAAGTGATGTTCCACGAGGCTGGTATCCAACCCTGGCATATCCTGATAGGACCAAGCGAACACATCGGGGAATTCTTTGAGAAGCTTTATCAAACCCTCTCTGGCAGTTGGACTGAGCAATGCTCCGATCCTGATTTCTTTTCTCTCTTTTTCTGAACCCAAGTTTACCGTTTCCAACGGCTCTTTGTGAGGTTCAATGGACCTTTCCTCTTGTCTGAGTAGTCGGGAGATCTCTTCTGGAATTTCGTTGTCATTTTCTTCTTCATCCTCGAATACCGGGAACTCAAAGTTGGAAGAAGGCATCGGATCGTATGTTTCAACGGGGTATAAAACAAGCAATCTGCATGACGTGATGATTCGTGTTTAGAAGAGATAGAGAAAATGCAAGTGTGTGCAGTGTATTGATTTTACTGCTTGTTTTTATGATTGAATTGTTTTTTAGGATTACCATTTTCTGAAAAAGCAAAAAGAGAAAATAGCAATTAATGCGGAAATTACAGAACGACGTTATTTTATTAATGAACAAGTCGAATCTTGAAACTACAGCCCTATAAAACAAAACTCTGTCGCTTTGGGCAAAGCGAAGAGGGAAATTTACAGAAAACGAGCCCTATCAAAACATCCGTTTCACCTGGGCAGGGTGAAAGGCTTAAAGATGGCAATTACTTTGACTGACGAACGACCTTCAGAACCTCGACGGCAACCCATTGGCGGCGAACTCCTCGGTGAATCACAAAGTCTGGCACCTTCCTTGATTTGTCTTCAGAAATGACGCTGATTTCTGGTGGAGCAGGATCATTGGAATCTGTCTCCCAGGCAGAATTATCGTAGGAGGATTCCTCTGTTGCATTTTGCATAGCATTTGTGCTCTCAGCTATATCTCCCCATCCAGTTGACTGGATATCTTCGAGCCTGATACGAGAGCTTTCGGGAGCAGTGTACTTGACCATATAGTCGTATTTTCCACTCGGTTATCCCAAAGTGTCCCAAACTTCTTTGGAACTGGAGAAGTCATCCCTCTCGATGACGTTGACCTCAGGAAAAGCATAGTTGATGAATTCTAGTCCTGCAAACGTTGCGAATTCATCTTCATGTTGAGTAGTTTCCGAATGACCTGAATGTTGATCCCATGACATGGTGGGGACACAGGTATTCTGTTCAATGACGCTCAGCTGAGTTTCATTACTCGGCTGACTTTCTTGCCCCAAGTTTCCTGGGTAAGGCTGCCACATTGGCAGGCCATCCATCGGGCCATAGTAATTGTGATCAAAGTTTTCTTTCATCAGAGTGTCTTCCTCTATTGAATTTGGCGGAGCACGGCATCCTTCCGGATCACAATCTCCGTAGATCATTTCGACATCTGATCTTGGTATAAATCTCGGACTTTCTATAGGAAAGCAAAAAGGCATAGGCACCTCTTCCTGAGACATATAGCCGTCCTTGTTAAGGTAGGACTTCCATTCTTCATCTGTGTCAGAGAGATCTTCCTCATTGATAGCATGAACTGTCTGAGACACTGGGTGAAGAAAACCTCCACCGTGGAAGAAGTTTTGAAAGGGATGAAGACTTTCATCGTTGGCGGCTGCCTGAGTACAGGTCGCCGAAAAACTAAGACCCTTCTTTGTTTTATTGTCAATAGGAATGACAAGCCGTCCCCATCCTGTCGTATCGGTACTCTTGACCACTTTGATAGCATCTTTGTATGAAGAAATTAAAGTTCCTTCTTCGGATTGATCGTTCTTGCTCACCGATAGTGCTTGGAACTGAGTTCCAATAACCTCCTCGGGTTCCACACAAGTAGATGATGATAAGTTGCTTACAAGCAAGGCTTGTTCCCCACAAACCGTGACAAGTTGATCGTCCTTGACGAACTTTAGCTTTTGGTGGAGGGTTGAAGTGACTGCTCCAGCCTGATGTATCCAAGGTCTTCCTAATAAACAACTGTACGTTGCCCGGATGTCCATGACCTGGAAAGTGATTTGGAAAGTGTGAGGACCAATTGTTATGGGAAGATCAACTTCGCCGATAACTGTTTTTCTGGACCCGTCGAATGCTTTGACGACGACCTCGCTGACTCTCATCGGAGGGCCCTTGAATGATAATTGCATCAAAGTGGACTTCGGCATAACATTAAGGGCTGACCCTGTGTCTACCAGTACGTTGGCTAAAGCATCGTCCTGGCAATTAATTGTAATGTTGAGCGCCATGTTATGACGGCGACCCTCTTCAGGTAATTCTTCATCACTAAATCCCAAATTGTTGCAGGAAGTGATGTTAGAGACAATACTATCGAACTGTCTGATTGTTACATCCTTTTCCACGAAGGCCTGCTCTAAGACTTTTTGTAGAGCCTCCCTATATGCTTCTGAACTGAGTAACAGTGATAATACTGAGATCTTTGAAGGAGTCTGTAACAGTTGATCAACAATGTTATATTCACTCCTTTGGATGAGCTTTAGCATCTCATCTTTGTCTTTTGAAAAATCGGGATTACTAGATTGACCGACTGGCGGATCAGGAATTTCTGCCTGAAGTTCCTTTTCTTTGTTGGATTCTCCAACCCCTCGGTTGAAGATTCGACCGCTCCGTGTTACACGACTGACGTATGCAATATTCACGACGGAGGGTAATGGAATTTCCTTTCCATTCTCAATTATTGTTGCACCGTATTTGTAAGGGATTGCCTTAGCTGATTCATACGGTAGTGGCCCCGGTAGATAGATGACTATGGGAACCTTCTGATTTTTCTGACCATCATAAGTAATCTCGATCCGTTCCTGGTTGGGAACTTTAGATTCGTCGAGTAGAGGAACGATGGCAAAAACATCCCTGATCTGGTGATGACCAGAGATCGTGACAACATCCTCAACTTGCTCGGCAAGGTAGTTCGGCGACCAAATGATGGGTCCTGAACCTGGATATGGATGAATTTCTCCATGATCGATCTGACCCTGAAGAGCTGCTCTCACAAGGTAACACCCTTGGTTACTTTCCAAACAGACGCTACAACTGTCATAGTTGTGTGGTGGCACCTGGCCACGCCCACTTTGAATACAATGTAACCTCACTAAGTTACCTTCCATTGATCGGACATCCTGACTTTGACGACGAGTAGGATTCCTGTTATTGATACTAATCTGCTGAGTATCTTCGTCCATGTAGATTGGCATCCACCAGTGATTTAAAAAGTGCTGAAGTGCCTCCTGGACAAGGGTACAACCTCGATCGTTTTCGTAACCCGCTTTACAGTTTTGATAGTCATGTGATATTAAGAATCTGAGTCGGACCTGCTCAGCATGTAACTCTACCAGGTTGGTATTCATCACGCGAATATCGAAGATCTGAACCATGTTGATTTGATAGGGATTCCTATCATGGTAGTCTTGGATCCATCCAAGATCCATCTGACGCTGGAGGGCCTCTTGTATGAAAGAGCATCCCTGTTTATTTACCGATCAAATCAGACAGGAACTATAATCGTGCCGCGGCAGATTATGATACTGGCTTTGCCTTGAGTGCATCACCACCAAGTTGACATTCATCACACGGATGTCGTGGTTTTGAATGACGTTAGAATTCGTAGAGACCATGTTAACTCCACGAACTCGGTGCTCCTGGATCCATCCAAGATCCATCTGTTCCTGTAGAGCTGCTTGCACTATAGAACATCCTTGGTTATCTTCAGAGCAGATATCACACTGGTGATAATCATGAGGTGGCACATGGCCATATCCACTCTGTCTACAATGCATCTTGACCAGATTGGTCCCCAATAAGAGTACATCGTGAACTTGATAGACATTGTTAGTCTCTTTCTCAATCAGATTGACTGCAGCTTTCTCGTGTTGAGGCAGCGGGTTCGTAAGAACATTAGGATTTGTATCTTTGAAAGATAAGAGCCCGCTCCTAACAAGCTTTTACACGTCGGATTTGAAATTGAGGCAAGTCTCAATGTTATGCCCTGAACCTCCTTGATGAAAATGACATGTTTGATCCGCTTTAAACCAAAAAGGTGGATTTTCCGGAACTGAAAGGGGAGACTTAGTATGAATGTGCCCCTTAGCCAGCAGTAACGGAAACAGTTCTAAGTACGTTACAGGTATAGGATCAAATCCTGGTGGCCGTGTTGTACGGTTGTTGTTATATGGAGGACGAGCCTGCTGAAGAGGCTGTTGTGTCCTTTGTTGGTCAGGTTGGCTCTGCGCAACCTGAGGTTGATACATAGGAACAGACGCGGGGCCAATAGTAGGAGTAACAGTTGCTACTGGCTGATAACGTCGCCTTTGCTTTTCGAGAGAGATATTCCCAATATCTTGCTCTTTTTTCTTAGGGAGAGCACTACCGTATTTTTTAGTACCGCTCGTTGATCTAGTGTCTTTTACCAAACGTCCTTCTCGGACGGCTTCCTCAAGACGTACACCCATGCCGACCATTTCGGTGAAATCACTGGGCGCACTGGCGACCATTCGGTCATAGTAAAATGAGCTTAAGGTCTTTAAGAAGATCTTTGTCATCTCTTTTTCCTCAAGAGGTGGACAAATTTGAGCGGCAATTTCACGCCACCTTTGAGCATACTCCTTAAAGGTTTCCTTTTCCTTTTGCGACATTGATCTGAGTTGATCTCTGTCGGGTGCCATGTCCAAACTGTACTTGTATTGTTGGACGAAGGCAGTACCAAGATCTCTGAATGTACTGATCGTAGTATAGTTTAAACCCATGTACCATTTGAGTGCGGCACCGGTTAAACTATCATGGAAGTAGTGAATCAGCAGGTCCTGATTCTCCGTCTGGGCTGGCATCCGCCGAGCGTACATCACCAGATGGCTCTGAGGGCAAGAGTTACCCTTGTATTTTTCAAAGTCGGGCACTTGGAACTTGTGCGGGAATTTCATGTTTGGGACCAAGCAGAGGTCTGCGGCGTCCTTTCCAAATAGATCCTGACCGCGAATGGCTTGCAGCTCTTTCTGCATTTCCAAGAACTGTTCCTGGAATTAATCCATTCTGTCAAACATAGTTTCCTTCTTATCAAAAGGTGTTGGTGGAATCTGTCCTTCCGGGACAGTGTGCACCACAGGGGGTGGTACCGTGACTACGGCAATAAGTCTTGGTGCCTCCCGAAGTTTGTAACCTTCAGGAGTCTTGAGTATGCCCCTGGCATCTTCGCTTTCCCGAAGTTTGTAACCTTCAGGCCCAGCGGCTTCTGTTGCGATTCCCTGATCTTCAGTGATCGGCGGAACATATCCTTCCGGGATATAGTTAACAGGCATGCCCCAAGGACGATCTTTCGGCATCTGATACCTAGGATCATACTTTTCTATGATGGGCGTTGAGGTGATCTCTGAGATCACAGTTCTTTGTAGCTGAGCTTCCGCCATGGCTTGCATGTCGTTACGAAGCTTTCTCATATCCTCTCTCAGAGCGTCGATCTCTTCTTTCAACTCTCTGTTTTCTTCCTCAAGATCATCCATCTTTTTCTAATGATTGGCCCGAGTATTGTACGAATGAGACAGTTTGACTCTAGAATCGAGACACAAACGTGAGATTCGTAGGTAAGGAGAATACGCGATGTGAGAATGATGAATGCAATGATTATATTAATTGTTGTTTTTTGGTTTAATCAAAATAAACTTCGACAATTAGATTGCAAATATCAAATAGTGGGGAAACCCCTTTTTATTGAATTCCAAAGGATTACAGAAGTGGAAATACAGTAGATTACAAAGTGCAGAAACAGAAACCTAAATTAATGGGTCCCGAGTCCTCTTCTTTGACCCGAGCGCTTGGGTCATTGCCGGGTTGACATTCCTTTGCCAAGTGAAAGGAGCGAGCAAATTCCTTTGGTCACCTTGATTCTCTACAGCATGCTGCTCCAAAATTTCAATCAGAGCATCTTTCTCTTTTAGTAGTTGCTGTATTTGGATACACTCTACGTCGAGGGTGCGGTACTTGTTCTTCCAAGATCTTCTTTCCTTTTGAACTTTGTTGAGAGTAACCTGAAGCCTTTCAGTTTCCGTCATGAAGTACGTGACAGATTCCCTCGGCGGAAGAATTCCGTAATGAGGATAAGGCATCTTTAGCTTGAGAGCTCTAGTTTGTACCTAGTGGAGATAAGGCTCCACCGAGACACAGTCCAGTTTTCCCAGAGACTCTCGTCCTTTCTTATGAACATGTTTCCAAGCTTGCACTATTTCCATCTTTAGTGCTCTGTCGTTTTCTCCTTCCTTGAAGAAAAGACCTTCCAGATGAACACCCAGTGGGATGTGTCTCATCGGGTATCCAAATTGACGAAAAACCAATATCGGATGATAGTTGATTCCTCCTTTAGTTCCTATGAGGGGTACGCTGGGGAAGTTTCCACAACGGTCAATGATTCTGATTCCCTCATAAATCCTATTACACCAATCTATATCAGAGTTGGTGAGAGACATGATCTTCTGCGACCAACGTAAGACACTCTTGCAATCCCAAAAAGCAGCAGACTTGGGCAAGTGAGAGATAAACCACTTATAAAGCAAAAGTACACAGCATGTGATCTCCTCTCCGCTGTACAAATTTCCTAAGTGTACAGAATGATACGCATCTGCGAGCAAAGTCGGCACAGGGTTTCCAATGAGAAAAACCTTAATAGCGTTGATATCGACGAAGTTATTGATGTTGGGAAACAAAAATAATCCGTAGGTGAGCAAGACAAAGATGCTTTCAAAAGCAGTCATGTTCCCTATACTAGCAAAGTATAGAGCTTTCTTTGTCAAGAACTGGGCTGGCAAACCTTGGATGCCACCCTTAGTGGTCATGTGAGTCCTGACCTCAGACTCGTCCAAATGAATTGCTATTGCAATAGTCTGATTCTTTGGAATTTCTTCCAGTCCAGAAAATGGAGCTCGATCAGTGATATGTAAATCAGTCAGATGAGAATACTCCTCCAGCGTTGGTGATAGCTGGTAATCCGGGAATGTGAAACAATGATAAACCGGATCGTAGAATTGAATGAGCGCGTCCATGATTCCCTTAATCACATGGACTCTTAACAGTGGTAGCAAACCTCCGTGCTTGGCTCTAAAAGCCTCTGGGTTAACGATCATCCTTGCTAACCTTCTCAAATCCCCTAGTTTTGGAACCTTGAAGGTATACTGGTGAGTTCTCCTTCTACCGAAATCCATTAGTGCAATCTTTTTCTCTGATATTTGCAATCACAGTATTAGTTTAATTTGAAAAACAGAGAGACTAGAAGAGATGTTTTTTGAATGTTTTAATGTTTTATTAAATGAATGCATGAATGCAGCACACAAAAACATAGAAAAAACATGGGGTCAGAGGATCGTTGTCATGAAGTCAAGGCTCTACCCATCCCCAAAGGTTTATACTAGGGTGATTTTTGTACATGTACTCATTATCATCAGCTCCTCCCAAGAAGGCAGACAACAAGCGGATCGCCAGCGAGTTGTGTGCAATCTTAGAGTAAGTGCCATTCACCGAGAATAGATCACTAGCCTCAAATGAGGGTAGTATCGCGTAACAACTATTTCCGATAGCTTCCGCACTACGAAAAAGGTTGGCTTTTCTTAAGTGTATACTCAATCTCACCACATGCGGCATCACACGCATTCCCAGTAGCAGAAAAATAAACACGTATAGAAATTAGGAAAAGCAGTATATATATTTGTCCTAATAATCCTAGACTTATAAAGCTATGATTCTTAAGTTCCTGACAGAAATGGGTTCCCCGGCGGAAGCCCCAACCTGTGGTTCCCTGCCTAAGAGATGGACCAGCATAGGTCAATCTTTCTCTTCAGCAGAGTTCCCATTTTCCGTAGAAAACGGGGATGATGCCCTAAGGCAGAAAAGGAGACTCCCCAGCAGAGTCGCCATTTACAAGGAAAACAGAAAGAAAGAAAGATCGGCCCCACGGTGGGCGCCACTTTTCTGTAGCGAGCGATTTTGGACGCGGTTCTTAAGCGTTGGTCGCTCTCTGCGGTTTGAGCTTTAAACTACAGGTCGATTCATTTTTTATCCTATTTTGAGCTGAATAAGGAAGGGAAATAGATGTCTCCAATTAACCCTGCTTGCATATTGAGTTTAAACAGCGGTCTGTTAAGTTACGGATGCTATCAATGTGGGGGGGGCCTTTGTACTGGTTATTCGTATTTCGCCAATACAGGTTATTTCTTTCTAGGGCTTGGGCAAAAGGTTTCTGGTGGGGAATAAGGATTAGGATGTTAGGACTGGTGCTTTTGAGATACTGCTTTTGATTGATGGAGATATGGGATTTGGGTTTTTTGTTGATTGCGCTCGCTAAGATCTTTTCTTTCGATCTTATGCCTACGTATTCCCGTTTACCGAAACAGGGAAATCAGAGCGTTCGTAGTTCCTCCTATTCTATGGGAGGAAATGGGTGTTTTTGGTGTCTTGTTCAAAGCCCAAGACGTGAAGCGAAAGGTGATTTGTATCTTGTTCAAAGCCCAAGATGTGAAGCTAAAAGGTCTATTTGTGTCTTATTCAAAGCCCAAGACGTGAAGCTGAAAGACCTCGACTTTAGAGAGAATTTGTCATCTCTAAAGAGGGGAGAAGGAGAATTACTTTAACTGGGATACGCGGATCCGAGCAATGCCATAATTTCCGAAGAAAGGGTTTTAACCTGAAGGAGAAGACTTTAACTCAGTGTAGAGCAATGGCATCTTTCCTTAGGAATTTCTCATGCTAAAAGAGGGACAGTGGCATGGATGTAGATGATCCAGAGGCTTGCCGCTTACAGCGATTAGATGAAGGAAAAGGAGTTGTTGATGTTTGTGTACTGTGAACGAGGCACAACTTTGATGCTAAAAGGTTGATTGGATCAACCAGTGGTTTTCTTATACAAAGCCTAAGAGGAGGCTAATTTACGCTAGGAAAATCATTATACAAAGCCTAAGAGGAGGCTATTTTGTGTCTCGTACAAAGCCCGAGAGAGAGAGGCTAAAAGTTTTGACCCAGTGGGGCATATCGTTATACAAAGCCTAAGAGGAGGCTAGCAAAGAGTTGACTCAGTTGGAGAATCTTTTATACTCAGTAAGAGAGTGTTTTTGTATCTCGTACAAAGCCCGAGAGAGAGGCGAAAAGGTTGTTTTGACTCCACTGGGGAGAATTTTGGTCTCTCGTACGAAGCCCGAGATGGAGGCTATTGTAACTGTTTCAGTTGAGTGACAGATCCAATATACTGATTTAAAAGAGAAAATCAGTTCTTATATGAGCAACACTGTACTCAGGGATTTAATTTGAGGATCAGGGATATTTCCTTCTCTTTGCGGAAACGGGAAATCCAAAGGGTATTGAGACTGTCCGAGTCTGCGGGTTTCCTTCCTATTTAATGAAGGGTGCTTGAGAATGTCTTTGAGACTCAAGGAAGTTAGACTGTCCAAGTCTAGAGTTTTATTTTTTGTACTATGCTTCGAGAAACAGTAGTAGACTCTATGAAAGGACTGTTCTATGAGGATGACTAGGTTCTGTTCCTATACCTCTAGGAGGTCGTCAGGACAATTTGTACGAAGCCCAAGAGGAGGCTGGAAACTTTTAAGAAGCCGACGGGTCCTTGTACGAAGCCCAAGAGGAGGCTATCATTCCCGAAGGAAGAGATCATTATACGAAGCCTAAGAGGAGGCTGTGAATACTTCTAAGAAGCCGTAGTGTCCTTGAATAATGCCCAAGAGGAGGCCGATGCTTTTAAGAAGCCCGTGGGTCTATCATCTCCTTGCCATTAGGAGAGATAACTCTTTTAAAGATGAAAACCACTGGTAAACGTGCGAGGTTTACTATCCAGCGACTTTTAACTTTTAAAGAGGGTTCCTTAGTTAAGGTCCAAGATTATGACCGTAGTGGGTACCCAAACCCCGAGACATTCAAGGCAAGCTATCCACAAGGAATAGATCAAGTCAGGAAAGTTCGAGAATTGGGAAGAAACTCAAAGATGCCATTCACGGAGAATACATTCATCTTGGGGAGTAGAGCTTCTTGACGATTCCTAAGGAGGACAGCCGAAGAGAAGACTGTATCTGGTGCTCCTATTGGGGATCTAGGCGTCTATTTCTACGAATAAGTGAAACGGCGTCACCTAGTTCTAGACGTAGTTGCCAGGGAAACTCGAAATATCTATCCTATTATTACACAGTAGATATGAGTTTATGAAAGGAGACTTACAGTGAGCAGCCCCACAATACAGTTTATAATATGAAAGCAGTAAATGAAAGCGATAACCACTTACTCGGTTGTAGTGCTTCCATGCTGTTTGGTTAGTTGTTCAACAAAGAAAGATTAAAAACAACAGTATATTCAAAATCAAAGGAGAAAGTGCTTTGAAAAAGAAAGATTTGGGGCTTACAGCTCAAGGAGAGGCCCAGGGTTTTATCAGTGAGCGCACTATTTGATTTTGTACAGAGGGACTTATACAAGTGACTGGGGCCCAAAAAGGTTTTCTGTACAAAGGGATGGGTCTTACACTCTCTCAAGAGGCCCAAAAAGGTTTAAAGAAAAGAAAGGGGCTTATAACACGAGGGTAGGCCCAAATGATTTTTCGTTTAAAATGGCGATCGCGCCGAGGTTTTCTTTTAACGCAGAGGGACTTATACAATAAGTGAGGCCCAAAATGTTTTGGTTAAAAGGGGATTGGGTCTTACACTCTAATAGAGGCCCAAAGTGTTTTAAAGAAAAATAAATGGGTCTTACTACTCGAGGGTAGGCCCAGATGGTTTTTAAACGGGCGACGATCACGCCGTTTACTTGTACAGAGGGACTTATACAATGAGTGAGGCCCAAAAAGTTTTTGTACAAAGGGGATGGGTCTTACACTCTCTCAAGAGGCCCAAAAAGTTTTGAAGAAAAATAAATGGGTCTTACTACTCGAGGGTAGGCCCAGATGGTTTTTGAAAAGGCGCCGATCGCGCCGTTTGTTTTTTGACGGTATCGGGACTTATACAATAAGTGAGGCTCAAAGATGATTTGGTCAAAAAAAGGATTGGGTCTTACACTCTAATAGAGGCCCAAAGTGTTTTGAAAATGATTTATGAGGGTTGCAAATCCAAAACCCTAATTTGTTTTCAAAAATGTATTTAATTAAATAAAAATTCAATTAAAATGATCAAAAATTGTTTAACACATGGAAAACAAATTGTGATCTTGGATTAATGCTTCAAAAATTAAGTATTGACCTACAAAATAATTAGAAAGCATTAAAAGTTGCAAAATCAATGTAGAAAAAATATTTAAAATGTCAAAAACAATTAAAATATTAATTCTTTACAAAAATATCAATTATATGAAATAAATAATATTTTTGGGATTTTTTGATAAAATAAAATAATTTAACATTTTTGTGAATTATTAAAAAAAGAATCAACTCAAAATCATTAAAACTCAGAGAGAAATTAATTTTTGAATCAATTAAACAAAAATCACAAAATTCAAATATTTGAAAATCTGAAAATGGCGCCAAGAACACAAGCAAGAACACGCGCGTTTTCTGGGTTTCTCAGATTTGCATTTTCTATCCAATCTCCATGAATACGTAATCATATCATGCAATCCACATATCATTATGCTCGTCTCAACCTCACGATCATGTCTATGTACTTTAATTTCATTTAAATTAAACATACAACAAGAAATCACGAAGAAACCTCAAGAACCCTAATTTCTGCATGAAGGCTAGGATTTTTGATACACGATTCAAACAATGCAATTAATTGAGGGAAAACATTCCATGCATGATTATGAACATATGGCCAAATTATTGTGTGAGGAAATATGCATAGATTGGGAGATGACCAAGTTTAGGCTTACCTCCAAGTCGTGACAGCAAGTTCAAAGTGATTTTTGATTTGGAGGTGTTACAGATGAGTTGTGATAATCTGGACAGCTTCCCTACACCATATGGAGTGTGTTTGAACACTTGGATTGAATTGAAATGGACTGGATCAGTTTATGGCATCTCAGCTGCAACTTCACTTCAAACTTGTGTGGATGGCAAGTGATTTTGTGAAATTGATGTTTCAGAAGTTATGTGAGTGTTTGATCAGCTCATATGTGATGTATGTGAGGTGTGTGAGTGATTGGTTTGTGCAGAATTGCTCTCAAACTCAAAACCCGATAGCTACCTTGCTAAGAAAGGCATTTTTGCCAAGAGAAAGAGATTTTGAGGAAAGCATCTGTTAGATGGCTTTAGTGTACTTAAACTGACCACAATTGAGCTCTATTTATAGTAGAGCAAGTTTGTTTTGCAAGGAATAGTGCATGGCAGCTGGTAAGTAGGTTTCCTCAATGTTGGCCAATGGGAATGAAAGTCTCCTCTAGCCATTGACTAGAGGTTAGGGCACAGAGCTTTGGTCCCCTTGGTCTTGGATAAGTCTTGACTGATTTCAGATGAGAATGGCTCAGTCCATGCCACCTTGATGGTTCCATTGAATGCCTCATTCCAAATTTGAAGTCTTGTCCCTATTTTGACAACTCTAGGTTCAACATGTTATTCTTTGTTCCTTGGACCTTGGAGGCTTGGCTCAGTGATTGTCCCCTTTGGATTCAATCCTATGAGGTGTCCAAGTGGATTGGAGCAATTGAAATTGGCTGATTTTGGCAAATCGAGAAAAAGTGCAAATTCTGCCTTGCTTTGACAGATTTCAGCAAGGTAACTTGACAATGTTGTATCTCATGATGTAGGTTGAATTTGGCAATGTTCTTGGCCATTTTGGAAAGCTCTTACATGATACAACAACTGTTTTAACAAGTTTGGTTTTGATCTCTTTTGATTCCAAGTGAAAAATCCCCCTACATTTGGCAAAAAGTGAAGGCAAATTCTGACTTAGTGAAAATTTCACTAAGTGATGGAAAAAGTGACATTTTCACTTTTCAGCCACTTTGATCACTCCATAACTCAAAATCCTTAATGAATTGGAATAACTTGTAGTTGAAGTTTTTGTAGGTGATAATGAGGGCTACAAATCCATCTTTGGATGAGAAAAAATGGCCTTGTGGTTTAGGAGTTATGGTCCTCCAAAGTTGGTACCTTTGCCACTTTATTTTTAACTTAGAAAAATTTCTAAGTTTTATGGTTACCCCTTTTACAAGTTATCTCACTTTTCTTGATTTTTCTTGATGAATGATGATTCAAATCATACATTAACATCATTTTAGGGTTAAAAATCCATTTTGGTGAAAAATCTCAAAAAGTCAAAGTTGACTTTTGTGCACAGTTGACTTTTTATCAGATGAATTCCAAACTGTGCAATTCTTCAGGAAATCATGTCCTTGACCTAAATCAAACTTGATGGACATGTTCCATGGGTGTCATAGGGTATATTCAATCATGTATTAGGGTTGGGGAGCATGTCTTGGTCAAAAGTCAAAGTTACAGTTGACTTTTCCCTTAAAACCCTAATTGTGGTGCAGATGAAAATGAGACTTGTTGCTCAAGCTTCTTGGATCAATCCATTGTTCTAAATGGATCAATATGGTATATTAGAGACCCTCAAATCATCTCTTGAGGTCTTGGCTCATGGTTTGTCCCAAAAGTCAACTTAGGGGTGAATTAGGTCAAGAAACCCTAATTCCTGATTTTTTATGAATGCATCCCCTGAGGCAAAATTGACTTGATGCATGGGTTCATGAGGTTCCATGAAGCATATTAGGTCATGTTTTGGATCATTGCCTTGTGCCCAGATGAAAATTTCCATCTGGAGGCCCTGGTCGACCAAAACCCTAATTTGCTGACACTGTCGATCTTGAGACTTGATCCACCTAGAAGGGAGCATCCTTGTGCTTAATCCTTGAAGTGGGAGTCCTTTTTGATCCATTGTGGATGTTTAAAAGATTAGACAAGTTGAAGATCATGTCATTTCTTGATTGATCCTTTGTCTAAGCACTCAGAGAGGGCTTGAAACCCTAATTTTGATTGTATTGGATGTTCACCCATCTTTGGGGAGACTGATAAAGCATGATGGTTCATCCATATTGTGATGATGATTTTCACAATAATGGGAAATCTAAGTGGTCAAAATTTGGGGTATTACAGCCTGCAACACCTGAGCTAGAATGTTAGCCGTTCCCTAAAAACACAAACAAAGCGACCCTCGTTGAGGGGAACTACGTCGCTCTGATTCTCATGTTCCCGATGAGATACGTAGGCAGTGGGGTAGGGCCCATTCGAGCACTTCTTTTATTTTCCCTACATTTGCTTCTTCGTTCTTTTTCGTTCCTGTTCCTTTCCCTTTCTAGTAGCAGTGGAGCTCCAGATGACGACACCCTTTGATTGAGACAAGCAAGCATGGATCCCATCAGGTACGATGGACGCGTGGGGGTGCTAATACCTTCCCTTCGCGTAACTGACTACCGAACCCAGTTCTCTTGGTCGCAAAACCATGCTCTTTCCTTTCCCTTCAGGTTTATGCGATGTTTCCTTTCCCTCTCTTGGGATAAATACACATTGTTGGCGACTCTGTTTCGGTGCCACTTTCGCGTTTGTACTAGGATGAAAATCCCGGGAGCGACAGTTATGCCAGAGTGTTAGACTCTAACAATCCTTTTCATTCAAGATTGATTGTAAAATTCTTTGTTGGACAATGAACATTGATAGTGATCAATGGTTCAAGAGTTGCGCCAAGATGCTAGATCTCGACGGCTCTTATTCATCCAAGTTGAAATGAAAAATATTTGATGGACGATGAACTCTTGAAGATAATCAATTGTACGAAGAGTTGTGCCAAGATGCTAGATCTTGACGGCTCTTATTCGTCCAAGTTATGATTAAGATTATTTTGAAGACAACAAGCTTTAGATGATAAAAAAGCTCAAGAGGGTTATGTCAAGATGCTAGATCTTAACCGTCCTTATTTGTCCGAATTGATATGAAAGTTATTTGATGGACGACGAACACTTGACGAAAATCAATTGTTCGAAGAGTTGTGCCAAGATGCTAGATCTTGACGGCTCTTATTCGTCCAAGTCGAGACTTAAAGTTATTTATCAGACAACGAACATTTGATGAAAGTCAATTGTTCAAAGAGTTGTGCCAAGATGCTAGATCTTGACGGCTCTTATTCGTCCGAGTTAATAAAAATTGTTCATAAAATGGAAATTGAAATGGTCTCGTCTTAATCAAAATTTAATCGAGAAATCGATAATCTATGATATTCGACTTTCATTGACCAAAAAATAGAAAATGAAATATGACCTCATATTTATCAAGATTTTTAGTGATTTGAATAAAATCAACCAATCAAGATTTTGGTAATATCATTGGCCCTAAATATAATAAAAAAAAAAATCTTATAGGTAATTTAAAATCAAAATGGAAATGGAAATCCTCAAATGACACCTTGAACAAAAGACTTTGTAAATGTAAATTCAAACAGAAACAACCAAAATGTTATAATAATAAAGAGTGAGTGAAATAAATGAAAATAAAAATTATTAAAATCAATTTGAAACATCCTTTTTTTTTATTTTTTTTTTAACTTTTGAAAAATAAAACAAAAGAAAATAAAGAAGACGGATGGGCCAGACGCAAGGAAATGAGTGGAAGTGGGGGAAGCCCATTCGTGGGCGGTGATTTGCTTATAGGAGACAGGTTATGTCTCTCCTTGACCCGGTTTTGCTACAAAAGGTGAAAAACCAAGGAATCCTAAGATTCCAAGCAGCCATTTCCTTTTCTCAGAACATGATTATCACTCATTCTTCTCTCTAAGAAAAATCAAATACTCTCAACGTGGTACCAAACTTCTTCTTCTTTCGAATCTCTATGTTCTGGGTTTTTGGTTGGTGAATCGTCGTCGGCGACAGAAAGGATGGTGTCACGCGGAACAGTGTCGGCCAAGGGAGGACATTTTTTGTTGCGGATTCGCGGCGGAGATAAGGGTTGGTCGGTGCAGTCACGACTGTTGTTGTATGTGTTATGGTTTCAACGGTGGTGAGTTTGAGATTGTGTTGCTCAGTTGTGGTTTGTATTGAAACGAGGTTGAAGTTAAGGCGGTACAGTGCGCGATCGGAGGAAAAAGAATACTGAGCGGTGGTTAGAGTAAGTTGGAGATGGGAGATTTAAGGGTATGATGTAGTTGTCACAGAAAGTGTTGTGTGTAGTGTGATGGTGGTTTACGATGAAGGTCTGAAAATGAAAGAGAGTCTTTTTGGAATTTGGATTTAGGTTGTTGATTTGATGAAGGTGGAGGGTTAAGAAACAGGGGTGATGATGATTCGTGTGGATGAAGTTTTGTTGAGAGAGGAGAGATCTAAACCAAACGAAGTCAAAATTCCACTCCCATATGGTAGGGTGCGCGTGGCTGGTTTTATGAAGTTTTTTCCTTCTGAAAGTGGTATGAGAAGATCCCCCTTATGGAGTTTTTTGAAGGATGGTTTTAAAGTGTCTCAAGGGAGAGTTTTGAAGGTTGTTTCCAGCCTTTTTTTTTTAAATGAAAGAGGAAATAGTCTAATTTATATCAGAGGAAAATGGTGTTTATTTTCATTTCTCCCTTTTGCCGTTCCTCTCCTCCTCCTTTTTAACATGAAATCAAACTTCTTCCTTTTTTTGTATTCAAGTCCCATCCCTTTCATATTGCTGGAGATATTGCTGGCACTTTAGAGTATTGGGTATCATAATGTTGAAGTGTCACTGTTGCTTGGTCTGTAGCGTGCAGAGCTTTCTTGGAACAGGTTTGGCATGTTGGCTGAATTCATGGCAGGTTTAGAGGTTGAACAAGCTGGCATAAGCTTTTGGAGGCTTGTATGAGAAGCTGGCGCGGAGGTACGGATTAAAGCAAGGCTATGGTGCATCAGTGTTGCAGAGTGCAACTTGTTTACATGATTTTGGCAAAGTGTGTGTGAAGCAGTGTGGGGATAGTAGCAGAGGAGCGTGGGATGCTTGTTGTTCAAGTTGAAAAGTCAAAGAAGCGAATTTGGTCCATTGTGCTATTTTTGTGCTTTTTTGAATTTGTTATAATAACAATAAAGATAACAACAATAATAAATATCAGCAATAATAATAATAAATAATAAACAAAGTTAAAAATGAAATGAAAACTAATTAAAACTAAACTTAAATTAGAATTAATATAAAAGCTAAACTTAAAATTAAAATTAAATGAAAATTCAAAAGTAAAGTTATGGTTAAAGATAAACTAATTAAAAAAAAAACTATATAAAAGATGAGCTAATATTCTAATTAAGATAACTAAATTCCATATAAATATAGGACAAATTTAAAGTGGAATGACAAAAATTGACAAAAAGCGCATGATATGAGATGTTTAACTGAAAATGTGAAAAGACCGACTTATGATGGTATGACAAAAGGCAACAAATCTGAGGGTAAAATTTGGGGTACAACAGTTGCCCCTATTTAAATATCCTCACCGGATGACATGAGGGATGATAATCCTCATGAAATCATGGTGGACGGTATTTAAATATAGATAACCGAAAATTTTTCCCTCAGATGCACTGACATGCAATGAACTCTAGTATGATGAAAATGATGGAATGACAAATGGAAAATGCATACAAAAACGAACGCAGACAGGGACAAAGTCCACACAATGAGCAATCACTCACTGGGGATGACAACAACACTGGGGGAAGCTGAAACAAACCGAGGAAAAATCTAAGTTGATGAAGCAACTGGTGCAGGCGTGACCTGCTGACACTTAGAAAGAAGAGATAACACAAGATCCTCAATGGAAGTAGAACCGGAAAGACGGTCTCCACTGGGGAATCAGAAAACAAAGACTCAATCTGGAAGAACATCAGAAAGAGAGAGGCACATCCGAGAAGACATCAGATGCAAAGAAACCAGTCATCCAATAATGGCTTTGAATGAAAGGTAAACTCACGATATCTGAGACGGCATCAGATAGACGTGAGAAAGGTAAGGATCCAAGACAACGTTGGATAAAGAAACCAAAGTATTCAAGACAGCATTGAACGAATGGTATAAATCACGATATCTGAGACGGCATCAGATAGACGTGAGAAAGGTAAGGATCCAAGACAGCATTGGATAAAGAAACCAAAGTATTCAAGACAGCATTGAACGAATGGTAGAAATCACGATATCTGAGACGGCATCAGATAGATGTGAGAAAGGTTAGGATCCAAGACAGCATTGGATAAGAAACTAAAGTATTCAAGACAACATTGAACGAATGGTATAAATCACGATATCTGAGACGACATCAGATAGACATGAGAAAGGTAAGGATCCAAGACAGCATTGGATAAAGAAACCAAAGTATTCAAGACAACATTGAATGAATGGTATAAATCACGATATCTGAGACGGCATCAGATAGATGTGAGAAAGGTTAGGATCCAAGACAGCATTGGATAAAGAAACCAAAGTATTCAAGACAACATTGAACGAATGGTATAAATCACGATATCTGAGACGACATCAGATAGACATGAGAAAGGTAAGGATCCAAGACAGCATTGGATAAAGAAACCAAAGTATTCAAGACAACATTGAATGAATGGTATAAATCACGATATCTGAGACGGCATCAGATAGACGTGAGAAAGGTAAGGATCCAAGACAGCATTGGATAAAAAGAAAGAACAACGTCCAAGAAAGCATTGAACAAAGAAATACCCAAGAAAGCATTGGATACAAGGAAAGAACAACGTTCAAGAAAGCATTGAACAAAGAAATACCCAAGAAAGCATTGGATACGACGGTAAATCACAATACCTGAGAAAGTATCAGAAAAACGTGAGAAAGGTAGAGATCCAAGAAAGCATTGGATGAAAAGAATCACGAAATCCAAGAAAGCATTGGATGAATGTGAGCAAAGAGATACCCAAGAAAGCATTGGATAGAAGGAATCACAGTATTCAAGACAGCATTGAATGAATGTGAACAAAGATATACCCAAGAAAGCATTGGATACAAAGAAATAACAACGTCCAAGAAAGCATTGAACAAAGATATACCCAAGAAAGCATTGGATAAGAGGATAGAACTTTCAGGAATGGCACTGAAAGTAAAGGTAAATCACTATATTCAAGAATGGCCTCAAATGATAGTGAGAAAGACATCCAGGAATGGCACTGAATGCAAAGGAGAAAGCTCATCCAGGAATGGCACTAAATGAACAGATAAGACTTTCAGGAATGACACTGAAAGGTATCTAAGCAAATTTGATGAGGATTATTGAAGAGAGACAAAACTTCTAGGAATAGCACTGGGAGAAACAAGAGGAATAAGACATCCAGGAATGGCACTGGAGAGAAAAAGAGACAGAAATCCAGGAATGGCACTGGAGTAAAGGAATATAAATATCCAGGAATAGCACTGGAATGAAAGGATAGGTAACATTTTGGTAGGCGCCAAGTAAGTTGGACTTTGACCACAAGGTAAGACGCGGATAACGACACGACCTCGGGAGAAATGCAAATGAGGATGAAACACTCATGCTATGCATATGTATATGAATTATGCAGATGATATATGATCAAATGCAAATGCAGGTGCAGATGCTGATGTCGACGACACAACACGACTCTTTTGTGGAGAAGACACGACTGGAAGACTGATTCCTCAACACGGAGATCACTGCCGTTTTGCTTGGGACTAGGGATGCTACTGCTGAACACATCTCTACCATACTGATTAACTGTATCAAGTTGATCCTTGTAGGAAGGATGAAGATCTGCTTGGGGATTCTTCAGGTAAACTGCCCCAGACTAGCTGATTATTGTAGATGAGCTGATCATTGCTTCAGCTTGATTGATTCTGGAAATGACCGTTTCATGGTGCTCTTAGAAAGCTTGCCCCAGTCTTAGTCTTGAAAGATGATTGTTTTACTGTACACCAGGAAGGCTTGCCCCAGTCTGAGTCTTGAAAGGTTTTCTGGATAACCCAAATCTGAGAAGTCGCCATTAAACCATAAATCTTGAACTGATTCTCAACAGGATATGGAAGGAACTTGCCCCTGATTGGATCACTGACCAAGGTTCTTAATTGTTTGAAAATTCTTTGAGAGGAAAGCCAGTTTGCAAACAAAAGTACTTGTACAAACATGGTAAATGCAAAATTCAGGCAACTTTTGAAATCAATCATTTTTGAAAGAGGCAAAGTATATGAGTCAATGGTCAGAACACGGTGGTTCAAGACATTAAAGTGAAAAGTTTAAGCAAAGGGTGTAATGCCCAAAATAGATGATCTGCAAAGATCTTTTGGAGTCAGTTTACGCAACCTTGCTGTAGTATGCTTTCAAAATAACCTTGCTTCAATTAGGTCTTTTGAGGGTTATAACGTGGCCTGGTTCACGGTTTAAGAGTCAAAGGATAAAGGCTCAAAGTTTATTTGTACCCCCCCCCCCCCCCCAATCTACGTGATGAACTCCAGTCCTATGCTCAGCTAACTCAAATTATGCACTCAGGTTCCCATAGGTTAGGAATTGCACTGATGACAGTAATGATGATGGTTCAAAATTCAATGGACTTGAGATGGCAGTCACTGCTTTCTTACTGAACTGTTTGCCATTGAGGACTTTCAGGATAAAGGATTTAAAGATTTCTTCCTTTGGTTGTCATACAAACTTTTCTTTCTTTTCTTTCTTTTCTTTTTTTTTTAGTGACTGTCTGGCTTAAGGATTACGACAAACCATCGTTGGCGTTCGACTTGAAGGACATCTTCGACAGTTGCTTGTTGTGTGCGAAGGAAAATTTGTGAATACACCCTTTTGTTGAAAGGCATCTCGCATGAAACTCTTGTATTTGAATGCATAATCAAGTTAACTGAGAACTACCCTGCCCCAGTTTAAGATTGCGGGTTTTTATTTGTAAAGAAAGGAAACTCCTACTTCTAGGCTCGAAGGGGTTAAAGAGGGGTTAACTTCCTTATTTCTCCAGTGTTTGGGGAATTGAAACAATGCCTTACATCGTCAGCAAAGTTTTGATTTGAAAGCATACCAACAGCAATTTGGGTATGACGTTTTCATCATCCTTCCCCCAATCTTTGCATAATCAAAAGAAAGTGGACAAGAGAATTTTTTTATTTTTCATGAAAGGGAAAGCATTAAGAAGTAAATAGCAAACACAAATGAATCGAATCAAAAAGTTGCAAATGCTTATTTCATTAACATGAAAGTACGAACATAATTTCGAAGCAAACAACTAGTACAAAACAATGGAAAATGCAAACAATAAGAAACATGGCCTAGTGACTAGTCAACATGGATGAGCTGACTTGTCTTCGGAAAGTAGCTGAGCTGAAGTCGACTGAAGCTTCACTTGCCCTGGCAGAGGGTTGTTCTGACATTCTGCGTCTGAAATTAGCTCTAGTCCTATGTCGGTGTCAAGGAATCGGCTTGACGACTGACAGAAAACATTGGAGGATAGAGACAACTGGAGATAAGTTGCTGGACAGACTAGATGTATGCAACGAACCATGCAAAGGATGCAAATGATATGCAATGTCATGCAGTACAGGATACAGAAAGAAAATGCAATGTAGATATGGTTAGGATCTAAGATAACACGAATAGGTCAGAACATCCTATTAGGTAGGTCTCCCTATAATGGATAGTTCTAGATTATCTACCCATAAACCCACTCACAGGATATTTTTTAGGTTTTTGATAAGGTTTCAGAGTCACGGACCTTAGTCATATCAACGTTATGCAACGGGTTGGCCATTTTACAACGAGAGTGACGAAAAAGGTCTATTCTGATCGGGGTTTTCATATTGGTTGGAGCAAGGAGATATCCTTGAGTCCAATATTACGCAACCACCAAAATAGCACTGGTTCTAAATGGGGACCTAGAGTCACGGACCCTTCATGAATCAACGTCATGCAATAGGCAAGCTGTTTTATAACGAGATCTACAAATAGGTCTACTCTAGAGGAGCCTTCATGTTAGCTGCTACAAGGAGCTTGCCCTCGTAGTCTAACACTACTAACTACCAAATCTAAACCTATGTTTTCCCTCTGCTTTTTCCAAAACTCGGGCGTAGAGCTTTATTCAAGATATCAGATACCCAAAGCCCACACATGGATATACAGAGATATATATGTAAAGCAAGAGAAATAAAACATATAATCAAAGAAGAAAGAGAAACAAACAAAGCTAAACACACATACAAAAACCTAACTAAACTAGGCTTGACTCACTTAGGGATGGGAAAGTCTTGTCTCCCCAGCAGAGTCGCCATCTGTCGTACCTCGAAAAATGAGAACGACCTCGCGAAGCGCAATCGCACGCCCGCGGGATGGATTTAACAAAGTCGCCACCGATCTTTATTTATTCCCATAGAGGGAAAGGGAAATATCGAATAAAACCCTTAAAAAGAAAGGATAAGAAATGGTCATCACAACCAATGTCTGAGTTCGGGAGTCGGTTACGCAAGGGGAAGTTATTAGCACCCCTCACGTCCGTTGTACTCAACGGGAACCATTTAGTTAGGGTCAAATGTATGTTAGCTTAAAGTTTGTTTCTAATCTTATACTTAGAAAGGGAAGAGAGAGAAATGTTTTTATAATTTTATTAAAGAGAAAGGACCTAAAGGTTTTTATTACTAGGGGGCTCGACAAGACCTCGCAATCTCGTGCCTACGTATCATCATAGTGCAATGAGGAATTCAGAGCCTTCGTAGTTCGGGGCTACGATGAAAAATGGAAAGGTGGAATCCAAGAAGGCATTGGATGTAAAGGAAAAGGGAAAAGGTAGAAAAAAGAAAAGGTGGAAAAAAGAAAAGGTGGAATCCAAGAAGGCATTGGATGTAAAGGAACAAGGAAAAGGTAGAAAAAAGAAAAGGTGGCTCGCTAGGATCTCGCAATCCTATGCCAACGTATTCTCAAGATGAACTTGATAAATCAGAGCGTCCGTAGTTCTGGCTACTACGGTAAAAAGATTGAAAGCAAAGCTTGTGAGGATTAATTGTTTAGGAGAAGAGATTAATGGCTATCTCTTATGAAAGGATTTGAATGAAGGGTTAAAGGTTGTTGAAGGAGAAGAGATTAATGGCTATCTCTGGTGAAGGTTAAAGGAAGGGTTAAAAATCCTAAGATATTAATGGCTATCTCTTGGAAAAGTTAGTGGTTTACAAGTGGCTTGAATATGTCTTAAGAATGCAAAAAGGTTATGCCAGAGTGCTAGACTCTAACAGTCCTTTTCATTCAAGATTGATTGTAAAATTGTTTGTTGGACAATGAACATTGATAGTGATCAATGGTTCAATAGTTGCGCCAAGATGCTAGATCTCGACGGCTCTTATTCATCCAAGTTGAAATGAAAAATATTTGATGGACGATGAACTCTTGAAGATAATCAATTGTTCGAAGAGTTGTACCAAGATGCTAGATCTTGACGGCTCTTATTCGTCCAAGTTATGATTAAGATTGTTTTGAAGACAACAAGCTTTTGATGATAAAAAAGCTCAAGAGGGTTATGTCAAGATGCTAGATCTTAACGGTCCTTATTTGTCAGAATTGATATGAAAGTTATTTGATGGACGACGAACACTTGACGAAAATCAATTATTCAAAGAGTTGTGCCAAGATGCTAGATCTTGACGGCTCTTATTCGTCCAAGTCGAGACTTAAAGTTATTTATCGGACAATGAACATTTGATGAAAGTCAATTGTTCAAAGAGTTGTGCCAAGATGCTAGATCTTGACGGCTCTTATTCGTCCGAGTTAATAAAAATTGTTCATAAAATGGAAATCGAAATGGTCTCGTCTTAATAAAAATTTAATCGAGAAATCGATAATCTATGATATTCGACTTTCATTGACCAAAAAATAGAAAATGAAATATGGCCTCATATTTATCAAGATTTTTAGTGATTTGAATAAAATAAACCAATCAAGATTTTTGTAATATCATTGGCCCTAAATATAATCAAAAAAAAATTGTAAAGGTAATTTAAAATCAAAATGGAAATGGAAATCCTCAAATGACACCTTGAACAAAAGACTTTGTAAATGTAAATTCAAACAGAAACAACCAAAATGTTATAATAATAAAGAGTGAGTGAAATAAATGAAAATAAAAATTATTAAAATCAATTTGAAACATGCTTTTTTTTTATTTTTTTTTTTAACTTTTGAAAAATAAAACAAAAGAAAATAAAGAAGACGGATGGGCCAGACGCAAGGAAATGAGTGAAAGTGAGGGAAGCCCATTCGTGGGTGGTGATTTGCTTATGGGAGACGGGTTGGGTCTCTCCTTGACCCGGTTTTGCTACAAAAGGTGAAAAACCAAGGAACCCTAAGAATTCAAGCGGCCATTTCCTTTTCTCAGAACATGATTATAACTTATTCTTCTCTCTAAGAAAAATCAAATACTCTCAACGCGGTACCAAACTTCTTCTTCTTCTTTCGAATCTCTCTGTTCTGGGTTTTTGGTTGGTGAATCGCCGTCGGCGACAGAAAGGATGGTGTCACGCAGAACAGTGTCGGCCAAGGGAGGACATGTTTTTGTTGCGGATTCGCGGCAGAGATAAGGGTTGGTCGGTGCAGTCACGACTGTTGTTGTATGTGTTATGGTTTCAACGGTGGTGAGTTTGAGATTGTGTTGCTCAGTTGTGGTTTGTAATGAAACGAGGTTGAAGTTAAGGCGGTACAGTGCGCGATCGGAGGAAAAAGAATACTGAGCGGTGGTTAGAGTAAGTTAGAGATGGGAGATTTAAGGGTATGATGTAGTTGTCACAGAAAGTGTTGTGTGTAGTGTGATGGTGGTTTACGATGAAGGTCTAAAAATGAAAGAGAGTCTTTTTGGAATTTGGATTTAGGTTGTTGATTTGATGAAGGTGGAGGGTCAAGAAACAGGGGTGATGACGATTCGTGTGGATGAAGTTTTGTTGAGAGAGGAGAGATTCGAACCAAATGAAGTCAAAATTCCACTCCCATATGGTAGGGTGCGCGTGGCTGGTTTTATGAATTTTTTTCCTTCTGAAAGTGGTATGAGAAGATCCCCCTATGGAGTTTTTTGAAGGATGGTTTTAAAGTGTCTCAAGGGAGAGTTTTGAAGGTTGTTTCCAGCCTTTTTTTTTTTTAAATGAAAGTGGAAATAGTCTAATTTATATCAGAGGAATGAGGTGTTTGTTTTCATTTCTCCCTTTTGTCGTTCCTCTCCTCCTCCTTTTTAACATGAAATAAAACTTCTTCCTTTTTTTGTATTCAAGTCCCATCCCTTTCATATTGCTGGAGATATTGCTGGCACTTTAGAGTATTGGGTATCATAATGTTGAAGTGTCACTGTTGCTTGGTCTGTAGCGTGCAGAGCTTTCTTGGAACAGGTTTGGCGTGTTGGCTGAATTCATGGCAGGTTTAGAGGTTGAACAGGCTGGCATAGGCTTTTGGAGGCTTGTATGAGAAGCTGGCGCGGAGGTACGGATTAAAGCAAGGCTATGGTGCATCAGTGTTGCAGAGTGCAGCTTGTTTACACGATTTTCGCAAAGTGTGTGTGAAGTAGTGTGGGGATAGTAGCAGAGGAGCGTGGGATGCTTGTTGTTCAAGTTGAAAAGTCAAAGATGAGAATTTGGTCCTTTGTGCTTTTTTTAATTTGTTATAATAACAATAAAGATAACAACAATAATAAATATCAGCAATAATAATAATAAATAATAAACAAAGTTAAAAATGAAATGAAAACTAATTAAAACTAAACTTAAATTAGAATTAATATAAAAGCTAAACTTAAAATTAAAATTAAATGAAAATTCAAAAGTAAAGTTATGGTTAAAGATAAACTAATTTAAAAAAAAAAACTATATAAAAAATGAGCTAATATTCTAATTAAGATAACTAAATTCCATATAAATATAGGACAAATTTAAAGTGGAATGACAAAAATTGACAAAAAGCGCATGATATGAGATGTTTAACTGAAAATGCGAAAAGACCGACTTATGATGATATGACAAAAGGCAACAAATCTGAGGGTAAAATTTGGGGTACAACAGTGGGGTAATAAAACATGAGTAAATTAGTAATAATGAAGAATGGGATAAAAATCGGGGAATTTAACGTGACGATTAGAATATGTGGAATTGTGAGAACTAGTGACGAATTGTGACGAGTGTAAATTTATGATGCTTGATTACGATTATAATAAAGAATTGTGATGCATGAGAAGTGATGTTGTATTATGATGTTTAATGATGATTCGCGAATGATGTGATGACATGACGTTGTGATGGATTTTGATGAATGATGATGCAATTGACGATTTTATGAGGATGATTATTATGACGATTTGCATCATGCATTCATGGCATAGTTAGGACTTCGGTCCATTTGGCGGCTTCAATCCCATTGTGTGGATTGAGGTGTTTTATGACGTGCTTCGGTTCTTGTGTAGAATCGATCCTATTGGTGGGGATCTTTGGAGGGTGATGGCCCATTGTCCATCAATTATGATGAATTAGTACCACATGCATGAGTCTATGAGGTTGCATTGCATTCTATTGATGTGTTTGATGTGTTGATGATGTTTGCGAGTAACTTGGTGATGTTTTGTGTTACTACGTTATCTTTTGCCTATATCTTATATATTGTTTCGTGATTGCTCACCCTACCTGTATGAATGTTGCCTCCACGTGGATAACGTGCAGATGATCAGGATTAGTTGTTGGCGCGTGAAGAGCTTACTTGAAGTACTTTTGATTATTTTGGTTGAGTAGAGGGTCTTGCTCTGATATGTAACAACGGGTCGGGGCGTTGAGTCGAACCATAGTGTTCTTTTATTTGATGATATTATGATGTGTTGAGTTGGTTCAAAACTTTGAGTTATAAATTATGATGAGGTTTTTGTGAAGTTTTCCGCTGCGAAGTATTTGATTTATTTATGATGTATTATTACGAAATGTGATGCCCTTGTGGGATTTTTACTCTGATAAAATGGTGTATTTATTCGTGATGTTTGTTGGGTACAAAAGGGTGTTACATTAGTGGTATCAGAGCAGGTCGGTCCGTCCGGCCAGGTTGTCTAATGTTGTTTGTTCCTTAGTACACGAGATGTGTGTGAAAACACTGTCGGTACTTGTTTGTTTTCTAACCGTTGTCTGCAGGAGTTGCTTTAAATAAACTGGGGGAGAAGCTTTTGCTTCTCTGAGATGTTTTGGTTGTGGAATGTTAAATCGGTGTGCCGCTGATTGCAAGGGTGCAAGCATTGTGGGAATTGTGTGGTTTCAGAAACTGAAGGAAATACGAAGATAAGGCTTATGGTAACTAAGAATTTGTGCCTTAGGTAGCTTCGTGCCCAATATTCAGGGAACGCTATTATAGTTTGGTAAATACGGTTTATACCCCATCATGATTGTCGGCTATCTATTGACAAATTGAGTAACTAATCACCCTTAATATCTTGTTGATAGTAGACGGGATCATGCTGGATGGAATAGACGTATCTTGCCAGCTTAGATGGTGTGTACAGCGAATTGTTTGGGGTTAAGCCAGGTGCTTACAGATTTTTTTGATGAGTCGATGCAGATTATTATATTTGAAGATGAGGCAAATTCGAGTTTCTTGCCTGTCGGTCAAGTTGCAATGTCTTGAGGAGAACGATCAGATATTGTTGATGTCTACTTCTCGGGGGATAGAGAGCAGTGTGATAGCTAGTGATATGCCAGTGGTGTGTACTCCCTGATGTTTTCCTAAAGATATCTATGACTTGCCCCGAAGCATGAATCATTTCGATGAAGGTGAAGAGTGGTTGTTTTGGTTAAGCAAGTGGATAAGTCTGTGGAAGATGCTGCAAAGGCGTTTATGATGTTGCATTCTTTGAAGGCATAAGGAAATGCGGTGGTTGGTGATCTACCTATGGTGTGTGACTCTTTGGATGTGTTCCCATACGATATCAGTGATTTACCACTATAGTGTGGAGTGGAAATTGTTATCGGCCTAGTACTTGATACAAGCTCGATGTCAGTGATTGCATACAAAATGTATGTTTCTGAGTTAAGTGAATTGAAGAAACAATTGGAAGAATTGCTCGAGAAGAGGTTTGTTTGACCGAGTGTTTCTCCATGGGGTGTTCCTCTGCTGTTAGTGAAGAAGAAGGACGAAAGTATGAGGTTGTGTGTTGATTATCAGCAGTTGAATAAAGTGACTATCAAGAACAAATATCCACTTCTGAGAATCGACAATTTGATGGATCAGTTAGTGGGCGCCTGTGTGTTTAGCAAGATTGATTTGAGGTCGGGTTACCATCAGATTCGTGTTAAGCCTGATGATATTCTGAAGACAGCTTTCAGGACGAGGTATGGTCACTATGAATACACTGTGATGCCGTTTGGAGTGCCCAATGCACCTGGTGTGTTCATGGAGTATATGAATCAGATTTTTCATGAGTATTTGGATCAGTTGTTGTGGTTTTCATGGATGATATTTTGATATACTCTAAATCTGAAGAAGAGCATGCTGAGCATTCGAGAGCCGTGTTGCAAGTATTGAAGGAGAAGAAGTTATATGCAAAGCTGTCGAAGTGTGAGTTTTGGTTGAAGGAAGTGAGTTTTCTTGGCCATGTGATTTCAAGTGGTGGAATTGATGTTGATCCTTCTAAGATTGATGTTGTGTTACATTGGGAGACTCCGAAGTCTGCTACTGAGATACGAAGTTTTCTGGGATTGGCGGGTTATTACCGAAATTTTATCGAAGGCTTTTCTAAGTTGGTATTACCTTTGACTCAGCTGACTCGAAAGGGTCAAGCTTTTATGTGGGATGTAGCTTGTGAAGAGAGTTTTGTGGAATTGAAGAAGAGGTTGACAACCGCTCCAGTGTTGATTTTGCTTAATCCGAATGAATCTTCTGTAGTGTATTGTGATGCATCGAAGATGGGTCTTGGAGGAGTGTTGATGCAGAATGGTCAAGTTGTTGCTTATGCTTACAGGCAGTTGAGGGTTCATGAAGTGAATTACCCAACCCATGACTTAGAGTTTGCAGCCATGGTATTTATGATGAAAATTTGGAGACATTACCTGTTTGGCTCTAAATTTGAAGTGTTTAGCGATCATAAGAGTTTGAAGTACTTGTTTGATCAGAAAGAGTTGAATATGAGGCAAAGAAGGTGGTTGGAATTGTTGAAGGATTATGACTTCGATTTGAATTACCATCCTGGTAAAGAAAATGTAGTGGCGGATGCATTGAGCAAGAAGTCCTTGCATATGTCGATGCTTATGGTGAAAGAGTTGGAATTAATTGAGCAATTCCAAGATTTGAGTTTGGTATGTGAAGAGACTCCTGATAGTGTGAAGTTGGGAATGTTGAAGTTGACTAGTGGTATTCTGGAAAAGATCAGAGTGGAACAAAAATCTGACTTGAAGTTAGTTGACCAGTAGACAATGATAGACCAAGGTAACGGAGGTGAATTCCGGATTGGTGAGAATGGAGTGATGATGTTCAGAGATAGGGTGTGCGTACCAGATGTTCCAGAAATTAAGAAGAGAATTCTTGAAGAAAGACATCGAAGTAGATTGAGTATTCATCCCGGTGCTACGAAGATGTACCAGGATTTGAAAAAGCTGTTTTGGTGGACGGGCATAAAGAAGGATATTGTGGAGTTTGTTTATGCGTGTTTGACTTGTCAGAAGTCAAAGATTGGGCATCAGAAGCCTTTGGGTATGATGCAACTGTCGAATATCCCAGAATGGAAATGGGATAACATTTCCATGGACTTTGTGTCGGGGTTACCGAGGACGAAAAAAGGGAAATGATTCGATTTGGGTGATTGTGGATAGATTAACTAAATTGGCTCATTTCTTGCCAACGGAGATTAATCATTCTATGCAGAAGTAGCCGAGATGTACATTGGGAAGATTGTGAAGTTGCATGGGATACCTTCGAGTATTGTGTCGGATAGAGACCCGAGATTTACATCGAGGTTTTCGAAGAGTTTGCAAGATGCTTTGGGTACTAAGTTGGGGATGAGTTCTGCATATCATCCACAGATGGACGGTTAGACGAAAATGACTATCCAATCTTTAAAGGATTTGCTGAGGGCTTGTGTGTTGGATCATGGAGGATCTTGGGATGGCACCGTATGAAGCTTTGTATGGGAGAAGGTGTAGAACTCCTTTGTGTTGGTATGAGTCAGGCGAGAGTGCGGTACTCGGA
The DNA here is from genome assembly GCA_022829125.1 of Lathyrus tuberosus. Classification (NCBI taxonomy): domain Eukaryota; kingdom Viridiplantae; phylum Streptophyta; class Magnoliopsida; order Fabales; family Fabaceae; genus Lathyrus; species Lathyrus tuberosus. Next base: position 2,776,745 of record JALAZF010000601.1, on the reverse strand, counting down.
CCTGAAATTGTACAAGGGGCGACTGAGAAGATTAAGATGATCCAAGAAAGGCTAAGAGCTTCGCAGAGTCGCCAGAAGAGTTACCATGATAAGAGAAGGAAGGCGCTTGAATTCCAAGAAGGAGACCACGTGTTTTCGAGGGTGACACCAGTGACTGGTGTGGGTCGAGCTGGCGAAAGTTGGACTTGGGAGCGTGAAGATCAGATGAAGGAGTCGTATCCGACTCGGTTCCCTTCAGGTAATTTTCGAGGGAAAAAATTCTTTAAGTGGGGGAGAGTTGTAACACCCCAAAATAATTATAATATTTATTTAATTGAATTATTAAGATTATTCGGTGTTTTGATGAATTTTGATGGATTTTGTGACGTTGAGGACTTTGTGTGGTGCTGTGGGGTAGCCTTGGGGTAAGGGAACGTTGAAGTTTCTTAGAAGTAGTAATAAATTAGATTATTTTATTAATAATAATAGTAGAATAATTTGAATATTTAGATTACTATTTAGATTATTATTATTAATATTATTTAAAATAATTAGGAGGACCATTAAGGGTAAGACGGTAACATTAAGGGGGTTAATTAGGATAATACGGTAAATCATGATTAAGGCCCAAAAGATAGGTTTAACAAAAAGGAAAATATGGAATTATGAGAATTAGTCTGTGCAACCCTAAAAAGTGAAGAGCGAGCTGAAGAACATAGGCTAGAACATAGAACGCAGAATCTACCGTAGAACCCCAAACGAAGAACCTTTTTGCCGGAGAATTCGAGGTATGGGGGGTTAATCCGGGTTCATATGTTTGATATGGGTTTAAGGTAGAGGTATTTTGTGTGTTTGAGTTTTCTGACGAATTTCTGCTGAATCTGTGACGAATCTGTGGCGAATTTTTTTAACTCTGTATGTGTACGATTTCTGTGGTGAATTCTGTATGATTTGCTGTAATTGCTGTGAAATTCATGTGGATATTTGATGTTGCTGTGATGAATGTAAAACAAAACCAGATCTGAAATCGAAGGTGGAATTAACTAATTAGGTCTTAGTAATTAGGAAGAAATTGACGTAAACAATGAAGTAGGATAAAAACGTAGATCTGTTATGAATCGAAGCTGATTTAGGAGGATCGAAGGTGCTGGAATGGGGAGGTTTTCATTCAGATGCGAAATATGAGTTTTGGAGTACTCTCTGGCATTGCACGTAACAGGGGAGGTATTACGCGTAACACGGGACATCCCCGGGGTGGTACGCGTAACATACGCACCCGTCCCTAGGGCCAGCACGGCCCTCTACCAGTACGTGTATGATATGCATAAGATATTGGAGGCCATACACGTATGAGATGGTAATATGCGTATGGGAAGTCGAGGAGAAAGGACATACGTGTATGGGATGGTGCATTACACGTATGGGTTCTGGGAAAAGTGCCTTACGCGTATGGGCTAGCCATTACGCGTAAGGGGGGTCTGAAGGGAATTTTGAGAGGGAAACCTCTCTGGTGATACACGTAACAAGTGTGGCATTACGCGTAATCGAGGCCTGGGAAAGGGGCCCTCCGCGTATAATACACATGCCAGGAGCGTGAGAATGAGCCATAAACATATGGGGCATTGTCATACGCGTATGGGCAGGGCTGTGGGCAGATTTTCCCGTTTTTGTGATTTCTGTCCTGATTTCGCTTGTGATGCAGTTTCCTTGAGACGTAAGGCTATGGCGGGGTAATAAAACATGAGTAAATTTGTAATAACGAAGAATGGGATAAAAATCTTGGATTTTAACGTGACGATTAGAATATGAGGAATTGTGAGAACTAGTGACGAATTGTGACGAGTGTAAATTTATGATGCTTGATGAAGATTATAATATTACGAATTGTGATGCATGTGAAGTGATGTTGTATTGTGATGGTTGATGATGATTCTTGAATAATGTGATGACATGACGTTGTGATGGATTTTGATGAATGATGATGCAATTGACGATTTTATGATGATGATTATTATAACGGTTTGCATCATGCATTCATGGCATAGTTAGGACTTCGGTCCATTTGGTGGCTTCAATTCCATTGTGTGGATTGAGGTGTTTTATGACGTGCTCCGGTTCTTGTGTAGAATCGATCCTATTGGTGGGGATCTTTGGAGGGTGATAGCCCAGTGTCCATCAATTATGACGAATTGGTACCACATGCATGAGTCTATGAGGTTGCATTGCATTCTATTGATGTATTTGATGTGTTGATGATGTTTGCGAATAACTTGGTGATGTTTTGTGTTACTGCGTTATCTTTTGCCTATATCTTATATATTGATTCGTGATTACTCACCCTGCCTGTTTGAATATTGCCTCCACGTGGGTAACATGCAGATGACTAGGATTAGCTATTGGCGCGTGAAGAGCTTACTTGAAGTACTTTTGATTATTTTGGTCGAGTAGAGGATCTTGCTCTGATATGTAACATCAGGTCGGGGCGTTGAGTCGAACCATAGTGTTCTTTTATTTGATGATATTATGATGTGTTGAGTTGGTTCAAAACTTTGAGTTATAAATTATGATGAGGTTTTTGTGAAGTTTTCTGCTGTGAAGTATTTGATTTATTTATGATGTATTATGACGAAATGTGACGCCCTTGTGGGATTTTTACTCTTATAAAATGGTGTATTTATTCGTGATGTTTGTTGGGTAGAAAAGGGTGTTACAGTAACTAGTTACACTATTTATGTAACCAGTTACATGCAGTATAATTTTGAAAAATAGTAGTTTTTTTATGCAAAATTGGCTATTGAAAACATGTTGCAAACATGACGAAACACTTACAAACATAGCTTAAGGACAAATTTGATTGATAGTAAAGAGAACATATGATACATAACCAATTTAATTAACGAACAAATGGAATTGTGAATTAAAAAAGTATTGTATGACGAGTATTTTAGCATTTTGAGGAATGAATATCATGTACCTTGATAATTTGAAGAATCATGGGAACCAATATAATGCCACATCAAAACCGAGTTATAAGTTGTTAGGGTCGAGAATGGTTAAGTCAAACACTGGGAAGACTATGATAGCCGAGATGGGTACTAGGACCGGTTGATGCCTATGTCGGGATGGTTACTCAGCCATAACGACGTAGGGATAACCAAGGGTCATTCAATGGTTATGAAATTGTCCGTTACAACGTTCTTACATAAATCATGGAACGTTACGACCTTCATCAATAAATAAGCGACTGTAACTGATGTTTTACTAATGACCATCAAACTGTTACTTATATCCATTAAATGTAATTGCGTAAATTTCTTGGAATCTTGGAAGAGGGAGAAGAAACGTATAAATAAGGGGATGAAAAGACCTTGAGGGGGAACGATGGTTGCTCCTCCTTACCTCCCCTAAAAACGTCTAACACACTAAAATCCCTTAACTATTGTGATCCCACCTGACCAGCTTCGGGGAGCTAACCAAATGATATTTTTAACAAGAACGATATATATTGTAATTTAATATATTTCAGTTTATTAATTTATGTATATTTTTGTTTTATATATATATATATATATATATATATATATATATATATATATATTCGATTGTTTTTAAAATTCTGAAATATGATAATATATATTTGGTTTGTCAAACATTTAACAAAAGTGTTAGTGACTTAGTGGTGAAGGTTGCACCCTTTCACCTAGGCATGGAAACATAACCCATACCCATAGGTACCCACCCGAACCCGCCTCGAAGTTGACGGGGAAACCCCGCTTTGACTGGGTTTGGGTTCGGGTTTGGGTTTTTCCCGATTATAAAATATGGGGATGGGTCGGGTAATTGGGACACTAGTACCCGCCCCGAACCCACCCCCGTTCACTTTATTATGTAGACTATTATCTAGTTTTGATAATTTAGAATATTAAATATGTGGCTAATGTTATAATATTTTGATTTGTATTTATTATTTAAAACATTTGAAATGTATGTATGGAATTTTTTGAAATTATTTTATTTTATTATTTGTAATGTAATTTGATATTGGAAAAAATAAACTTTTCTATTAAAAAATTGATTTCACTAAATGAATGATGGTGGGGCGGGGATACCCAAACCCATTTTGGACGGGTTTGGGTTTAAATTCCCCATCCCCGTTTGGGTTTGGGGCGGGGAATGGGGTTTGTTTGGGGATTCGGGTTTGGGTTTAGGGGAGGTAAAAACCGTCCCCGCCCCGCCCCGTTGCCATGCCTACTTTCACCCCAAGGACTTGGGTTTGACCCCTGATTTTGCAATAATTTTAGTTTGTAATTTTCTTAATTATTACATCCTTTATAATTGAATAATATTAAAATAGTTGAATGTTAAAATAATATATAATGTGGATTTTTAAATAATTATAAATAAATAAATAAATAAATCCACGCCACCACAACTGGATTTCAAAAAATAATAACAAAAAACAAAAATAAAATCAATCAGCGCCCCCAACTAGGCATTTTCATATGGCAATGTTAGTTTTACAACAATAGGGTCTCAAATAACATAATCTTCATATGACGAGGTTATTTTTACAAAAAAAAAAACAATATTTACAAGGTCTAGAACAACAAAATCTTCGCATGACAAGGTTAGTTTTACAAGAACAAAAAAATTACATGGGGTAAGTCAGAATTCACCTATATGGCAGAGGTAAAATGTTATTAACCCGTTATCTCTTTATGTATTAGTCTTTTATTTACTTTTGCTTGTTGTTAATTTTCTTACATTGTTTTATAGATTAGTAATTTCTTGAGGCCATTTATTTTGTTTGTCATTGTCTTTTGTCCGCACATCAACATTATTGGCGTGATTAATATTATTGTTAGATTATCAAATGAAAGGGTATTAATGTGGTTGAACCTTTCAATTTCACAATAAGTGTCTCCCTTATAGGGAGAAGGTATTAAGTTTACAAGTGAGCACCATAGATTATAAATGGGATATCAAGAATGGAGACAGATTTTAGGTTGTGTAAAGTGAAGATGTAAGCAATCCTAACCCAATTCAAGTGTGTAGAAGCATTGAAGGATGGGGAATATATGCTTGCACACATAACACAAGTAGAGAAGACTTTGATTATGGATAGGCCTAGGAGTGTCATCATCTTTTGCCTAAGGAATGAAGGTTTAAGGGAGATCGCTAGGGAGAAGACTAAGACTTCGATGTGGGAAGAGCTTGAATAATTGAATATGACCAAGTCTTTGACTCATAGGCAGTGTCTGAAACAACAATTTTATTCATTCAAAATGATAGAGAACACATGCAAAGTGGATCCATTGGTAGGATTTCACAAGACCATTAATGATGTTGAGAATATTGAAGTGATGATTGATGGTGAGGACAGTGATTTACTCTTGTAAAAATCATTACCTAGATCATTTGAGCACTTCAAGGACGCCCTTCTTTATGGTAAAAAAGTACTATTACTTTAGATGGTATCTAGAAAACTGTGAAATCCAAGGAACTTTTAAAGGTGATATATTTGAATATTGATGATAGTGGTGAAGGCTTGAGTATCTCAAGAAGAGGAAGTGGGCATAAAGGGTTGTCAAAATCTAGGAGGTTTGACAAGTTAGGTTTAAAATGTTTTATTTGTCCTAAATTTGGTAACTTCTAAAAATATTTTCACGCGCGCGCGCGCAAGAGAGAGAGAGAGAGAGAGAGAGAGAGAGAGAGAGAGAGAGAGAGAGAGAGAGAGAGAGAGAGAGAGAGAGAGAGAGAGAGAGAGAGAGAGAGTGCGTGTGTGTGTGTGTTCTGGAGATTTTCTTTTAGATTTTAATTGTCTTAGTTGATGAAAGTTATGAGTGTGCTAGTGCACTAGTTTTGTCGACTTTAAAGACTGAAAAAAGATGGGTCATGGACTTAGAAGCATTTTATGAAATGTGCCCAATGAAAGAATACTTTGAGAATTTGAACAGGAAGGTGGTGGAGTAATTCGACTCAGTAACAATCAGGCTTGCAAAGTTCATGGTGTTGGTACGACCAAAATTAAAATGCTCAATGATTGTGAGTTCTTTCTATGTAATGTGAGGTATGTTCTTGATCTCTAGAGGAATATTTGTATCCATAAGCATGTTTAATGATCTAGGATGTTGCACTAGAGTTGTACACGGGGTATTGAAGATTTCACATGGTGGACTAATATTGATTAAAGGTTCTAAAATATGTGAGTTATATATTTTAGATTATTCCAATGTTATTAGTCATTCATCATTAGCTAGTTAAGACTTTCATGATAAGAACCAAATATGGAATTTGAGGTCAAGACATGATAGATTCTTGTAGGTTATTTTAGAGCACTTTAATGAGATTTGCATGAGACAAAGAATAAAAATGCATTTGACCGCGCTAAGAAGGTCACCTAATCCAAAAAATATGCTTTCACGAGAATATACTTCCTAAAACTTATGGAGGTTTATAGTAGGAAACCTGTAGACTACTTTCATTTGAAGGTCGTTAAGGTTTTACCGTTTTCACAAATCAAGGTAGTCCAACTTAATGGTAAAGTTGTGAAGTGTGTCTTCAATGGTTATTCTGAAGGTGGGATGAATTATAAGTTTAGGGAAGTGGAACATGGAAAATCAAAGTTCATCATAAATAGATTTACTTTTAGTGAAGACTGTAAGAAAAGGAAGAGTAAAGACCTGGCCATAAAGGTATCATAAACTATAGCAAAGACAATTAGTATGAGATAGATGTTCATGTTAGGAATACTAGTTATATTGGGGGAATTTTTGTAGTGGACTATGAGTATTATTTGACTTATACCATCTTAGGAATACAATTATGTTAGTCTTGGTTGTTATGGTTTAAGCGTGACTAAAGGGTTACAAAACTCAAAAATAAAAAACTTTCAGTGAGGCATTAAAAAACAATCAAACTAAAAGATTGTTATGCTTTAAATGTCACTACAAGAAAAAACATTTTTAGTTAGGGGTTAAATCCCTCACTATTGCAAAAACCCTTTCACAAAACAAAAATTTGTGAGGGGAGAAGCCCCCTAGATAAATATGAAGTCGCAAAAAATTAGCTAGAGGCTTCCCACGTAGCTAATTAGCTTGGGGCTAACCCCCTTGCAAATTGTCATGCATAAATTTTCACCTGATGACACACAAACATAAGAGTAGTCTAGTGGCGCAGTCGTGTCAATATTTTGCTAAGGGATAAGCCCCTAACAAATGCATCTATGTTGACATTTGTGAGGGGCGAAACCCCTAGCTAGTGTGTCAGTCATTTGTTTGGGGATAAGCCCAAATTCATATACCTTTTACATTTGTAGGGGATTAGTCCATAGCTGATGTTTATAATAAAATATAACAAAATATTATAATTATATTATTATAAATATAATAATATAATTGTAATAAAATATCATCAATATAATATTACTAATTATAATAAAATGTCATTAATATAATTATAATACCATTATATAACATTAATATCATTAATACAATTATATATAATACTTTTATCTCTAAATTTTTTTTTGAAAAGTGAGATAATAGTATATATTATACACTTAATTATACTCTAATAAGTAATACTAAATAATATTTAATATATAAAAGTAATATTTTATCTATAAACAATAGGTTATAAAAGCAGTATAAACAAATATATATACTAAATAATAACAAAAAAAATAAAAAATAGTATGTTAAATAATATATAAATAATATATTATTTTTAAAATAGTATTACCATAATACCTAATACACAATATATAATATTATTTTAAAAATAATACTAAATAATACATAATATATTATTTCTACCAATTATTAACAAATATTAACAAATATAAACTAATATCCAATAAATATCAATAAATAACAACAAATATTCAGATTGAAAAAAAATAGAGAAGAATGTGTACCTTGGATGAAAAATTAAACAACTCTAAATCTTTAATTTTCCTCTCCTTGCAAAAGTTTAAACCTTTGAAGAAAAAATGGAAAATGTATAAAATAAATTAAAATTCTGAATTTCATATATTCTGAAAATCAGAAGAAAAAAAAGAAGACAAATAAAAAAAAGTTATAAAATTACCTTTTAAAAGACAAGTTTGTTGAAGATTTGTTGATGAAAAATTTGAGTTTGGTGGTGGAAGAGTGAGGTTAATGGAGTGGATTTGGGGGAAAATGAAAAATCAGAGAAAGAGACAGAGATGGTCTGAAGCAGTGAATGTGAAAATGGAAGTTGTTGTGCAAATATATGAAAACATTTTGCGAGGGGGACTCCTCACGCCAATTAATCGGTCATAATTAGCGAGGGGCAGCCCCCCACAAATTACAATGATTTTATTAAAGCGGCTGACATGGGCTCAGGTGATGGGACAATGCAGAAAATATATGGCAAGGAGAAACGTAACGGAAATATATGGCTAGTGGGTTGTAGCGCGCGATTTTTGTCGGTGACGCGACCACCTTATCGTGGAATTTGGGTTTTCTCCTCAATGAAGAGGAGGGGGTTGCTACTTTGTGATTTCTTATTTATCCCATGAAGCTAAAAGGGAAAGGGAAGCTATCTAAAACTAACCTTGCACGCAAATGTTTAACTGAACAAACGCTTAAAGAGTTTCAGGGAGTTGTGGTCAGGTTATACGATGGGGAGTTGTCAATTACCCATCCTATATGTGGTTATCCACAGGATGTTAGCTTTAGGTTTCACTTTATACTTGATGGTGTTTATCTGCTAAAGGGTTAGGAAAGTTTCTTCGGAAAGATGAGAGAGTGAGTGAGTTTTTGTTGAAACGGACAACCACCTGTCGGGTTACATTGGTGTACGATGCTGCTTCGACCTACTTGGTAAAGTATTCAATGGCTACTAGGATGAACCGATGCCCGAAGCCTTGGGTTCGTTCATGCCGATCTAGTCGATTCTCCATATGGAAAAAGGCCACGAGGAAGAAAGAACTTTGAGATGTGTAGGCGGTACATGGATTTTGTCCGAGTATATCTGACACTTATGACACCTTCGCATGTACTTGTAGCAATCGGATTCCATGGTCAACTAATAGTACCATGCTCTTAGAATTTTTCTCGCCATTGTGTGTCCGTTGGCATGAGTGCCAATGGATCCATCGTGAACTTCTTTTATCAGTATGTTTGCTTCTGGTCTGTCTACGCATCAGAGCAAGACCATGTCGAAATTCCTCTTATAGAGTGTATCACTGCTCAGGAAGAAGCTTCATGCTAGCCTTCTGAGGGTCTTTCTGTCCTTTCTGGATGCCCTAGGTGGGTGCTCTTGTTTCTGGAGGAAGCATTTGATGTTGTGATACCAAGGTTCATCGTCTATGACTGTTTCAATTGTGAAAATGTAAGCGGGCCGTTCAAGGCGCATTATGTCAATCTTAGGTACGTCATTTTATTGACCTACACTAATCATGGAAGAGAGAGTGGCTAACGCATCAGCCATGTGATTCTCTTCACGAGGGATATGGTGAAACTCGATTCTGTTGAAGAATGGTAACAACCTTCTCGCATAGTCTTTGTATGGAATCAGTCCTGATTGGTATGTGTTCCAATCTCCTTTGTTCTGATTGATAACCAGGGCTGAGTTGCCATATACATCCAAGTTCTTGATCCTTAAGTCGATCGCTTCTTCGAGACCCATGATACAAGCTTTGTATTCGGCCTCGTTGTTGGTACACTTGAACGTTGATCGGGCGGTGAAAGGAATGTGGGTACCCTGAGGTGTTATGATGATTGCTCAAATTCTGTTTCCATAATGATTGAGAACTCCGTCAAAGATAAGTCCCTATTGGGAACCTGGTTCTGGCCCTTCACTGGGTAGCGGTTCATCACAATCTTTCATTTTCAAGTACATGACATCTTTGTCTGGGAAGTCAAACCCGATTGATTCTTGATCGTCAATCGGTTGATGAGCCAAATTATCGGCTAAAACACTTCCTTTGATGGCTTTCTGAGCATGGTACTCGATGTCGTATTCTGATAACAACATCTGCCAACAGGCGATCCTTCCCGTGAGAGCAGGCTTTCCAAAGACATACTTGATTGGATCCATTTTGGAGATTAACCAAGTAGTGTGACAAATCATATACTGGCGAAGACGTTTGGCTGCCCAAGCCAGAGCGCAGCAAGTTTTCTCAAGCATAGTGTACCGAGTTTCACAGTCGGTGAATTTCTTGCTCAAATAATAGATGGCAGACTCTTTCCTTTTAGTTTTGTCTTGTTGGCCAAGTACACAACCCATGGATTCTTCCAAAACTTTTAGGTATATGATTAGTGGTCTTCCCTCCACTGGAGGAGACAGAAACGTTGGGTTCAATAAGTACTCTTTGATACTGTCGAAGTCGATTTGGCAGTCTTCTATCCATACGCAGTCTTGCTTTTTGAGTAATTTGAAAATCGGCGCACATGTCGCGGTCATAAGGAATATAAATCTAGAAATGTAGTTCAAACATTCCAGGAATCCCCTGACTTATTTTTCAGTCTTTGGAGAAGGAATTTCTTGAATGGCCTTGACTTTGTCAGGATCAACCTCAATTCCTTTCTGGCTGACGATGAATCCTAAGAGTTTCTCTGAACGGACACCAAATGTGCACTTGTTGGGATTCAAGCGAAGTTTATACTTTCTCAGACGCTCGAATAGCTTTGACAGGTGGGTCATATGCTCCTCTTCTGTTTTAGATTTGGCAATCATATCATCGACATATACCTCAATTTCTTTGTGTATCATGTCATGAAACAGAGTAGTCATGGCCCTTTGATAGGTTGCCCCACCGTTCTTCAAATCGAACGGCATTACCTTGTAACAAAAAGTGCCCCATGGGGTGATGAATGAAGTTTTCTTCATGTCTTTCGGCGCCATTTTGATTTGATTATAGCCCGAGAATCCATCCATGAAGGAGAATACTTTGAACTTTGTTGTACTGTCAACCAGCATGTCAATGTGTGGTAAGGGAAAGTCATCCTTTGGACTAGCTTTGTTCAGATCCCTGTAGTCTACACACATTCTGACCTTTCCGTCCTTTTTCGGAACTGGTACTATGTTGGCTAGCCATAGAGGATACTCTGATGTCGCGAGGAAACCTGCGTCAATCTGTTTTTGTACTTCCTCCTTGATTTTGATGGCCATATCTGGATGAGTTCGTCTCAGCCTTTGTCTTACCGGCGGACATTCTGATCTTAAAGGTAGATGATATTCCACGATGCTGGTATCCAACCCGGGCATGTCCTGATAGGACCAAACGAATACATCGAGAAACTCTTTGAGAAGATTTATCTAACCTTCTTTGACAGTTGGAATGAGCAGTGCCCCAATCTTGACTTTTTTTTCTCTCTTCTTTTGAACCCAAGTTGATCGTTTCCAACGGCTCTTTGTGAGGTTCAATGGACATTTCCTCTTGTCTGAGTAATCGGGAGATCTCTTCTGGAATTTCTTCGTCATTTTCTTCTTCAGCCTCAAATACCGGGAATTCAAATTTGGGAGAAGGCATTGGATCGTATGTTTCAATGGGGTTTAAAACAAGCAATCTGCATGACATGATGATTGTTTTTAGAAGAGATAGAGAGAATGCAAGAGTGTGTGCAGTGTGTTTTCTGAAAAATTCTTGTTTTCATTATTTGAGTTGTTTTTTAGGATTACCATTTTCTGAAAAAGCAAAAAGAGAAAACAAAAATAAATGCAGAAATTACAGAACAACGTTATTTTATTTATGATCTTGTCGATTCTTGAAACTACAGCCCTATAAAACAAAACTCTTTCGCTTTGGACGAAGCGAAGAGAGACATTTACAGAAAGTGAGCCCTATCAAAACATTCGTTTCACCTGGGCAAGATGAAAGGTTAAAATAAAGACGACAATTACTTAGACTTATGAACAACTTTCGGAACGTTGACAGCAACCCATTGGCGGCAAACTCCTCGGTGAATCACAAAGTCTTGTACCTTCCTTCTTGATTTGTCTTCAGAAATAACGTTGATTTTTGGTGGAGCAGGATCATTGGAATCAGTCTCCCAGGCAGAGTTGTCGTAGGAGGATTCTTCTATTATATCTTGCATAGTGTTTGCACTCTCAGGTGGATCTCCCCATCCAGTGGGCTGGATGTCTTCGAGCCTGATACGAGAGCTTTCAGGAGCGGTGTACTTGACCATTAAGTCGTACTTTCCACTCGGTTATCCTAAAGTGTCCCACACTTCTTTGGAACTAGAGGAGTCATCCCTTTCGATGACGTTGACCTCAGGAAAAGCGCAGTTAAGGAACTCTTGTGCTACAATCTTTGCCAATTCATCGTCGTTCTGGATATTTTCTGAATTCCCTGAGTAATGATCCCATGATTCGGTGGGGACACAGGTATTCTTTTCAATGATGCTCAGCTGATATGTATTGTTGGGCTGATTCTTTTGCCTCAAGTCTCCTGGGTACGGCTGCCAGATAGGCAGGCCATCCATTGGGCCATAATAGTCATGGTCAAAGTTGTCTTTCATCAAAGTGTCCTCCTCTAATGAGTTTGATGGAGTACGGAATCCTTTCGGATCACAATCTCCGTATATCATCTTGACATTTGACCTTGGTATATATCTCAGACTCTGTGTGGGATAGTAAAATGGCATAGGCACCTCTCCCTGAGACATATAACCTTCCTCGTTAAGGTAGGACTTCCATTCTTCATCCGTATCAGAGGAATCACCCTCGTTGATGGTATGTACTTCTTGAGACACTGGGTGAAGGAAACCTCCACTGTTGAAGAAGTCCTGAATGGGATGAAGACTTTCATCGTTAGTAGCAGTCTGGGTACAGGTTGAGGAAAAACCAAGACCTTTCTTTGTCTTATTGTCATTAGGACAAGCTATCCCCATCCTTTTACATTGTTACATTTGATCACTTCGAGAGCATCTTTGTACGACGAAATTGATGTTCCCTTTTCTGATTGGTTGTCATTGCTCACCGAAGTGCTTGGACCTGGGTTCCTACAACCTCCTCTGGTTCTACATAAGTGGACGACGATAATTTGCTCACGATCAAGGCTTGCTCTCCGCAGACTGTGACCAGTTGGTCATTCTTGACGAACTTCAACTTCTGGTGAAGTGTCGAAGTAACTGTCCCAGCCTCGTGTATCCAAGGTCTTCCTAACAAACAGTTGTATGTTGCCCGGATGTCCATGACCTGGAAAGTGACTTGGAAAGTGTGAGGACCGATAGTAATGGGAAGGTCGACTTCGCCGATAACTATTTTTTGGGATCCGTCAAATGCTTTGACGATGACCTCGCTGCCTCTCATCGGAGATCCTTGAAATGATAGTCGCATCAGAGTAGATTTTGGCATAACATTTAGAGCTGATCTGGTGTCTACCAGTACGCTGGCTAAAGCATCGTCCTAGCAGTTGACTATAATATTTAGTGCCATGTTGTGATTTTGGCCTTCTTCCGGCTGCTCTTCATCACTAAATCCTAAGTTGTTGCAGGAAGTGATGTTGGAGATGATGCTGTCAAATTGTCTTATTGTCACATCTTGTTCCACAAAGGCTTGCTCCAAGACTTTCTGTAGAGCTTCCCTGTCAGCTTCGGAACTGAGTAAAAGAGATAACACATAGATTTTTGAAGGAGTTTGCAACAGTTGATCAACAATTTTGTACTCACTCTTCTGGATGAGCTTGAGCATCTCATCGTTGTTCTTTGAAAGGTCGGGATCATTGGATTGACCGAATGGTTGATTAGGAACTTCTGTTTGAGGTTCCTTTTCTCTGGTGGGTTCTCCAACTGTTGAAGATCCGACCGCTCCATGTTACTCGACTGATGTCTGCAATATTCACGACAGAGGGTAATGGAGTTTCCTTCCCATTCTCAATTGTTGTTGCGCCGTATTTGTAAGGGATAACCTTATTATATTTTTACGATACTGGTCCCGGCAGATAGATAACTACACGAGCCTTTTGATTTTTCTGACCATCGTAGCTGGCCTCAATTGGTTCGAGGTTGAGAATCTTTCCGCTATCAAGAGGAACTCTTGATTCATGGAGTAAAGGGATAATGGCGCACACATCTTTGGCCACTTCTCGCTTAGGGATCAAGACAACCTCTTTTCCTTGATTAGGAAGGTAGTTTGACATTATGTTAATTGAACCAGAGCTTGAACATGGTTGAACCTGTTTGTGGTCTAACTGACTTTGAAGGGCTGCTCCTACGAGGTAGCAACCTTAGTTATTTTCTGAGCAAAATCTACAGCGCTCATAGTTGTGTGGTGGCACCCGGCCACGTCCGCTTTGTATGCAGTGTAACCTTACTAGATCCGTTTCCATTGATCGAACATCCTGGCTTTGATGCCTAGTAGGGTTCCCGTCAGTATTACGGATCTGCTGTGTAGCTTCGTCCATATAGGTCGGAAGCCACCAGTGGTTCAACAAGTGTTGAAGCGTTCTTTGAACGACTGCACATCCTTGGTCACTCTCACGGCATATTTTACAGTTCTGATAATCATGTGAAGTCAGAAAACTGAGCTGGACTTGCTTAGCGTGTAATTCCACCAAGCTGGTATTCATCAAACGAATATCAAAGATTTGAATCATATTAACTTGATAATGACTTTAATCACGGTAATCCTGAGTCCATCCAAGATCCATCTGACACTGGAGGGCCTCTTGTACAAAAGAGCATCCCTGATTATTTACCGAGCAACTCAGACAGGAATCGTAATTGTACCGTGGCAGATTATGATGTTGGCTTTGCCTTGAGTGCATTTCCACCAAGTTGACATTCATCGCACGGATTTCGTGGTTTTGAATGATGTTGGAATTTGTATAAGTCATGTTTACCTCACGAATTCGGTGATCTTGGATCCAACCGAGATCCATCTGTTCTTGTAGAGCTGATTGCACCACAGAACATCCTTGATTGTCTTTAGAGCAGACATCGCACTGGTGATAGTTATGAGATGGTACATGACTGTACCCGCTCTATCTGCAATGCATCTTGACCAGGTTGGTTCCCAATAAGAGTACATCATGAATTTGATAGCTATGGTTAGAATCTTCCTCTATCAAATTGACTGCAGCTTTCTCGTGTTGAGGCAACGGGTCCGTCTGAACATTTGGATTTGTATCCTTGAAGGATAGGACCCCATTCCTGACAAACTTCTACACATCAGATTTGAAGCTGAGACAGTTTTCTAGGTTATGCCCCGGTCCTCCTTGATGGTAAGGGCAAGTCTGATCTGCTTTGAACCAAAAAGGCGGATTTTTCGGTACTGTAAAAGGAGCCCTAGTTTGGACATGCCCCTTAACCAGTAGTAGTGGAAACAGTTCTGCGTACAACATTGGTATAGGGTTGAACCCTGGTGGTCGTGTTGTACGGTTATTATTGTTGTACGGTGGACGAGCCTGTTGAAGAGGCTGTTGCGACCTTTGCTGATATTGTTGTTGATTCGGTTGGCTCTAAGTAACCTGAGGTTGATATGTCGGAACAGGCGCAGGGTTGATAGCAGGAGTTACAGCTGCTACTGGTTGGTATCTTCGCCTTTGCTTTCCGAGAGAGATATTACAAATATCTTGCTCTTTTTCTTAAGGAAAACACTACCGTATCTTTTGGTACTGCTTGATGGTCATGTATCTTTGACCAGACGTCCTTCTCAGACTCCTTCTTCAAGGCGTACTCCCATATTCACCATCTCGGTAAAGTCGTTGGGCGCACTGGCGACCATTCGGTCGTAGTAGAATAAGCTCAAGGTTTGCAAGAAGTTCTTTGTCATCTCTTTTTCCTCAAGAGGTGGACAAATCTGGGCGGCAATTTCACGCCATCTCTGAGCATATTCCTTAAAGGTTTCCTTGTCCTTCTGCGACATGGCTCTGAGTTGATCTCTGTCTGGTGCCATGTCCAGGTTATACTTATACTGCTGAACGAAGGCTGCGCCAAGATCTCTGAAAGTGACGATCTTAGTGTGGTTCAAACTGATGTACCATTTGAGTGCGGCACCGGTTAAACTATCTTGAAAGTAATGGATCAGTAGCTGTTGGTTTTTTGTCTAAGTTGACATCTTTCGAGCGTACATCACCAAATGACTTTGAGGGCAAGAGTTGCCCTGGTATTTTTCAAATTCGGGCACCTTGAATTTGTGCGGAATTTTCACATTGGGGACCAAACAAAGGTCAGCGACATCCTTTTCGAATAGATCCTGACCGCGAATGGCATGCAGTTCCTTCTGCATCTCCAGGAATTGTTCTTGGAACTCATTCAATCTGTCGTTCATACTTTCATTTCCACCAGAAGGTATCTGTGGAATCTGTCCTTCCAGGACATTGTGTACCACAGGTGGTGGTATAGTCATTATGGCAGTGACTCTTGGTGCTTCCCTATCCCGAAGTTTGTAACCTTCAGGAGTTGCTTTTATGCTCCTGGCATCTTCGCTTTCCCGAAGTTTGTAACCTTCAGGCCCAGCGGTTCCTGCTGCAGTTTCCGGATCTTCCGTGATCGGCGGAATATATCCTTCCGGGATATAGTTGAGTGGCATGCCCTAGGGACGATCTTTAGGCATGTTATACCAAGGATCATACTTTTCCACTATAGGCGTAGATGTGATGTCTGAGATCACAGTTCTTTGTTGTTGTATCTGGGCCGCTGCCAGAGATTTCATGTTATTTTGAAGTTTCCTCAGATCTTTTTTCAGAGTGTTATTTCTTCTCTCAACTCTCTGTTCTCTTCCTCGAGATCATCCATTTTCTTTTGTCAATTGTCCCGAGTATTGTATGAATGAGACAGTTTGACTCTAGAATCGAGACACAGACGTGAGATTCGTAGGGAAGAAGAATGCGTTATGTGAGAATGATGAATGATATGCAATTATTATATATTAATATTTTTTTATAATCAAAAGAAACTTCAACAATTGGATTGCAAATATCATACAGTGGGGAGACCCCATTTTATTGAATTCAAAGATTGTGGAAATGGAAATACAGTAATTTACAAAGTGCTGTAAAAGGAAAAATCTAAGCTTATGGACCCTGAGTCCTCTTTGAAGAGAGCTCAGGTGCTGGTTCTGTTATTTTCCTTTTCTTTGACCGGGGCTCTTGAGCCATTGTCAGGTTGTCATCCTTTTGCCAAGTGAAAGGAGCGAGCAAATTCCTTCGGTCTTCTTGATTCTCTACAGCATGTTGCTCTAAAATCTCGATCAGAGCATCTTTTTCTTTTAACAGTTGTTGTATTTTGGTACACTTTACATTAAGAATGCGATACTTGTTCTTCCAAGATTTCTTTTCCCGTTGAACTTTGTTGAGAGTGACCTGGAGTTTTTCCGTATCAGACATAAAATAAAGGACATATTCCTTTAACGGAAGAACTTCTTGACGAGGGTAAGGCATCCTCATCTTGAAGGCTCTAGTTTATACCCCGTGGAGATAAGGTTCCACCGAGACACAGTTTGGTTTTCCTAGAGACTCTCTTCCTTTTCTGTGAACATATTTCCAAGCATACACTATTTCTGTCTTTAGTTCCATGTCATTTTCTCCTTCCTTGAAGAAAAGACCTTTCAGATGAACATTACGCGGGACATGTCTCATCGGGTATCCGAGTTGACGGAGAACTCAAACCGGATGATAGTTGATTCCTCCTTTGGATCCTATGAGGGGTACATTAGGGAAGTTTCCACAACAGTCAATGATCCTTATCACGTCATAGATCCAATTGTACCAATCTATGTCAGAGTTGGTAAGAGACATGATTCTCTGTGACCAACGTAAAGTACTCTTATGATCCCAAAATGCGGCAGACTTGGGCAAGTGGGAAATGAACCATTTGTACAGCAGTGGTACACAGCATGTGATCATACCTCGGCTGTACAAATTTCTTAGGTGTACAGAATGATAAGCATCTACGAGCAAGGTTGGTACGGGGTTTCCGATCAGAAATATCTTAATGGCATTGATATCAATGAAGTTATCAATGTTGGGAAACAGAAATAACCCGTAGGTGAGCAGAACAAAGATGCTCTCGAAAGCAGTTACGTTCCCTATACTAGCAAAGTACATGGCTTTCTTTATCAAAAACTTGGCTGGTAAACCTTGGATTCCGCCCTTAATGGTCATGTGAGTCCAGACTTCTAACCCGTCCAAATAGATTGCTCTTGCAATGGTTTGATCCTTTGGAATTTCTTCCAGTCCAGAAAAGGGAGCTTGGTCAGTGATGGGTAAATCAATCAGGTGAGAGTACTCCTCCAGTGATAAATCGGATCGTAGAACTGGATCAGCATAGATAGAATCCCTTCAATTACATGGACCCTTAACAGAGACAGCAGTCCTCCGTACTTAGCTCTGAAAGCATCAGGGTTGGTAATCATCCTCGCCAACCCTCTTAAATCCTCTAGTTTTGGAACCTTGAAGGTGTACTTGTGCGTCTTTCTTCTACCGAAATCTATAATGCAATCTTTTTATCTGATATTTGCAAGCATTGTCTTAGTTTAATTTGAAAAAGAGAGAGTAGAAAAGAAGATTTTTACTTTGTTTAGAGTTTTTTTTTATGAAATGAATGCATGAATGCAGCACACAAAAACATAGAAAAAACATGGGGTCAAAGGTTCAGTGTCATGAAGTCATGGCTCTACCCATTCCCAAAGGTTGTATTGGTGAATTTTTGTACCTGTCCTCAAAATCATTGACCCCCCTTGGGATAACAACAACAGGCTGGTTCACTCGAGCGAGCTGCAGTATCTTAGGGTAATCTCAAATGAGGGTAGTATCGTGTGACAACTATTTCCGATAGCTTCCGCACTACAAAATAGTCACATGGTCTCAGTCTACTAAATCCTCAGTTTCATGGATACCACAATCGAACAATCTGCTTTCAACAACCGAAGTCGTTTAGACATTGAATCCGCAAAGGGTATCTCCACTGATTCAATGGTCTACCAGGATCGCTTATTCGGGAATCACTCCCTATAAGACCACCCGTCTATACCATCACTTATCTTAGGTATCACTCAAACTTTCCAGATGCGGCATCACCCGCAGTCCCATTAGCAGAAAAATAAACACGGATATCAATTAGGAAAAGCGATATATATTTATTCCTTAAACTAACATCCTAGACCTCTTAAGAATTCTAGTCTATAATCCTAACAGACAAAATGAGTCCCTAGCAGAGTCTCCATTTTTACTGTAGCGCGCGATTTTTGTCGGTGACGCGACAACCTTATCGCGAAATTGGGGTTTTCTCCTCAACGAAGAAGAGGGGGTGCTACTTTTCTGATTTCTTATTTATCCCGTGAATATGGAAGGGAAAGGGAAGCTATCTAAAACTAACCTTGCACGCGAATGTTTAACTGAATAAACGCTTAAAGAGATTCGGGGAGTCAGGGTCAGGTTATACGATGGGGAGTTGTCAATTACCCATCCTATATGTGGTTACCCACAGGATGTTAGCTTTAGGTTTCACTGTGTACTTGATGGTGTTTATCCTTTAATGGGTTGGGAAAGTTTCTTGTGAAAGTATGAGAGAGAGAGAGAGAGAGTGAGTTTTGGTTGATGTTCGAGTTTTTCCGATGTTTTTTGTAAGGTACTGGACCTAAGTTTTGATTGATATGAAGGTGTTGGACCTAGAGATTTTGGTTAGTATGCTCGCTTAGATTTCGCAATCTTATGCCTACGTATTCCCGTTTAAATGAAACAGGGAAATCAGAGCAATCGTAGTTCCTCCTATTCTAAGGGAGGAAAAAGATATTATTTTGGTGTCTTGTTCAAAGCCCAAGATTGAAGCTAAAAGGTTTATTTGTGTCTTGTTCAAAGCCCAGGATTGAAGCTAAAAGGTTTGACTGAGAGAGAACTTGTCATCTCTAAAGGGAGACATTTGGTCTGTTTATCACAACTATTGGATAACTGTTTATAAAGGAGGATTACTTTAACTAGGATATGTGAATCCAGCAATGCCATAATTTCCTTTATAGGGGATTTGTCCTGAAGGGGAAAACTTTAACTTAGTTTAGAGCAATGCCATATTTCCTTAGGAATTTTTCATGCTAAGAGAGGGACAGTGACGTGGATGTAAATAATCCAGAGGCTTGCCGCTTACAGCAATTAGATGGAAGAAAGGGTTTACCAGGATAAAAGATAGACAACAACTTGGATATTTGAATCAATAAGTGTGCCTCTTACAGCAGTTATCGGAGATTAGGGTTTGTTTTTAATGTCTGTTTTGATAAGTGATAAACAGAGAAGTGACTTCCTACACAGAGATTTTGACTTCCTCTTAGGGGATGTTGATTTTTGTGTGCCTTGATCAAAGCCCAAGGTTCAAGCTAAGAGGTTGATTGACTCCATTGGGGAAGTCCTTATACAAAGCCTAAGAGGAGGCTAGAAAAGACTGACTCAACGAGTGTTTGTCTGTCTTATACAAAGCCCAAGATTGAGGCTAAAAAGAGACTGACTCTTCGGGGGGTATCATTATACAAAGCCTAAGAGGAGGCTAAAAGTTTGACTTTTCCGGGGAAAATGTTTTGTCTGTCTTGTACAATTCCCAAGATTGAGGCTAAAAGGTATTTTGACTCCGTCGAGGAGGGTTTGTATATGTCTTGTACAAAGCCCAAGGTTGAGGCTGAAAAGAAACTGACTTAGTGGGAAAGAAATCTTTATCTGTCTTGTACAAATCCCAAGATTTTAGGCTGAACGAAGACTTTACTAACTCGGTTAAGGATATTTTAGGTATCTCGTGCAAAGCCAAATATAGAGGCTGAAATGAGTTTGACTCTGCGAGAGAGTATTATTTGTCTTGTACAAAGCCCAAGATTGAGGCTGAAATAAGTTTGACTCAACTTAGGAAATTTATTTCTCAAAGCCTAAAGGAAGGCTGGGAGAATTTGACTCCGCTGGGGAAGAAATTTGTCCCAAGCATAAGAGAAGGTTATGAAGATTTATGTCTTGTACAAAGCCCAAGATTGAGGCTAAAAAAGGGTTTCACGCAACAAGAGAGTGCTTTTATCTGTCCTGTACGAAGCCCAGGATTGTGGCTGAACAAGTTGGAGAAATCATTATACAAAGCCTAAGAGAAGGCTAACTTCTGCTAGGGGAAATCCTTATATCGAGCCGAAAAGGATACTGGAAAAGATTGACTCAATAAGAGAGTGTTTTTATCTGTCTCGTACAAAGCCCGAGATTGAGGCTAAAAGGGTTGACTCAACAAGAGAGTACTGAAAGGTGATTGACTCAACAAGAGAGTCTGAAAAGGTTAGCTCTGCTGGGGAGAATCATTGTACAAATCCCAAGAGGAGGCTAACTTTGATGAGGAAAGATCATTATACAAAGCCTAAGAGAAGGCTATCTTCTGCTGAGAATTATTGAGATCCCGAGGCAGGTCCAACTGGGGAATCAACTCTTGCTAAGGGTTACAGAAGAGTTGAGATATCAGATGCCTTGAGGTTTTGATAGTGTTATACTGATGATAAACTGACCCTGACTGAGGAGAGAGACTGGGTTTTAGAACCCATGGGTTTTAACTCTACTGGAGATTGATCTAGAAGGATCGGGGTTTCTCCTATGTTTGTAGGGAACTTGAGAATGTCTTGGAGACTCAAGAGGAGATTTAGACTGTCCAAGTCCACTGGTATGAGAAGGTTAATCCTTGCATGATACCCAAGAAGAGGCAAGTGTTTTTAAGGGATGAGAATCAACCATAAATGGTTTGAGATTTGACACTGGAAAGACTGCTCTATCGAAGGATGACTTAGTTCTGTCCTATACCTTTAAGAGGTCTTCAGGGTCCTTGTATTAAGCCCAAGAGAAGGCATGAGAACTTCTAAGAAGCTGGAGGGTTCTTGTACAAAGCTCAAAAGGAGGCGGGGATGGTTTTAGGAAGCCTGTAGGTCCCAAACCTAAGAAGAGTTCAAGAAAAGTTTCACCGAGAATAATCTTTTCTTTAGTGAACAGTTCTAGGGTTTGAAGAAATTCAAGAGTGGTTTCACCGAGAATTAATCCTCTCTAGGGAAATGAACTTCTTTGACAAGTTCTAATAGTGACAGTCTGAGAAAAGGTTCACCGAGAATACTGCATTTCTCTTTGTTCCATATTGTTTAAGCCCAAGAGAAGGCAAGACTGTATCTGGAAATCCTACGGGGATCTAGTTTTGACTGTATTAAAGAGTGACCAACTGGCTTTACCTAGTTCTAGACCTAGTTGCTGGGGAAAACTCTAAATAGATATACTAGTATATATACAGTGGATATATGACAAGTATTTAAAAGGGTATGAAAGAAGGACTTACAGGGGAGCAGCTTCCCATAATACAGTTATATATAGGAAAGCAAGTAAATGAAAGCTGATAAAACTTATAGGCGCGCAAGCTTCCATGTTGTATTGTTAGTTGTTCAGGGAAATTAAAGAAAGTTTTGATAACAACTGTATATTTGAATCTAAATCAAAAGAGAAGTTGTTTTTGAAAATAATGTTGGGGCTTATACTCAAGGAGAGGCCCAAGGTTTAACAGTGATCGCATCGTTGTTTTGAAGATCGTATTGGGACTTATACAACGATTCAGGCCTAAAAAGGTTCATTTACAAAAGGGTTGGGTCTTACACTCTTTCAAGAGGCCCAAATATTTATTTTTGTACAAGTGATGGGGCGTACAACTCGGGGAGAGGCCTAGGTGATCTGATTTTTAACTGGCGATCGCGCCGAGATTTTTTTGAAAATACAGTGGGACTTATACAATGTCTGAGGCCCAAAATGGTTTTGGTTAAAAAGGGATTGAATCTTACACTCTATTAGAGGCCTAAAAGATGTTTTGAAAAAGAAATATAGGACTTACAACACGAGGGGAGGCCCAGATGATTTTGTTTTAAAAGGCGACGATTGCGCCATGATTTTGAAAATACAGTGGGACTTATACAACATCTGAGGCCCAAAAAGGTTTGTATTTACAGCGGATTGGGTCTTACACTCTATTAGAGGCCCAAAATATCTTTGAAAATTTAAAATCAAGAGAAAACCCTAATTTTAAATAAAAATGTTATTTTTCAAAGGAAATTAAATGAAAAAAATTATATAAAATACCAAATATATTAAAAAATAAGTTGTACACTTTGAAAAATATTTTTAAAAATCATGTTCAATTACATGAGAGTTTGAAATTCAATTGGTTTTGAAAAATCAAAGTGGGAATTCCATTTAAAAATGTTTAAAAACAATTAAAATGAAATTAATTACAAAAATTCTAACTATATTAAATAAATAATATAAATTGGATTTTTTTTTTGTAAAATAAAATATTTAAATATTTTAGTGAATATTGAGAAAAATAATCAATTCAAAAACATAAATAATCATAGAGAAATTAATTTTTGAATCAATTAACAAAAATATCAAAATATTCAAATATTCAAAAATTTGAAAAAGGGCGTCAAGAACACCAAGTTCTTGCCCGCATGCCCTGTTTCTGTAGATTTTCATTTTCTCACTTTTCTCCATGATTCCTCAATGGTTTTGCACGATTTAAGTACCAATCTTGTTCGTTTTTTAACAAGGATCACAACCATATAGATTAATTGTATTTATTTTGAATATTGAGTAAGAAATCAAAAGAAAACCTCAAGAACCCTAATTTCAGCATGAACACCGTGAAATTCCATACATGATTGATTCATGGCAATTGATTGAGGGTTATCACTCCATACATGATTATGAACATGTGGCAAAATTATTGTGCAGTAAAATATGCATGCATCATGGAGTTTGAAGAGTACATGCTTACCTCTTGCAGCTGGTGATCGAGTTTGGTGATGGGGGTGTTACAGCTAGGTTCCAATGATCTGGATAGCTTCCTTAGGTGCCAAGGAGTTTGTTTGAATGCTTGGAGTGAATTGAATTGAGCTGGAACTGGTTGTGGTACCTCAACTACAAATTTGTCAAGAACTTGAGCAATTGGCTGGTGATTTTGAGAATCTGATGTTCCAGATGTGATTTTGTGTTATGGATCACTCACATATGATGTTTATAAGGTGTGTGTGTGTGTGTGATTGGTTTGGTTGGAATTGCTCTCAAACTCAAAATCCGATAGTGACTTGAGTTAGAAGGCAAAATTGGAGTGAAAGTGGTGATTTTGAGGAAAGCATTAGTTTGGGTGTTTTGGTGTACTCAAACTGATCACAAATGAGGCCTATTTATAGTGGAGCAAGTTTGTTTTGCAAGCAGTAACGAATGGCAACTGGTACAGGTTTGTGGCTAAAGTGGATCAAATGGAGTCTCAAGTCTCCTCTAGCCATTGACTTGAGGTTAGAGCACATGCCTATGGTCTCTTGGCTCAGGGATAAGTCTTGACTGAATTCAGTTGGAATAGGCTCAGTTCATGCCACCTTGGTGTATCCATTAATGGCTTGGAAACGAAATTGGAGTCTTGGCACTTTTTGTAGCCTATTTAGGGATGACAAGCCTAATGTAGATTCTTGGACTTGGGAGGCTTGGAGATCAGATCATCCCCCTTGGATTTGATCCTCTGATGTGTCCAAATTGATGACAAGGCTTAGAGTTATCAGATTTGGACAAATCGATCAAATATGCACAATTCTGCCTTGTAAAACCAGTTCATGATGCCATGTTTCAAGGGTTGTATCTCCCTGCTCAAATTGAATTTGGAGATGATCCGGTACTTGTTGGAAAGCCCTTATGGCATACTTTAACTTTGATGTTCACCCCTAGACCTGGTTTGACTTGGATCAAGGTGAAAAATGTCCCTACATTTTGAAAAAAGTAAGGCAGATTCTGACTTAGTGAAAATTTCACTAAGTGTTGGAAAAATGTCATTTTCATGTTTTTAGCCATTTTGATCACTCCATAACTTAAAATTCATGAGGAAATGGAGTTTGATGTAGTTGAAGCTTTTGTAGAGTGTAGCAAGACCTACAAATCTAGCTTTGGGTCATCCAAAATGGTTGCTTGGATCTCAAGTTATGGTCCTTGGAAGTTGGTACCCTAGCCACTTTGTTCCATAACTTAGAAAAATTCTAAGTTTTTTATGGTTACCTCCTTTAACAAGTTAACTCATTTTCTTTGGTTTTTCTTGATGAATGATGATTCAAATCACATATTAACATTGTTTTAGGGTTAAGGAACCTTGGTTGACCAAAAATCCAAAAATTCAAACTTGGATTTTTGTACAGTTGACTTTTCATCAGATGAAATTTTGACTTTGTGATCCTTTTGTGAAATCAATCCTTGGGCTCAATTAAACTTCATGGATGGCCTCCAAGGGTATTTAGCAATGTCTTGGACCTCTCCCCAAGGTTTGAGAGCAAGGGTAGGTCAACAGTCAAGGGTAGGGTTGACTTTTTCATCAGAAACCCTAATTTGTGATCAGATGGTCTTGAGTTCTTGTGGCTTATGATTTGAGCTCTTTGAGTCAATAAAATATTGTAAACATGTTAATATAATCTATTTGAGGTCTTTGAAGTTCATTTTGAAGCTTCAAGCCATGCCTCACTTCACAAGTTAACTCAAGGGTTGAATTAGGTCAAAACCCTAATTCCTGATTTTTTGATAGATGGACCTTCAAGGTGATTTTGCCATTGTGGATGGGCTCTTGAGATCCTTTTGAGCTTATAGTACCATGCATTGAGGCATTGGCTCAAGCCTTGATGGAAATTTTCATCTGGAGGCCTCATGCGACCAAAACCCTAATTTGGTGACACTGGCGATCCTGAGGCTTGATCCACTTGGAATTCTGCAATCTTGTACTTGATTCTTGGTGTGGGAGTCCGCTTGATCCTTTATGGATGTTTGAGAGGTTAGACAAGTTGAATATCATGTTAATTCTTGATTGATCCTTGTCTAAATGCTCTAAGAGGGCTCAAAACCCTAATCTTTGATTGTAGTGAATGTTCAACCATCTTTGAGGAGATTGATGAGGCATGATGGTTCATCCATATTGTGATGATGGCTTGCACAGTGATGGGAAATCCTGATGGTCAAAGTTTGGGGTATGACACACTCTACATTGAGAATGAGGTACTTGTTCTTCCAAGATTTCTTCTCCCGTTGAACTTTGTTGAGAGTGACCTGGAGTTTTTCCGTATCAGACATAAAATAAAGGACAGATTCCTTTAACGGGAGAACCTCTTTATGAGGGTAAGGCATCCTCAGTTTGAGAGCTCTAGCTTGTACCCCGTGGAGATAAGGTTCCACAGAGACACGGTCTGGTTTTCCTAGAGACTCTGTTCCTTTTCTATGAACATGTTTCCAGGCATGCACTATTTCTGTCTTTAGTGCCCTTCCTTGAAGAAAAGACCTTCCAGATGAACATTACGCGGGATATGTCTCATCGGGTATCCGAATTGACGACGAACTAAAACTGGATGATAGTTGATTCCTCCTTTAGCTCCTATGAGGGGTACATTAGGGAAATTTCCACAACGGTCAATGATCCTTATCCCGTCATAGATTCGATTGTACCAATCAATGTCAGAGTTGGTAAGAGACATGATTCTTTGTGACCAACGTAGAGTACTTTTGTGATCCAAAAAAGCGGCAGACTTGGGCAAGTGGGAAGTGGACCATTTGTATATCAGGGGTACACAACATATGATCATTCCTCCAGTATACAAATTCCTTAAGTGTACAGAATGATAAGCATCTGCGAGCAAGGTCGGTACAGGGTTTCCAATCAGAAAAATCTTAATGGCATTGATATCAACGAAGTTATCAATGTTGGGAAACAGAAATAACCCGTAGGTGAGTAGAACAAAGACGCTCTCAAAAGCAGTCACGTTCCCTATACTTGCAAAGTACGTAGCTTTCTTTACCAAATATCTGGCTGGTAAACCTTGGATTCCACCCTTAATGGTCATGTGAGTCCTGACTTCTGACTCGTCCAAATAGATTACTCTTGCAATGGTTTGATCCTTTGGAATTTCTTCCAGTCTAGAAAAGGGAGCTTGGTCAGTGATGGGTAAATCACTCAGGTGAGAGTACTCCTCCAGTGTTGGTGCTAGTTGATAATCCAGGAATGTGAAACAGTGATAGACCGGATCGTAGAACTGGATCAGCGTAGACAGTATTCCTTCAATTACATGGACCCTTAACAGAGACAGTTGTCCTCCGTACTTAGCTCTGAAAGCATCAGGGTTGGTGATTATCCTTGCCAACCCTCTTAAATCCTTTAGTTTTGGAACCTTGAAGGTGTACTTGTGCGTCTTCCTTCTACCGAAATCCATAACATAATCTTTCTCTCTGATATTTGCAATCATTGTCTTAGTTTAATATGAAAAGGAGAGAGACTAGAAGAGAAAATTTTTTCTTTGTTTAAATTTTTTTGAATGAAATGAATGCAGGAATGCAGCACACAAAAACATAGAAAAAACATGGGTTCAAAGGTTCAGCGTCACGAGCATGGAGTCATGGCTCTACCCATTCCCAAAGGTTTTACTATGGTGAATTTTGTACCTGTCCTCAAAATCATTGACCCCCTTTAGGATAACAACAACAGGCTGGTTCACCCGAGCGAGTTGTAGTATCTTAGGGTAATCTCAAATGAGGGTAGTATCACGTGACAACTATTTCCGATAGCTTCCGCACTACAAAATAGTCACATGGTCTCAGTCTACTAAATCCTCAGTTTCATGGATACCACAATAGAACAATCTACTTTTGCAACCGAAGTCATTAGACATTGAATCCGCAAAGGGTATCTCCACTGATTCGATGGTCTACCAGGATCGCTTATTCGGGAATCACGCCCTGTAAGACCACCCGTCTATACCATCACTTATCCTAGGTATCACTCAAACTTTCCAGATGCGGCATCACCCGCAGTCCTATTAGCAGAAAAATAAACACGGATATCAAGTTGGAAAAGCGATATATATATATATATATATATATATATATATATATATATATATATATTCATTCCTAAAACTAACATCCTAGAC
This sequence comes from Lathyrus tuberosus, assembly GCA_022829125.1. Taxonomy (NCBI): domain Eukaryota; kingdom Viridiplantae; phylum Streptophyta; class Magnoliopsida; order Fabales; family Fabaceae; genus Lathyrus; species Lathyrus tuberosus. The sequence continues at coordinate 2,748,866 of JALAZF010000601.1, read as the reverse complement.
CTCTTAAGAGCTATAATCCTAGTCCTATACAGTCAATTACTCCCCAGCAGAGTCACCATTTCTCTGTAGCGCATGATTTTTGTCGGTGACGCGACCACCTTATCGCGGAATTTGGGTTTTCTCCTCAATGAAGAGGAGGGGGTTGCTACTTTCTAATTTCTTATTTATCCCGTGAAGCTGGAAGGGAAAGGGAAGCTATCTAAAACTAACCTTGCACGCGAATGTTTAACTGAACAAACGCTTAAAGAGATTCGGAGAGTCGAGGTCAGGTTATACAATGGGGAGTTATCATTTACCCATCCTATATGTGGTTATCCACAGGATGTTAGGTTTAGGTTTCGCTTTGTACTTGATGATGTTTATCCGTTAATGGGTTGGGAAAGTTTCTTGGGAAATATGGGAGAGAGAGTGAGTTTTTGTTGATGTTCGGGTTTTTCCGATGTTTTTGGTAAGGTACTGGACCTAAATTTTGATTGGTATAAAGGTACTGGACCTAGAGTTTTTTATTAGTATGCTCGCTAAGATTTCACAATCTTATGCCTACGTATTCCCGTTTAAAAGAAACAGGTAAATCAGAGTAATCGTAGTTCCTCCTATTCTATGGGAGGAAAAAGATGTTGGGTGTCTTGTTGAAAGCCCAAGATTGAAGCTAAAAGGTTGAGTATTTGTGTCTTGTTTAAAGCCCAAGATTAAAGCTAAAAGGTTTATTCGAGAGAGAATTTGTCATCTCTAAAGGGAGACATTTTATCTGTTTATCACAGCTGTTGGGTGACTGTTTGTGATGGAGGATTACTTTAACTGGGATAAGTGAATCCAGCAATGCCATAATTTCCTTTATAGGGGCGTGAAGGAGAAAAATTTAACTCAGTGTAGAGAAATGTTATTTTTCCTTAGGAATTTCTCATGCTAAGAGAGGGACTGTGGCATGGATGTAAATAATCCAGAGGCTTGCCGCTTACAGCAATTAGATGAAAGAGAGGATTTACCAGGATAAAAGATGGACAACAACTTGGATATCTGAATCAACAAGTGTGCCTTTTATAGAAGTTATCGGGGATTAGGGTTTGTTTTGAATGTCTATTTTGATAAGTGATAAACAGAGAAATGACTTCCTACAGAGAGATTTTGATATCCTCTGAGGGAATGTTGATTTTTGTGTGCCTTGATCAAAGCCCAAGGTTGAAGCTAAGAGGTTGATTAACTCCACTGAGGAAGTCCTTATACAAAGCCTAAGAGGAGGCTAGAAAAGACTGACTCAACAAGAGAGTTTTTATCTGTCCTGTACAAAGCCCAAGTTTGAGGCTAAAAGAGACTGACTCTTTTGGGATATCATTATACAAAGCCTAAGAGGAGGCTAAAAGTTTGACTTTTCCGGGGAAAATATTCTGTCTGTCTTGTACAAAGCCCAAGATTGAGGCTAAAAAGAATTTTGACTCTACTGGGAGGGTTTGTATGTGTCTTGTATAAAGCCCAAGATTTGAGGCTAAACAGAAGACTGACTCTGTGGAAAAGAAATCTTTATTTGTCTCGTACAAAGCCCAAGATTGAGGCTTAGAATGAGACTTTACTAACTCGGCTGAGGATATTTTAAGTGTCTTGTACAAAGCCCAAGATTGAGGCTGAAATGAGTTTGACTCTACTGGAGAGTATTATCTGTCTTGTACAAAGCCCAAGATTGAGGCTGAAAGGAGGATTGACTCTGCTTAGGGTATTATTTCTCATAGCGTAAAAGAAGTCTGGGAGGAATTGACTCCGCTGGGGAAGATATTTGTCCCAAGCTTAAGAGAAGGTTATGAAGATTTATGTCTTGTACAAAGCCCAAGATTGTGGCTAAAAGGGTTTGACTCAACAAGATTGTGCTTTTATATGTCCTGTATAAAGCCCAGGATTGTGGCTGAACAAACTGGAGAAATCATTATACAAAGCCTAAGATGAGGCTAACTTTTGCTAGGGGAAATCTTTATACCAAGCCTAAAAGGAGGCTGGAAAATATTGACTCAACAAGAGAGTGATTTTATCTGTCTCGTACAAAGCCCGAGATTGAGGCTAAAAGGGTTGACTCAACAAGAGAGTGTTGAAAGGTGATTGACTCAACAAGAGAGTCTGAAAAGGTGATTGACTCAACAAGAGAGTATGAAACGGTTAGTTCCGCTGGGGAGAATCATTGTACAAAGCCCAAGAGGAGGTTGGTTATGCTGAGGAACGGAAGGATCATTATACAAAGCCTAAGATGAGGCTATCTTCTACTGGGAATTATTGAGATCCCGAGGCAGGTCCAAATGGGGAATCAACTCCTGCTGAGGGTTACAACAGAGTTGAGGTATCAGAGACCTTGAGGTTCTGATTTGGGATAGTGTTATACTGATGACGAACTGATCCTGCCTAGGGATTTTTAGGAGAGAGACTAGATTTTAGAACCCAGTTGGAGATTGATCCAGAATGATCGCGGTTTCTCCTATGTTTATAGGGAACTTGAGAATGTCTTTGAGACTCAAGAGGATACTTTCCAAGTCTACTGGCATGGAAGAGTTTATCTTTGTATGATGCCCAAGTGGAGGTAAGTGTTTTAAGGGATGAGAATCAACCCTAAATTGGTCTGAGATTTGACACTAGAAAGACTGCTTTAGCAAAGCATGACTAAGTTTTGTCTTATACCTTTAGGGGGTCTTCAGGGTCCTTGTATTAAGCCCAAGAGAAGGCATGAGAAGTTCTAAGAAGCCGGAGGGTCCTTGTACAAATCCCAAGAGGAGGCGGGGATGCTTTTAGGAAGCCTGTGGGTCCAAACTTAAGAAGAGTTCAAGAAAAGTTTCACCGGGAATAATCTTTTCTTTAGTGAACAGTTCTTGGGTTTGAAGAAATTCAAGAGAAGTTTCACCTGGAATTAATCCTCTCTGGGGAAACTGAATTACTTTAACAAGTTCTAATAGTGACAGTCTGAGAAAAGGTTCACCGAGAATACTGCCTTTCTCTTTGTTCCATATTATTTAAGACCAAGAGAAGACAAGACTGTAACTGGAAATCCTATGCGGATCTAGTTTTAACTGTATCAAAGAGTGACCAACTGGCTTTACCTATTTCTAGACCTAGTTGCCGGGGAAAACTCTAAATAGATATACTAGTATATATATAGTTGATATATGACAAGTATTTAAAAGGATATGAAGGAAGGACTTACAGGGGAGCAGCTTCCCACAATACAGTTATATATATATATATATATGAAAGCAAGTAAATGAAAACTGATAAAAACTTACAGGTGAGCAAGCTTCCATGCTGTATTGTTAGTTGTTTCAAGAAATTAAAGAAAGTTTTGATAACAACTGTATATTTGAATCTAAATCAAAAGAGAAGTTGTTTTTGAAAAGATTGTTGGGGCTTATACTCAAAGAGAGGCCCAAGGTTTAACAGTGACCGCACCGTTGTTTTGAAGATCGTATCGGAACTTATACAACGACTGAGGCCCAAAAAGGTTTATTTACAAAAGGGTTAGGTCTTACACTCTTTAAAGAGGCCCAAGAGTTTATTTTATACAAAAAGATGGGGCTTACAATTCAAGGAGAGGCCCAGATGAAAACAACGATCGCACCGTTATTTTAAAAATCGTGTCGGGACTTACACAATGACTGAGGCCCAAAAAGGTTTATTTACAAAAGGGTTGGGTCTTACACTCTTTCAAGAGGCCCAAGAATGTTTTAAAAAAGAAAGATGGGACTTACAACTCGAGGGGAGGCCCAGATGATTTTGTTTTAAAAGGTGACGATCGCGCCGTGATTTTGAAAATACAGTGGGACTTATACAATGACTGAGGCCCAAAATTATTTATGTACAAAGGGGGTTGGGTCTTACACTCTATTAGAGGCCCAAAGGTGTTTTAAAAGGTTTGATAAGGATCGAAAAAATCAAAGAATACCCTCATTTCATTTTTTTTAAAGTAATCCTTTAAAGAAAATTAATAAAAAATGATAAAAATACCAAATAAGTTTAAATAAACTACTTATGATTTTTGGTTAAGGTTTGAAAAATGAAGTTTTAATCACAAGATGATTTAGAACTCATTTAATTTTGATTTTGAAGATAAAAATTCACTTTTTAAATGTTTAAAAAATAATAAAAGTGAATTTATTCACAAAAATACCAACTATATTAAATAAATAATATAAATATGATTTTTTTGTTGAATAAAACACTTAAATATTTTTGTGATTTTTCAGGAAAAGAACTAATAAAAAATGATTAAAATTGAATAAGAAATTAATTTTCAAAGTTATTAACAAAAATAATATGAAAAATAAAAATAGTAAAAAAAATGAAACAAGTGATAAAAAAGAGGTCTGGGGCAAGGGGGATTCGAACCCCAGACCTCTCGCTGGCTAATACACACAAACCAGTTGATCAACCACTAGGGCGCAATGCCAATTCAAGAATAATATGACAAGTGAAAATTATATAGAAGTTAGATTTCTGAAGCATGGCGCCATGGCCATCTTCAACCTCAAGCTCAGATATGTGAAGGCTCCTATCTCCCTTATCTCTCAATCATTTCACATGATTCAAATATGAAAATCGTGCGTTTTCAGATGAGGAACATAATGGCAATACCCAATTTTATTGAAATTAATTGAATCATAACATATCATGATAAAACCTGAAGAACCCTAAACTTGGCATGAACTCTATGAAATCCTATACACGAATTGTAAACAACAATTGATTGAGGGTAAATGATCTACAAACATCCAGAAACACAATGGTAACAAGAAAACATGTTTATGATGCATGATTCATTGAGTTTGAGAGTTCAAGTTTTACCTCTGCAAGTGAGAATCGAAATCTAGTTTGAAGGTGTTACAGATGAGTTCCAATGATTTGGACAGCTTCCTTGTACCTCAATGGATGTGTTTGAATGCTTGGATTGATTTAAAATGAGCTGGAACTGGTTGTGGCACCCTAACTGCAACTCTGCTAAAAGCTTGAGCAAATGGATGGTGATTTTGTGAATTTGGTGTTCCAGATGTGGTTTTAGTGTTTGATCAGCTCACATATGATGTTTGTGAGGTGTGTGTGTGCGATTGGTTTGGTTGGAAACACACTCTAACTCAAAACCCGATAATAACTTGCATTAGAAGGCATTTTTGGAGTGAAAGTTGTGATTCTGAGAAAGGCATATGTTTAGGACCTTTTGTGTACTTAATTTAAGCACAAATAAGCTCTATTTATAGTAGAGCAAATTTGTTTTGGCATCAATAGTGTTTGCCAGCTTGGATCAGATTATATTTAATGCCTTGGTTATTTGGTTAAGGGTCTCCTCTAGCCATTGACTTGTGCCAAACTTTGCAGGTTTAGGTCCTCTCTTGTATGAGCTTATCTTGACTCATTTGGTTGATTATGGACTGATACATGCCAGCTCTATGCATCCATTGAATGTCTCAAAACAAAATTGGAGTCTTGAGGCATCTTTAGCTTTTAGGGGTGGCACACCTACATGTAGTTCCAAAGACTTGGGAGGCTTATGGATCAGTGTTTGTCCCTTGGTTGTTCCCCCTTGAGGTGTGCAGATGGATAACCATGTTTGAATTTTCCCAAATTGATCAATTCGAGCACTAAGGCACAAATCTGCCTTGCAAAAATAGATTGCAGCAAGGCATGTTGCAGCTGTCATAACCTCTAGCTCAGGTGGAGTTTGATGGAGTTCTTGGACATTTTGGAAAGCTGACATATCCTATTTCAACATGATGTCCAACTTTGGTTTTGAATTAACTTGAATTACAATGAAAAATGCCTCTACATTTTGGAAAAAATAAGGCAGATTCTGACTTAGTGAAAATTTCACTAAGTGTTGGAAAAATGCCATTTTCATGTTTTTTGGTGATTTTGCTCAAACAATAACTCAAAATCCATGATGATTTGGAATGAGTTCTAGTTGACATATTTGAAGTATGTAACATGATCTTCAATCTGAGCTTTGAATGGGAGAAAAATGCCTTAGGGTTTGGGAGATATGGCCTTGCAAAGTTGGTACCCTAGCCACTTTGTTCCATAACTTAGAAAAATTCTAAGTTTTTTATGGTTACCCCTTTAACAAGTTAACTCACTTTTTTTTTATTTTTCTTGATGAATGATGATTCAAATCACATATTAACATTGTTTTAGGGTTAAGGAGCCTTGGTTGACCAAAAATCCAAAAAGTCAAACTTAGATTTTTGTACAGTTGACTTTTTCATCAGATGAAATTTTGACTTTGTGATCCCTTTGTGAAATCAATCCTTGGGCTCAATTAAACTTCATGGATGGCCTCCAAGGGTATTTAGGAATGTCTTGGACCCCTGCCCAAGGTTTGAGATCAAGGGTAGGTCAACAGTCAAGGATAGGGTTGACTTTTTCCATCAGAAACCCTAATTTGTGATAAGATGGTTTTGAGTTCTTGAGGCTTATGATTTAAGCTCTTTGAGTCAATCAAATCTTGTAAACATGTCAATATGATGTATTTTAGGTCTTTGAAGTTCATTTTGAAGCTTCAAGCCATGCCTTGCTTCACAAGCTAACTTAAGGGTTGAATTAGGTCAAAACCCTAATTCTTGATTTTTTGATATATGGACCTTCAAGGTGATTTTTCCATTGTGGATGGGCTCCTTTTGAGCTTATAGGACCATACATTGAGGCATTGGCTCATTCCTAGAAGAAAATTTTCATCGGGAGGCCTCAGTCGACCAAAACCTTAATTTGGTGACACAGACGATCTAGAGGCTTGATTCACTTGGAATGCTGCAACCTCGTGCTTGATTCTTGATGTGGGAGTCCTCTTGATACTTTGTGGGTGTTTGAGAGGCTAGACAAGTTAAAGATCATGTCATTTATTGATTGATTCTTTGTCTAAGTACTCTGAGAGGGGCCAAAACCCTAATCTTTGATTGTAGTGAATGCTCAACCATCTTTGAGGAGATTGATGAGGCATGATGGTTCATCCATATTGTGATGATGATTTTCACAATGATGGGAAATATTGGTGGTCAAAATTTGGGGTATGACAGATACATAGGGTTCGGAGGAGATCATAAAGGATGAATCAAAGGTTCTGGAACAGTAGGTAATGGATCTCTTCCTTCTATATCTAATGTACTTTATGTTGAGGGATTAATGCACAATCTGTTATCCATAAGTCAATTCAGTGATAACGGTTATGACATTATTTTCAATCAAAAAACGTGCAAGGTTGTTAGTCAGAAAGATGTCACTGTTCTCTTCACTAGAAAGAGGAAAACAACACTTATAAGATTAAGCTTTCTGATCTTAAAAACCAAGTTGTTAGGTGCTTAATGTCTGTTAAAGAAGAGCAATGGGTGTGGCATAGATGCTTGGGTCATATTAGTATGAGGAAAATTTCTTAGCTAAACAAACTTTAGTTAGTCAAAGGCCTGCCTAAGCTGAAGTTTACTTCAGATGCACTCTGTGAAGCATGTTAGAAAGGCAATTTTTCGAAAACACCCTTTAAATTGAAAAATGTTGTTTCCACCTCCAGACCTTTGGAGCTTCTACACATTGACTTATTTGGCCCTGTCAAAACGACATCAGTCAATGGCAAGAAGTATGGATTTGTCATCGTTGAAGATTATAGTCGTTGGACATGGGTAACATTTCTTAGACATAAGAATGAGTCGCATTCTGTGTTTATAAGTTTCTGCTCTCAAGTGCAAAATGAATTTAATTCTAAAATTATTAGAGTTAGAAGTGATCATGGTGGCGAATTTGAGAATTGACTATTTGAAGAACTATTTGACTCTAATGGCATATCTCATGATTTCTCCTGTCCTAGAACTCCACAACGAAATTGAGTTGTAGAACGGAAAAATAGAACGTTACAAGAAATAGCCAGAACTATGATCAACGAAACTAATGTAGCCAAGCACTTCTGGGCAGAAGCTGTGAACACAACATGTTATATTCAAATTAGGATCTCCATTAGACCCATTCTAGAGAAGATTCCTTATGAACTGTGTAAAGAAAAAAAACCAACATTTCTTACTTTCATCCTTTTGGATGTTCGTGTTTTATTTTGAATACTAAAGAGAATCTAAATAAGTTTGATTCTAAGGCACAAAAGTGTATTATGTTAGGATACTCAGAACACTCTAAGGGATGCAGAGTATACAATACAGAAACCTGTATTGTTGAGGAATCAATCCATGTTAGATTTAACGATAAGCTTGACTTAGAAATGTCAAAGCTTGTGGAGAATTTTGCAGATCTAGAAGTTAACTTCACATGTTCTAGAGATAGGACAAAAGACTCTGAAATCATAGACCCAAAACATTCTGATACATCAGAAGCAACTGAATGCCCTTCCGTGCAAAAAGGATAAAGGCTTAGACAAACTGTTTCTGAAGATTTGATTCTAAGAGACAAAGCTGAACCTATCAGAACAAGATCTACATTCAAAAATTCTGAAGAAATACCCTTAGGATTGGTATCTCTGATAGAACCAACATCTTGTGAATAAGCACTTCGGGACAATGAATGGATTCTGGCAATGCAAGAAGAGCTAGATCAGTTCTCCAAGAATGATGTCTGGGATCTAGTGCCTAAGCCCAAGGGAACTCATGTTATTGGAACCAAATGGGTATTCGGAAATAAATTAAATGAGAAAGGAGAAGTTGTTAGAAACAAAGCACGACTGGTCGCACAAGGTTACAGTCAACAAGAAGGAATTGACTATAATGAAACCTTTTCTCCAGTCGCCAGGTTAGAATCTATATGCTTTCTCATCTCTTTTGTTGTTAATAATAATATTAAGTTATATCAAATGGATGTTAAAAGTAAGTTTCTAATTGGTTACATTTCTGAAGAAGTGTATGTTCATCAACCTCCAGGTTTTGAAAACTCTAAATTTCCAGAACACGTTTTTAAACTTAAGAAGTCATTGTATGGTCTTAGACAAGCTCCTAGAGCTTGGTATGAAAAATTAAGTTCTTTTCTTTTAGAAAATGACTTTATCATATGAAAAGTGGATACTATTCTCTTCTGTAAGAACTTTGGAAACGACCTCATGATATACCAAATCTATGTAGATGATATAATTTTTGGTTCTGCTAATACTTCTGCATGTCAAGATTTCTCTAAGCTAATGCAGGCAGAATTCGAAATGAGCCTAATGAAAGAGTTAAAGTACTTTCTAGGAATTCAAATCAATCAAACTCCAGAAGGAAAATATACTAAGGAACTTCTAAAGAAGTTAGATATGACAGAAAACAAACTAGCTAAAACTCCCATGCATCCTACTTGCATTCTAGAGAAATACGAAGTAAGTAAAAAAAGTTTGTCAGAAGCTCTATCGTGGTATGATAGGCTCTCTTCTCTATCTAACTGCCTCACGACCAGATATTTTATTTAGTGTATGTCGTTGTGCTCGTTTTCAATCAGATCCAAGAGAAAGTCACTTAACTGCTATTAAGAGAATCCTAAGGTATCTGAAGGGAACTTTTAACCTTGGCTTGATGTATGATAAAACATCAGAATACAAGCTATCAGGTTTCTGTGATGCAGATTATGCTGGAGACAGAATAGAACGTAAGTACACTTCTGGGAACTGTCAGCTTTTAGGTAGCAATCTCGTCTCGTGGGGAAGCAAAAGACAATCTACAATTGCTTTATCTACTGCAGAAGCAAAGTATATCTCAGCATCACTTTGTTGCACTCAGATGCTCTGGATGAAAAATCAACTTGAAGACTTTCAGATATATGAGAGTAAAAACTGCAACTATTTGTTTAAGTAAGAATCCTATTTTGCATTCTAGGGCTAAACACATAGAAATCAAACATCATTTTATTAGAGACTATGTTCAGAAGTGGACTATCTCCTTACAATTCATTGATACATATCATCAATGGGCTGATATTTTTACAAAACCCCTAGCTGAAGATAGATTCTTATTCATTATGAAACATTTGAAAATGGAGTTTTGTCCATAATGAACCTTCTATTGTTTAGCACCTTCTGTGAAATTATGATTCTGATGTTATACATTTTAATGTGTTTCTAATCTCTTGAAATTTCCACAAGTTAGAAACGGTGAAAATTCAAACTGATGGCTATGATTCATTCTTACACGTGTAAATCATATTCTGATGATTGAGTGACACCTTGAGCATTGGGATGTCTTGAGAGTATGTTAAAAAATAATTATTACTTTCCCCCCTTTCGGTCTTTTTCAAGAAACAGTAATTAATTCTTTTCTTTATTACTCACTATTCTCTTCATCACACACAATTCACTTCACTTCTTACACTCTAACTCTAAATTGTAAATCCAACTCTCCTCTCTAAGAAACTTCTTCATTCATGGATGCTTAACAACAAGATCTCTATAACTTCTCTAAACAAATGGAACACTAGACAGACCCTTCTCAACAATTCGGTACAGACTTCACATCTTTGATATCTCAAATAATGCCCCAAACAGTGGTTGCTCCTCAACAACAACAGATTCACATTCTAAATCGACCTGAAGAACTCTATATGAAAATATCCCTTGAAGAATTGGAAGTTTGCTATGAACTTTTAGTTGATTTCGAAAACCTAAAGGAAAATGGTGTAGATTTAACTACTGATGTAAAGAATTAAGGCTGGGAAAATTATTTCAAGCGTCTTTTCGGCCCCGTCTACACCACTCTGGCAAGATATTTCAGGGTTCATGCTAATGGTGATGATCATTATGTTATTTCAGATGTTAAAGGAAAAAGGGTTGTCATTGTAGCGTGAGATTTTTGTCGGTGATGCGACCACCTTATCACCATAGGTTTCTCCTCACCGCAACGGTAGGAGGGGGTGCTACTTTCTGATTTCTTATTTATCCCGTGAAGTTGGAAGGGAAAGGTAATCTATCTAAAACTAACCTTGCACGCGAATGTTTTACTGAACAATCGCTTAAAGAGATTCGGGGAGTTTGGGGTCATGTTATACAATGGGGAGTTGTCAATTACCCATCCTATATGTGGTTATCCACAGGTTATTAGCAATAGGTTCTGCTTTTATACTTGATGGTGTTTATCCATTGATTGGGAAAGTTTCTTCTTTGGGAGTGTTTGAGAGAGAGAGAGAGAGAGTGAGTTTTTTGATGATTTTGGTGAGGTACTGGACCTAAGGTTTTTTATTGGTATGAAGGTACTGGACCTAAAGTTTTGATTTGGTGTAAAGGTACTGGACCTAAGGTTTTTGATTGGTATGCTCACTAAGACTTTGTAATCTTATGTCTACGTATTCCCGTTTAAAGAAACAGGGAAATCAGAGCAATCGTAGATCCTCCTATTCTATGGGAGGAAAAAATGTTTTGGTGTCTTGTTCAAAGCCCAAGATTGAAGCTAAAGGGTGTATTTATGTCTTGTTCAAAGCCCAAGATTGAAGCTAAAGGTTTGACTAAGAGAGAAATTGTCATCTCTAAAGGGAGACATCTCGTCTGTTTATCACAAATGTTGGGTGACTGATTATAAAGGAGAATTACTTTAACTATGATATGTGAATCCCACAATGCCATAATTTCCTTTATAGGCAATTTATCCTAAAGGAGAAAACTTTAACTCAGTGTAGAGCAATGCCATTTTTCCTTATGAGTGTTTCATGCTAAGAGAGGGACAGTGGCGGGGATGTAAATAATCCAGAGGCTTGCCACTTACAGCAATTATATGAAAGAGGTTTACCAGGATAAGAGATGGACCACAGCTTGGATATTTGAATCAACAAGTGTGCCACTTACAACAGTTATCTGGGATTAGGGTTTGTTTGATTTGTTTGTTTTGATGTGTGATAACACAGAGAAATTCTTCCTACAGAGAGATTTTGATTTCCTCTAAGGAGATGTTGATTTTTGTGTGCCTTGATCAAAGCCCAAGGTTGAAGCTAAGAGATTGATTGACTCCATTGGGGAAGTCCTTATACAAAGCCTAAGAGGAGGCTGGAAAAGGCTGACTCAACAAAAGAGTGTTTAGCTGTCTTGTACAAAGCCTAAGATTGAGGCTAAAAAGAGACTGACTCTTTCGGGGATATCATTATACAAAGCCTAAGAGGAGGCTAAGAGTTGACTTTTGCGGGGGAATATTTTGTCTGTCTTGTACAAAGCCCAAAATTGAGGCTAAAAGGGGAAACTGACTCTACTGGTGAAAGGTTTTATCTGTCTTTTACAAAGCCCAAGATTGTGGCAAAAAGAAGATTGACTCTACTGGAGAGATTTATACGGTGTCTTGTACAAAGCCCAAGATTGAGGCTAAAAATAGGATTGACTCTGTTTAGGGAAAATTATATGTGTCTTGTACAAAGCCCAAGATTGAAGCTAAAGGATATTGACTCAACAAGAGAGTGTTTTATTTGGTGTCTTGTACAAAGCCTAAGATCGAAGCTGAATGGCAGTTGACTGATTCAGCTGAGGATTATTAGGTGTCTTGTACAAAGCCCAAGGTTGAGGCTGACCTTATTGGGAAAATTATTATACAAAGCCTAAGAGGAAGCTGAAAAGAAGATTGATTCTGCTAAGTGATATTATTTCTCAAAACCTAAAAGAAGGTTGGGAGGAATCGACTCCGCTGGGGAAGATATTTAACCCGAGCTTAAGAGAAGGTTATGAAGATTTTGACTTTGTTGGAGAAAGTTTATATATGTCTTGTACAAAGCCCAAGATTGAGGCTAAAAAGGAATGACTCAACAAGATAGTGTTTAGATGAGATTGACTCAACAAGAGAGTGCCAAAAAGGTGATTGACTCAACAAGAGAGTACTTTTATTTTGTACCATTGACTCAACAAGAGAGTGTGGAAAAGTTATTGACTCAACAAGAGAGTACTTTGTTTGTCTTGTACAAAGCCCAAGATTGAGGATGAAAAGGGTTAACTCAACAAGAGAGTGATTTAAGAAAGAAGATGGACTCAACAAAAGGGTGCTTTTGGGGTTAATTCTGCTGAGGAAAATCATTATACAACGCTTAAGAGGAGGCTGGCTTCTGCCGAGGATTATTGAGATCCAGAGGCAGGTCCTAGTTGGGGGATCAACTCTTGTTGAGGGTTTACAGAAGAGTTGAGGTATCAGATGCCTTGAGGTTCTGATTTGGGATAGTGTTATACTGTTGATAAGCTGACTCTAGCTGGGGAAAATTTTAGGATAAAAGACTGAGTTTTAGATCCTGTGAGGGTTTCAACTCTACTGGAGATTGGTTAAATGACCAGGGTTTTTCCCGTATTTGTAGGGAACTTGAGAATGTCTTTGAGATCCAAGAGGAGATTAGACTATACAAGTCTATTGGTATGGAAGAGCTTATCTTTGTATGATGCCCAAGAGGAGGCTGGTATTTTAAGGGATGAGAATCAACCCTAAACTGGTCTGAGATTTTGACTCTGGAAAGACTGCTCTAGCAAAGGATGACTAAGTTATGTCCTATACCTTTAAGAGGTCTTCAATGTCCTTGTATTAAGCCTAAGAGAAGGCATGAGAACTTCTAAGAAGTCGGAGGGTCCTTGTACAAAGGCCAAGAGGAGGCGGGGATGATTTTAGGAAGCCTGTGGGTCCAAACTTTAAGAAGAGTTCAAGAACAGTTTCACCGGGAATAATCTTTTCTTTAGTGAACAGTGCTAGGGTTTGAAGAAATTCAAGAGAGGATTCACCGAGAATTAATCCTCTCTGGGGAAATGAACTTCTGTGACAATTTTTCTATGCATTTCTCTTTGTTCCATATTGTTTAAGCCCAAGAGAAGGCAAGACTGTATCTGGAAATTCCTATGGGGAACTAGTTTTGACTGTTGAAAGAGTGAACACTGGCTTTACCTAGTTCTAGACCTAGTAGCCAGGGAAAACTCTAAGCAGATATACAAGTATATATACAATTGATATATGACAAGTATTTAAAAGGATATGAAAGAAGGACTTATAGGTGAGCAAGCTTCCAGCAATACAGACAAATATATATATATATATATATATATATGAAAGCATGTAAAGAAAGCTGATAAAAACTTACAGGCGGGCAAGCTTCCATTGTAACAACTGTATGGTTAGTTGTTCAAGAAATTAAAGAAAGTTTTGATAACAACTATGGATTTGAACCTAAATAAAAAAGGAAATTTGTTTTTGAAAAGAAGATTGAGGCTTATACTCATGGATAGGCCCAGATGAAAAACAGTAATCGTACCGTTGATCTGAAAATTGTATCAGGACTTATACAATGACTGAGGCCCAAATTAGGTTTTATTTACAAAGGGATGGGTCTTTACAACTCAAAGAGAGGCCCAAAGGTTTATTTTTGTACAAGTGATGTGGCTTACAATTCAAGGAGAGGCCCAAATGAAAACAGTGATTGCACCGTCGTTTTGAAAACCGTACTGGGACTTATACAATGACTGAGGCCCAAAAAATATTTATGTACAAAGGGGGTTGGGTCTTACACTCTATCAGAGACCCAAAGTGTTTTTTTTTTAAAGAAAATGAATGGGACTTATAACTCAAGGAGAGACCCAAATGGTTTTTGTTTAAAAGGCGACGACCGCGCCGAGATTTTAAAATCGTATCGGGACTTATACAATGACTGAGGCCCAAAAATTATTTATTTACAAAGGGGTGGGACTTACACTCTATAAAGAGGGCCAAAAGTGTTTGAAAATTTAAAATCGAGGGGAAACCCTAATTTTAAATTAAAATGTCATTTTTCAAAGGAAATTAAATGAAAAAATGATATAAAATATCAAATATATTCAAAAACAAGTTGTACACTTTGAAAAATCGTGTTTAATTACATGAAAGTTTGAAATTCAATTGGTTTTGAAAGATCAAAGTAGGAATTTCATTTTAAAACGTTTAAAACAAATAAAAATGAAATTAATTACAAAAATTCTAACTATATTAAAAAAATAATATAAATTGGATTTTTTAGTAAAATAAAATATTTAAACATTTTTGTGAATTTTGAGAAAAAGAATCAATTCAAAAACACAAATATTCAGAGAGAAATTAATTTTTGAATCAATTAAACAAAATAACTAAAATTCAAAAATTTGAATTATGGCGCCAAGAACACTTAGTTCTTGGCCGCGTCCCCTGTTTTTCCAGATTTACGTTTTCCCACTTTTCTCCATGATTTCTTAATAGTTTTGCACGATTCAAACACCAATCTTGTTCGTTTTTGAACAAGGATCACAACCATATAGATTAATTGCATTTATATTAAGCATGGAGTGAGAAATCATAAGATAACCTCAAGAACCCTAATTTCAGCATGAACACAATGAAATTCCATACATGATTGATTCATGGAAATTGATTGACGGTTATTACTCTATATACATGTAGGAACAAGATGGTAACTCACAAATTCATTTATGATGCATGGAACATAGAGTTTGAAGGTGTCAGACTTATCTCTTGCAGCTGGTGATCGAGTTTGGTGATAGAAGTGTTGTAGTTAGGTTCCAATGATCTGGACAGCTTCCTTAGGTGCCAAGGAGTGTGTTTGAATGCTTGGAGTGGATTGAAATGAGCTGGAACTGGTTGTGGTACCTCAACTGCAACTCTGTCAAGAACTTGAGCAATTGGCTGGTGATTTTGTGAATTTGATGTTCCAGATGTGATTTTGTGTTATGGATCACTCATACATGATGTTTATGAGGTGTGTGTGTGTGTGTGTGATTGGTTTGGTTGGAATCACTCTCAATCTCAAAACCCGATAGTGACTTGAGTTAGAAGGCAAAATAAGAGTGAAGAAGAGATTTTGGAGTAAAGCATCAGTTTGGGTGCTTTGGTGTACTCAAACTGATCACAATTGAGGTTTATTTATAGAGTGTCAAGTTTATTTTGGCAGCAATAGTGTGTGGCAACTGCAGCAGGTCTGTGGCCAATGTGGATCAAATGGAATCTCAAGTCTCCTCTAGCCATTGACTTGAGGTTAGAGCACAGGCCTATGGTCTTTTGGTTCAGAGATAAGGATTGACTCATTCAGTTAAACTTGCCTCAGTTCATGCCACCTTGATGCATCCATTGAATGCATTGAAACAAAATTGGAGTTTTGGCACTTTTTAGCCTTTTTAGGTTTGTTATGGCTATGTGTAGATTCTTGGACTTGGGAGGATTGGGGATCAGATCATTCCCTTTTGATTTCATCCTCTGATGTGTCCAAATGGATGACAAGGCTTGGAGTTGTCCAAATTTTCCAAATCGAGCCAAATGCCAAAATTTGTCTTGTACAAGACAATTGGAAATGGTGATTTTGAGGGGATCATATCTCCCTGCTCAGGTTGAGTTATGAGAGGCTCTTGTGCTTTTTAGAGATCCCTCATATGATACAAAACATGTGTGATCATAGTTTATTTTGAAACTATTTGGATCCAACTGAAAAATCCTCATGAACATTGATGTCCAAGGCTGGTAACTTAGGCAGATTTTCACTAAGTGTTGGAAAAGTGCCATTTTCTTCATTTTTGTCATTTTGATCAGTCCATAACTCAAAATCCATGAGGAATTGGAATTTATTGTAGTTGAAGGTTTTTGTAGAATGTAGGAAGACCTACAAATTAGGCTTTGGATCACCCAAAATGGCTGCTTGGATCTTAAGTTATGATCCTTGGAAGTTGGTACCAAAATCACTTTTGTTCCATAACTTAGAAAATTTTTGGTTTCTCAAGGTTGCCCCTTTTGCAAGAAACCTCACTTTTCTTGATTTTTCTTAATGAATGATGATTAATACCATACATTAACATTATTTTTGACTTAGGGGAACCATATTTGTGAAAAATTCCAAAAAGTCAAACTTGATTTTGTGCACAATTGACTTTATTATCGGATGAAATCCAAATTGTGCGATCCTTTGTGAAATCAAGTTCTTGACCTAAATAAAACATAATGGATAGATTCCATAGGTGTTATAGGGTGTATTGATTCATGTCCCAAGGTTTGGGAGCATGTCTTAGTCAAAAGTCAAAGATACAGTTGACTTTTCCCTCGAAACCCTAATTGTGGTCCTGGTGAAATTGAAACTTGTGAACCAAGCTTCTTGGGTCAATCCATTGTTGTAAATGGATCAATGTAGTGTATTGGAGGCCCTCAAATCATGTCTTGAGGTCTTGGCTCAGGTTTTGTCCCAAAAGTCAACTTAGGGGTGAATTAGGTCAAGAAACCCTAATTCCTGATTTTTGGTAAATGCATCCCCTGAGGTTAAATTGACTTGATGATTGGGTCCATGAGGTCCCTTGGAGTATCTTGGGTTGTGCTTTAAAGCATTGGCTCATGCCCAGAGGAAAATTTCCATATAGAGGCCTTGGTCGACCAAAACCCTAATTTGGTGACACTGGCGATTTTGAGGCTTGATCCACTTTGAATCTTGCAACTTTGTGCTTGATTCTTGATGTGGGAGTCCTCTTAATCCTTTGTGGGTGTTTGAGAGGTTAGACAAGTTGAAGATCATGTAATTTCTTGATTGATCCTTTGTCTAAGTGCTCTGAGAGGGCTCAAAACCCTAATTCTTGATTGTGGTGAATGCTCAATCATCTTTGAGGAGATTGATGAGGCATGAAAGTACATCCATATTGTGATGATGATTTGCACAATAATGGGAAATATTGGTGGTCAAAATTTGGGGTATGACAGTCATCACCGAAAAATCAATTGTTGCTCTACTAAAAATGGAATACAATAAGGGCAAACGTGTCTACAACATGAAGCATTCACACCAGACCTTCAAAAAGTTCCTCCGACTATGCTAACACTGATCAAAAGTACATATTGTACTTTCTGAAGTAAGGAGTGAAATGGATCTTCCCTCCATTCTTTTCAAATTCCTTCGAGACCCTGTCAGAGATTCTAGGGATAAGCCAAAAGGGCATATTCCTTTGGGAAGACTCCTTTTAGATATTCTGATGGAAAGTGGTCTTGTGGATCATCAGGTTAATCATAACTTAGTCGATGACCTTGGTGAAGATATTGGAAAACCTTTCAATATCAAGAATGTCAAGAGCATGTCTATTATCAAAGAGATCACAGTTGAACCCACTATGGATACAGACATTGAAAATATCAAAGGACAAAGGACAATTGTTGACAATTATCCTTTGCTCACCCAAGTTGATCCACCAGATGTCTTACAGAGTTACTTAGACCAGCTTGAAAAAGAGGGTCATGATGTGTCTGAAATCTCGTTTGACCAACTCCTAGCTGAACCACCAAACCTTTACAAAATGAAACATGTTTCCTCAAAGGTCATGACTACAAAGAAAAAGAAGTTAGGGCATAAGGAATCGGGAAATTCCTCCATGAACTCTGAAATTGTTGTTTCCTCCGCTTCAATAACTAAAATTTCTGACTCCTCAACATTGGTTGCTTCTGGGTCAGATACTAGAATCCTTGTTTCAAATATTCCTCCCCTACAACCATCATTCTCAACTAGGGATGGCAAACAAACCCGGACCCGCCCGCACCCACCCGGGTCCGCCCCGAAATTAACGGGGAAAACCCGATTTAATTGGGTACGGGTGTGGGTGCGGGGGAAACCTGGTTCTTAACTACGGGTGCGGGTGCGGGGGCGGGAAGACACTATGACCCGCCCACACCTGCCCCCGCCCCGCCCCTGGATAATGCCTTTTATTTTAATTCCCTTATTTTACTTATTTTAATATTCATTTATTAATTATATTTTTAATTAAATTATTAATACTCTTATTGCAATTAAAATAATCAAATTAATATTCATTTATTAATTAAAATTTTAATTAAATAATTAAATAATTTATTAAAATAATCAATTTTTTAATTAAATTATTAATTTTTATTGCAGTTAAAAAGAAATTATTTTTTTGTGGGTGAGGGCGGGGCGGGTGTGGGTGCATCCGTTCTCCATAGGGGGCGGATCTGGGCGATAAATTTTTAGCCCCGGTTGGGTTTGGGGGAGGGGGCGGGTGTGTTACATGGAGAAGGGTGCGGGTGCGGGTATAGTTAAACCCGCCCCCGCCCCGCCATGTTGCCATCCCTATTCTCAACCACAATCACTACCTTCACCATCCCACCTACACCACCTTATGTTTCCGCTCCTATTGAAAAATCCAAAATAACAACCTCCTCAATAGCAACCATCTCCACCACTGTTGCTTCTATATCCCTTTTATAACATGCCTTTTTCATCCTTACCCTCACCTGTTTCCATCTCTCCTTCCAAAAATATATTTCCAAGCTTTCCCGCAATCACATCAGAATCTCTGTCTTCTTCACCACCCTCAACACACAATGTTTCTACATAATCTGCGTTTGATGGTGACTGTCGATGTAATACCCCGTATTTTATTATTCCGAATAATATTATATTGTGATCGACTGAGCCCAGTGTACTCTGAGAAATTATTTGACAAAATAATTAGAGTAACTGTGGAACTTAGAAAAAAAATCCAATTAATATTATCTGACTCTGAGGTATTTTATTTATTTGGACTTAAGAGACTTTTTGGACATTTAGTAGTATTATTTCTAATACTAGTTTACTACATAATTCCTTTTCCTCCCATTTTTCCAAACAAAAGAAAAAGATAGTAAGAAAGAGAGAGAAAGAAGAAAGAGGGAAAGAAAAGGAAAAGAAGAAGAAAAGAAGGAGAAAGAGGAAATTGAAGAAATCCAAGAGCAAATCATCATCCATTCATCCAATCCTTGCCCAATCATCTCATTCTCTTCATCTTCATCTTGTTTAAGAGGTGGGTTCTAGTTAGTACCAATTTTTAGAAGTTTTGGAGTTGTTTGGTTTAGGTCGAATTTATGGAAATCGATGTTTTAACGGTTAGAATTCGATATAAATTGAAAGGAATGATCAATATGCTTGTAGAAACATGTATTGATGTTTATTTTGATGTTTTGGTGTACTTTGAATAAATTGAAAATCTTAGGGTTTATGGAAAATATGTGTTCTTGATGAGAATGAGGTTTTATGAAAGCTTGATGATGAAACCATGGTAGGACATGTTATATACCTCTGTTTGGTTGTTTGAGACTGATGTTGAGGGATTGGGAGGGTTGGTTTTAAACTGTTATAGCAGGTTTTTTCTGAGTTTCGCAGAGCGCGCTTAGCGCGCAGGAGCCTGCTCAGCACGGTGTTGAATTCCTGCAACCCCTCCAGACCGAAGAATGCGCGCTTAGCGCAGGCAGGGGCGCGCTTAGCGCGACCTGGGACTTGGGATTTTTTTCCTTAAGCGAGAAAATTCATAACTTTCGACTCGTTTATCAGATTCGATCATTCGTTATATCGATGTAAAGCCGAGGAAATATTCTATGCAATGGAGATGAAATATGTCGATTTTACCGACCGATTAAATAATCGAGAAAGTTCCAAAAGTGATATACTTATGTTTTAATTATTATATATTATTCTACTATGCAATTATGACATGTCTTGCCTATCCTATTATTGTTTAACATGATTGTACGTGAATATGCATGCAAATATGAAAACGATATAGGAAGAGTGAGGAAACCTCAAACTTGAACTATAGGAGAATCTAGTAAGGAACTAGAAATTGTAGACAACTCTAGATGGCGATGCTCGGGCACGTGTTGTTGAAAGATACACCCTTGTCGAGTATTGGCCTAGTGGAGAATGAACACTAGTATGGAACATGTGGTTAACCTTTGTGGTTGTGAAAAGGCAAGAGAGGCCTTAAGGCGGTGTAGTCTTGTGATTGTCGAATACAATCGTATTTTTTTGTATGTAATCATGTAATCGTAACCGGAATATTTTAAGTGTAGTTTCATGGGTCTCGAGCTCCTCTGAAACGGGTACACAATTACTTGGTAGGTTTGATTCCCTACGTGTAGTACGATTGGAGCCTATGCTATAGGTAGAGACTTGTGATGGATAACAGGCCATGAGAAGTGACGATTCACGGTTAACAGGCCGATGATCCCGAATCCAATTCGTATGCCAAGTAACTATAAGGATCTATGACTCGGGTCGCCTTCTAGACGTAGAAGCGGACGGGAAGACGAGATGTCTTGGTATGGTTATCGATTAGTGATGTTGTGAGTTAATGAACTCATGTCATGTTTCCATATAGTGTGAGAATTATAAAGTGTGAACTCAAGGGTCCTTTTCCCTTTTCCCTGGACTTGAGTTAGGATTTTTAGAACCTTGTTAATCCGAGAGAATCCATAAGATAGGGAACTCACTGAGATTTGATGTATCTCACCCCACGTTGTTGATGTATTTCAGGTGCTTCAGGTTCCGAGAAGGGTAAGGATAAGGTCGTGTGATCTTTTCCTTGTTTGTTGATGGCTAGCTTCCGTAGCGGAGTTTATTTTAAGATCACTGTTGATCTAGTTCTTAGTTTTTATCTTTTGAACATCTTATGTATATTATGCCTTTAGAACTTTTAGTTGTTATATTTTGGGGCATGTAATATATATAGTGTGTTAACTAGGAGCTTATAGTGTTTCAGTACCAAACACTTGGATTCATATATAACATTTATGCTTTGATGTATGAGTTTTATATATGGGTGTTACAGTTGGTATCAAAGCAGGTCGTATCCTCGACCTAGCAATGAAATAGTATAAGTATTTCTTTCCGTTTCATATACGTTGTGTCGCCATTGGTCTTAAGTGTTATATTTATAGCATTGAGCCTGATCAACTTAATCCTATTTGTATGACCTTTAGGAACATGGCGGAAGGGCGTAGAAACACTCGTGGTAGACCCCGTACCACTCCTGAAGGGACGAATCCGCCAGGCGGCGATGGCAATGCTCCTCTGTATCAGTTTATGCAACAGATGCAGCAGCAATAGAATCTATTCATGCAGCAAATGGTGTAACAAATGAATGGAGGTTTGCATCTTACGGTAGTTGCTCCAGAAGCTGAAGGTGGGAAATTCCGGGATTTTATCCGCATGAATCCCCTAGAATTTCATGGCGGATTAGATCTCGTAAGGGCTCACGAATGGATTTCTGGTATGGAGAGGATTTTCTTGATAGTCCAATGCAGTGAAGAGAACAATGTGTTGTCCACTTCTCATTCACTGAAGGGTCCCGCTATGAGATGGTGGGAGAGCGCTTCGTCCTTGATGGCTATTCAGGAAGTGCCAAAGGTTTGGTAGCAGTTCAAGGTTGTTTTCATGGAGAAGTATTTTCCGAGCTCTTTGAGAACTCAGAAAGAGTTTGATTTTCAACAATTAAGACAAGGTAGTATAATTGTGGCCAGTTATGCTGAGAAGTTTGAGGACATGGCTGCTTATTCTAGGCAGGCTATGTATGCTCCTGATGAAAGGTGGAAAATAGACCAGTTTCTGTTTGGACTAAAAGCTGAAATATCTCATAGTGTATCTCAGAGAGAGTTCACTATATATGCTGAAGTTTTAAGGCAATGCTATGTGGCCGAGCATAGTTTGAAGAAAGTCTAAGCTGAAGGTATTGCGAGTAGAGTGAATCAAGGGGATCGCGGAAGATCCAACCAACAATTCAGGCCTAGGCAACAACCCTTCAAAGGGAAACACGTTCAAGATTCGAGGGCAAGTACACCTCCTGTGTGTCGCACTTGTGGCAAGAATCATTCTGGAAGGTGTAGTTTAGAAGGGGTAAAGTGTTTCCAATGTCAGAAGGTGGGTCATCTGAAAAGAGATTGTCCTCAGAATAGGACTCAGACACAAGGAAGGGTTTATACCTTAGATGCAAGGAAGAAGAAGAGCGATAATTCCTTAATTGTTGGTACGTGCTTCGTTAACGGATTTCCTTGTTTTATTATATTTGATTGCAGAGCTACACACTCTTTTGTATCGATGCAATGTATGAAGCGACTTGGGTTGCGGTCCGTTCCTTTGTCTCCTCCTATGGTGGTCACTACCGCCATGGATGAAATAGTTGAGACACCGTTGATGTGTGAAAACTGTGTTTTGTCTGTGGACGGTAGAGCTTTTCAGATTGATCTTATTTGTCTATCGCTTAAGAAAGTTGATGTCGTTTTGGGAATGGATTGGCTTTCTGCTAATTCGGTGTTTATTAGGTGTGAAGAAAAGCTCATCATCATTCCATCTATTGATGCTACCCCGAAAGATGTCTTAACAACTATTCTAGAAGGTACGGTTGGAATGATAAATTTCTTGTTCGAAGAAGAGAAATCTGTTCTTTTGGTTCTCACTAAGGAAGGGAGTAGCGACCTTCAAGTTTTGGATATTCCAGTAGTTTGCGAGTTTTCTGAAGTTTTCCCCGAAGATGTCACTTCTCTTCCTCCGGTGAGAGAAGTGGAATTTTCTATTGACCTGGTACCGGGAACGGCTCCTATATCCGTTTCTCCGTACCGGATGGCACCACTTGAATTGAGAGAACTGAAGGAACAATTGGAAGAGCTTATGGCTAAGCATTTTGTTAGACCTAGTGTCTCACCGTGGGGAGCCCCAGTTTTGTTAGTAATGAAGAAAGACGGCGGGATACGATTGTGTATTGACTACCGTCAGCTGAATAAAGTCACCATTAAGAACAAGTATCCCTTGCCCGGGATAGACGACCTATTAGATCAATTGAAAGGAGCCTGTGTGTTCTCGAAGATTGATTTGAGGACGGGTTATCACCAAATCCGAGTGAAGAGTTCCGATGTACCTAAGACTTCATTTAGGACCCGTTATGGTCATTACGAATTCTTAGTGATGCCTTTCGGTGTGACGAATGCTCCAGCTGTTTTTATGGATTATATGAATCGGTTATTTCAAGCTTACTTGGATCAATTTGTTGTGATCTTCATTGATGACATTCTTATCTATTCCCGTACTCCGCAAGAGCACGAAGGACATCTGAGAATCGTCTTATCGATCTTACAAGAGAAACAACTTTTTGCCAAGTTAAGAAAGTGCAAGTTCTGGATGTCTGAAGTTAGTTTTCTTTATCACGTTATATCACAGGGTGGTGTAGCGGTGGATCCGTCAAAGGTTGAAGTTGTGATTAATTGGGAGAGACCGAAGAATGTATCGGAAATTAGAAGTTTCTTGGGTCTAGCAGGCTACTACAGAAGGTTTATCAAAGGCTTTTCGTAATTAGCATTACCAATGACTAAGCTTACTCGGAAGGATTGCCCCTTTGAGTGGGATTCGGCGTGTGAACAAAGTTTTATGAGTTTGAAGGAAAGATTGACTACAGCTCCCGTTTTGATTATTCCCGATCCTAGCAAGTCGTATGAGATATTTTGTTATGCGTCTAAGATGGGATTAAGAGGCGTTTTAATGCAAGAAAGTCACGTGGTGGCTTATGCTTCTTGACAATTGAAAATTCACGAGAAAAATTATCTAACCCGCGATTTGGAATTAGCGGCGGTGGTGTTTACTTTGAAGGTGTGGCGTCACTATTTATATGGAGTACATTTTGAAATGTTTAGTGGCCACAAGAGTTTAAAGTACCTCTTTGACCAAAAAGAGTTGAATATGCGTCAAAGGAGGTGGGTGGAATATTTAAAGGATTATGACCTAGAGCTAAAATACCATCCGGGTAAAGCGAACAAAGTGGTCGATGCCTTGAGTAGGAAAGCTTTGAGAAAGGCCGAATTGATGATGTTAGAATATTCGTTGCTGGAAAAGTTTAGAGATTTAAATCTTCAATTTGTGTGGACTCCTAATGGAGTGATTATGGGGAATTTGAATGTCAATTCTACGTTAAGAGTTGAAATTCAACAAGGACAATTATTGGATGAGAAGTTGCAAGAGATGCTAAGTCAATCGGGTTTTGTGCACACTAGCGATGGAATGATTATGTTTAACTAAAGAATTTGTGTTCCGAACGATGCGACTTTGAAAATAAAGATTTTGGAAGAAGCGCATAAGGGTGCTTTTACTATACATTCGGGTTCTTCAAAGATGTATCAAGATTTAAAGAAAGACTATTGGTGGTCCAGTATGAAAAGAGATGTTGCGGTCTTTGTGTCGGAATGTGCGGTGTGTCAACAAGTTAAGATTGAACATCAAAGACCGAGTGGATTATTGCAACCATTAGAAATCCCAACTTGGAAATGGGATAGTATTTCTATGGATTTTGCAGTAGGTTTACCCCGTACGCAAGGTGGTTATGATTCGATTTGGGTAATAGTAGATCGGTTGACAAAGTCGACGCATTTCCTAGCCGTGAAGACTACTTTCAAGGCAAGTCATCTTACGAGGTTGTTTATTGCGGAGATTGTAAAATTGCACGGTATTCCCTCTAATATTGTGTCGGATAGAGATCCGAAGTTTACTTCAAGGTTTTGGAAAGTTTTTCAACAAGCTATGGGGACAGAGTTGCGTTTGAGCACGTCTAATCATCCACAGACAGATGGTCAGACTGAGCGAACGATACAAATGATAGAGGATATGTTGAGAGCTTGTGTGTTAGAGAGTAAGGGGAATTGGAAAGAACTTCTACCTTTGATTGAGTTTTCTTATAATAATAGTCATCATGCGAGCATCGGTATGGCTTCGTATGAAGCATTGTATGGAAGAAAGTGTAGGACCCCTTTGTGTTGGACGGAAGTTGGGGAAGATAAAATCTTAGGACCCGAAATCATCCAAGAGACTACGGAAAATATTCGAATGATCCGCGAGAAAATTAAGCAAGCACAAGATCGACAAAAGAGTTATGCGGACAATCGAAGGAGACCTTTAGAATTTGAAGAAGGTGACCATGTATTTTTGAAAGTCACTCCTAGATTGAGACTGAAAGGACCGTTTACGTCACGTAAGTTAAGTCCGAGATACGTGGGACCGTATCAAGTTTTAGAAAGGATTGGCGAAGTAGCATACAGGTTGGCCTTACCTCCTTCTATGTCGGAAATGCACGATGTTTTCCATGTATCTCAACTTCGGAGGTTTGTTCCAGATCCTCTTCAGCCGATTCTACCGGATACTGTTGAAATAGAAGTAGACTTAACGTTTAAACCTCAACCGAGCCGCATTGTGGGAAGAGAAACGAAAGTATTAAGGAACAAGGACATTTCTCTCGTTAAGGTGCAGTGGGATGTAACGCATTCGGGCGATGCAACCTGGGAACTTGAATCGGAAATGCGAGAAGCTTACCCTCATCTGTTCAGGTAATCTTTAAATTCGAGGGAAAATTTCTATTTAAGGGGGGGAGGATGTAATACCCCGTATTTTATTACTCCGGATAATATTATATAGTGATAGACTGAGCCCAGTGTACTCTGAGAAATTATTTGACAAAATAATTAGAGTAACTGTGGAACTTAGAAAAAATCCAATTAATATTATCTGACTCTGAGGTATTTTATTTATTTGGACTTAAGAGACTTTTTGGACATTTAGTAGTATTATTTCTAATACTAGTTTACTACATAATTCCTTTTTCTCCCATTTTTCAAAACAAAAGAAAAAGATAGTAAGAAAGAGAGAGAAAGAAGAAAGAGGGAAAGAAAAGGAAAAGAAGAAGAAAAGAAGGAGAAAGAGGAAATTGAAGAAATCCAAGAGCAAATCATCATCCATTCATCCAATCCTTGCCCAATCATCTCATTCTCTTCATCTTCATCTTGTTTAAGAGGTGGGCTCTAGTTAGTACCAATTTTTAGAAGTTTTGGAATTGTTTGGTTT
Source organism: Lathyrus tuberosus (assembly GCA_022829125.1). Classification (NCBI taxonomy): domain Eukaryota; kingdom Viridiplantae; phylum Streptophyta; class Magnoliopsida; order Fabales; family Fabaceae; genus Lathyrus; species Lathyrus tuberosus. The sequence continues at coordinate 2,722,328 of JALAZF010000601.1, read as the reverse complement.
AGGTCGAATTTATGGAAATCGATGTTTTAACGGTTAGAATTCGATATAAATTGAAAGTAATGATCAATATGCTTGTAGAAACATGTATTGATGTTTGTTATGATGTTTTGGTGTACTTTGAATAAATTGAAAATCTTAGGGTTTATGGAAAATATGTGTTCTTGATGAGAATGAGGTTTTATGAAAGCTTGATGATGAAACCATGGTAGGACATGTTATATGCCTCTGTTTGGTTGTTTGAGACTGATGTTGAGGGATTGGGAGGGTTGGTTTTGAACTGTTATAGCAGGTTTTTTTCTGAGTTTCGCAGAGCGCGCTTAGCATGCAAGAGCCCGCTCAGCGCGGTGTTGAATTCCTGCAACCCCTCCAGACCGAAGAATGCGCGCTTAGCGCGACCTGGGACTTGGGATTTTATTCCTTAAGCGAGAAAATTCATAACTTTCGACTCGTTTATCAGATTCGATCATTCTTTATATCGATGTAAAGCCGAGGAAATATTCTATGCAATGGAGATGAAATATGTCGATTTTACCGACCGATTAAATAATCGAGAAAGTTCCAAAAGTGATATACTTATGTTTTAATTGTTATATATTATTCTACGGTGCAATTATGACATGTCTTGCCTATCCTATTATTGTTTAACATGATTGTAAGTGAATATGCATGCAAATATGAAAACGATATAGGAAGAGTGAGGAAACCTCAAACTTGAACTATAGGAGAATCTAGTAAGGAACTAGAAATTGTAGAAAACTCTAGATGGCGATGCTCGGGCACGTGTTGTTGAAAGATACACCCTTACCGAGTATTGGCCTAGTGGAGAGTGAACACCAGTATGGAACATGTGGTTAACCTTGGTGGTTGTGAAAAGGCAAGAGAGACCTTAAGGCGGTGTAGTCTTGTGATTGTCGAATACAATCGTATTTTGTTGTATGTAATCATGTAATCGTAACCGGAATATTTTGAGTGTAGTTTCATGGGTCTCGAGCTCCTCTGAAACGCGTACACAATCACTTGGTAGGTTTGATTCCCTACGTGTAGTACGATTGGAGCCTATGTTATGGGTAGAGACTTGTGATGGATAACAGGCCATGAGAAGTGACGGTTCACGGTTAACAGGCCGATGACCCCGAATCCAATTCGTATGCCAAGTAACTACAAGGATCTTTGACTCGGGTCACCTTCTAGACGTAGAAGCGGACGGGAAGACGAGATGTCTTGGTATGGTTATCGATTAGTGATGTTGTGAGTTAATGAACTCATGTCATGTTTCCATATAGTGTGAGAATTATAAAGTGTGAATTCAAGGGTCCTTTTCCCTTTTCCCCGGACTTGAGTTAGGATTGTTATAACCTTGTTAATCTGAGAGAATCCATAAGATAGGGAACTCACTGATATTTGATGTATTTCAGGTGCTTCAGGTTCCGAGAAGGGTAAGGATAAGGTCGTGTGATCTTTTCCTTGTTTGTTGATGGCTAGCTTCTGCAGCAGAGTTTATTTTGAGATCATTGTTGATCTAGTTCTTAGTTTTTATCTTTTGAACATCTTATGTAAATTATGCCTTTAGAACTTTTAGTTGTTGTATTTTGGGGCATGTAATATATATAATGTGTTAACTAGGAGCTTATAGTGTTTCAGTACCAAACACTTGGATTCATATATAACATTTATGCTTTGATGTATGAGTTTTATATATAGGTGTTACAGTCGCGGTGAGAATCGGATATCAAGCTATTAGTTAACTTGAATCACAAATCATAATTCATCACCGAACTTTGATTTTTCCAAAGGAAAGGGTAAAGGTCGAAAACCCTAATTGTGCAATGCAAGAACACAACTAGAGATCTGAGGTTTAGGGGTTGGTTATACCTAGGGAAGGTGTTAACATCCTAAGTATCTGTAGTAATCTACAGGAACCTTTTGTTTTATTTGTGTTATGTTAAAGTTTGCTTTCTAAGGGTATGTGTTAGGGTAAAGACCTAGAGGTTAGTTTCTAAGTATGCTCGACAAGATATCGCATCTCGTGCCTACGTATCCTGACGGAAATGGAATCAGAGCATTCGTAGTTCCCCTCAATAAGGGTGAGGAACTCTTTACTGTGGTCAAGGTTCCTAAGGGAAAAGTAAGTGTCTGCGGCGAGACACCTTCATAGAGTTAAGAAACTCTAAACCTAAGACTAGGTTATACGGGAAAGGAAATGTCCATGGCAGGACATTCACGTAGAGTACGGCGACTCTAATCCTAAGGATAGGATGAAAGGGAAGCAAGTTTCCATGGCAGAACACATACAAAGAGTGCGGCGACTCTAATCCTAAGGCTAGGAAAAAATGGAAAGACCTAAAGTTAGACTAAGTATGACATGGCAGTCAACAAGAGGGATCTTCCCTTGGAATCGGGCATATGAAATTATTAATCAAATTAAATATTAATATTTAATAGGATTAACTAATAATTTAATTAATCAAATTAAATTAAAATGTTTAAATTAATTAATAATCACAACAACTTTTTTTTTACATTGTTCTAATATAATTCAAATAACTAAATAAACCAAAAAGATGAAAATATAAAAGAAATAAATGATAAAAATGTTTTTGGCATTTTCAATATTAATCAAATTAAAAAAATTAAGTTAAAGTTTAAATGTATTTTTTGGTATTTTCTAGAATATATAAGACACCATCGTTTACTTTTAGTTTTCAATAGAGTAGTCATAATATTGTACCAAATACCAGTATCATAAAAAATAAATTTTAAGAAAAGAAACAAAACACGTTGTCCTCATTACATACAATACCCTAAAATACCTACTAGTAAAGTATCTCATATTATCAAACCAAAACGATATATGACAAGAAAAGGAAAAGAAATAAGTAATATATAAAATTTATAATAAAAACTATAAGGTAAACCATATAAAAACAGTATTGTATTACATCTATAAATAAAACATGCATACAAAATGAAAACAAAACAGTATACTATCTCTATATATCAAGCAAAGTGAAACAAGTAGTAACAACATTAATATAATAGTATATAAATGAAACAAGTAGTAATAATAGTATATAAAATGAAACAAGTAGTAACAACATTAATATAATAATATATAAAATGAAACAAGTGCATCAACATGAATTGAAGAAAAACACGAAGAAAGATAAAAAAAGATCAAGAAAATACTAACACAATTTTCCGAATCCGGCGACTTTTTCTGCGAGTATGCGTTTTCCGATAAGAAAACCAGAATTCGGCGAGTGCTGGATCTTCTACCTTTCTTCTTCTTCTCCCCCCTTTTCTTTCCTTTCTTTCGGTCCCCTATGATTAGTGTTAGCACATGAATATATAGTGGTATGATAGCCAGACAAAATAAATATTTTTCCAAAATATTATGGACAAGAATACTAAAAGAATTAAGACAAAATATTTTTGTGTTTTCATAAATAAGGAAAGAAAGACAAGAGTACTAAAATAAAAGTTTTGTGTTTTTTTATTAGCAGACAAAAATAAAATGAATTAAATACGATGCCTTTGTGTTTTTTTTTATAAAAAGAAATATATTAATAAACTAAATACCTACAATGAATTAAATGACTAAAAATAAAAATAAAATAGTTAAAAAATGACTAAAAGGTCGGGCACCAAAATGCTCGGGAATAAAATGAATGCACCAAAATTATCAGCGTGGAATAAAATCACTCGGAAAAATACAGCATTTTGTCAGGTTTTGAAATTAATCGGAACCGACTTTTAGTTTGACTGACTCATCTGTAAATCCAACAAGTTCGTTCTAGCCGATAAATTGGGATATGCAAGATGATTGGCCTAGAATGACATGCGAAATATCAAAGAACTTGAGGGTAAAATTTGGGATATGACAGTTGCCCCTATTTAAATATCTTCATCGGATGATATGAACGATGAAAATCTTCATGAAATCATGGTGGAAGGTATTTAAATATAGATAACAGGAAAATTTTCCCTTAGCTGCAATGACATGCAATGCTATGGACGAAGAGACTATCCTACAAATGCTGACATGCAATGACTTCTAATATGATGAAAATGACGGGATGATAAATGCAACATGCAAACGAAAACAAGAGCAAATAGGGATGAAGTCCACACAATGGGTAACCACTCACTAGGGATGACCCAACACTGGGGAACAGGAATAAACTGGGGAAATCCAAAGTGACAGATCAACCGGTTCAGGCATGACCGGCTGACACTTTAGAAAGAAAGATCCTCATTGGAAATAGAACCAAAAAAGATGGCCTCCACTGGGGAATCAACAGTCATCATCCATGGATGAAACCGGATGGAAAAGAGTCACAACATTCAGAAGATCATTGAATGAGGTGAGGCAAAAGTATGGAAAAAACATGAGGGACAATCAAGCAAAAACCAGAGGTATTGAGAAAACAGTTGAATATACTCTGGAAAATAACAGACGACAGAGACATCCAGAAAAGCATTGAATGGGCTCTGGAAAATATTAGAGATATTCGGAGAAGCATCGAATAAACTCCGAAACATATCAAAGATATTCGAAAAAATATCAAATAAACTCCAGAACACATCCAGACAAGCATTGGATGGAAGATGGACACAGACTTGAAAATAATCAACAGTTGTTAACCACAGTCAGAAATAAATTGAAAACATCTAGAAGAGCATTAGATGAAGACAAATATTCTGAGATACATCCAAAACATTTAGAAAATCATTAAATGTACGGGAAAAGGTTTTGAAGACATATCTGGAAGAACGTCAGATAAGCAACATCATATCTGGAAATACATCAGATAAACAAGGTCATATTTGGAAGAACGTCAGATAGACACAAACGGGGTTCTGGAAAAGCATCAGAACAAAATCGTATCTGGAAGAACATCAGATAGACACACAAGGGGTTCTGGAAAAACATCAGAACAAAAGACACATCTGGAAAAGCGTCAGACAGACATATCTGGAAAAACCTCGGATAGATTCTGGAAGAGCATCAAAATCAAAAGGGTATATATGGGAAAACATCAAATAAGTTCTAGAAGAACATCAGAACAAAAGACTCAATCTGGTAAAACATCAGAGAGAGAAACATATCCGATAAAATTTTGGATAGATTCTGGAACAGCATCAGAATCAAAGGTAATATCTGGAAAAACATCAGATAAATTCTGGAAGAACATCAGAACAAAAGATTTGATATGGTAAAACAACTCAGAAAGAGACATATTTGGAAAAACATCGGATAGATTACGGAAAAGCATCAGAATCGATAGGAATGTCTGGAAAAATGTCAGACAGGTTTTGGAAGAACATCAGAACAAAAGACACATCTGGAAAAACGTCAGACACAAAGTCGTATCTGGAAGAACGTCAGATAGACACAAAGGGGCTCTGGAAAAGTATCAGGAGCAGACACATCTAGGAAAACATCATATGGGTAAAAGCAATGTCATTCCGTAAAAACATCATAATGAACAAAGCAAAATATCTGGAAAAACATCAGACTCAAAGTCGTATCTGGAAGAACATCAGATAGACATAAAGAGTGTTCTGGAAGAACATCAGAACAAAAATACATATCTGGAAGAGCATCAGATAGGTACAACAATATCTGTTTGAGAGGTGCCAAGTGAGTTGGACTTTGACCATAATGTAAGACGTGGATAACAACACGACCTCTGGAGAAATACAAATGAGGATGAAACACTCATGTTATGCAATGGTATATGAATTATGCCATGATATATGATCAAATGCAGATGTGGATGCTGACGACACGGCTCGACTCTTTTGGTAAGTAGACAGAAGTGGAAGTCTGATTCCTCAATCACGAAGATCACTATCATTCTGCTTGAGGACTAGAGATGCTACCACTAAACACACCTCTGCCACACGGGTAACCTGTATCAAGTTGATGATCCTTGTAGGAAGAATGGAGAGCTGCTTGGGGATTTTTCAAGTAAACTGCCCCAGACTAGCTTATTGTTGTAGATGAACTGAGTATTGCTTTCCACTGGTCTGATTCTGAACTGACTGCTTAACTGTGCACTTAGGAAGCTTGCCCCAGTCTGAGTCTTGAAAAAACTTCTGGATAAACCAATTCTGAGAAGGACTTTCCCCTGAACAACAAATCTTGAGCTGATTCATCAACAGGATTTGGAAAGAACTTGCCCTTGATAGGATCACTGGCCAAGTTTTTCAACTGTTTGAAAATTCCTTGAGAAGAAAGCCAGTTTGAAAACAAAAGTGTTCATACAAACATAGTAAATGCAAAGTTTATGCAACTTTTGAAATCAAAATAATTTTTTTGAAAGATGCAAAGCATATGAGTCAATGGTCAGAACCCGGCGGTTCAAGACATTTTAAAAAGTGAAAGGTAAAGCGTAGTGCCAAAACAGATAATCCGCAAAGATCTTTTGGAGTCAGTTTACGCAACCTTGCTATAGTATGCTATCAAAATAACCTTGCTTCAGTTAGGTTTTTTAGGGTTATAACATGGACTGGTTCATAGTTTAAGAAAGAAATGATAAATGCTCAAAGTTTATTTGTACCCACCCAATCTTCGTGATGATCTTCAGTCCTACGCTCAGTTAACTCAGGCTATGCACTCAAATTCCCATAGGTTAGGAATTGCACTGATAATAATGATGATGGTTAAGAAGTTAAGGGACTCTTGAGATGACAGTCACTGCTTCCTTATAACTTTTGGTTGTCATACAAGCTTGTTCTTATTTCTCTTTGTATAAGGTAAGGTCATGAGCTTCCCATTTTTCTTAGCTTTTGCCTCGAAAGGGACTCGGCTCATTCTTTGAGTAAAGACTTCTTGACGATCCTTCTTCATTTATCACTTTGGGAACAACTTGTACAACATTTATTCATTCAATTTAGAAGACTTGAAAGATTGTGAATGCCTGGCTTAATGATTACAGTGAACCATCATTGGCTTCCGATTTGAAAGACATCTTCAACACTTGCTTGCTGTGTGCGAAGGAAAATTTGTGAATGCAAACTTTTGTTGAAAGGTATCTTGCGTGAAACTCTTGTATTTAAATGCACAATCAAGTTAATTGAGAGCTACCCTGCCCCAGGTTAAAGATTGCGGTTTTTTGGTATAGAAAGAAACTTCAACTTCTAGGCTCGAAGGGTTTAACAAGGGATTATCTTCCTTATGTCTCCAGTGTTTAGGGATTGAAACAAAGCCTTACATCGTCAGCAAAGTTTTGATTTGAAAGTATACCAACAACAATTATGAGTATTTTGTTTTCATCATCCTCCCTCCAATCTTTGCACAATCAAAAAGAAAGTAGAAAGAGATAATTTTTTTTAATTTATTTTTTTGAAAAGAAAGCATAAAGATGTAAATAACAAACACAAATGAATTAAATCCAAAAGTTGCAATGCTCATTTCATTAATTATGGAAGTACAAACATAATTTGAATGCAAATAGCTAATACAAACGAAAGGAAAATGCAAACAACAAGAAACATGGCCTAGTGACTAATCAGAAACGAAGATGAGTTGTCCTGTCTGGAACACTGGCTTTTAGAAAGATAGTCTGCTGAAGTCGACTGAAGCTTCACTTGGCGTGCCCTGGATGAGGATTTATCTGGACATTAGGATTGGTGTCACGAAAGCTAAGGATTCCGACCTTAATCAAGTCACGCACTCTGGCCTTTAGTGCATAGCAATTTTCCAGATCGTGGCCTGCGGCACCTTCATGGACTGCATAGTGGAGATCAGATTTGAATCCAGCTAGAAGAGGATTCGGAGGAGGAGGCAGAGTCTTTGTAGTAATCAACCCTTTCTAAACCAGACCAGGATAAAGTTTACTTATGTCATTGGTATAGGATCAAAATGATTCCTACTACGGTACTGATTCCGTCCAACAGCTGGACGTTAAGGAGCTTGAGTTGGTCGTGGAGCAGTAACCACAAGAGTAACAATAGCAATATCAGGGTGATTATCATGCTGAGGTCTAGGATGGGGCCTTCTCACTTCAAACATGACAGCATTGGTATGGTCTTCTCTCTACCTTTGGAAATTCCCATAGGACTTCTTCGCACCATTAGAAGATTCAGCAGCCTTGGACACTTTACCATTCTTGAGCCCTTCCTCGAGTCTTTGACCAATGGTTACCAAATCAGTGAAATTAGAAGAAACACTGCCAATCATCTTTTCCCAGTAAAATGGAGACAAGGTGTCCATAAACATTCCAGTCAATTCCTTCTCTTCCAAAGGAGGTTCAACCTGGGAAGCCAACTCTTCCCAGCATTAAGCATACTCCTTAAAAGATTCCTTCTCATGTGGAGTCTTGTTTTGAAGCTGGCGGCAATCAGGAGCCATGTCGAGGTTATACTTATACTACTTCATGAAGGAATTTGCAAGATCTTGGAAGCAATGAATGGAGTTTTGTTCAAGCCTCATATACCATTTGAGTGAAGCTCCACTCAAGCTGTCTTGAAAATAGTGGATAAGCAGTTTCTGATTATTGGTATAAGGATCCATCTTGCGAAAATACATGACCAAATGAGCCCTTGGACAAGAGTGACCCTTATACTTCACAAACTCGGGAGTTTTGAATTTAGCTGGCATAACAAGGTCAGAAACCAGGCACATGTTGTTTGCGTCCACACTAAAGAAGTCATTGCCATCCACGGCTTTAAGTCTCTTGTTAATGGTCTGAAGCTGTTCACGGACAACCTCAGGTTCAACAAAGCCTTCACGGTCCTCACCTTGAGCACTGGCAGCATTGTACTCATAGAGAGGGTTCTCAAACGGAGGTCGTGTAGTCTGGGCAACAGTATGAACGATAGGTCAGGGCTCAGAAAAAATAGGAGCTTGAAACACTGGTCTGGCAGTTTGACCAATCATAGCAGTAGATGCAATAGGTGGAGAGAATTTGTGGGGTAAACCAAACTCTGGCCAAGTTGAAGGTGGCGCCTGAACAGGTTGAGGATCAGCATTTGAAACCTCCTGGATAACAGTCCTTTGGGGTTGCTCTCCTCTAGCAATCAAGACCTGGAGCATTTCAGTGAGCTTTGTCATGCTTGACTTAAGATCATCGATCTCCATTTGGATCTCTGCATTGTGTGCTTCTTGTTCTGACATTCTGTGTCTGTAGTTAGCCCTAGTCTTGTATATGTGTCGAGGAATCAGCTTGACGACTGAAAGATAACACTGGAAGATAGAGACAACTGGAGATGAGTTGTTGGAAAAACAGATGTATGCAATGAATTATGCAAATATGCAAATGATATGCAATGCGATGAAAGACGGGATGCAAATCACACATAGCAGGATCAAAGGTTCAAGATCACAGCATGGAGTCTGGGTGAAGAACCAACCACAGGGTGTGTCCTAGGGTTCTTGTATCCGTAGAACAGGGTTTTAAAGAGTTCCCAGAGTCAACAACCCATCTTTCAGATATTATCAATTTCCCAAATAACTCGGTAGTCAATAATATTCTCAAAAGAGTCTCGTCCGAGTGTAGTATCGCGTATCAACTATTTTGGGACTACTCCCTCATAGTCATCGCACTACGTCCTAACAAGGTCAAAGTGGGGTGAAAAGGTAACTAAAGGTTCTCAGTGTCATGGGCTCCTAGGTCGAAAGTAGCAATGTTTTCACGAATAACTCGTTCAACACGACTACTCCCAAGAGGGCCTCCACTGAGTGATGGTTTCTCAAGTCAACTTTTTCGGGAATCAACTCCCTCAAAGTCTCCTTGAATATACCATCATCCTATCATAAGTGTACTCTCAAGTCCGGGTATAGGACTTATCCTCACCACTTAAAGTAACCACCTTGCATACAGAAAACCCAAGCACAAACAGATATATATATATATATATATATATACACAAGCAAACAAACATGTAAAATAACACCAATACAAACAAGGTGGGCTTAACCCTCTTAGGGGAATGCATCCCAAATGAAGTCGCCATTTCTGTCGCGGTGAGAATCGAATATCAAGCTATTAGTTAACTTGAATCACAAATCATAATTCACCACCGAACTTTGATTTATCCAAAGGAAAGGGTAAAGGTCGAAAACCCTAATTGCGCTATGCAAGAACACAGCTAGAGATCTGAGGTTCGGGGGTTGGTTATACCTAGGGAAGGTGTTAGCATCCTAAGTATCTGTAGTAATCTAAAGGAACCTCTTGTTTTATTTGTGTTATGTTAAAGTTTGCTTGCTAAGGGTATTGTGTTAGGGTAAAGACCTAGAGGTTAGTTTCTAAGTATGCTCGGCAAGATATCGCATCTCGTGCCTACGTATCCTGACGGGAATGGAATTAGAGCATACGTAGTTCCCCTCAATAAGGGTGAGGAAATCTTGACTGTGGTCAAGGTTCCAAAGGGAAAAGTAAGTGTCTGCGGCGAGACACCTTCGTAGAGTTAAGAAACTCTAAACCTAAGACTGGGTTATACGGGAAAGGAAATGTCCATGGCAGGACACTCACGTAGAGTACGACGACTCTAATCCTAAGGATAGGATGAAAAGGAAGCAAGTGTCCATGGCAGAACACATACAAAGAGTGTGGCGACTCTGATCCTAAGGCTAGGATAAAATGGAAAGACCTAAATTTAGGCTAAGTATGAAATGGCAGTCAACAAAAGGGATCTTCCCTTGAATCGGACATATGAAATTATTAATCAAATTAAATATTAATATTTAATAGGATTAACTAATAATTTAATTAATCAAATTAAATTAAAATATTTAAATTAATTAATAATCACAACAACATTTTTTTACATTGTTCTAATATAATTCAAATAACTAAATAAACCAAAAAGAAGAAAATATAAAAGAAATAAATGATAAAAATGTTTTTGGTATTTTAAATATTAATCAAATTAAAAAAATTAAGTTAAAGTTTAAATGTATTTTTTATTATTTTATAGAATATGCAAGAAGAGACCTTATAAAAAAAACAAATAATTAAAAAAAACATAATGGGGACTATAAGACATCATCGTTTACTTTTAGTTTTCAATAGAGTAGTCATAATATTGTACCAAATACCAGTATCATAAAAAATAAATTTTAAGCAAAGAAACAAAACGTGTTGTCCTTATTACATACAGTACCCTAAAATACCTACTAGTAAAGTATCTCATATTATCAAACCAAAACAATATATGACAAGAAAAGGAAATTGAAATAAGTAATATATAAAATTTATAATAAAAACTATAAGGTAAACCATATAAAAAAAGTATTGTATTACATCTATATATAAAACATGCATACAAAATGAAAACAAAACAATATACTATCTCTATATATCAAGCAAAGTGAAACAAGTAGTAACAACATTAATATAATAGTATATAAATGAAACAAGTAGTAATAATAGTATATAAAATGAAACAAGTAGTAACAACATTAATATAATAATATATAAAATGAAACAAGTGTATCAACATGAATTGAAGAAAAACACGAAGAAAGATAAAAAAGATCAAGAAAATACTAACACAATTTTCTGAATCCGACGACTTTTTTTGCGAGTATGAGTTTTCCGATAACAAAACCAGAATCCGTCGAGTGCTGGATCTTCTACCTTTCTTCTTCTTCTCCCCCATTTTCTTTCCTTTCTTTTGGTCCCCTATGATTAGTGTTAGCACATGTATATATAGTGGTATGATAGCCAGACAAAGTAAATATTTTTCCAAAACATTGTGGACAAGAATACTAAAAGAATTAAGACAAAATATTTTTGTGTTTTCATAAATAAGGAAAGAAAGACAAGAGTACTAAAATAAAAGTTTTGTGTTTTTTATTAGTAGACAAAAATAAAATGAATTAAATATGATGTCTTTGTGTTTTTTTTATAAAAAGAAATATATTAATAAACAAATAAAAATAAAATTAATTAAATAAATTTAAACTAAATATCTACAATAAATTAAATGTTTAAAAGTAAAAATAAAATAGTTAAAAAAACGACTAAAAGGTCGGGCAGCAAAATGCTCGAGAATAAAATAAATACACCAAAATTATCAGCGTGGAATAAAATCACTCGGAAAAATACAGCATTTTGTCAGGTTTTGAAATTAATCGGAACCGGCTTTTAGTTTGACTAACTCATCTGTAAATACAACAAGTTCGTTCTAGCTGATAAATTGGGATATGCAAGATGCTTGGCCTAGAATGACATGCGAAAGATCAAAGAATTTGAGGGTAAAATTTGGGGTATGACAGTGACGCTCATCATGATTCTCAGCATTCTAATTCTCAACCTCCTAGCAAAATACTGGCTGATGTTCTTTGTAGCTTTCTGGAAGAGGTTGTCACTAAAGCCTAAGGGCTCTATGAAGAATCCAATTCTAGCGACGAGCCTACCCTTCTGACTACAAATTGGAATCTCTCTAACACTTGGCTAACAAAATAATTTCAAGAAATCAAGTGTTTCTTAGAACAAGTTAAGGAGGAGTTTATAAGTCACGCAGAAATAAGACTAGAAGAGAGGAAAGAAAAAGAAAGGCTTGCTGAAGAAGCAAGAAAGGAAGCTGAAAGAATTGCTGCTGAGATTGCCAAGAAGGAATATGAAAAGAAATCCGCAGTAGAAAGAGAAGTTGTCCTACAAACTGCTGCTGAAAAACGTGTCTTTGATGATCATCTTCTCCTAATTATGGCACAGACATTGGTAGACTTGCAGAACAATCAGAAAACGGTGCAAGAAAGGTTAGATAGTCAAGATGAAGTTAGTCGTTCCATCAAGGATATGCTCACTCATCTTCTTGCAAGGACTCCTTTGACTTCCCTTCCCTAGGCACCTTAGGGCTTACCCTTGTTATTTTCATTCATTTCTGTATTTTTTTTCTCCCGTGTATCTTCAATCTTATTTATAAAAATCTTTTTTATTATGACAAAAAGGGGGAGTAAAAGTAGGAATGATTTTGATATATATATTTTCTCTCTAAAAACTCATGCTCACATTCTAACACCATATATATACAAGCATGTGAAAGAAATTGCAGGATTGTTCCGTTAGAAGCTTCTAGTGGTAAACATTGTAAAAAGAATTCAACTCAAAAGAAGTAAACATGAGATATAAGCTCAGGGGGAGCTTGTCTATCTCAGGGGGAGTATTCTAAAACTTAACTCTGAGTTCTTTAGCAAATTAAAGCATATACATTGTTTCATCAAAATACATGATTTTGTCATCATAAAAAAGGGAGAGATTGTTAGAACAATATCTTGATTCTACATATAATCTCTAGTTTTGATGATAACAATGCATATATTTTATATGTAACAATTTAGTACTCTAATTCTATCTTAAGTGTGCAGATATACAATTCTCATTGGAATCAACTTCTAGTGCAACTCAACAAGATTCTGATACATATCAGAGTTTCTGAAGAAGAATATATGTGCTTCTCAAGAAAGCGTTTGTTTCTAAAGAAAGGATTATGAAGACTCTAATCAACGTTAAAGTTCAAAATACATGATGAGGATCAAAAGCTCAAAGTTCAAAGCAAAACGTGAAGATCAAGAATTCGTACAAACGACTCTTTCCTAAAATAGTCTAAAGCAGAGATTTTGCTCAGAATTGACCAGAAAGCTTTCTAAGCTTTTACTACTTCTGCTCTCCAATGATTCTACCGTTGAAGACAGATAGCCAAGCTCAAAGGCACTCTTATCCCTCAACGAGGTTATAAATAGAAGACTATGTTACATTGCAAAGAACAACAACTCACAAGTCAAAAACGCTAAAGTACATGCTCTGTCAAAGAATCTCAAAGACACAAAGAGTTGTTGCTCATATTTGGGTAGAAATATTGTTCATAAAATTGTTTCAACCTGCTTATTAAGAAGAAATATTGTAAACATGCTTGTAACACTTTCTAAGTGATTTTCCTTGAGTGACTAAGTGTGTTAGTCAGTAGACTCGAGAGGGCTAAATTATTATTGAACAATTTAGAGGTTGATTGTAAGTTTTCCTTGATCGACTAAGTGTGTTAGTCAGTATACTCGAGAGGGCTAAGTCATTGATGACTTAGAGGTTGTTGTAATCTTGTCAAAGATTAGTGGATTAAGTCCTTGTGATAAGGCAAAATCACCTTGGCGGGTGGACTGGATTAGCTTAGTTAACAGTGAACCAGGATAAACCAATTGTGTTCTTTCTTTCCGTGATTCATACCTTGTTCATGTGTGTATGTTACATAGTTTATTGAAAAATTTGTAAAACCCAATTCAAACCCTCTTTCTTGTGTTTTTTCTCAACCTTCAATATCAACCTCTATCGAGAGGTTTCATTTTAAAAAAATATCCATATCATTCTATACATAGTTATCATGCATCATTTGAAGTCATTGAAGTGTCTAAAAGGATTTTGATTCATGGTTTACTTGATATCATTTTAGTTTTTTGAGAAATAAGTGTTTGTTTTCTTATGAGCCAAGTATTAATACTTTTGATCTTTTCTTAAAGAAAGAAGGTTATTTTAGAAGATTTGCATCTCATACCATTTCATTGCATATATCATTTTCATTTCATGCACTATTGGAGTTTTAATGGTTGTTTTTTTAGTGTCATTAAGATATACTTGCACTTTAATCTTTGAATTATTTCTCAAGTGGCATTATCATAATTCATTTTTTGTGCATGCATACTTAAATGATAAATTTGAAAAAAAAACTTCAAGTAAATGGCATATGCATTTTTCACATTATTTTAATAAAAAATTTTGCATTTCATTTGTATTTTAAAAAATAAAAATAAAAATCAATTTTAAAAAGAAAGAGAGAGAGAGAGAGAAAGAGTTTCTACATATTTTTGAAATTGCATTTCAACCATAAAAATCATGAAATTAATAAGTCTTTTAAGACTTTTCATGATACATAGTGCCATGACATTGCATTGTATGTATCATGTAAAGTTAGTCACACAAGAAGACAAAACAAAAAAGGCATCTTTCACCAACATTTTATACATAGTCATACATGTTTCTTCTTTTTTGTGATAAAGGCAATAAGACAAATTACAAATGCATTTTTTTTATTTTGATTCTCATCCTTTCGCTCTTCATAAACTAGCATCTCCTTTCTCTCATGATGCATTCATAAACATACCACTTACTTGCTTCCATTCTTTAGTCACTCCATCACAATATCATTTTCTCCCCTTCAACATAATCTCTCTTTTCTACTCACAAAGTAATAACCCTCATCTTTTTTCCTTCATTTTTTAAACCAAACTTCACATCTCACCATCACATATCATCTTCATGATTTCACACCATAACCAACCTCTACACTTTCCACCTTTATTTTTTCACCATTTCTATAACTTCATCACACATGCTACTTCTTTCACCACCATCATAACACAATGAGCAACAACAACCTTCATAAACTCACAACACATCATAAAGCAACATAAAAAAATTCACTCAAACAACATCATCACCACATTTTTTCACTACAACAACATCCATCTTCTTCTACTACAAACTACATCATCTACTTCATCATCATCTTCAAATCATTTTTGTTAGTTTTCTTAATGCCTCTTTTATTTCTTCCATGTGTGTTGGTGTGTTTTGTTTTATATATATATATATATATATAATGTTATTTTCTGAGACACATGTCTTGTTCTTATCAAGCGTTCGTTGTCCATCAAAAAAATTTCTTAAATACCTTGAATGAAAAAAGACCCTTGAAATCTAGCACTCTGGTGGAACCCCGAATGATTTATCCCGAGGCTTAGTCTCGTACTCATCAAACGTTCGTCATTCACCTATAAAATACATCCAACCAATCTAAATCTTTTTTCTCGTCGCTGTACGATCTCAAAACTCTTTTTGACAAACGAAAGATATTTTGTCTTAAGATGATGTGAAGCAATCCTTCATCCACAATCGTTGAGTTGAGAAAAGTGACATTTTCCTGTGAATATTGATTTGTAAATCCATTTAATGTGATGCAAACGCCCGCTTCTCACGTGATTTGGGTAAAACAATATTTTTCGTCAATTAACACAAGATAGATTTCGCTAAAATTGACCAACAAACAAACATTTCTACCCAGAACTACATAAGCCTTGAATTCTCTATTGCACCTAGAGATACGTAGGAGAAAAATTATGAAATCTTTTCAGGCCCCTAATAATAAAAACTTCTTTAGGTCCTTTCTTCTTTGCACCTTAATAATAAAAAATTTAAGTCCTTAACACATTAATAAAAAAATAAAAAAACTTTCTCTTCTCTCTTTTTCTCGCTCAATAAGTAGAAGATTGCAAACTAACATAAGCTAACATTCATTCAATACTAACTAAATGGTTCCCAAAGAGTACAACGGATGTGAAGGGAGCTAATATCTTCCCCTTTCGTAACCGACTCCTGAATCCTGATTTTGTTGTGACGACCATAATCATTGTCATTTTTTGGCTTTTATCGATATTTCTCCTTCCTTTTTTAGGAATAAATAAAGTTCGGTGGCGACTCTATTAAGTCCATCCCGCGGGCGTGCGATTGCGCTCTGCGAGGTCGTGTTCTCATTTCTCGAGATGCGACAGTATAATTCATCATTTATTTAAAAGATTATTTTAATTATGGATATATTACTAGAAATTACTTGTAAACCCACATGTTATACGAATATTGTTTAGGGATTCGTGATTACAAGTTTTTTATTTTAAAAGTCAATTTTAAAATCAAAATATATCCAACTTAAATATAGTCAAATTGATTTTGTTCTTAATTTTAAAAAAAAAATTACTAAAATTTTAAAATATATATTGTTATACCCCAAATTTTACCCCTTAGATGTCATGACATTTTGCATTTGCATTAGGGATCAATCATCTATGCATTGTCAACTAACCATCATATTTTGCTAGTTTGTTCTTCCATTGAAAGCCAGGGTTTTGCACAAAAAAGGAAGGAAAGATCAATAAGCCAAGCTCTCATACATTTCAAGGTCTCCTAAGGCACTTCTTGGCTCAATATGTCCATCCCAAGTGTTCACTAGGTGGTTGAGAGAGGTGTTTGAATTCATCTGGTCAAGAAAGTCAACTGAGGCTCCAAAAGCTCAATCTTTGGACTTGAGGGCTAATCATGAAGTTTTCAAGTTATATTCCATGATCTCATGTGATTGGATCAAGAGAAATAAAAAAGAAACCATGAAATCAAGAGTTGTGGAATTAGGGTTTTGACCTGAGGAATTACAAGGGAATCTTGGTGTGATCAGACAATGCTTTGATTGGTTCATCAACCAATTAAGCTTACATACATTCAAGAGGCATTATTCATCAAGAAATCAAGTGTGTTTGGCTCCCATCACAAGTGCAATGAGCCTCAAGTTCATTGGCCCCAAATTAGGGTTTTATCAGGAAAAGTCAACCATGTCTTTGACTTTTAGTCAAGGCATGATCAGAAGTCTTGGAACATGATTCCATATGTTCATATAAATTCTTGGAAGTCATATATGATGTTTGGGAAGTTTGAGAAAGCAAGATCACAAAAGATCACCCAGTTGAATTCATGAAGAAATTAGGATTTTGTCTGAAAAGTCAAACCTTTGACTTTTGATGTTTTGGGTCCAAGATGAAGTATTCAAGTCATATTCCATCAAGACATGTTTGATATTTGAATTAGAGCATGAGAAATCAAGATTTAAGAGGTTTCTTGCAAAAAGGGCAAAGTTTGGTCCTTGAAATTTTTCTAAGTATGGAAAACTCTAGTCCTTATGTGAACTTTGAAGAGTCATAACTTTCAAACCACACATCCATTTTTTGTGATCCAAATCTCAATTTGAAGCTCTCACCATGAAATTTAAAGTGTGTTAGAGGGTCATTCTCCAAAAGATGCTCATTTTTTAAGTTATGAGGCTTATAAGTTCAAGTCAAGTTAGGACTTAGTGAAATTTCACCCTTTTTGCCCTAGTTTGCAGCCAACTTCAACCACTTTTTTCACTATGATCCTTTTGGATTCAGAACTTGGAGTGACCATGAACATTGTAGAGCATACTTGGGGCTTTCAAAAAATTACTAGCACACCCCAATCCAATAAGTGAGATAAAAGAATCGAAGCCATGAAGTTGAGGGTTTGGCACTTGAATTTCAAGGTTATGTACTTGGTGAACTTGTTGCAAATTCAATTTCTTGCTACACAATCTTGCATTTCAAAATGGTTTACTTACAAATATTCATTTTATCAGAAGATTGCACGAGTTTGGGAGCATTATCCAACAAGTTTGAGCATTAACCAAGAGATCTTGCTATTTATGGCATAAAGGCTTGACTTTCATTTTGAAAAAGGTGACTTTATGCACAAAGTTAGCTCTTTGAGCCTCTCCCTTGTCCCTTTCTGCACTCTACATTTCCTTTGCATCATGATAAAGTAATTGAACTGATAACCACTCTAGAGGAGGTCAGTACAATGCTTTGGAACCATGAATTCTTGCAAACCACGACTTGCATTCCAACTAAAACTCCAACCAAGCCAAAACCAAATCAGTTACATCTCTGCAATCTGATCTCTACCTCCCTCTTGCCTATAAATAGAGCATCCCAACACACTTCAAAACACATAAACAATCACTCAGAAAACCCTTGCACCCTCTCTTTCTATCACTTTTGCAAAACCTCCTCAAACTTGCAAAACCATTGTCCAGAATCATTCCACTCGTGCAACTCACAAGTGAACTCCACAATCCTTCTCTAAACCCCCCTTAGAGCTTGTTTAAAGCCTCAAACAAGTTCTGTAACACCCCACACAACATCCACCATTTTCAAGTTTCCATGTGCAAGAGGACACGTGTTTGAAGTTTGAAGCTATTTCCAATCTTTTTAAACATCCCAGTCATCATTCCTAGGATCAACAAAGCCAAAGAGTATCTTATTTCACTTCTGTAACACCATTTGAAGAGGCCTTGGACCTGCTCCAAGAGGTAAGCACTTTGAAACTATGAACCCAGTTTCCATGCATATTTTTGTTCCATGATTGAAGCAGATATGTATGCCTCAATGTGCTTAATGTGTTTGAAGCATTGCTTGCATCGTTTGTGTTGAATATGTGTTGTTTTGGATAAGTTCTATCTTGTCATGTTGCACTGTAATGGAGGGTTTTATGAGGCACACGTTTAGTTTTAGGGCAAAACAATGTGACCTTTGGATTCATTGCAAGAAATACTCCAATTTTGGTTTTTACAAAGTGAGAAATGGTTGAGAAATGAAGAAGTTATGTTATGGTGAAAATCTGGGAAGAAACTTAAGTTAGGGCACGAGTGAGAGTAAGAAGAAAGAAAGAAAAGAGAAGAAGAGGAGGTGACATGGCGCTGAGTGTGCATGACATGGCGTTGAGGTGTCCGTTTCATAGCATGTATACCATATATATTTTTCTTGCCATATAGATATTGGATGAGAGCGTAGCACCACTGGTCTAGGAGGAGGGTTTAAGTGTGTTTTCCATGCCAAAGACTAGGGTTCGAATCCCCCTCGCCCCAGTCTTTTTGTTTTATTTTCTGACTTAGTTGTTTTCACATATATTGCTTTGGTTCCATAACTGGTCACAACGCGCGCTTTGGTTGGTTTGGTAAACCTTTTAAGCTATAACACCAAGGGCGTGGGTTCAACTCCAATTTGGACCCTCCCTATTATTTTTTAATACTTAGTTTTTCTAGTTTCTTTCACAAACTTCAAAAATTCATAACTTCCTCATACATTAGAGTTTTTAACCCATTCTTTTTGCATCTTTTTAGTCTTTTTACATATTTCATTATGACATAAAAAATCCCCAAAAATATTTATTTTTAGGACCTTTAATTCATGCGTAAAGTATGGTTTATTTTAGGGTTTATTAGGAGAAGTTTTGACTCCCTTGGTCATACCACTTTAGTTTCCCTTACATTTTTAGGACTTTTACAACTTGTCTTAACATGCTTAGACCTTCGAACCTTAACTTGAACTTGCACCTTTGTATATTTTGATTTAGGTACACTTTTAAGTGTATGTTTATATGTTTAAGTTTGTAAACTTTTGTCATCTCTTTCTAGTTTCAATTAGGTCTTTACCTTCACTTATAACTCTTTCCCTTGTTTATAATATACCCATGTGGATAAAAACCATCAACTTAGGTCATACCATGTACATATGTGTTTAGACTTCCCTTTCTTAAAAATGGACTTTAGAATAACATAAGTGTTACTTTCCCTTTATACAAATATTAGGTTAAAGACACCCCCCATGTTAAGTCATCACCTATTTAAACAAGATATCTAAACTTGTACCATGACCCCTTTAGGTGTTCACCTTGAATGATCCTTGTGTGCTAGCATAATATTTGTGTACTTTCTTAAGTGCTTACTTTGAATGTCATCACATTCACCATCTCAATCTATGTATTATATCCATGTGTTCATCAAATTCATGTGTGGATATCTTTGTTATCCTTTATCTTTAAACTTTATTAAGTTATCCCCTTAAGTGAGGCTAGCTTGTTAGCTCCTTTCCTTAACCCTCTTTGTTCCCCTCCTTCCAAAGGAAAGTATCTCTATTGACTTTAATGCCATAGATAGCTCATTACCTCTTGGCCTCATTAGAGCCATCATCTACCCCTTGGCCTTATTAGACCCATCCCTTTCCCTTGACCTTATTTGGATCAATCCCTTGGCCTCATTGGAGCCACTTCCCCCTTAACCTAGTTAGGTTTTTCATCCCTATTTGTAAGCACTATCATCATAGTTGCTTACTTCTCTCCCTGTCCTCATTAGAGCCACTTACCTTACAACTTAGGATTAACCTAGAGTTCTTCAACTCTATGTGAGCACCATCATAATGGTGTTCCATCTCCCTTTGGCCTCATTAGAGCCATTCACCCCTTTAACTTAGAGTTAAGATAGAGTTCTTAAACTCTATGTGATTCTCATCATAATGAGTATTCACTTCCCTTGTGACTTTGTTCAAAGTCAACTTCGATTTTGCCCTTTTCAACTTAGATTTAGAGAGTTCTTTAACTCTATGTGAGTATCATGATCATGAATACTCATTCCCTCTTGGAAACTTGATCATTATCAAGAGTTCCTCACCCTAGTTAGGTAAACTACAAATGCTCTGATTTCATCCTAGTTAGGATACGTAGGCACGAGATGTGACGTCTTGGCGAGCATACTTAGTGTATATACCCTTAGGTCTTTACCATTAGGTCTTTATCTTTAGCACCTTGGTCTTTACCATAGGTCTTTACCTTTACCCTTAGCAGATCACTTAGCAAGCAAACATAACATAACACAAATACAAACAAGAGGTTCCTGTAGAGTACTACAGATACCTAGGATGCTATCACCTTTCCTAGGTATAACCAACCCCCGAACCTTAGATCTTTTAGCTGTGTTTTCACATAGCGCAATTAGGGTTTTCTTCGATCTTTACCCTTTCCTTTGGATAAACCAAAGCTCGGTGGTGAACTTCATGTTTTGTGATTCAAGTTAATTAATAGCTTGATATTCGATTCTCACCGCAACATATATTTTGTTTAATATATTTTTATTTTATTAATATGCCATCAAAAAATATTTCTGACAATTATCCATACCATAATTAATTACTTATATATAGAGATAAAAATATAAGGCTAAATTACAGTTTTGATCCCCCTATTATGGCCAACTCACGAAATTAGTCCCCCTATTTATTTTTTAAACAGTTTTGGTCCCTCGTGTCCATTTTTTGTCCAAAAAACATAGTTGTGTACTATTTTTTAGATATGTGACATACTTTTATTAACTTTGCATAAGAAAGATTAATTATTTATTGCATTTTCGACAATGTTTTATTCCTTCAGTCGTCTTCTCCGATTGTCTTCTTCGTCTTCTTTTTCTCTCGACTTGTTCATTCGTCTTCTTCGTTCACCAAAAAATGCTCTCTATGTTCTCTCTCGTTCAGAAAGTATGCCACATATACAAAAAAATGACACATCGGCGTTTTTTAGACAAAAATGGACATGGGGGACGAAATCTGTTTAAAAAATAAAGATGGGGACTGATTTCGTGAATTGACCAAATAAGGGGACCAAAATTACAATTTAGGCAAAATATAAATATTTTTGTTGATAATAAAATTGAAAAAATTGGTCTCGTTAAGCCAGCTCAGTTTTTTTTATAAGCAAGGATTTCATTACCAAAAAATAGAGTACTAAGGATACTCTCTGATCGTACAAAACAAAAGAACCAATTACCTTGAATTCATACAATTCAAGGGCCTGGGGGGGGGGGGGGGGGGGGGACAAACCAATCATAAAAATTTAAATTGGTTTTGCTCTTGTTTCCTATTACAATCCAATTCCATTATAGAATTTTAAAAGATAACATAACATCATCTACATTAACTATTGATCCTTGAAACATGACATTATTTTTTACCATCCAAATGTTCCAACAAGTGGCTAACCAAATCGAACCAGTCTTACTTAAACTAAAATTTTGCTGCAACAAATTACTATGATTAATTAAAGCGGAAAAATAGTTGGGAGAAGATTTTGAATTAATGCCCAACCAAGAATCAACTCTTCTCCAAATTTTCTTTAAAATTGAACAATGGAGCAACAAGTGATCAAGAATTTCTTCTTCTACAAAACATAGATTGCAAGTTTGATCTCTCCCTCCATTAAGAATATTTCTCTTCAATAGTTGGTTCTTTGTTATAAGTCAATCAATAAGAATCCTCCATCCAAAAATCTGGATTTTATAGGGAATATTAAGCTTCAATAGATCACCAAGAGCATTACTCAAATCAGCATTCAGATCTGTACTTTGTTCCATATTTATTAGAACCTTGTAGCAGGACTTCACATTGAAAACATTATAGAGTTTAGATAGCCAAACAAAATTGTCTCCAAGTGAAGTTTTAGGCTCAACTTTGGCCAAATTGCTAAGAAAACCCTACAACAACCAATCAATATTCAACAATATACTCAAAATTCAAAAAACAATTTCAAGGCCAATTCAAACCTTTCCATTCTCCCATTTTTACGACGCTGTTAATAGGAAGGCTGGAAATTGAACACATACGCGAATAAGCTTCTCTTAAATTTTGGGTTCCTAACCACTTTTTATTCCAAAAGTAAATCTTTGTGCCACTTCCTAGCTCACACTTGACGTTATCGGCAAAAGTATCGAAATCTTGAACACAAATTTGGCCCAAACTAACAAGGTCTCTCCACCAAATGGAATCTCTACGACTCCCCACTTTGCCATCATTATTCATCAAAATAAGATCGGGATTACCATAATGATATTTAAGAATGCATGTCCAAATAGCTTCTTTCTCCTACATAATTCTCCATTTCCACTTTAATAATAACAATTTGTTAAAGAGCTCTATGTTCTTGATTCCAATACCACCTTTAACTTTAGCACAACACACTTTCTTCCAATTCACCCAGTGAATATTGTTCCTCTGATCATAACCGCTCCAAAGAAAATTAATTTAATTCATAATAATATCCTTCACAATTTTAATTGGACCTTTGTAAAAAGACAACATATAAATGAGAATAGAATTTAACACATCATTTATCATAAAAATCCTACCTCCTATAGACAAAAGTCTATCTTTCCAACTAGTTAGATTTTGCCTCAACATCTCAACAACTTTCCTCCAGAAAGTAACTCTTCTAGAACTAGATCCAACCTGCACCCCTAAGTATTTGAAGGGCAAGCTGTCAATACAGCAGAAAAGAAAAGAAGACACAATCTGAAGGAAATTATTTTTCACGTTAACACCATAAATGTTGCTTTTGAAATAATTAACATGCAGTCCATACGCTAGTTCAAACCCTTTCAAGAATGCCTTAGTACTCCACAAGTTTGTCCATCTACAGTCGCCAATAATAATAGTGTGTTTACCGTGAAAATTAGTAAACAACCGCTGGTCTACCAAACAAGAAATTGGGTAACTTACAGGATCGACCATACCAAATCCTAGGACATGTGCTAAATAAATTAAAATGATATTTGGAAAAAGATGAACACTTCGACAGTATTCATAGTTTTAATAAAGTTTACTTCGACAATATTAAAGAGTAATGCAGGGAAATAATCGAAAATGCATTGGAAATAACTTGCAAAAGTAAAAGATAAACTTCTGGACAAAAACTAACTGAATTGCATTGAATGAAAAAGAATGGCGTTACATCAAACGTACATTTCTTACACACTCATTTCTCTACACGCGGGTACTTTGAGTAATTGAGGAATTTGTACAAACTTGAACACACACAAATCCTAA
This sequence comes from Lathyrus tuberosus, assembly GCA_022829125.1. Classification (NCBI taxonomy): domain Eukaryota; kingdom Viridiplantae; phylum Streptophyta; class Magnoliopsida; order Fabales; family Fabaceae; genus Lathyrus; species Lathyrus tuberosus. Next base: position 2,698,066 of record JALAZF010000601.1, on the reverse strand, counting down.
CACTAAGATTTGCAATTTATAATAGTCGAAAATAACTACCACTAATGGCCTACTAACGAGAGCAAGACAAATGGTATTCTGCATGTCTTCGTCTCCTAAATACGCTCCACGTTTCTTCTGCCAGTAATTGGATAAGAACAAAGCTCCCTCCCTTATTTGAATTCAAATATTGAATTGAACGTCATCATTATTGCTTCCATCGAACAATATTTCCAAATTGTTAGAAATACTTCTAAGCCCATAAAATACTTTTTTCTTACACAAGGACATTTTCGACTAGAATTCCTAGGAGCGCCATTCCAGTTGAAGTCTTCCAAGTCTTCTCTGAAATCCTATTTCCTTGATTAGTTCTCTTAATCCAATATTAGGCGTCGAAATTAGGAGCTAACAAATTGCTCCCCGAAAATGTCATTTTCGACACCATTGAAGAAAAATGCATTTTTTGATAATATCGTTGGACACCTCGTTTAGTCCTTGTGAGGTTTCAATGTTGCTTATGGTTCCAATGTTACAAAATTGGTCACTATCCTTTTAGCAGACCTATGATGTCATAACCATCATTACCACGTTTCCTAGAGTCTAGGAAATCATGGGGGTAGGCATTAATTGCCACCGTTCCAAAAAAGATCGTGGGGAGGACACGCGTCCCACTTTCAATTTTACCATTAAGGTGATTTTTGAAACCGTTCCACTCCCAACCTTATAAATACCCCTCTTATTAACTTTTCTCACTTTTTTCGCTTTCTTCACTCTCAAATCTCCAGAAAATTTTCCACACTTAAAAAAAAAACTCAGTCTCCTTCATTCCAATCCAACAATGGCTTCCTCCATATGATCTACCAAGGATGCTACCAAGAACACCAAAGAGTCTAGAAAACCTGCAAGAGCTCCTAAGAAGATCTCTCAACTTCCCCCGTTTGATTCAATCACTGGTCCGACCATGGTAGGAAATCAACAGTGCCTGCCTAAACCACTTGCTGAAGAGAAAAGAAGAATCTACGCTTCTCCGGTACTCATCCCTTTGACTGTTGCTGGTAAGCCTCTGGCTTTGTTTGGTCCTCTGTCTGATCCTAATGTTGATCTTAGTAAGCTTAAGGATTTTTCCCCACTTACCACAAATATAAACCCATAGGTCAAGCTAAGAAACCTAGGGCTATTGATCTTAGGTATATGAACAACTTTATGGTATTTAGAGCTAGTACATCCTTTAAGGATCCCTCTGAATATTTAGGATGGTTGAATAAGTTAGAGAAAACAAAATCTGAAGTTTGGAAAGAGATGGGTATTTATGACCTGGTCATGCTGTTGAAGGTAGGACCTGACTATTGCTCGAACATGCTAGTCTCGTCTGTGTACTTTTGGGACAGCACCCACTACACTCTTCATCTTCCATGTGGAATGATGACACCAACTTTGTTCGACGTAGCCGCTATCACATGGCTCAAACCAACTGGGAACTCCTATGACCCTGATTTTATGTCATGATGATAGTATTAGCTTTTTGACCTCTAGGGCAGCGTATTCGACCCATATCGCACATTATCACGATAAGGACATAGAAGAAGTTTCGGATGTAGAACACATAGCTTTCTTAGCTCTATGGCTATCTCGTTATGTCTTATGTTCGAAGTCACTACAAGTTACTAGGAAATTTCTTACTATGGCGAACTAACTTCATTCTGGCCATAACCTTTTCTGAGCGAACTCATTCTAGCTAGCCTCTATGAATCCATGAGTGAAGGCGTTACCCAACTCAAGTGTCTGGGTGACAAAGGAAATCTCCTCCTTTTTGGACCCTTCTGGCTTCTATAATTGTGGTTGAATGCTTCATTCGAAGCCTGTCTTCCCCACAAGAATCAAATCAACGAGGACGCTGACGAAGTGAAGAATGGGAGGGTAGAGGGTCCACGCCTGGCGAAGCTGACTCCTGTTGATGATGGTCGACCTGTTCAACGAAATTTTACCAACTTTATCATGATGTTTGCTAAACGTTATGACTTCACACCCAATATGGCTCCCTTCACTGCAAGGAAATATGGTCCTGAGTGGTTCACTAGATCATTCTCAATGTCGTCGAAGGCTCAAGAAGCGGAATCCACTGCAATCTGGGAAGCCTTCCTGACTCCTAGGGTTTTAACCCTCAAGTTCAACCTCTCGAAGAGTCTGGTGATTTTTATTGCTTATCAGCCAAATCTCGTCGCCAGACAATTTGGACTGGTTCAGGTTTTACCAAAACCCCTCTATGACAAGAAAAACCTCCTCCTCCTCTACAACGCAGTTTATACCGAAGCCGTGATGATCAAACAAATTGCGCGGTATGTTGGTCGAACACAATGAGTTCCAGTTGCTTTCGAACCAAGCTTTCTCAATTCGATAACTGGTGGAATGCTTATTATGCAGATGAATTTTTGACGTAACTGCTTTTACACATCACATTAACAAGGCTTTCCTCTGTGTGCAGGAAAGAGTTAAGAAAGGTACTTCGACGCACATCAAAGAAATCCAAGCCTTCCAGAAATACTTTGAAACTATTTATCAACCATATGATCTTGGTCGAACCATCCGCGACGCAGCTGTTACTTTGAAGGAAAAGTTTTTAAAGAAAATGGAGAACTTAAAGATCCCTTCATACGTTCCTCCTGAGAAACGATACGAAATGGATCTTAATATGTTTCCTCCCAAATTCCCTCGACTGCCAAGTGCTAATTTTGGAGTGGCCCTTCCTCCTCCATTTCCAGACAGGTTCTTCTGTGGGGATTCTATCAAAATCCTTCGCCAACAATCAAAACAAAAAGCACACCGGGTGGTTCCGACCAAACATACACTAGACAATTTCAAAGGGCATCTTCATATTGGTATCGAAGATGTTCACATCGAATCTGAAATATATGAAGGTGTGGAATGAGAGGATTTCGATCCAACACTTCTTCTTATTTATTTTCTTTTACATATAATAATTGCTTCTATTTTATTTTAGCCGTGAAAATTCCGCCAAAGAAACTAACGGCTAGGAAACCCGTCGAAGCAAAGCAGCAATAACAACAACAATGGTATTTTGCATCCCTTATTAATTTTGTCGCTTTCCATATATTCCATTATTTGTCTAACATTTTCCCTTTTAGGGCGCCCGAAAGCTACCCCTAACTCCTCGAAAAAGGAAGGCAAAGGAGGATACAATTGTGGTGGTCGAAACGGATGATGAAGATCTATCTCCGACTGCCGAGCAACCCCTTAAGAAAAGGAAAAGGCAGCTCAAGATGAGCGAAGCCCTGGCCCAAACCCAAACAAAATTTGTAAAGGCTCCAACCAAGAAACCCATTACCTTAACAATACTAGAACCAACTCCTGTAAAAATGTCGAAGAAAGCTGCAGACCAGCCTGAAAGTGACAACTCAAGCCCTGGGGCTGATGCTCCTAAGGTACCAAATTTTATACCTTATTGTTTCTTAGTTGTTCGACTATTGACTTTGATTAATCTTTTTAGGACAATGCAGGAGTTTCCACTCATCCAGCTGACAAATCAACCAACACCACAATCCTCAACAGCGAAGGTGACCCGACGTACCATCTCACTTCTGCAAAGGATTTTGAGAAAAGCTCGATGAGAAAAATAAATCAGACAGTCGGGGAACAGCGCGAAACTTCGCCGCCCAAGACTACCACCCATAATTCTCATACCAGTGGATCTGAACACGAAGGTGACCAGGAAAAGGACATGCAAGCTGAAGTAGCTAAGAATGATATGGAGGTGAATCACCCTAAAGTCCCTGTCAAAGAGGAAACTGAAGATGGCTCCCCAAGAGTCAAACGTCTGGATATCACTCAGCAAGATCAAGATGATGACATGGAAGAAAGGGAAAATTGCTCTGCATTCCAACATTATTCGGTGCCTATTGAGGAATTCGTGGATGACGACGAAAATGTCGAAGAAGATGATGACAAGGAGGAAGAAGAGGATGAAGACACTCATGATGAGACAATCGTCGAACCAATCCCTAATCCTGACCCATCGATTGTGAAAGATTCGGGTAAAACCTTTAAGACCCTTTCTCCAAAAGAACAGGAGGATTTGAAAAAGAGCAACCCTCACGAATACCTGAAAGCTTTGATTGGCTCTAGAGAGAGTTTGTCTGAAAAGAGTCTCAGTTCCTCCTCAGTATATGGTGGTCGGTCAACTAATAATCCTGCAAGCGAAATACTTTCAAAGATCAAGGAAAAGTTTTTAAAGGTGACCTATTTCGACTCATAGAGTCTGACCCTACTTCTCCTGCTACCTTGAAGAGTCTTCTCAAAAAGGTTGACATTCTGACCACCTCTCCTGAAGTCGCAAGCGTCATCTTAGAGTTGACTTCAATGATCGATCATGTTGCTGCTGATATTGCCAAAATCTAGCAAAGTTCCAAAGATATCAAAAGTCATACTGGCTCTGTAGCAGCTGCATGGGATGCTGCCTCGGAGTCGACCAACCGCCTTGGCTGATTTAGAGCAAGCCCAAGAACGAAACAAGGTTGAGATCGAAACCAATAACTAAAATATCCATTCCTGGGAGGAACAGATAAAAGATCTGCAGACCAAAATCTCGAAAGCCAAGAAACAGAATGCTGAGCTTCCAAAGTTTGACAACTCTAAAGTGGCGAAAGAGCTTGATGTTGGGCTGAGCTTTGATGACAAGGCTCAAAAGTTAGAAGCAGAGCTAGAGGTCATGAGGTCGACCAAGTCCGTTTGTGAGAAGCGGTTAAAGTTTTTGAAGGCGAAGTATCTCAACATGAAGGCCACCCTTCCATTTTAGCTCTAGTTCTCCTTTTTTTTCCCCTCAAATTTTAACATGACTCCTTGGATTATGTAATAACTTTGAACCCTTCGTGTTTCTTCTGGATGTAACGGATTTATCCATTTTGGCAACAATTTTCATTTTACCATGTTAGCTTTGATTATTTTGCATGTGATTACTCTTTAGCTATTTTTATTTCTTGAAGTGCAGGCTTGTATTTTTTCAAATACTTCCCGTTTACCCTTAAGACCCTCTTATCTTGATCTAACTCTTCGATCTCATAAGCACCATTCGAAAAGACTTATATGATTTGAAAAGGGCCTTCCCATTTAGGGGACCATTTCCCTAAGGCTCTGTCTTTTCGATCCATAGGCAGTATTACTTTCCAAACCAACTCTTCAGGCAAAAACACCTTAACTTTGACTTTATTATTATAAGACCTTTCTATTCTCTTCTTCTGTCTTTTCAATAGCTCTAAAGCATTGAGCCTTTCCTCATCTAAGTCAACTAATTCATCTAACATCATGTTCCAATATGTCTCAGATGGGATCTCATGATGCCTCTGAATTCTTGTCGACTGAAGGTAAATCTCAACTGGTAGCACCGCATCGTGACCAAAGGTCAATCGAAATGGCGTGGAATTAGTAGCTTCTTTGGGGGAGGTTCGACATGCCCAGAGAACCTGGTCTAAAGTCTTGTGCCAATTTCTAGGCTTTTTTCCCACATGTTTCTTAAGTAAACTAATCACTACTTTGTTTATTGCTTCGACCTGACCATTAGCCTGAGCGTAGTAAGGTGTGGAGGTTAATAATTTGAAACCCGTTTCCTTAGCAAATTCTTGCATTTTTCTACCAGTGAATACTGATCCTTGATCCGTTGTAATGGTTTATGGGATTCCAAACCTATAGATGATGTGTTTTCTGATGAATTCGATTACGTCTTCTTGGTCAACATTTGGCAATGGTATAACTTCGATCCATTTCATAAAATAGTCAATGCCTACCAAAATGTACCTTTGATTTTTATATGACGCTAGTCGAATTTCCCCAATCAAATCCATAGCCCAACCTCTAAAGGGCCATGGCTTGACTATAGAATGTAATTCACTTGCAGGGACATGCTGTATACCTGCATGCACTTGGCACTCTTGGCATCCCTTCGCGAATTCGATACAATCTTTTAACATAGTAGGCCAGTACATCCCTTGTCGAAACAAAAGCCATTTCATCTTGTGGCCTACCTGATGAGCCCCACATGCCCCACTATGGATAATCGAAAGGGCTAAATACGCCTCTAACTCACTAAGACATTTAAGTAAAACCCCCTCATGAGTCTTTTTAAATAATTCATTACCTAAAAGAAGATAACTTAAAGCTTGATACCTGATTTTTCATTCTGTGGACGCCGTTGGGTTTTGCAGATACTCCACTATTGGTTTTCTCCGATCTTCGTCCGTCAAACTATCTATTACCAAGATTTCGAAATTCTCTTTTTCAGCGTACCCTAGCTTCATTGTTTCTAAATCTGATAGGGACAATCTAGCTGACACAACTCTTCCTCTGACTTCGATTGCATCTTTTAATTTTTCCTTCAAAATTTTGTACCCAGAATCTATTTGAGCCAAGTCATTAGCCACTTGATTCTCCAGTCGAGGTATGTGTCGAATGCTCACCACTTAGAACCTTTTCAGTAATCGATTGGCCAATACAAAGTACATAATGAGATTTTCTTTAACACACTTGTACTCCTTTGTGATTTGTTTTATGACTAACTCTGAGTCTCCCATTATTTCAACTCGAGTTGCCCCCAATTCAAACAATATCTCAAGTCCGGCTATTAAAGCCTCATATTCAGCCTCATTATTCGAACAAAGACCTTCGACTTTATACTTGAATTTTGTTGGAATTTTATTAGGAGAAATAATCAAGACTCCTATGCATGTACCATCTTTATGACTAGAACCGTCGAAATACAATTTCCAAGGTTCGAGCTCAAGATAGTTTAACTTATTTTCGTTTATAGAGTGGTCGACGATAAAGTCAGCTACCACTTATCCCTTGACAGCCTTGAAAGGCATGTAAGTTAGGGAATACTCAGTTAAAGCTAATGCCCATTTACCAATTCGACTGTGCAAAATTGGTTTAGACAACATATGTTTAATGATATCAAAATGAGACGAAACATAAACATCAACAGGTTTTATATAATGCTTCAACTTTGTACAAGAAAAATACAAGCATAAACACAATTTTTCAACTATGATATACCTAGTTTCTGCATCGTTCAAAACCCTACTAAGGTAGTAAATGGCTCTTTCGGCACTATTTTCATCCTCTTGAGCCAACATGGTCCCTAAAGTTTTGTCCGACGCAGATATGTACAATCTCATACTTATACTTCTACAAGGAGGTACTAGAATTGGAGGGTGACTCAAGTACTCCTTGATTTTGTCGAAAGCTTCTTGCTGAGCTTGCCTTAATTCGAATCCTTCCTTGTTAAGTTGAAGCAGAGGTGAGAAGGCTTGAGTTTTTTCGCTAAGGTTCGAGATGAATCTCCTTAAGAAATTGAACTTTCCCAACAGTGACTGTAATTCCTTCTTTGTTGATGGCGCTTTCGCTTCCATAATGGCCTTTGTCTTATTTTGGTTTATTTCGATTCCCTTTTTGTGGACCACAAAGCCTAAGAAATCCCCTACCTGCACACAAAAAGCACATTTGAGAGGATTCATTTTCAGACCATGTCTTCACATCCTTTCAAAAGATTGTCGAAGATGGTCAATGTGATTCTTCCCTGAAACAGACTTAACGACAATATCGTCAATATAAATTTGCATAAAAATCTCTATATAATCATGGAATATCGAATTCATCGCTCTTTGGTATGTTTCCCCAGGATTCTTTAGACCAAAAGGCATGACTACCCACTCATAGGTGCCTAAGGCCTTAGGGCATCGAAACACCGTCTTTGGGACATCTTCTTCAGTGATGAATATTTGATTATTCCCAGAATACTCGTCGAGCATACTAAGGTATTCATGGCCAGTGACAAAATCAACTAGCATTTCCTCCATAGGCGTTGAGTATTCGTCCTTTGGGGTCGCAGCGTTTAAATCTCTAAAATCTATGCAAACCCTCAAAGTACCATTTTTTAATAACAGGTACAATATTTGATAACCATTAGACATACCTGGCGGTTCGAATGAATTTGCAACGAAGAAGCCTTTCGACCTTCCCCTTGATCTTCGAGAGAATTGCCGGTGCAAACCGCCTTGGATTCTACTTGATTGGCTTCTTCCCAGGCTTAATTGGCAGCTTCAATTCGACCAGATCTCTGCTTAAGCCAGGCATCTCGTCGTAATCCCATGCAAAGTAGTCTTTAAACTCCTTTAACAATTAGATTACTTCGACCTTGACTTGTGGGCTAATATTGGCACTGATGTATGTTGGCCTTTTCGTTGCCCCCTCTCCCAAGTCAATTTCTTCTAGAGGATCTTGCGCTAGCATTTTAATGTTGGCTGCCAGCGGATCCTTCTCGAAACCCAAAGGCTCATCATCGTATATGGCGTCAAGCCTCTGGCCTTGTACTTCATCCTGAACCTTATCAGGCGGTTCGGGATCGAAGTCCTTACCAGGACCTTCTTGGTGTAATCTTTTGTTGGCTTCGACAGCCATCTGTTTCACTTCATCCTCCAGAGCCATTTGTAGTTTGTTTTCGGCTATATAAGCCGAAATCCTTTTAAGTGCTTCGAACTCAGACATCATCGCCGAATTCGCTCCCCCATCCTGTAAGGTCATCTTCTCCCACGACCTCACGATCCCATTGAAATCTATTTGTGGGATGCAAGTACAATGAACACTATGCGTTGTCATCCGAAGTAAATGCAAAGTTGGCCGGGTTGCATGGAGAAATGTTGGCCAGGTGCTTTTCAAAATGGCGTCTGTCGACATGGTTGATGGTAGCCTTGAAATAACCTTGGTTTGCTTCAATGTTTTCCACAATGTCGTCTGGGCGCCATATAGTAATCCTCTGATGCATGGATGAAGGTACGACCCATATTCCATGTATCCATTCACGGCCAAGTAACAGGTTGTAATTGGCTTTCATTTCAACAACCATAAACATGGTCGGCCTTGTAACAATACCTATGGTTAAATCGACCTGAATCATCCCCAAAGTAGTACCCACATTTCCTTCATAGTTGGCTAGTACCATATTATGGGGCTTGGTATTGGTGTCGAACTTCCCGATTTTCCTCAGCATGAAATGTGGCATTAGGTTCACCCTCGCACCACAATCCACTAAGATTTTGTTGACAGGAACGTCTTCGACCTTTCCTGTAATGAATAGAGGCTTCAAATGACTCTTCATTGCCTCGTCTGGGCGTTCGAAGAACGCGTTCTGTTCCTCGACGCAACTGTTGTTCATCACATAATAGCACACAGGTTATGTGCGGCCATTTCGATTTCAGTATTATTATCTGTCTTTTCGATCTCAGTTATTTGGTCGAATTCTCTGGGGAGCACTGACACCACATTCACTATGATATCCAAAGTCTGCTCTGAACCTGAGTCAAAATTTTCAGTAAGCATTTCATCCTCAGCAACTGCCCGATCATGCTTTTCTTTGGCCTCTTCTTCCTGTGTGGCAAATAACTTTCTTCCCACCGACATCTTTTCGACATGCTTTGGCTCCTCCCTGTCAGTCTTTTTGGTCGGTACAGTGGTACTTGACTCCGCCTTTTCCCAGCCTCTCTCTGAGCCTTTCTTCTTCTTTGTTCCCTTCTCCATTGTGATCTGGACATGGGATTCTTTCCCTTATAATTTTCTGAGATGTAGGCTGTCTGCTTCAAAGTCTGGAATTCTCTACGGTATGCCATTAATGAGCCTCTATCTACGTCGAAGCTTTGCCATTTCTGCTGGCTTTTCTTTTGTTTTCGTTTGGTCTTGTCCACTTTCCATTAGAGAGCTCTGCAAACGACTTGAAAGTCGTGGGTCTTGCACCTGGGACTCTTGGCTTTGACTGTTCCTGCTTCGAAGAAGATTTCCTTGGATTGAAGCCTCGTTGACCATGAAGGGCTCTATCTTCACGTCTTTGTTTGGATTTCCTGACTCCTTCGAGATTTTGGGCTATCTTTTTATCAAACACAACACTGCATCGAGGACACAACATCACTTCTGATTTTTTTTCTCTAGCACCTAAGGATGAAATCCATCAGAGTTTCCTCTTTCTTTGGATAGGCTATTTTGTTATGCTACTCTTGTCGACGCTCCTCGTCGACTTCCATGGGGGTTTCTTGTGAGATTTCCACCATATTGATATCCATGTTGACATCATCAGTGATGTCCAACTTGTGTAACTTCATTCGAAGGCCTTCAACAGCCTTGTCCATTCATATGAAACCATCAGTAGTTTCTTTTGTTATCATCATTAAATTGGAATCCTCAGTGATCCCTCCATTGGAGTCTTTAGTGACTCCCAAATCGAAACCATCAGTAGTTTCTTTGGCGAAGCCTTGAGCGGCCTCACAAGCGAAATTCTTCACAAACTCCTGGTTGAGATCTTCAGTAATCTTGACCATAACAACTCCATTGTTGAAGTCCTCAGTGACTTCACCCATGTTGACAGTGTTGTCGAGATCTTCAGTGACCTCGGTCATGTTGACTTCAGTTGTCTCTATGTAATGAGCGTCAACTACTTGCAAAGGATCAGAGTCAATCTTCATCTGACTCTTTGACTTCTCTCCAAACTTCAGTCTTCCTTCCTGGATAGCATTTTGAACAAGATCCCTGAAAAGAAAACATTGAGAAGTTTTATGACCCAAGAAATTGTGATACTTACAAACAAATCGAAAATTTTGTCACACTTGGTAACGTCGAAAGTGTAAGTTTTCTTAGGAAATTTATCGTTTTTTTCTGGTTCGACAAGGTTCTTTCCGTTCGAAGGGGCCAAGACCTTACAAGAGTAAGGTGGGCCTTGTTTCAATTCAGCAAGGTCAATCTCGCTCTCGTCGAAAGTTAATGTCTCAGTATAAGGCTTTTCATCCTCTTCATTGAATTCGACGTACGTTATTCTTTTATTCTTATTTGTCCTATCCTTCTCTTCTTTCAGGCGTTCCAGTTGCCGAACCCTATCAACCAACTGGGCTATATCCCACAAGTATTGGGTATCTAGTTTCTTCCTAATGGAATAATCCTGGCCTCCAGCGGCCATTTCGACCAACTCATGTTCTGGTACTTGTGTAAAATATCTAGCTTTGAGCAGTCGAAATCTATTCAAATAATCATCTATTGGCTCAGTAAATTTCCGTTTTATACTAGCCAACTCCTTTAGACTGATCTTAGTTTGTCCCATATAGAATTGCTCATGAAATAAACGTTCCAACTTGGTCCAATTGTGGATCGAATTGGTGGCAAAGTTGTGAACCATGTGAAGGCATTCTTTGTAAGAGAACTTGGGAAGTATTTTACCCTAAGGTTCTCATTATTCGAAATCTCCCCAGCTTCTATCAAATACCTAGCCACATGTTCGATAGTGGATTTAGTGGTATCCCCAGAAAACTTAGTAAACTTAGGAACTTTCGTTCTAGGGGGTAAATCTGACTGAAGGATATATTCTGACAACGGTGATGTATAATTTGGCCTTCGAAAACAAAAGTTTACTCCATTCCGCGCCATAATCCTTTCGATCATGGCTGCCAAATTATTATCTGCTGCCATGTCATTACGTCGAATTTGCTGCACAACATTGTCAGCATTCTGGTTTCTATTTACCAAAACTACCCTTGGTTCCTCTCCTACAGGAATTTGTGGCTGATTCCTAGGGGGTTCGACTCTAGGTCGTTTGACTACTTTATGGTTTGCTAAATTCGTCTGGAGTATGTTTCCTGGGTTTTGTTAGATTTGTTTAATAGTAGGGTCCTCTTTGAAAATTGCCCCTTGGTTTTCTGTCATATATTCCCTTGGTGGATGTCGAGGAGGATTTGGTACACCAAAGAAATCTGCAAGGCGCGTTATCTGCGCTGCCATTTGCTGATTAGTCTGGGTAGTATTTTAAATGAGAGGCTGAAAATTTTCTCCCATAGTCTGGGACATCATTTGGACCATTTGATGGTTACTCTCGTCCATTTGTTGCCTTAAATATGCTGCAGTACTATTTGTCAAGTTTGGCATTTGGGTTGAATATCCCATTCCTAAAGATTGGTTGTTTCGACCCATATTAACCCCAGATCCTGACCCTTGTAACGATGACGTTACTATGGGTTCCGAAAATACTGGAGGAGCATTCTGTAAGTTTTCCATCATCGAAGTTGGCATCCCAAAAGGCGAGTCTCGACTAGGTAAAGGCATCGAAAATCCAGGGGGAACAAATGGTTAGAAACTAGAATTTCCGACTGGTGGGGGAGTCCTCAGTGGTCCCCTTGATCCGACATAATTCAGAATGGGTTGAGTATGGGAAATCGAATGCGTAGGGATCGAACTCGCCATGGATGGTATGGTCTCAAAAACAGGCGCTGAAATCGTTGGTCCCCCAGTCGAAGATCCTGAGGTGGTTCTACATTAATACTGGGCATTGTTTCAGGATTCGAACTATTTAGCTGCAGGATTCAAACTATTTGGCTGAGGGTTAGAATTATTTTGCTGGTTTGTACTTGCCATTTTCCTCGTGTATCTTCTCCTTGGTCTATCTTCGTTAGTGGTGGCTACTTTACCACTTCTTAATAACATACAACGAAGTTTTCGAAAGAGAAAAGACAATTGAATGCAGAATTATAAAATTTTAAAAATACAGAGAATTTATTTTAAAAAATTACTTAGCACGGTCCCATTGGGCGTGCCAATTTGTTTACCGTGAAAATTAGTAAACAATCGCTGGTCTACCAAACAAGAAATTGGGTAACTTACAGGATCGATCATACAAAATCCTAGGACATGTGCTAAATAAATTAAAATGATATTTGGAAAAAGATAAACACTTCGACAGTATTCATAGTTTAAATAAAGTTTACTTCGACAATATTAAAGAGTAATGCAGGGAAATGATCGAAATTGCGTTGGAAATAACTTGCAAAAGTAAAAGATAAACTTCTGGGCAAAACCTAACTGAATTGCATTGAATGAAAAAGAATGGCGTTACATCAAACGTACATTTCTCACACACTCGTTTCTCTACACGCGGGTACTTTGAGTAATTGAGGAATTTGTACAAACTTGAACACACACAAATTCTAACACTAAGACTTGCTATTTATAATAGTAAAAAATAACTACCAATAACGGCCTACTAACGAGAGCAAGACAAATGGCATTCTGCATGCCTTCGTCTCCTAAATAAGCTCCACGTGTCTTCTGCCAGCAATTGGATAAGAACAAAGTTCCCTCCCTTATTTGAATTCAAATTTTGAATCGAACGTCATCATTATTACTTCCGTCGAACAATATTTCCAAATTGTTAGAAATACTTCTAAGCCCATAAAATACTTTTTTCTTACACAAGGACATTTTCGACTAGAACTCCTGGGAGCGTCATTCCAGTCGAAGTCTTCCAAGTCTTCTTTGAAATCCTATTTCCTTGATTAGTTCTCTTAATCCAATATTAGGCGTCGAAATTAGGAGCTAACATAGTGTTGTCGAAAAACTGAAAGATATCAAAGGTGACCTCATCATTCACCTGAAAACCTGAAAATTCATTTAACTCAACCGCCTTCTACATTAAGCCTGTGAACCCCTCCATGGCTAACACAAAAAGGAACAGAGACAACTGATTGCTTTGTCTTAGCCCTTTCCCCACTTTAAAATCCTTGGTAGCACTTCCGTTAACCAAAACAAACATAGTACTAGTGAAAACATTTGCCTCCATCCAAGACTTCCATTTATCCCCCAAAGCCCAACTTGTCGAGGAGAAATCTAAGGTAGTTCCAAAGCACATAATCGTAAGCTCTCTTAAAGTCAATTTTTTAGAACCATACACTATTTCTTTTCTATTTTAGTCAAGTCCAAAATTTCATTAACAACTAGGACGCCATCAAAAATATTTCTGCCAGGCACAAAAGTTGACTGCTTCACATATATAATTTTGCCTGAAACCCGTTTCAATCTACACGCCAAAATTTTAGCTAAAATCTTATGGAGACAACTAACTAAACCGATTGGCCTGTAATTGTCAGGGTTTTGGGGATGATGAATCTTAGGAATCAAAGTTAAAAATGACGTGGTTATAGCCTTTGAAAGCCTAACATTAGCATGAGAATCCTTCACAAACCGAACCGCATCCGCTTTAAATATCTTCCAAAAATTCTTCAAAAAGCTAAAACTAAATCGAACCACATCCTCGTTAACTATCTCCCAACAATTCTTCAAAAAGCTAAAACTAAATCCATCCGGGTCAATTTTTGTTTCAGTCACAATTCCAAACAGGCCTATTTGACCTCCTCTTCTAAGAAAGTCTTCAAAAAAAATCCTATCTTTATTAGATAAACCAATCCAAATTAATTCTACAAAGACATCAGACGCAGATGCACGGATTCAAACTCACGACACCCTATTTGTTCATTTTTAAATAAATAGTAGATTCTATTCACTAGGCAATTTGACAAAAAAATTAAAAATTACATAAATAAAACTATTAAATTATTAAAAATATTTAAATGTAAATTTTATTAAAAAATACATATTTTGTGATGATAACTTTAGTAGCACTATTTTTTATTATGATAGTTTTATTTGGTGAAATCAATGTGTTACTAGTATTTGAAAACACTATTAGACACTAGTTGAAAATCTTTTAATTACTTGTCAATTATCCGTTTATTATTTGAAGGACCTAAGTGTCTCTTTTAAACTATATCAATTAAAGAATAAAAATTTAACCGTGTTTTAAGAAGGAAATATAAGTTGTTTGGATGTATTTGCTTAAGAAAAGTTGTCTCAATTTATTTATTTTAAAGATTAAAATATTTAAATTATGATTAATTTTATTAATAATAAATTATTATAATTATAATATAGTGCACGCGAATTCCCCGCGGAGTACGCTGCCTTAACCTTTAAGGCAAAGTGGCAAACAATGACTTTCACAAAGCAAACAATAGAATATATTTCATATATTGTATATAATAAATGAATTATGTTTTCTCTATATTCTCTCTCTTATTTTGTCTTTATTTTCCATCATCTAGTGGATTCCTAGTCCTTATTTCTCTTCCTTGAAATATCCAAACATTTATTTTATTAATTTAAAGCTAGCAAAAACTAACACGTCTATCGTAAGGAAAATCAATATTGAGAGTTGAATTTGTCATTTATTGTTGTCGTGGTTTGTTGCGTTTTAAATACAAGTTCTCACGTTACTTGTTTAACAAGTATATGGATTGTAGTTCAAAACGAGGTTCAAATATTTACACGTAAGAAGGTTCAAGTCGAGCATTTTCGAAACACTTGGCATATTTATTTCAGTTTTAAAAAAAATAGATTTTTTTTTAAAATATTACAAGTTTTTTATATTAGTTTTTTCTAAATTAAAAAACTAATTTTGATATCCTATAACATAAACATGGATTATTGAAATAAAAAAATAGTCTAAATTACAATTTTTTTCAAAAAATTGTATCTCAAAAATGATTTTTAAAAAAATCTATTTGAAATAGTTTCAAAATTAAATGATTTTTATTTATATCCAAAATCAATTTCAATTAAATGATGAAATATCTAAAATTGCATTTCAAGAATAATTATTCAAATCAAATTTTAATATGAAGATTTTATAAAAAAAAATTTATAATTTTTTTTTCACAAAATTATGTTAACTATAAAAATTATTTAAAAAAAAATCAAAACAAACTGGTTCATTGTCGAAGATAAAGAAGTTTAAAAGGATAATGGTAAAGATTATAGATGATGAATGAAACTTACTTTTAAAGTATAAGATGTTAATGTGAGGATGTGTGTAATTGACTATAAGACGTGGAGGTAAGGAGTTGTTGCATAAATGTGTGTAATTATTGTTATTTTAGAGTAAATAAAATATTGTGATTTGTTCTAAATCATACTTACAAAACTGGAAGGTGAAACTTGTTATTAATCTATATTTATTGTATTTACCATAAGCTAAGTTGGTTAGGGTTAATATGGTTTGGTATAGTTTGTTATTTGAGATAAGTTAGTTACTTAAGACTCAAGCAAATTATATTGTATAAATACCCTTCATTCATTCCATTAATGTTAAGCTAAATATTCTCATCCAGTGCAATTCTTAATATTGTACTACAGTATCAGTAGTGTGAGTAACTAGAAAATTCTTCTCCTTCTTTTTCTTCATTAATCCTATCTTTGAGCTTCAACCATGGTAGATGATGATCATGACACCTCTATCACACAAGACAACAACAACACCATACACAAACAAAAATTCCACCAAGAATCCCGCCATTAATCAATCTGATCCCTATTAATATTATCTTCATCCTGCTGAAAACCTGGGTATAATCCTTGTTTCTCCGCCCTATTTAGAAAACAACTACGAATCTTGGAGTAGTTCGCTGAAAAGAGCTCTTTTGAGCAAAAACAAAATCAAGTTCATCAATGGCAAGCTCATTGCACCACAAGAAGACAACCCTTTTCTTTGATACATGGGAAAGATGCAACAATATCGTACTTTCTTGGATCTATATGCATCACTTTCTCCAGACATTGCTCAAAGCACGATTTATGTTGAAAATGTGGCACAACTCTGAATGGATTTGCATAAAAGGTTTTCCAAAAGTGATCATTTCTGTTTATTTGCAACAAATTCACTCGATGAGGCAAGGAGACAAATCGGTAGCTGCATACTTTAATGAGTTAAAAACTCTTTGGGAAGATTTATAAAAGATTAGGATTCTTCCACATTGTACATGTGGAGCTCACACCACCATCAAGAAGCAACGTGACATGGAGTATGTTATTTGTTTCTTGAAGGGTCTGAATGATGATTTCAACCATGTCAAATCGCAGATACTTATGGTTGAACCTTTCCCTTGATGTTACCAAGGTCTTCTCATCAATCTTACAACAAGAACAATAATTATCTTCTCACACCCCTTCTGAATCTTCCAAAATTCTCATGGCCAACACAAACATTCCTCCAACTAATGGTCCATTTTTTAACAAATAAGGCAAAGGTCGTGGTAAACCGAATTTTCAAGGAAAACCTTCATAAAACTACAAGATTTGTTCCTTATGTGGCAAAATTAGACATTACCCTTGATTCTTGCAATTTCAAACAGGGCTTTCCCCCGGGCTTCAAGTTCAAAGACAAGGTTGGCTCATCCAACAATGTTGATACAACTGATGAAACTCAATCTCTAACTACATACAATTATGATCAACCTCTCAACAAAGTGGACATCACCCCTGACATGTACAACAAGCTTATAGTTATGCTCAACAAAACTGATTCCTCACCTCATGTTGACTCTCACATCATCAATGCATCCTCTTTAGGTTGACTCATTCTTCAATTCATGTCACAAGTAGTATTTTAAACCATAACTAGATCATTGATACATGAGCAATTGACCATATTCGATGCTCTTTTAAACTCTTATATTCCTATCACAGTATTTCACCTATTGCCATAAAATTACCTAATGGATCACATATTTCATCAACAATATCAAGAACTGTCAAATTGAATAATCATTTAACTTTATACAATGTTCTTTATATGCCTACATTCAACTGCAATCTCATTTCTCCATGTCAATTATCATCTCATAATAAACACTCTTTTATTCTTTTTTATCATTGTTCTTGTATTATTCCAGAACAACCTTCATTAAAGATTATCGGGCTTGCTAATATTCACAATAACTTGTACATTTGATGTCAAGAATATTACTTAGCTTTTTCCTATAATGTTGATATAAATATGACTCCATATAATTCCGATGCATAAAGTAGGTTTATTCTTCGGCATCATAGACTTGGACACCCATCTCACAATGTAATAAAAAGAATTCAACAAATATATTTTATTGTATGTGATCCTATTAAATCCATATGTGATTGTTGCCATTATGCCAAGCAAACTAAACTTTCTTTTCCCTTAAGAAATATTCAAACTACATCTTCCTTTGAGCTAATTCACATGGACATTTGGGGCCCCTTCACACCCTCACTTCTACATGGCCATTCTTACTTTATAAAAATTATAGATGACTTCACAAGGCATACTTGGCCTTCCTCATGAAAAACATGTCTGAGATAAGACCGTTGATCACGCAACTCATCAACTTAGTTTAAACTCAATTTAATAAGAGCATGAAGAAGATCATATCAGATAATGGTAAATAATTTCTCATGGATAGTTTTTTCAAGGGTAAAGGCGTCATTCATCAAAACACATGTATAGAAACTCCACATTTTTATAGGAGAATACCAAAATCAATGGAAATGCCTCATAAGCTGAATGAGTACAATAGTAAAGGAGACTTGAACAAGCACATGCAACTTGTCAAGAAGTATTAAATTACTTACATGTTGATAAAGCCTCCAAGTGTAAATTGTTCACACTAACGTTTATTGGACCATCCATACTATGGTTCAATGCTCTATCGAATGAGAGCATTCATTCATGGATGAAGTTCTGTAAGATATTCACCGCTAACATCACTACCTCAAAAAGGAAGCTAGTGACAGTAGTCACCTTATGCGGGATCACTCAAGGAAAGAAGAAGAGTTTACGGTCTTACATCGATCGATACACACAAGTCTTTGCTGAAGTAGATGAAGCCGTATATGATCTCAAGTATTGGATATTCGAGAATAGACTTACGCGGGATAACCCATTCAGATATAAGTTGGGGAAAAGAGAGGCTCATACCATGCAGGAACTGTTGAACATGACTCAATCTTTCATTAATCTCAAGAAAAAATTGAACACCCAGTTTGACAACCTGGTCGCTGCCGGCGTCAATTCTAGTCGTTCGATGGGGAAGGATTCTCACCAATGGAAAAATGAATTCGACTGCGGATTACATGGTCGGTACGATAATTACACATCGTTGAATGCATCACGGGAAAATATTTATCAAGAGTGTGCTAACACAGAGTTCAAAAAGGGAGGAATTATAGCCTCATTTCCAATCAGAGAATCATCCCGGATGGACATGACAAAGTATTTCTGCTTCCACAAGGGCCACGACCACAACTCTGATGACTGCATACAACTTAAGGATGTTATTGAGGGGTTGATAAATAGGCCAATTGTCCGAATACGTAAGGAAGGAAAAAATAAAGAGAATAGTCACCCAAGAGTAAGTTTCCCTCAAAAGATGCAGACGTTGGGACTATTTGCGAAGATAAAGAGGATGACAAGGGTAAATGCCAGTATATTTCTGCTATCATTGGAGAGGAGCCCCGAGAAAATATCCATTCCAAAGGAATGATGAAAAGAAAGATTGTCGAGATGTTGGCTGTCCATAAGAAGGATAGAGGTACAACTACTAAAACCCCTGACCGACCAATTCTAAAGTTCCGGACTCTGAGAATGTCAGAGGAATCACAAACAAAAATTTTCCCTTAGTGATAACACCTACGATTGAAATTTTTTGATGTTTCCCAAATTCTGATCGACTGTGGTAGCTCGTGCGATATCATGTAATCTAAAATGTTTGAGAGATAGACCTCACGAGAGGAAGCAATAGTGGTACGAAGGATTAAATTTGTAGGAATTCGACATCCCGATAACCCGTCCATGGGGGTACGTTGAGTTAAAGATATTTGTAGGATAAGGGGAAATTGTTTGGTCTGTGAGATCACAATTTCTTGTAGTTCCCTACAGGAGCATTAACAACTGCATTCTTGGAAGGACCTTTGTAGCCTCCTTAGATGTTGTAGCCTCAGTGGTCCATCTCTTCAAGGAGAATTGGTCACCATCAATGTCGATCTCGAAGGAGCAAAAAGATTATATCAAGCACTTCAACAAGACTAATGAGAAGGCAAGGTGATGGAAATCAATGTGGCATCCCTAACCGGCCAACTCATAAGCATGAGCGTGCATCTTCCCAAACGTGGTTGATCCCAAGAGAAGAAAAACATGAAGAATAAGGGGTGGTCAGTCCACCTGCTTATGTCTTTCTATTATTCGTGTTTGACGTTATTTTTGTATAATCAACTTTCTTAAATGTATGATTAATTCCCAATTATTAATGAAATATTTCAACTTCTGAAATATTCATTTCTTTGTGATTGTGTAATATAGTTATGAGTCTGGGCCACGATGAAAGGATCAAGGCCCAAGCACAAAGACTCGGAGGTGTTGTCACAAATGCCACGTGCGTACGAATACAATAATCAATTTCCCACATTGTAAAGCATACACACAAAATAAGTGGCAAAACCACTAACACAAAAAATAACGGTTCACCCCTTTTGGCAATTAGCCACTCTAGAGGCTTCAATGGGTTGGCCATTCGATGACCTTGGAACAGTTTTTCACTTGGGCAGAGGAAGGGGAACCAATCTTTGGCCGAGAACGGTCCCAAAGACGTCCAATAAACTTCAAGGAAAGATCGCGTAAGTTTGCACAAAATTTGGAGCTCCGTACTCGGGATCACATAAACATACCTTGAACAAGTGAAAACAAAAACACATATATTTCTCCATTCATATATAATTTACACATATGATGTGACAAAAATATGAAAGGAATGCTACTCCAGTAGGGAAACGACCTTCCCATCTTTGAGAATCTATTTCGGCCAAACCTGCTCCCTTGAAATATGCAGAGGATGGTGAAAATGATTTGCTTAATGCAATGTATTCTCAATGAAAAACGTTGAGCCAAGGAATCATTCTCAAGACGCAGAGAGTTTATATCTCTTTGAGTCACCGAAAGAGACGCCTGGTCGACAAGAGAGCTAGGGAGATTAAGGGGCATACACCATCACTTATCTTAGTAAGAGAAGTGGAATTTTTATTTATTTCTTGTAGGTACATATCCCATTGAATTGTCAGGTTACTAACATTTTGCTTTAGTCGATGTTTCTCTCTGTGTTGTTGATCAAACAAAAGAGCGTCCCAGCGACCAACTCCACCAATGGCAAAGCTCTAGATGTTGGTCGAGTGTAACGTGTCAGATTCTTCAGTTCTTTGTCTAGGGCACACTCGAATAAGTTGGCTTAGTATGAGTAATCCTACTCCGAATGAGGAACCATGTGTTCCTTAGAAGGGTGGCCTTTTCAATGGCATGAGGGTCGAAGGACCCGATGAACACAGCATCTACTGGGGAGCATTCGAAGCAGCAACATCATTTGAGGGCTCTAACTAACTAGAAAGGCTCGTTATAGTTCGTCCTAACCATATCCCCCGCCGTAAAAAGCATAGCGTTTCCTCATCCTTTATTGAATCTACACATAATTATTTCTAAAATAATTACATCATAAGTACGCAATTTGAAGACAAATAAGCTAAGAGATTTTGAGACTTGCAAAAAATAATCTTCCTTTCTTCCCTGGTATAGGAATCCATCAATAAGCGGATGTCTATGAGGCATTTCAAGCATTTTTGGGAAGCATCATCCTGAGGAGCAACGCCCCTAGGATAACCGAGACCTTTGACGGAACTCATCAGCCACTTCTTAAGATATACCTCTTCTTGAGAAAGGTCATCTCCTTTGTAAACGTACAACTCATTTCCCACCCATAAACGACCTTTGTTCTAGTCTTTTGGAAACATTTTGGTACATTTATCAATATTACCTTCTCAAGAAAAGATAGAAACAATTAAAGAATAAACAAAATTTGTCCACAAAGTGCAAACATCATCCTTTGACTTTTGATTCATGATGTATGTGGTTTTCTCTAGGCACAAGAAAGGGAAATATCAAAGGAAATGAGATAACAATAAAATCGAAAAGATACCTCAAAGAAATAGAAAAATGACTCTTATAAAATTGTGTGATGGCATGCTAAGTAAAATAGACCATATCAATGTTTCATGTCACTTACTCGCAACACACCAGTGTTTATGTTCTCAACAGTCATTATGAGAGCCCCTCCAAAAGACATTTGAAGCATGAGACACATTAAAGGCGTGAATTCCTAAGAAGTCATAACGCCTTCTCTTGACTTGCACTGTAATGCATAAACAACCATTTGAGTAGACAACTATTCTTGACCGACCATAATGATCCTTGCATTACGTACGCCTGACAAATAATAGGTTCTTATAATCAAAACAGTTACTCCAAATCTACCTATCTAAATTAATTAATTGTTTAAGAGCATTTATTATTATAGGAAGAAAATATGATAAAAAAATAAAATGAGAAGAGATATCACTGGCCTTGAATAATATATATATATATATATATATATATACTCCCTCCGTCCCATATTATAAGAGAAATTTACTTTTTAGATTCATTGAATAATTAATGTATCTGGTCTATATATAGACCCGATACATTAATTATTTAATGAATCTAAAAAGTGAATTTCTCTTATAATATGGGACGGAGGGAGTATATATATATATATATATATATATATATATATATATATATATATATATATATATATATAGGGTCGGTCCAATAGACACTGAGGCCTAAGGCGAATCTTAAAATCAGGCTTTTTTAGGTTAATAATATTTTTCATTTAAAATTTTATTTTGTGAGCTTTTTTAGATGCAAAATCATTTATTAAATTATTATAATCTATTTCATTTAACATTTCTTTTTCAATTGATAATAAAGTCAATCCATTCAATCTTTGTTGAGACATTGCTGATTTTAAATAAGATTTTATTAACTTTAATTTTGAAAAACTTTTCTCGACCGATGCAACAGTTATAGGAAAGTTTAACAATATTCTATAAGCAATATACGCATTTGGAAAAGAATCGAGTCTCTTTATATAATTAAGTATATCAATTGGTGTATCATTTTCTACTTTTATTATTTCTTTTAAAACTTGTAGTTCCATAAATAAGTCTAATTCATCAATATTTGTTTTGTCATTATGTTTTAATGAATGTTCAAGGTTAATACAATTCTTTTTTTAAATTTTAAACTTTAATGGATTTTAACATCTCAATACTAAATAGAAAACCAAAAATATCATTATATATGTTAAATTGTTCAAATCTAATTTGAAATGAAGTGATTGCTTGATCTATTATATATAAAAAAGTAATCAGTTTTAAATGACTCTTCAGGAGATTTTATAACTTCATTGTCAATAATCTCATCAAATTGTTTCTTTCTGCGAATAATACGTTTTTCACAAAATTTTGGTTTTATATTCATTTCAAAAGCAATTTCTTTTGCAGAAATCATAGCATTTTCAAACCATTTTTCCTATATTTTTCTAAAATAAAATAAGACATTTCAATTGTTCTATAGCAATATCAATACGCATATCTTTTGATTGCATATTTTTACTAATAGAGTTTACTGCAAATAATACATCATACCAAATAATCATGCCTAATAAAAATTCAAAATTTTCATGCTCATAAGTTGCTAAACATTCTGCTTCGCTTTTTATTTTAGGTTCATTGGTAATTTCACATAATTTCAATAAAGCATCTCTTATTTGTAAAGTTTGAAATCTCAAAGCTTTCACACTTTCAATACGACTTTCCCAACGCGTTTGTGACAACGATTGAAGTGTTAGCCTAGGAATATGATCATGCAAAAAATTTCATCTTTTAGTAGAAAAAGAAAATAGTGTGTATATACGTTGTAGCACTCCAAAAAAAGATGTAGCTTTAGGACAACAATTAGTCATATCACAAAGTAATAAATTTAAACTATGATAACCACATGGAGTATAAAATGATCTAGGATTAATATCTAAAAATATTTTTTGCACTCCTTGATGTTTTTCTTTCATATTAGACCTATTATCATAACCTTGTCCTCTTAAGTTACTAATATCAAGTCCAATAATATTTATCTTATTTACAATTGCATCAAAAAGACCCTTTCCAGTTGTATCATTTACTTTTAAAAATTCTACAAAATATTCATAAATTTGTATTGGACTAGAAGAAATACCAACACATCATAAGACAAAAGTCATTTGCTGATCTTGATGGCTTATATCAGGAGTGCAGTCAAGTATAATTGAAAAATACTTTGCATTTTTAATATTTTGAATAATTTTTGTTTTGATTTCATTTTCCATCAAACTTATTAATTCATTTTGTATCTTATGTCCAAGGTAATGATTAAGAATTTCTTTATCTTTAATTTGACGAATATGTTCTTGCATTATAGGATCAAATTTAGCAATCATTTCAACAAGACTTAAGAAATTTCCATTATGTTCTTGGTAAATCTTTTCATTTGTTCCGCGAAAGGCTAAGTTGTTTTTTCCTAGAGTTTTAACAACTGCAATTATTCTAAATAAAATATTTCTCCAATGTTCTCTATCTCTATTTATTTGTTCTTGAGCATATATGTCAATTGTCTTATTTTTTAACATTCTTGTTTCTAGATCAACCCATGACCTCATATTAACAATGTGTTCATTAGTCATCTCATGACTCCTCAACTTAGAACTCAAATTTTTCCAATCCTTAATACCACAACTTGCTAATTTGCTTGTATTAGAAAGAGTATTAAACAATTTACAACAAAAACAAAATACTTTATCAAAATCTTGAGAATATACTAACCATCTTCTTTCACACTTTTCTTCGTTGGATAATTTTTTAATATAAAATTAGGAAGAAAAATGTCTTGAGGATTCATCTTTAGGCAAATCTATATCGACAACTTTAAGGGGACATTTTTCTACTATTAAATCTCTCAAATTTGAACTAATATTTGTCCATTGACTTGGATCACGTATATTTTTAGTCGTGTCTACACTGTCAAGTTCTTCTATTAATAAATTATTATTTGTATTTTCATCATTATCTAAGTTGTTAACTAACTTAACTTCATCTACATTTAAATCTACATTTTCATTTTCGTGCACCTCTATGATGTTACCTTCTACATTGTTAGTAACTTGTTCATTCAATGAATAATCGCCTAAAATTTCAAATTTACTTTTTTTGTTTGTTTTGATACATTTATCTAAAGCCCCCTTTTGTGAATCAACTAAAGATTCAATTCTTTTTTTTTCTTCAATTTTGAAGCTCCTGATTCAAATTTTCGAGTTGACATTGTTTTATTCTAAAATAAAATAATAAATATTTTGCAGTATATACTAATATAAAATAAATAAAATTCACTACTAATAAAATTAAAACATATAAAATGATTAAAAATAATAATAAAATATTAAATAAATAAAACCTATTTTTTGAGATGCCTTTGTTGTTCTTCCTTTTATCCCATTTTTTACAATTATTTTTGTAATACTTACAAGAGATAAAAATGTGTGAGAGAGGTAAGCGACAAGATTAAAGTGATGAATAGATTAGAGAGAAAGAGAAGAAAAAAAACAGAGATTTGAGAATTTTGTGGGTGTAGAATTATGCTTTGAGTTTGAGAGAGAGAATAGAATTGGAAAATGTTGTTATTTAAAAGGCTTTTATTTTATGTGTGATTGTACTATTAATGAAAATAAAAAAATTACCATTAGGCTCTGTTTGGTAAAACTAGCTTATAGCTGGTAGCTGTTAGCTGATAGTTGGTAGCTGATAGTTTATACTCCCTCTGTCCCAAATTATAAGACGTCTTGAGTTTTTCACACAAATTAAGAAACTTAATTATTACTTTATGAGAAAGATAAATTATATATAACTTTACAGTAATGTCTCTCATAATTATATAGGAGAGAGAAATTAAAAGAGTTGAAAGAATAAATAATAATAAATATTTGAGGGTATATTGGGGAAGATATCATTTATATTGCATTGGGAATGTAAGGTGACTTATAATTTGGAACAAATTTTTTTGACAAAGTGACTTATAATTTGGGACAAATTTTTTTGACAAAGTGACTTATAATTTGGGACGGAGGGAGTAGCTTATAGCTAATGGCTGGTAGCTGATAAGTTAATTTGAGTGTTTGGTAAATTAGCTGTTACACTAGCTGATAATTACAAAATGACTTAAAAGGACATTTTTAATTAAGAAATTAGTTATTTCATTATATTATTATATTATATTATTAAATTAATTTTTATTCGATAAAAGTAAATGTATTAATAACAACATGCAAAACAATTTTAATATATATGAAAAATTGAAGATATCATTAAAATATGTAAATTTGTATATAAATTTTATGAGCTTTGCTATTTAGTATGAATATATTGACAATGAAATTCAATGAATAAAAGAACCAGCAAACCATACATAAAGCAAAAAATATTTTCGTAAAATTCTTGGTCTGGTTAACTCATTCTTTCATAAAATAATCCTAATAATTACAATTTTTAGTCTGATTAACTCATTCTTTCGTAAAATATAGTTTTTTTTTTATAATTTTATAATGAAATTTAATAAAATATGTAAAATAATAACACTATAATTTTGAATTTAGTTATATTAATCTAAAATAATAACAAAAATAAGTTTATTATCTAATATTTTACAATAAAACTGTAATAATATTCTAAATTTTCTTCATCTTTGTTGATTTCATTATTCTCCTCCAATGTTTCACTAACTTGAGAATTATCAACACTATTTCTAAATTAATTATATAATTTATATTTAATAAATAAAAATAATGTCTAATAAAGTAGAAAAAAAGTAGTAAAAATCTTCTATAACTTTCTTCAAAATCTCCTTAAATTCAATCTTTTAAAATCAATTTTTTAATAGTATAATAAGGGTATAATTGGAATAAAAAGTCATAAGCTAAAAGCTAAAAGCTCACAAGCTACTTCAAATAGCTTTTGAAAGAAAAGCTATAAGTTAATTAAAAAGTTATAAGGTAAAAGCTAAAATGCAATTATCAAACAGAACTTTTTAATTAAAATGACCTGAAAAGCTAAAAGCTATAAACTAAAAGCTCTTTTTCTGGTCTTAGCAAGCAGACTCTTAGTATTAATTAATTGTGCCTCTCAAATTAATTGTAATAGTAATAATTATAATACCTATAGTTTACTTGTAAACAAAAAATTAACGGTAACATATAGCTTATTAATTCTAGGGTTAACGAAGTATTTAGTCCCTCTAAATATTGCAGATTTCGTTTTTAGTCCTTTCAAAATTTTCCTTCAAGAAATCGTCTCTTCAAAATTTTTCGTCTGAACAATTGGTCCCTATGTTAAATACCACTTACGATTGCTTACACGGTAAGACAGGTAGAACTTTTTTGATGACTAGGCATACACGTGGCAATACTTACGTGGCACAAAATCTGACGTAGATAGCACGTGGCAATTTATTCCAATTTTTTATTTTTTATATTTATAAATTCAAAATTTGTAACTAATTCGTAGATAATTCCAAACTATTTCCTAGCTAATTCATGTTTGATAAAAAAATTTAAGTGATGGACTTCATTAATTGTTGTAGTTTAAGCCAGTTCCAATGTTTTGATTTTGCAGCTGTTATACCAAGATGAACTGATTTAAATTACTTGACTCGTAAGTTAAATATCACCATGCAATGTCTTTCTTTCACAATTATTTATTAGTTTATTTATAGATTAATCACATGAGTTTTATAATAATCATGATGTCAAAAATATACTGCATGTAAGGTTTATAGCTGATAATAATATTCATGTTACAAATATACTTTGTTTTCATACAGGTTTTGTAATATTGCAATATTTTATGAATCTTTCTTATTTGGTTCAATATTTTACGACATGTTTGGATTACACGTCGTGGTTGCGATTCCATTGAGAAGTGTCTACACTACCAAAAGATTGTCGCGACACGGAACAACAGAAACAAATGCTAAACTCATTATCCCTTGTTGTTCATCAAGCTTGCAGAAGCTTGCATTTGCATGTTGTTATGGATGATGACAATGGTAATCATCGTGAAGATCAAGATCAGTTCACTTTTCCAACAACAACAAATAACTACATGCCTGAAGCTACTGTCTCAATTTTGAAGCCAATAACTAGGAAGTTACGTCATGCATGACCTGAAGCTACTGTTAGTGTTGGATAAACAATGCAGCTCTAGATATTTTGCTTTGGTCACATGTCAATAGATATGTCAACTCCACTCTAGCTGGCGATAACCATTGTTTAAGACATGATACAATAATAAATTCATCATTGTTTGGTGAACCTTGGTAAAAGTAACGTCATACTACTGTTCAAATTGTTGAGAATATTTTAATAGGAATAGTAACGAGAGAGTAATATTTGTAAAATAGTAACAGTAACAGTAACTAGAGAGTGATATTTTAATAGAAACATATCACACACTCCACACTTCATGTTAACACTTCAACGCCGGTCCATTAAAAACTAATCTAATAACAGAATTTACAACATCTTACAAATAAATTTACCAGTAACAAAAATATTGCATTAGTTGAATACAAGAAGCACTTAAAGCTGTGATGGAGAAGAGTGTTGGAGATGAATATGCTTTTGGAAGTGTTAAGAGACAAAGGACTAATATAATATTTATATATAATTAGAGTTATTGGATTAAGATTTAAGGTCTTTATAAATTTTATCTAATTAAAGACCTATTATTAATTATATAGTGCTAATTATATTAGTATATGGTATTTGGTTATTTTTTATTTTTTATTTGTATGACCTAAATTCGTATGACCACAATCGAATAATAGCATACCATTGTAAGAGAAAACTAAGAAGAGTAGGAAACTAAGAAAAATGAAGTTTAGTTCATACAAAATAGCTAGGAAATAGCTTGGAATTACCTACGAATTAACTATAACTTTTAGATTTATAAATATAAAAAATAAAAAATTGAAATAAATTGTCACGTGACATCTACGTTAGATTTTCTGTCACGTACGTACGGTCACGTGTATGTCTAGTCATCAAAAAAGTTTCACCTGTCTTGCCACGTAAGCAACTGTTAGTGGTATTTGACGTTACGGACCAATTGTTCAGACGGAAAATTTTAAGGGGACAATTTTTTTAAAAAAAATTTGAAAGAACTAAAATCGAAATTTGCAATATTTAGAGAGACTAAAAACTTTATTAACCCTTAATTCTAATAGTCATAATAATAGAGCCTAATATTACAATTCAGTCAATTCATTCTACTGCTACGTTTTCAATCAACCTACTTTTGCGCTTGCCATAATTTATTAGTTTCCTTATCATTGTAAGTGAGAGATACTATTAATTATAATTGTTACAATTTGTCATGATAGCCTATACCCTATTTTTTTCAAGAGCCAAAACACGAGAATAGCCTATCATATTAGGAAATATTTTTGAGGCCCTAGGCAAAGGCCTCACTTGCCTAGCCATAGGGTCGTGTGTGTGTATATATATATATATATATATATATATATATATAATTTTAAATTTAATTTATATTCACTTTTTTCTTTTTCTTTTCGTAGACTAATTTGAGTATTGAAGTGTTAATCTTGCATGTCAACTCCCTCTCTAGTGCGTTAAAAGTTCAAATCCATCATAATACTACACAACCACTAATTCATCATCCATTTCTGATTTCACAACGAAACTTTTCCACCATGAACACCTTTAATTGTTGCAATTTTCAATTTTTTAACTTGCCCTTGTTTTCAAGTCACTGGGATGGGATAGAGTGCGAGACTCATATTTGTGCTTAAAGAGTCCATCTAATATAGCATCAACAATGACTAGCAAATTTTTTATTAATGATCGAGATTGCTTTAACACCAAACAAATCTTCTCTAAACTTAAAAAAGCATACCACCACCAAATATACATCTAAGCCCTTTTAAGTTGGCTTTCAAATTTTGGAATTTTTTTTTAAACTAACACATTTTTTTCAAAAAAAATACCAAAAAAACTGATTTTTCAAACTATTTACGAAACTGGCAGGGTTTGGAAAAGGGTTTCAAGGGTGGCGACATATGGAATGACGCCTCAGTTAGAGGCCACAAGCCATTTCATATGGCGCCTCAGGCCACATATTTTTCCTAAAAAAATTCCCTGAGAAGTAGCCATATGAAATGGCGCCTCAGGTCATTTTTTTTTAATGTTTGTTTTTAAATTTGTGCAGAGGCATGGTTAGGAACAGTAGAAAAAGAGTGTAGGCATGCATTGTTGAGTCATGCAGAGTGTGATCTTGTCAATAGTGTAGCCATGCAGAGTTGTGTGGTCTTGTCAAGCTTAGTGTAGGCATGCAGTCTTGTGTGGTCATGTCAAGGATAGTGTGTAGGCATGCAGAGCAGCACATGGCTCTTTGGCAATGCTTTTCTGAAGCAATTAGACTAAAGAGACACGTTTCTTGTAATATTTTTCTGCCTATTAATGCACATGAAATATACATCCTATCATCACTTACATTCAAACCATTTACAATCTGCAAACTATTTTTCTTCCAAACTTTAAAGTTTGTAACCCATTTCTTCCTAACACAAATACAGATATGGCTCAAAGACCACAATACTTGATAACTGCACATATCCTTGGTGAGATATTTGATTGTCCAATGAGTGGTTCCAATTTTAGGGATACAGAAGTGACTAGGTTTTTAATTGATAGAAGAACAAATTTCTATCATTTGAAAGCCCGGTTAGAGAAGAAATTGCAGTGAGGTCCAGTTGGGCAAATTATATACAAAAACCCTATCTTTTTTGAGGGGCATGATGTGTGCAAAATTTTTCAGATGAAAATACAGGATGATGAAGATGTGCATAATATGTTTCTCAGCCATGAGCATTCCGGTTTCAATGAGGTTGAGTTATATGTTACGTTACAAAATCAACCATTGTCTCAACAACTTGAGGTATCGCAGATTTTCAACGATTCTGACAACGAACAAGCTGAGGTGGATGCAGTTGACGAGGAGGAAGAAGAAGCGGAGGACGTTGTTGATGAAATGATAAACGGCGACGAGGCATACCAATTGCCAGACAGTCATGTTTATCGCTCACCCCAACACATGACAACACTAAGCCTAGGCGACGATCAACCATCAACAAATATTTTTTACGACCCATACAAACAGACGGAGGGAGTACTAAAAGTTGGAGATAATTTTCGTACAAAAGAAGATTGTGTTCGAGCAATTAAACAATACCATATGACCTTGGCTGCAGATTATAGAGTCGATCGAACAAATCCGACTCTATACAAGATCTACTGCCGCAACGAGGCCTGCCCCTTTAGACTAACGGCATCTTTCCGGAAGCGAAGCGATTCCTAGAAGATAGGGTCAATTCCAAACCCTGTCAGTTTTGTAAATAGTTTGAAAAATCAGTTTTTTTGGTATTTTTTTTGAAAAAATGTGTTAGTTTAAAAAAAATTCCAAATTTTGACACGTTTTTCAATTTTAGGGGCATTGCATTCATTTTCTTAATATTATTATTTTGTAAAGTAAAAACTTATGATATTATTATTTTTATTATTTTAAAAAAAATTACAATCATTTAATTTTTACAATAATATTTTACAAAAAATAATTCTAATTTTTATTAGACATTAATTTCATTTTATTTTATCATGTCATTTTATTTTTACGTTAATTTTTACAAATAATTTATAATAAAATATTATTGAAAGGTACAATTTATCTATAAGATAATTATTTTCCGTTAACTAATTATTTTAATTTAATATTTTATATCTATTAAATAAAATTTAGAATAATTTTAATATATAATAATTAAAATATATCATACCATCATCCGCATGACTAATGTATGACTAATGTATATTACTAAAGAATTTGTAAAAACTAATATTTTTTAAACATTTTTTATATTTAAATGAGAACAATTATAGTATATCAATTATAGTTATTTTTATTCTTTAATATTTTTCACGTTTTCTAAAAATAGTTGTTTAAAAATGATGACGAAGTGTATGATTCATACGTAAAAGAACTGTTCTGTTTGTCATCGATCAATTGGTTAATTTTAATATATTATAAAAATTATTCATGAAATAAATATTTCTGACTAAAAAATTAAAAAAAAAAAAAAACTAATACATATTGTAAAATTTCGCTTCATTTTATATTTATAATTTCACTTCACTTTTTCACATTGTTTTCTACTTATGAGTCACTGAAAGATATTGTTTAAAAAAATGAAATTATTAGAATAATGATTTGTCATAAATCATTTTTAACTATAAATCATTTTTTAACATCAATGATATACAAATTAAAACAACTTTAAGTCGTAGGCACATACAAATCATATACACGACAAATATTTATTATTCACTAACAAATTAATTAAATTTAGTATTATTTATTTATCTTCTATTTTTTTTTAAATAATAACAATTGATTAAATTGAGTTTATTATAAAAAGGCTTAAGTGCATGTTTGGTGCTCTAGTTTAGACATTTTAAACAACTAGTCTCTCTATTACAAAATCAGCGATTATGATTCTTTAATTTAGAAGCACTTTAGATTGACTTGGTCCCCATTCAATTTTGATGATGTGTCATGTAATTTATTGAGATGACAGTAAACTATGTGTTCCATGTCACCAAATGAGTTTATTTTAATACCTAATAAATTGAATAATTTAATTTACAAAATACTTAAACATATTTTAATGAAATATAACTATATTTTAATTATTAAAAAATTATAAATAATATTCTCAACTAATCTCCATATGTTTCACTTGTAATCACCTTCAACCCAGGAACCCTAATTTTCCTTCAACCCAGCAACCCTATTTTCGTTCATCTTGTGAAATCAACAACTTTGTCCAAACGCCGTGAAATCACGATTGTGGGTTTCGTTTGTGCTTGTGATTCAACGAAGATGATGAAGTCAAGACATCAAAATAAGAGAAACGAAGAGGTCAACTACTGTGTGAGGTATGTTTTTTTGTCCTAGTCATTTAGTGTTGTTTATGTATATTTGTGGTCCCTAAGTTTAGTTTAGTGTTTATTTGTCCCTAAGTTTTTGGGTTGTTTATGTCTTCTTGTGGTCCCAGTAGTTTAGTGTTGTTTATGTCTTCTTGTGGTCCCAGTAGTTTAGTGTTGTTTATGTATAGTTATGGTCTCGTTTGTTCGTTTGTGTTAAATTGAAACTGTTTTTGTTGATTCTTTTTCAGGCTAGCTAAGACTAATAAGGTTACGCTAAGGATACATCATATGGGACAATTAGTTGAACAACCTATTAAGTGGCATGTTACTGCGGTAGTAACTGAGTTGAAACATAGTTGGTATGTCGATTATATGTCATACATGGATATACAGGATATCATTATCAATGAGGATTATGTAAATATTAAGTGCATTTGGTATTGGAACATAGCATATAGTTTTGCTCGTGGTTTTAGACCCTTGAACAACGATCAGGATATTCTGCAATTTTCAAAAGATATTGAAGGCTATGATGTAGTAGACTTATATGTTGAGCATCAAGTGGAAGTTCCTGATATTATGGATGATGCTAACTGTAAGACCCTAATTTTTACCCCTAAGATTTCGCTCTTTTCATTTGCATCTCATACCACAAACAAGATCACAATCTGTGTTTCTCCTGAGCACCTATGTGATTCTCTGTTTCTTACTTGTTTCTGTTTATCTAACCTCTAACCAAAAATACAAAAAAAATATGTTGCCGTTTGCTTGTTTCTCTCTCTGTGTGTGGTGCAGGTTTGTCAAAGACAATGAAGTGGTTTCAAGTCACAGGTGTTTGTTCAAAAGCAAGATGTCTTGTGCTGAGATTCTTCAGTTTATCAGGCAGTGGTTCATACAAGTTTTGGGGTTCAGACAGATTCAAGTGGCCGTTGTTTCAGTTGTGGCTTGTTATGTGGCATATGTTTATCAGAGGCTTGTGAAAATTTTCAAGTTTGGTTTTGGGCTAAAAAAGAGAGACTTGCTATCCATTATCCACATCTTTTAACCATTTTTCACATATTCCACTTTTTGCTATCTAAACCTTTTTTCATTATCCATTTTCTAAACCAAATTTTCCATATCCATTCTCTAAACCATTTTTCTATATCCATTTCCAAAAATCCAATTTCCATTGATCCATAATCCAAATAGACATTTTTCATCCATTTTAATATCCACATTTATCATATCCATTTCAAAATATCCAA
This sequence comes from Lathyrus tuberosus, assembly GCA_022829125.1. Taxonomy (NCBI): domain Eukaryota; kingdom Viridiplantae; phylum Streptophyta; class Magnoliopsida; order Fabales; family Fabaceae; genus Lathyrus; species Lathyrus tuberosus. The sequence continues at coordinate 2,664,162 of JALAZF010000601.1, read as the reverse complement.
TTTATTCATTATCCAATTTATTTTCAAATACCCATTATTATCCATCTCAAATTCCAAATAATATCCAATTTCACTATCCAATTGTCTTTATCCAAATAAATTCATTTTTTTATTTTAAACCACTCAATATCCATTTTCAAATCCATTCTCTAAATAATCATCCACATATCTATTTCCAATTTTTTTTCTAAATCCATGATTCAATTTCATAAAAGGCCTACACATATTCAGCCCATTAACATATTACCAAAAATGAAAATGAAAAAATCAACAATTTCCAAACAACATCACTCCAACGTCCCAACACTTCTCACACGTCCAAAACTTCAAACCCAGCGTCACACTTTTATCAAAACCAGCCGGCCCAATTCCTACGCCATACTCCAAACCGGCTTTCCAACACAAGCCATCATCCCCTCACAACGTTCAAACCGCAAGCCATCCAAACACACACAAATCCTTCTCCAACCAGCCTTCCAACACGCCTTCACCCAGCCAAACTCACTTACTCTCTTTTTGTGCCCTCGTGCACTTTTTACTTTAACTTTTTCATAAGTTTAGACATGATTCATTTCTTTAAGCGGAATTATTCGCTTAGAAATGACGACTTGTCTTTACATTTAAAAACAACCAAAACAAACAATTTTCACTCTTTGTACCACGAACTACGGAGTTTTGATCCTACATTGCACATCGTGGGTACGTAGGCATGAGACGACAAGTCTCTCCAAACACAAAAATCTTAAAAAACAATTTCTCTTCTCATCTCCTCAATCACTTTTCAAGCAAACCTTTTCAGACCAAAAGCGGTAGATATTTCAAAGGGCTCCTATAGAGTACTATAGACGTTTTGGGTGCTAACACCTTCCCATTGCGTAACCAACCCCCCGAACCCAGACTCTCTTCACTTGTTCTTATTATAGAGCTTGTGTAGGTTTTGTTCGCTCTTTTTCCTTTCCTTTTGGATAAAATAAAAGTGTGGTGGCGACTCTTGCTTTTCGAGTTAAGTTAATCAATAGCTTACACTCACGATTTTGCCGCTACAGAAAAGTGGCGACTCTGCTGGGGAATCTCTGGTTCCTTGAGGGGTTTAGCCTACTTCGATTTATTTACTACCTTTTGTCTGATTTTGCTTGTTACAGGATTGTTCTGTTTTGGAGTTCCTCTGTGTGAGATAGGTCCTATACCCGGACCAGAGTGTACTTTAAGATAGGTGGATGGTATAGTCAAGGGAACTTTGAGGGAGTCGAATCCTGAAAAAGAAGAACTTGGGAATCCATCCACTCGGTGGTTGCTTATTTGGAATTACTGATGCCGATCGAGCAATCGAGAAGGCATTACTTTTTCCATAGAAGCCTATAACACTGAGGACCGTAGTAACCCTTAACCCATCCTAGCCATTTTAGGATCGTGGCGCGGAAGCTATGAAGATGCAAATCTGACTTAGCTGTCACGCGATGCCACACTCAGGTTAGATTCTCTTGAGGATAACTACCAACCTCCGAGCAAATCGGTGTGCTGGTGTGTCTGATAGTGAATTGTGGACCCTGGGCACTCTGTTAGAACCGCTGTTTTCTGCAGGTATAATGAAGACAAACCTTAGTACATACCCTTTGTGGATTGGTTCTTGACCTCGACTCCATGCTCGTGACTCGAACCTTTGAACCTGTGCGCTTTGAGTGATCTTGTTTGTGGTTGTTGCATCCATGCACTCTTGCATCCATGAGCATACATATGCATTTCTTCCAGGTTGTCTCAGAAACTCATTTCGGTTGTCTCCTTCTCCAGTTATCTGCTCGCCGTCAAACTGTTTCCTCAACACAACTACGGAACTAGAGCTGCTGTCAGATTGAGAATGGAAAATCAAGAACAACACAATGCCGAAGTCAGAATGGAAATTGATGAGTTAAAGGCCGGTATGACCAAGCTCACAGAAATGCTGCAAGTTTTGATCGCCAGAGGTGAACCACCTCAGAGGACTATGATTATTGAAACATCAACTGCTGCTGTTGACCCTCCACTGACTCAGCAACCAGCTTCTACTTGGCCAGAATTTGGGTTACCTCCGAATTACTCGCCACCCTTTGCAACTACTCCTGTGTTTGCCTCGCCAGTATCTTCAGCTCCTTTGTTCACTGAACCTCAGCCTGTTGTGCATTCTGTTGCTCAAGCTGCTCCTGAGAATCCTTTCGTGTACCATGCTGCTGGTCCACAATCTGAAAGTCAGGGAGAACCTGGATACATTGAAGAAGTCAGAGAGCAATGGCAGACTCTTGACAAAAGGATAAGAGCCGTGGAAGGAAGTGATGTCTTTAATGCTGCCGCAATGGACATGTGCTTGGTTTCCGACTTGGTTATTCCTCCAAAATTCAAAACTCCTAATTTTGAGAAATACCAGGGGCACACTTGTCCCAGAACTCACTTGGTGATGTACTGCCGCAAGATGGCTGCTCACGCAAAAGATGACAAACTGCTCATTCATTGTTTCCAAGACAGCTTGAGTGGGGCTTCAATGAAATGGTATATGGGACTTGATAAGAACCGTATCCAAAGCTGGATGGACTTGTCTGATGCTTTCTTAAAGCAATATAAGTACAACTTGGACATGGCACCTGACCGCCGTCAATTGCAGAATATGTCTCAGAAAGAAAAAGAATCCTTCAAAGAGTACGCTCAGCGATGGAGAGAGCTAGCTGCTCAAGTGGAGCCACCATTAGCTGAAAAAGAATTGACTGGTCTGTTCATGGACACTCTTCAGCCACTCTATTGGGAAAAGATGATAGGCAGTGTATCATCTGGTTTTGCTGACCTAGTCACTATTGGAGAAAGACTAGAAGAAGGTATCAAGAAAGGGAGGATTGCTAATGCTGAAGCCTTTAGTGGTGCTAAAAAGTATGCTAGGAATTTTCAAAAGAAAAAGGATGGTGATACCCATGCTGTTTTGGTTGAAGGTAAACCTCGTCGCAGACAACAACAATATGTAGCTGCAGTCGCTCCTGTTGTTAATGCTCAACCAGCTCAAGCTCCTCGTCAACCTGCTAGACAGAATCAGAATCGCAATAGGGTTAACTTTCACTACAACATTTTGCACTTTAGACAACGGAAGTATAGGCAACGGCTGTAAAACCGTAGCTTAAAGGAGTAAAAGACGCGCTTTTCTTTGTGTTGTCAAATTTTTAGATTTTTTGTGAAAACCGTCCCATTTTCTCTTAAAGCTACGGTTTTAAATTTGTGGCTTTTAAATAACCGTTGTCTATTCTCCTTAAACGACGGTTTCAAAACTGCAGCCATAACAAACCGTCGCTTATTTCCTTTAAGCTATGGTTCTTGAATTGTGGTTATTTCTTTTGTATTAAACAACAGTTATAAAGTGCGGCCTATTCTTAAAAACTACGGTTTTTACATCTATTTTCATTTATTTCTCAATTCATAATATTTAATATTTTTACCATTCCGGATTCGAACATCTATCCTTGTTTTTAAAAATTTATTGTGCCAAAAAAACTACTAAGGTTGGGTTCGAACCCATATGAATGTGGATCAGATGCAACAACTTTACCACTGTGCCATAGTGTCTTTGTAGTTATTTGACATTCTTATATATATATATATATATATATATATATATATATATATATATATATATATATATATATATATATATATATATATATATATATATATATATATATATATATATATATTATTGTTTGAAAATTATTTTTAAATAAGATTCTTAATATTCTTGTGTTTGGCTGTTTTTATAATTTATTATTTAATATACACTACATAATTTAATATAATTTTTATTAAAATCATTTTAATATACACACAATTTTAAATTCATGGTCTTGAAGAGACAAATTTTAAACTTTATACATTAGCATTTTAATTTAAATAAACAAATTATATTAGATTTTTTTTCTAAATTAAAAAAAAATGAAAAGAGAGAAAAAATATTCTAGATATAGTGACAATTACATAATATAAATTTTTTTTTATAGTTATGATTAAAGCAGTTAATTATAATTTATTATAAAATTGGTAAAATTTATTACTATTTACAATATCTTTTAATATGTTTATAAATATAATATATTTATAAATATAAAAACCTGCACACATTAAAAAACCAAATAAGAAGTTAGAGATTTTGTCCAATAAAAACCTGTACATAATAAAAGTTATATTATAACAAAACAAAATATCAAAATGAAAAATTAAAAATATATTTGATTTAGTTTTCAAAATCTAATTTTTAACTACTGTTTGCAATTTTTTTATTTCAAAAACTACTTTAAAAAATTTAAAATATTTGATTGGTAAACAAAAAATAAGGTAAATAAAACATATACAATAAATATTATACTTAGGTTTCAAAACGAAATACATATTATAACTTTTGTTTTAATTAATTATTTTGAAATAAAAATAAATAAAACCTCTAAAAGGTGTTTTGAGTTCTCAGTACCCCTCTCTTCTCTCCCTTTTATCCTTTCGTTTACTGCGCCCTAGCCTTCATCGTTTCACTTCCACATATCACACCTCCTTCCTTTCACTTATTGTTACCTTTCCTTATGCGTATCTCAAATCTCTATTTCGCCGTCGTCTACCGCCATTCACTATCTCAGCCAAAGGTATGTTACTGTTTTTTATGTTTGTGTCCAATCATATATGAAATTTCAATCTCAAAGACTAAGTAGTGATGATATTTAGAAGTGGGCGTGATTTATATTAGATGATTATTATTGTTATGTGTGATGTCGTTTATATAATTTCTTTGTAAAATTCATAGTAGATTAGTTTATGAGAGGGTTTATTGCTGTTTTTAGTTTTCAATGAAGATAGTGACTTTAAGCTATGATAATCCTTACTTGTTATCTTCTAAAGGGATTCATAGTAATTTTTATTTAAGATTTGTATAATACATCCAGACCACGCAGTAGCACTTCTTTTCTTTCATAGAGAGACAAAAGGCTTAGGCATTACAGAAATATATAAATTTAGGATATACTGTATAATGTATTAACAAGTGCTAGGTAATTAATGCATATATACTTTGATAGTTTATTGAGTTAATAATTGGCTTTGGGATTTTTCGGCTATTTTTAAGGTGATTCGGGACTATGTTTGTTGTGTGCTTATTGGTTTTTATTGGTATAAATGTTCTTTGAAATGTGTGTTTTGTGGTATTTCCAGTTTTGTTAAGGGAAATCACGAGTGGCGATGGAGAAAGGACTTGTCCTCATTGCAAAGAAGTGATGAATTTGACAGATAAGTAATTGAAACCATGTAGATATGATTAGCAGGTTTGATTTTATCTATGTGGATTGTTTTATAAGGTTAAAATTCATTTGGCACTTATTATTTGGTTCATAAAATTTTCTTATATTGAATATGGATCCTTTAAACCATTTATAAGGTTTAATTTGTTTGCTTTACATGATTATTAGAATTGTTGAGATTTTATTTTGTCTTAACTTTCAATAAGGTAGAAATTATCATTAAAGTTAAGTGTTATTTCTTCATTTTTTGACACCTTAAAAAGTTGTTTAATTTTTAAATTGGCTTATTTCATCTTTTAGTAGGGAGTGTTTATGGTCTGATCCTAGCAATGCTTCTCTCAACCTTCTTACTAATTCTGTGCAGCAGAGCTCATGTTTGAGAAGTAGAAAGTACCTTTGTAAAAAAAAGTGTGAAACCAATATTTCTTTTCACTAGGGAGGAATGGGTTCCTTTCAAATGGATGGGTCTTGAATTTCCATGTTCCTAAACTTAACTCAAGGGCTTAATATTTATTATCTCACATGGTAATTTTCAATTGCAACCCTGTAACGAGATTTGGATCATAATACTAAATTAATGTTTTGATTGAATAAATTTAGTATGTTATTATTGATTCTCTTTTTAAAATAGTGATTATCTCATTCCTTGTGTCTTGTTTTTGTTGATTATCTAGTCAGGTATTTATCTCTTGTTAAAGAATGGCTAGATATATCACAACATACATGGGGTGTAAATGAGAAAACACCATTCACAGACAGTTCATAAAGAAGGATCAAAAGTGCACACAAGTAAGCTTTATTGATAATAAAAAAATAATTTATGTTATTAAGAATGAGAAAGTTGATTATTAATTGTTAAAAGAATGACAGTAGATATAGTTTGAAAAGATAGCAGGATATAATTTATTTTTGCAATTCATTTTACATTACTTCTTATTCAATTTTAGGCATTGTTTTATTTTTACAAGTACAATTTTTTGTTAATGGAAAAGTGAGGTACAAATAAGATGTTTTGTTTAGCATTTCATATTTAGGATGCCATAATCAATATTTTATCTTTATTGAGTTCAATTTTCTTTTGAAAACAATAATATGTTTGTAGGGTGTTTATGCAGTGGATTTTATCTTCTGGATGCCATTGTCATTGATGTTCTTCATCAAGGGATAGCCAATGTCTCCAAGGCCCAACTCAAAGAGAAATTGGAAATAATTTATGATGTGAAAGACTCAAATGTTGTTGTCTTCTTCAAGTTCAGAATTCATTTTTAAGGAGGAAATTCCATTGGTTTTAGTTTGATCTATGATTCTATTGATAATACAATGAATTATGAGCTAAAATACTTACTTATTAAGAATGGGGTGGTGATGCTTTTAAGGCTAGAAAGATGAAATAAGTTTTTTCATATTTTGTTATGATATTAAAGTTAATTTCATATTGGGATCTTGAGGTTATTTTATAGTCGTATAACTTTCTAGTTGCCTTTTGTACTAAAATTTTATCTTTTGAGATTGAGTATTAGCATGGACCAATTTTGATTATTTAGCTAAACATTAATGTTTTAATTATGTAATAGAGATTCTATTATATTTAATATTGTTATTAATTAATGTTTTATAAAGATATATTTTTATATTTATGTAATAGAGATTCTATTATATTTATTATTTTTTATATTGTTATTAATTAATGTTTTATAATGATATATTTTTATATATCAGTAATTAATAATCTGAAGAGTATTATTTAAAATAAAAATGTGTGACTTGAAGATTAGACAACGCTTTTAAAGTGTAGCCTAATTAAAACCGTAGACTTAAACTAGTTTAAAAAACCGTAGTCTAATGAATAGGCAACGATTATATAAGTGTAGCATATTCAAAACCGCAGTCTAAAACATGTTAAAAAACCGCACTCTATTAACTTATTTAGGCTACGCTTTTCCTTACTCGTGGCTGAAAGTCAAAAAACCGTAGCCTATACGAAAAGGCAACGGCCGCAAAATCCACGAGTGGATAACCGTGGGTTAAAGTCTTAGACTACGGTTTTTATATATATAGCCGCGGTTTTCCGTGGTTGCCTAAACTCATTTTTGTTGTAGTGTTTGATCCTATCCCGATGTCCTACACTGAGCTGTATCCATGTCTTGTAAAGAAAGGTTTGATTACAACGAGGGCTCTACCTCCTCCTCCAAATCCTCTCCCAGCCGGCTATAGGGCTGATCTTCACTGTGAGTTCCATCAAGGGGGGCAGGTCATAACTTAGAAGGTTGTTTTTCACTGAAAGCTAGAGTACAAGAATTGGTGAACTTAAAAATTCTGGACTTTATTGATAATAATCCCAATGTTGTCAACAATCCTTTTCCAGAGCATGCCAAGTGAAGTTTGAGTCAGTTCAAACGGATCATCTCCTAAAAGCCAGTGTTTCAGACAGGACAGTTCATCCTTGTTGCTGATTAGTCACTAGGCTTTGCTTCTTTCTGTTTGCATTTTCCTTTGATTGTATTGACTGTTTGCTTTCAAATTTTATTTGTACTTTCATAGTAATTTCAATGAAATGAGCATTGCAACTTTTGATTCAATTCATTTATATCCACTGTGTGAATCTTTATGTTTTCTTTTTCACAAAACAAAATATATCTCCTGTTCAATTTCTTTATCAAGCTTTTGTTTATGCAAAGATTGGAGGGAGGATGATGAAAACGAAATACCTAACATTGCTGGACTGTATGCTTTCAATTGAAACTTGGCTGTGGATGTACAGGCATTATTTCAACTCCTAAACACTGGAGAAATAAGGAAGTTAATCCCTTGTCAACCCCTTTGAGCCTAGAAGTTGGAGTTTCTTTCTATACGAAAAAACCTGCAATCTTAACCTGGGGATGGGTAGTTCTCAGTTAATTTGACTGTGCATGCAAAACACTTTCCAACAAAGGTTGCAATCACAAGCTTTCCTTCGCACACATCAAAGAAGGGTCGAAGATGTCTTTCAAATCAAAAGCCAATGATGGTTCACCGTAATCATTAAGCCAGGCAGTCACTATCTTTCAAAAAGAAAATGAATGAAAAAATCAAAATAAAAGCCCGCTAAGTCAAAACCTTTGAAGGAGACTTAGGCAAAAATTGGGGCATCCCGCTGACTGTAAGCTCAAATGACACAGTTCAGGCAAAAGTTAGGGATAACAAAAGAAAAATCAAGAGGTTGCCAAAATCCTCAAAGACAAAACAAGTTGACTGTGGTCCTCATCAAACAACAAAATATTGTAAGAAAGAGTGACTGTCATCTCAAAAATTTCTTGGCCCTTGAACCATCATCATGACAGTGTTGCAATTCCAAAATCTCTTGGAACCTGAATGCATAGTTTGAATTAACTGAGCATAGGACTGGAGGTCATCACGAAGAATGGGTTGGGTACCAATAAACTTTGAGCCTATATCCTTTGTTCCAAAAATCGTGAACCAGACCACGTTACAACATTCAAAAGACCTAATTGAAGCCAGGTTTCTTTTAAAAGCATACTACAGCAATGTTGCGTAAACTGACTCCTATGTTTGTTGCCAATCATTTGCTTTGATGTCTTACCTTTGCTTTATCTTTCATCTTTGCATGTCTTAACCGCCGTGTTTTGACAAGTGTTTCATTTTGCTTTACATCAATAATATCATTCCAAAAATGATTTTTGATTTCAAAATTGCATTGAGCTTTGCATTAAAATTACCATGTTTGTTTGAATAATCTTGTTTGCAGGCAAACTTTCCTCATCAAGAATTTTCAAACAGTTGAGAAACTTGGTCAGTGATTCTATCAGGGGCACTACTTCCAGATTCTGTTGTGAATCAGATTTGCTCAGTGCAAGTTAATCTCAGAATTGGTTAACCAGAAGATCTCTTTCAAGATTCATACTGAGTACAACCTTCTCTACAGCCTTTTGAGAACTGAAGCCATGATCAGTTCATTCATCCCCAGCAACTGAAGCCATGATCAGTTTATCCTCAGTAATCATTTCAAGAATTGAAGCCATGACCAGTTCATTTTTTCCCTGCAACAGTCAAACTGAGGCTATGATCAGTTTATCCTCATCAGTCAATCAATCTGGGGCAGTTTTATTCAAGAATCCTCAAGATGTCTTTCTTCAAAAGACCACCAGCCTGATACAATTCATAAGTGTGACAGAGATGTGTTCAATATCTTCTATCCAAGCATAATGGGCAGTGTTCCCCGTGTTGAGGAATCAGAGTTCCATTCTACCCTCACAAAAGAGTCTATCTCAGTTGTCTCTATCATCTGCATCGCATACATAAATCATTTACATATCATTGCATAGAAACATTTTCATAGCTCGAAGTGTGCTTCGTGCTCATATGCATTTTTCCGAGGTCCTGTTGCTTTCAACATCTTACCTTGTGATCAAAGTCCAACTTACTTGGTGCCTACCAAAACTTTTACCTGCCTTTTCATTCAGTGTTATTCCTGAATGTTATCGTTTACCTGTCTTTTCACCCAGTGCTATTCCTGGATGTCTTGCTTATCTTCTTTCTTTCCAGTGTTATTCCTGGATGTTGTCATTTCCCTGTGCCTCTTTTGCTGTTGTTAGATGTTTGTTTTCTTCCAGTGCTATTCCTGGATCTTTGTTTTCTTTCACTCCAGTGTCATTCCTGGATGTCTGTCTCTTTTGATCTCCAGTGCCATTCCTGGATACCTTGTTCCTCTTGTTTCTCCCAGTGCTATTTCTGGAAGTCTTTTCTCTCCTCTATAATCCCCAACAGATCTGCTTGGTTATCTTTCAGTGCCATTCCTGAAAGTTTTACCTGTTCATTCAGTGCCATTCCTGGATGAGTTTTTACCTTTACTTTCAGTGCCATTCCTGAAAGTTTTACCTGTTCATTCAGTGCCATTCCTGGATGAGTTTTTACCTTTACTCTCAGTGCCATTCCTGAAAGTTTTACCTGTTCATTCAGTGCCATTCCTGGATGAGTTTTTACCTTTACTTTCAGTGTCATTCCTGAAAGTTTTACCTGTTCATTCAGAGCCATTCCTGGATGAGTTTTTACCTTTACTTTCAGTGCCATTCCTGAAAGTTTTACCTGTTCATTCAGAGCCATTCCTGGATGAGTTTTTACCTTTACTTTCAGTGCCATTACTGAAAGTTTTACCTGTTCATTCAGTGCCATTCCTGGATGAGTTTTTACCTTTACTTTCAGTGTCATTCCTGAAAGTTTTACCTGTTCATTCAGTGCCATTCCTGGATGAGTTTTTACCTTTACTTTCAGTGCCATTCCTGAAAGTTTTACCTGTTCATTCAGTGACATTCCTGGATGAGTTTTCTCCTATTCATTCAGTGTCATTCCTGGACGAGTTTTCTCCTTTGCATTCAGTGTTATTCCTGGATGTCTTTTTCACTGTCATTCAATGCCATTCTTGAATGAAGTGATTTACCTTTACCTTTCAGTGCCATTCCTGAAAGTTGTATCTGTTCATTCAGTGTCATTCCTGAATGAGTTTATCTTTACCTTTCAGTGCCATTCCTGAAGGTCCTTGCTCACTTTATTCAATGCCATTCTTGGATATTGTGAACCTTTTATCCAATGCCATTCTTGGATAATTCTGATATATTTTCCAGAACTTTTCTCACTACATTCAATGCCATTCTTGTATGTTGTGATTTCTTCTGTCCAATGCCATTCTTGGATATGATTTCCTCGACAGAGTCTAATGCCATTCTTGGACACCTTTTCCCCAGCTAAGTCCAATGCCATTCTTGGATATCTTTTCCTCAGCTGAATCCAATGCTATTCTTGGATGTCTCTGATGCTTGTTGTTGCCTCATTCAATGCCATTCTTGAATGTTGCAGTGCCTTTATCCAATGCCATTCTTGGATATCTTACCCAACAGAGTGTTTTTCACCTCCATCCAATGCTATTCTTGGATGACGCTGCTGTTTTTACCAGAAACTTTCTTGTTGCTGTCCAATGCCATTCTTGGACATCTTTCGACATCCCTTTTGTCTCGTTTGTAGTTTCTATCCAATGCTATTCTTGGATGTCACTACTTGTCTTCCCAGGGTCTTGTCCCTCTCTTTCCAACTATTGATGGATACTTCTTGTCGCCTTGACAGATCTCCAGAAATAGCTTGTGTTCCCCGGCGTGTCTTTTCACGTCATCTCCCTCAATTTACCTTAAATCCTTTGTTTCAAGTCTCCCCGCAGTGTGTTTCATTCTTTGCATTCATATCATCTTGTGACATCTTATGGCTAAAAATTCGGTTTTCTGTATTTAAGTATCTTCAATCTTGTCGAGACGAAGTTTTCAACCTTCATATCTCCTGATTGAAGAAACTTAAATAGGGGCAGCTGTAAGACCCTAATTTTTACCCCTAAGATTTCGCTCTTTTCATTTGCATCTCATACCACAAACAAGATCACAATCTGTGTTTCTCCTGAGCACCTATGTGATTCTCTGTTTCTTACTTGTTTCTGTTTATCTAACCTCTAACCAAAAATACAAAAAAATATGCTGCCGTTTGCTTGTTTCTCTCTCTGTGAGTGGTGCAGGTTTGTCAAAGACAATGAAGTGGTTTCAAGTCACAGGAGTCTGTTCAAAAGCAAGATGTCTTGTGCTGAGATTCTTCAGTTTATCAGGCAGTGGTTCATACAAGTTTTGGGGTTCAGACAGATTCAAATGGCCGTTGTTTCAGTTGTGGCTTGTTATGTGGCATATGTTTATCAGAGGCTTGTGAAAATTTTCAAGTTTGGTTTTGGGCTAAAAAAGAGACTTGCTATCCATTATCCACATCTTTTAACCATTTTTCACATATTCCACTTTTTGCTATCTAAACCTTTTTTCATTATCCATTTTCTAAACCAAATTTTCCATATCCATTCTCTAAACCATTTTTCTATATCCATTTCCAAAAATCCAATTTCCATTGATCCATAATCCAAATAGACATTTTTCATCCATTTTAATATCCACATTTATCATATCCATTTCAAAATATCCAATTTATTCATTATCCAATTTATTTTCAAATACCCATTATTATCCATCTCAAATTCCAAATAATATCCAATTTCACTATCCAATTGTCTTTATCCAAATAAATTCATTTTTTTATTTTAAACCACTCAATATCCATTTTCAAATCCATTCTCTAAATAATCATCCACATTTCTATTTCCAATTTTTTTTCTAAATCCATGATTCAATTTCATAAAAGACCTACACATATTCAGCCCATTAACATATTACCAAAAATGAAAATGAAAAAATCAACAATTTCCAAACAACATCACTCCAACGTCCCAACACTTCTCACACGTCCAAAACTTCAAACCCAGCGTCACACTTTTATCAAACCCAACCGGCCCAATTCCTACGCCATACTCCAAACCGGCTTTCCAACACAAGCCATCATCCCCTCACAACGTTCAAACCGCAAGCCATCCAAACACACACAAATCCTTCTCCAGCCAGCCTTCCAACACGCCTTCACCCAGCCAAACTCACTTACTCTCTTTTTGTGCCCTCGTGCACTTTTTACTTTAACTTTTTCATAAGTTTAGACATGATTCATTTCTTTAAGCGGAATTATTCGCTTAGAAATGACGACTTGTCTTTACATTTAAAAACAACCAAAACAAACAATTTTCACTCTTTGTACCACGAACTACGGGGTTTTGATCATACATTGTACATCGTGGGTACGTAGGCATGAGACGACAAGTCTCTCCAAACACAAAAATCTTAAAAAACAATTTCTCTTCTCATCTCCTCAATCACTTTTCAAGCAAACCTTTTCAGACCAAAAGCGGTAGATATTTCAAAGGGCTCCTATAGAGTACTATAGACGTTTTGGGTGCTAACACCTTCCCATTGCGTAACCAACCCCCCGAACCCGGACTCTCTTCACTTGTTCTTATTATAGAGCTTGTGTAGGTTTTGTTCGCTCTTTTTCCTTTCCTTTTGGATAAAATAAAAGTGCGGTGGCGACTCTTGCTTTTCGAGTTAAGTTAATCAATAGCTTACACTCACGATTTTGCCGCTACACTAACATTGATGATGCTAACAATGATGTTGATAATGATAACAATGATGAAGCTGTAGGAGATAATGATGTTGATAATGATAACAATGATAAAGTTGTAGGAGATAATGATGTTGTTCATGACAACAATGATGAGGCTGTAGGAGATAATGAGATTGTTCATAATAACAATGACGAAGCTGTAGGAGATAATTATTTTGATAATGGCAACAATGATGAAGTTGTAGGAGATACTAATGTTGATGAGACTGGAGCAGATAACATTGATGAGGATTATGTTGCAAGTGAGAGTAGTTTTAAGGATAGTCAGTTCTATTTTAGTGAAGAACCTGATGTGAGTGAGATGAACTGGACTAAGGTTCTTCGCCAAGATACATTAGGGGAGGTTTCTAGCTGCCAAAAGAAGGTAGATCAGGCTGAGATGGTCCATGATGAAAGTGAGGACTCAGACCATTTATATACACCCCCTGGGAGTGATGATGAGGAGGGATTGAAGTATCCTACATATAAATCTGGTGAGGGGATGAAATTTCAACTAGGGATGATGTTTACTAACAAATAAGTGATTAGGAATGCAGTCAAAGACTATGGGATGGAAAATCAGAAGAATGTATTCATTAAGAAAAATGATTCCAAAAGGATTGTGGTGAAATACACTGATGGATGTAAGCTCTATATGAGATTTAGTAAAAGAACTGGTTACCAATATTGGCAAGTTATGAGTTTGAGTGAAGAACATACATGTCACATGACTGGTGACAATAGAAGTGCAAAGACAAAGTGGCTTGCCAAAAGGTTTGCCACCACTCTTAAACATAGTCCCCATATGAAACTACCAGGCCTCATAACTGAAGTTGTTGAGAAATGTGGAGTGAAATTATCCCATGACCAGGCATATAGGGCCAAAAGGAAAGCAATTGAGTTGGTTCAAGGGGCTGGTATTGAGCAATTCTCTCATTTGAGATCTTATGGACAAGAGATATTGAAATCAAACCCTAATAGTATTGTTGTAAAATAATCTGCTGATAGTAATGGCAACCTTGTCTTTGAAAGAATTTATGTATGTTTAAAGGCTTACAAGGCAGGTTTTGCAAAGACATGTAGGCACCTTATTGGGTTAGATGCATGTTTTTTAAAAGGATATTATGGTGGACAGCTAATGTCAGCAATAAGGAGGGATGGCAATAACCAGATTTTTCCAATAGCATATGTTGTAGTAGAAGCTGAAACAAAACATTCATGGAAATGGTTTTTAGACCTTCTTTTGCATGATTTGGAAGGTTACAATCAGAGGTCCTATTCATTTATATCAGAACAACAAAAGGTAATTGTTTACACTTACAGTTTTATCAATTGTCATTTGTTTTTTTTCACTTACAGTTTTTTCAATTGTCACAGGGACTTGTTCCAGCTGTTCAAGGCATTAGTGCCAATGTGGAGTGTAGATTGTGTGTTAAGCATTTGTATGCAACTGGAAGAAGAGACGCCCTGGGTTGGAATTCAAGGAAGTACTTTGGGCAGCTGCTAGGGCAACAACAATTCCTTCTTGGGAAAATGCAATGCTGAAAATGAAGGCAATGAAAGAAGTGGCATGGAAATATATGATGGATGTCTCTGCTAGCCATTGGAGCAGATCACACTTCAGCACTTATTCAAAGTGTGATTTACAGGTCAGCAACATGTGTCAAGCATTCAATGGGGCAATTCTGGATCATATAGAGAAGCCTATTATCACCCTATTTGAAGGCATCAAACATTACATCACCAAGAGGATTGCAAGTCAGATGGAATTGCTACAGGGCTACCCAAAATCCATATGCTCTAAAATTCAGTTGGTAATTGAGAAGAATAAGAAGCAGGCATAAGGGTGGAGTACTACATGGAATGATGATGATGACCTATCCATATTTGGTGTCAACAATGGCATTGATGCTTATTGTGTTGATTTGAAGAAGGAAACTTGCTTATGTAGGAAGTGGGAATTTTCTGGTATACCTTGGTTCCATGTAATTGCATGCATATGGAACATCAAGAAACAACCGGAGGATTATGTTGTTGCATGTTATAGGTTTGACTTATGTATTAAATCTATTTACTACTTATGTTTATTGTTATTGTATGAATTGTTGACTGTTATGGTTGGATTTTGTTTTAAACAAAAATCAACCTTTATGGAAACTTATTCCCACATTGTGTATCCAACCAATGGACCACAATTGTGGCCTGTAGGTGATTAGAATATAGTGGCACCACCTATAATGAGAAGAGCCATTGGAAGGCCAAAAAAATAGAGGAACAAAACAAATGATGAACCTATAAATCATGACATACTTCCAAGGAGGTTTTCAAATGTCACATGTACAAAATGTGATGCTATGGGCATAACAAGAGGAGCTGTAAAGGAAAAGGGGCAGCAGATAGGGCTATTCCAAAGGGTGTGAATAAACCAAAGAAGGCTAAAAAAGTGAATGCTAAGAAAGTGAAGGCTATGTCTAAAGAAAAACAAACAGAAATTGGTCAAAGTTCACAAGCTCCTCAAACCACTCAAGAGTAGTGTACTCCGGGTTTAAGTAGTTGTATATGGTTATCTTTTGGGTAGTAATGTATGGTTGTACTTTAGGTTTAATATGTTTCATTTTGACTCAAGTTTTGTCTTGAGTGTTATTTTGGTTTATTGAAAAAAATAGTTCAAACAATGCTAATGGTACTGCCAAATTGGTGTAATGCTCTATCAAACAATGTTATTTTGGTGTAATGCAGACAAATATTTAAGTATGTTAATGGAATGCATTGTTCTCATTGTTCTGTCATATTGGTGTAATGTCAAATTATAAGGCATTGTTATGTCAAATTACAGGTCAAATTATAAGCCATTACAGGTCAAATTATAAGCCATTACAGGTCAAATTACAAGCCATTACAGGACAAATTATAAGCCATATATTATAAGCCACTGTTATGTCAAATTATAAGCCATGTTGTAGACAAATCATAGGTCTAATTTACAGGTCCACTATGTCCAAATTTAGAGGCACATTGTGTCAAAATTACAGGTCCACTATGTCAAAATTATAGGTTCATTTTGTCAAACTAATATTGTTATCAGATTGATACCATAAGATGAAGGTGCATATCTAAATAATATTGTTGTCAAACTAATACCATAAGATGAAGGTACAGGTCCAAATGATATTGTTGTCAAATTAATACCATAACATTAACTTTCAACCATTACAATATTACATCATCACATCAATCCAAGGTAACCAATACACCATTACACCATTAGTCAACATAATACCTACTCAACTATATCCTATTTCATCATTGTTGTTCCAACAAATGCAAAGAACATTACAAATAACAAAGTCCATGTAATCTTCAACTGCTTCTTCAAGATCTTCACCTTCATCTTCAGTTTGTCCTCATTTGCTTTGTGGGTGTTAACCATCTCCTTCTCCTTATTCAAGTTCTTTAATAGTGCAGAAATTAACTCTTTTGCCCTAGGGTTCATCTCCTTATCCAATTAAGCAAAGTGATTGCATTTTTTGTATCCTTGGATCTATTAACACCAACGGAAAGTAAAATGAGTTCAGAAATTAACTCTTTTTGTAAACCAATTGAAGATTTATGCTTACCTTATACATCCCATATCCATAGAAACGGTGACCTGGATTCGCATCCGTCCATGTCGTCGTTAACAGAGTGTCAAGACCATACTTGCATACGTACCTCGAACGACTTGAGGACCTGCTTCAATGGCTAAAATCGGACTGTTGTGACATTTTAGTAGTTGGATTTGATGTTCATTTGAAGAAATAAACTTAAACAGTGTCGAAGACAAACTTGGATGTGAGGAAGACGAAGAACAATGGAGCGAGGAAGAAGAAGACGAAGAACAATGGAACGAGGAAGAGAAAGACAAACTTGATGTTCTGATAATTTTTATAACTATTATCTGTAATTTTTTTAACAATTAAAATATAGTTATATTCAATTAGAATATGATTTAAGTATTTTGTAAATTAAATTATCCAATTTATTATTAAAATAAACTCATTTGGTGACATGGAATACATAGAATATTGCCACCTCATTAAAAACACATCACATCATCAAAATTGAATAGGGAACCAAGTAAATCCAAAGTGCTTCTAAATTAAGGGACCATAATCGTTGGTTTTGTAATAAGGGGACTAATTGTTTAAAATGCTCAAACTAGGGGGACCAAAAGTGCATTTAAGCCTTATAAAAACTATACACGGGACAAATGCTTTTGAGTAAATCAATAGTTAAGATATTATGATTTTTCTCTTTTGTTTGGCTGAATTTGAATCATGTTTTTATACAAGGAGACAACATCACTACAAATACTATATTTCATGATGAAACTTTCACCTCATTTATTGTAAAACCGAGGTATAATTTCTGGATGCACCCTATTTTTTTTATAAAATAATATATTCAATACAAACAGAACCCTAACAAAGAGCTCTAAACAACAAGAGCCATAAACACATACCATCTTCAATACAGAGATGTTATATCTTTAGTGCTCTCGTTTCTTCTTCAAAGATCCAAATCATTTTATTTTACTTCTTATTCATAGATCTGGTACATCTAACATCACTACTAATATTATTGTCTTATTGTTTTTGTTGTTGTTGTGGTGGTGGTGGTGGTGTTGAGATTCGAAACCCTAGAGTTGTGTTATTTTTGTTGTTATTTATGTTGTTTTTGTTGATGTTGTTCTTCTTGTTGTTGAGACCCTAAAACCTAGAGATTGTTTATTGACGTTGTTGTTATTGATATTATTGTTATTTATTGACGTTGTTGTCCTTAATATTGTTGTTGATGTTGTTGTTGTTTTTGTTGTTGATATTGATATTACGATTATGTCTTTTGTGATTCTTTGTGCAGCTTTCATCTTGATCCGTCGAGTTGAGTTTATTATATCTAATGTCAATTGTTTGTTTCACTAACCCTTTTTTTAACATATAACCTAGTAAATTGATTTTGGAAATAATCATATGTAAAATTATGTTGTATCTGAAACTTATCTTACACTGATTAATGATTTTCTAGCATTTTACAACTCATCATTCATCTCAAGTTGTTTTATCTTTAAAATCTCTCAAATACTTCTAGTTTTCATTCTATTATCTTCTATATTTGTTCATTTATCAAAGCATCAAATTTTATGCTTTCAAGAATGAATTAGTAGAAAAGGAAGTGTTGAATAAAGAACTTGAAACATTGGAGAGATTTTAACCATAAAACAGCGTGAGTTGAATAATGAGTTGCAGGATGCTTTAAAATCAATAATCAATGTAAGTTTCTCTTCAAATATAACATAATTGTTCAGATAATTATTTTCCTAACCAATTTTGAGAAGTTATATGTTCAGTATAGGGTTTAGTGAAATAAGCAATCCACGTTAGATTTAATGAACTCAAAAATGTTTTACCCATCGGTTTTATGAGATATTCGAGGTGAAAATGTGGTATATCTATCGGTGAAATTACAAAATTGAGGGGACATGTGTTTTTTTCATTTTAGAATTCCAAAAAGGTCTCCCTGGGGATCAAACCCATGACATTTTCACATACCCGTTGATTTTTCTAAAACTGAGAGGTAAAGTGTGCACTTTTTACAATGCCATTCGTTACCTCGAAATTATAACCGAAATGAAATACATTTCGCGTCTGACATGACATGTGTTATTTGTAGTAGTGCAAAGAAGTAAAAG
This sequence comes from Lathyrus tuberosus, assembly GCA_022829125.1. Taxonomy (NCBI): domain Eukaryota; kingdom Viridiplantae; phylum Streptophyta; class Magnoliopsida; order Fabales; family Fabaceae; genus Lathyrus; species Lathyrus tuberosus. The sequence continues at coordinate 2,645,085 of JALAZF010000601.1, read as the reverse complement.
AAGAACTCAAATTCATGTTAAACAAATTTAAACACAAATTCTTACTGTGAGGGTATGCTTCTTCACCTTCATTTGAAGCTTACAGGTTTTAAACACCCCGCCACTCTTATTGCCAACCATTTGATTTATATGTACTTATGTTGTGGTGATTATGTTCATGCACGCAAGGTGTTCAACAAAATGGAGGTTAGAAATTTGTATTCTTGGAACAATATGCTTTATATGTATGTTAAATTGAGGATGATGAAACAAGATAGAAGCATGTTCCCACTTCAATTGTAGGTGCTTATGCAAAATATGGAAAAATTGAAGATGCAAAGAGTTTGTTTGATGATATGCTAATGAGGGATACTCCTGCCTAGATGATGTTAGTTCTAGGATATGCTTTATACATCAACAGGGATTCAACTATTGAAATATTAAGATCTTCATCACTTTGAGACTCAACTACAAAAAGAAGAAACAAATTCATCTAGTTTTAAGAGAAGGGTGGATGAATGAAATAAAAGCATCAACTTATAAAAGCATCAGCTTGTGTGATGGAATGGATCCTTCCCTACAAACACTACTCGAGGGAAGTGAAAACGACACTCATGGTTATGGTTATTGGTGTGAGCGTTTGTACTATAAAACACAATTTTTAAGAAGGTTTATAACCCCCTCAATCTAATGCATTCATTTGCAGTCAAATGCCACGTTAACTTCCGTTAGAACAAATAAACGATAATGACTAAAATTATAGATAAAAAAATTTAAAAGGATCATTATTCGAAAGAAGTTTTTATAAAAATTAAAATTAAAATTTATTTATTGATAAATACTAAAAACATAGTATGCAACATTTTCCAATACATAAACAATGAGTTTGAGATTTCATTGGAGAATTCCATACTTCAAAAACTACCTATGCAACTAAAGACATCACTCAAAACCACAGTCTAAGACCTAGGTCTAAAAGTAAAGGAAACGCATTCGCATATACAATATCTTTTTCCCATTTAAAAAGATTTCTTATTTATCTTCATCGAACATTATCCACATCAACATTAAAATAACTATTAAACATAACATAAACTCACATTCTTGTTCAAAGATAAATTAACCAACCTATTAATTTTCCAGACTAAGTCTTCTCGGCCATCTAATGATCTTTCCAAAATAATGTATCTCTATTCTCTATCATTACCCACAAACTTTGTAATATTATTATCAAACCAAAAAACAAAATGAATAGGGGAGGCCATTACACTAGGGTACAAATTTAAAAACTTAAAAAAAAGATACAATGATACTAAAAAAACACTCCTAGCGGAAACCAACATGACACTTATCTCAATGAAAAAAGAGAAAAATTGTCCATATATCTAGAAAAATTATAATTAATACTAGCTGCGTTCTTTTTAAGTGTCATTTTTTCATTTTTTACGCATATCAATAAAACTAATTATTATTGGTACTTTTAAATCATAATTCTCTTTTTACCTATAATACTCCTACTTATTTATTACATTTATTTTACTTTTTCCCTCTCTGCAATAAATACATAGGGGTAATTTTGACTAAAGTGCAATCAATATTTTCTTGAACTTTGGAAGTGACAATTCAAAAGAAACAAAAAAATTATCCTAAAAGTGACACTTAAAAAGAAACGAAGGGAGTACAAATTAGGCATAGAATCTCACTGCAAGCTATTGTGACGCACCCAAACTATACCCCCAATTAACATGCAATTAAAGCACTAAAAGAAAATTCGAAATTTCGTCAGAGTACATTTGAATTCGCGGCATAGAAAGGGAGGAATCACATCAACTGTAACAAAACATAGCATACAACACCTGCTCATAAAGATATGCAACTGTGGGGTAGCAATCATACAGAGGACACTTAGTTCCTTACACCCACTTTTCAGAAATTAGAATTAAAGCGGAAAATCTAAAATCTGAACAACATATATACATATATACATATAAACATATAAACATGTCTATCATACATCCAGTTATACATATACAACCACAATATATCATCGGATATACAAAATAATCGCAAACGGTCACCCTAGCTACCCGGAGTCACATATCAGAGCCGACCGACAAAAGAATGAAGACGCAAAGCTTCTCAAAAAGAAATACCTCCAGCAACACTAATCTGCAACGCCTCATAGAGCGTTATAAAACAGCAGAAGGGTGAGAAAAATAACCATAATATAATTGCATAACATTATATATTAACACAAAATGCACAAATAACATCTCCTCACCACAAATGCACCACAAGCAGATATAACACAATACAATACAATTCTCACGTATCAAATACCACTGCACATCAATCATTCACAATACAATTACACATATTCCATCACATTATTCACACACACAATTAACATGCACAGTTAATCCATGATTATGCAAATGCACAGAGACCGACACAACGACCCTATGCACATGCCATGCGGTACCTACTTCCATTGTCTCATGTCTCATCATCAGTTCACTCAGGAACTATTGGAACCATCGCTCGTTACTGAGAATCTCAAGTAACTCCCCGTCGGGCCTACGATGTTCACCCGTCGCTTTAGGTCCTCAGGCATCGCCTCATATTTTCGAGGCACACGACGTTATGGATTGCTTTAAGTCCTATTCAAGGCACACAATCGTCTATAACCACCGCTTTAAGTCCTCAGGCATCGCCTCATATTTTCGAGGCACACGATGTTATAGCAATTTCCCTCAAGAATTAAACCGTCACTCAGGACGTTCAATAATGCACACTATGATGCTTGGCATACAATGACTCATGACATTCACATTGCATCCATACACACATTCATAATCATGCACATTTATCAAATACCACACTTAGCATTTTCTTGCCTTTCGGCCACAAAGCATCATCACAACAGCACATAAGTCATCTCACGTACAAAACAACAACATACGGCATAATACACGTCAATTCCACACCATTAAAATGACAAAAATCGATAACCGACACTATTCACATTTCCCGACATAATTTAATCGTCTAACAATTCTCAAAACATCATAATCATAAAGTACAACTCGATACCTTTCCAACGACACCAAGAATTCAAAAATCGGATAATCGGAACCAAAGTTACGAACGAAAACGAAAAATGATATTTTGAAAAGTCACATTTTGCAAAAGCTCTGTCCATACGCGTACCACCATGAGCCATACGCGTATGAGCATAGACTCATTTTCCTAAAGTTCACGTGTAAAAACCCATACGCGTAATGCCCTCTCTCGTACGCGTATTGCCCTGAAATGCTACGCGTATCATACGCAAATGGGCAGATGGCCGAGAAAACAAGCAGCCCATACGCGTATTGCCCTCATGGCTCGCCCACCATATGCGTAACGCCAAGGTTCATACGCGTATGAACATGCCCCATACGCGTATGACCTGGAAATCTCAGAAAAATTCTGCAGAACAATGTTCTGCGTTTTCCACCCAATTTCAACCAATTTTTCGCCTAAAACTCAGAAAATCACCAATTTGAATTGCAATAACACACAACCAACATGTATAGACAATCTAAAACACAATCAACACAAGTTTTGACACATTCAAATCAATTTCTAATCAATTATACCAAATATGGGTTTTACTCATTTTCTTCCAATTCAATCCAAAACAACAACAAACACACATACATAATCGTATACAATCATAGAATAATCGAGTTTCGCACCCTTACCCGATTTAATCGACTCTACAACTTGATCTTGATGATTTTTCCACTCTTCTCCAATTTTCTCTCTTCTCCTCTTTTCTTCTCTTTTTCCTTCTTTCTTCTTTCTTTCTCTCTATTTTTCTTTCTTTCCCTTTTCTATTTTCTTTTCTAGTCTAACTTAGTAAAAATATCTATGAAATGTCCAAAATACCCCCACACTCAAATATCCCGCAAATGTTCCCGAAACGCGATAAAATATTCACGACGAAAAATAACACATTTTCACATAAAAGTCGAAAATAAAATAAAATAATAATAAAATAATCAAAAGACTCAATAAAATAAAATTGGCAAAACTGGGGCGTTACAATTCTCCCCCACTTAGAAATTTTCGTCCTCGAAAATCTTACCTGATACAAACAACTCTGGATACGACTCCCGCATCCTACTCTCCAATTCCCACGTCAAATTACCCTCAGCAGCGCCTCCCCACGCCACTTTCACAAGTGCAATCTCTTTACCCCTCAACCGCTTCACCTCGCGATCCAAAATATCAACCGGTAATGCCTCGACCGTAAGGTTATCTCTTACCTCAACCTCGTCCATCGGAATCACATGTGAAGGGTCCGGAACATACTTCCGAAGCTGTGAAACATGAAACACATCATGCAAATTTGACAGATTCGGCGGCAACGCCACACGATACGCCACAGCACTAACTCTCGCAGATATCTGGTAAGGACCAATAAATCGAGAAGTAAGCTTCTTAGATTTCAAAGCACGACCAACACCCGTTACCGGCGTAACTCTCAGAAATACGTGATCACCCTCTTGAAACTCAAGATCCTTCCGTCTCCGATCATGATAACTCTTTTGTCTATCCTGAGAAGCCTTCATTTTCTCACGAATAAACTTTACCTTTTCTGTCGTTTGTTGCACCAAATCCGGTCCAACCACCGAACTTTCACCTGTTTCGTGCCAACACAACGGCGTTCGACATCTTCGTCCATATAAGGCCTCAAAAGGTGCCATTCTAATACTAGAATGGAAACTGTTATTATACGTGAACTCAACCAAAGCAAGATAACCGTCCCACGCACCACCTTGTTCCAAAACACACGCTCTCAACAAATCCTCCAAAGACCGAATCGTTCTTTCGGTCTGACCATCCGTCTGCGAATGATAAGCCGAACTCAACCTCAATCTAGAACCCAAAGCCTTCTGTAAACTTTCCCAAAATCTCGATGTAAACCTAGGATCTCGATCCGAAACAATACTCAATGGAATCCCATGCAATTTCACAACCACACTGATATAGATCTCAGCTAACCGTTCCAAAGAAAAACTGATGTCAATCGGAATAAAATGCGCCGATTTAGTCAGCCTGTCCACAATCACCCAAATAGCATTATGCCTCTTTGCGTATTCGGCAATCCCGCTACAAAATCCATCGAAATGCTATCCCACTTCCACTCAGGAATATCCAACGGTTGCAACAAACCACTAGGCCTCAAATGTTCCACTTTCGATTTCTGACAAGTCAAACATGCATACACAAACTGAGCCACATCTCTTTTCAAACCAGACCACCAGAAAATCTTCTTCAAATCTTGGTACATCTTATTCGCACCCGGATGTATACTTAAATTACTCCGGTGTCCTTCCTCCAAAATCATTCTTTTCAACTCTGCATCATCAGGAATACAAATACGACCACGGAATCTCAAAACACCAAAATTATCCACCTTGAAATCCACATTCTCATTCCTCATCAAATCAACGAATTTCAAATCCAGCTTTTGTTTCTCACTAACCGACAACAAAAATTCATTAGTAACCTTCAACATTCCAAGCCTTACACTAACCGAAGTCACTTCACATACCAAACTCAAGTCTCTAAACGATTCCAAAAGTTCCCACTCTTTCACCATCAATGCGGACATATGCAACGATTTCCTACTCAATGCATCGGCTACCACATTAGCTTTACCAGGATGGTAATTCAAGCCAAAGTCGTAGTCTTTCAAGAATTCCAACCATCTCCGCTGCCTCATGTTCAACTCTTTCTGATCAAATAAATATTTCAAGCTTTTATGATCACTAAAGACTTCGAACCTTGCACCATAGAGATAGTGCCTCCAAATCTTCAACACAAAAACCACAGCCGCTAACTCAAGATCATGAGTAGGATAGTTTTTCTCATGAACTCTTAACTGTCTTGAAGCATAAGCTACAACTTTACCTTCCTGCATCAGAACACCACCCAAACCAATTAAAGAAGCATCGCAGTACACAACAAACGGTTCATTAGGATCAGGTAAAATCAGAATAGGAGCTGTCGTCAATCTTCTCTTCAGCTCACAAAAACTTTCTTCACATTTAATATCCCAAATGAATGCTTTGCCCTTACAAGTCAACTGCGTCAAAGGAAGAGCTAGCTTAGAAAACCCTTCAATGAACCTCCGGTAATAACCAGCCAAACCCAAAAAGCTTCGAATTTCAGTAACGGATCTAGGAGCCTCCCACTGTAGAACTCCTTCTACTTTAGATGGATCCACAGCAATACCATTACCTGAAATTACGTGCCCAAGAAAACTCACCTCAGACAACCAGAATTCACACTTGGACAATTTGGCAAAAGCTTCCTTTCCTTCAAAACCTGCAAAACAATACGCAAATGCTCTGCATGTTCCTCACGAGACTTAGAATAGATCAAAATATCATCAATAAACACCACCACAAAACGATCCAAATGCTCGTGGAAAATACGATTCATGTATTCCATAAACACACCAGGCGCATTAGAAACCCCGAACGGCATCACTGAATATTCATAATGACCGTAACGTGTTCTAAAGGCCGTCTTGTGAATATCCTCTTCTTTCACTCTTATCTGATGATAACCCGATCTCAAATCAATCTTACTAAACACACAAGCACCAACCAACTGATCCATCAGATCATCAATCCTTGGAAGCGGATACTTATTCTTAATCGTCACTTTGTTCAACTGGCGATAATCAATACATAATCGCATACTCCCATCTTTCTTTTTCACTAACAAAACTGGAGCACCCCAAGGAGAAACACTTGGCCTCACAAACCTCTTTTCCAACAACTCATTTAACTGCTTTTTCAACTCCACCAATTCAGATGCCGACATTCTATAAGGTGCCATAGAAACAGGTCTAGTACCAGGAACTAGATCAATAGAAAATTCAACTTCTCTCTCTGGCGGTACATCTGAAATATCATCAGGAAACACCTCAGGAAAATCACACACAACAGGAAACACCTCCAATGAAACTTGACTATCCACAGTCAAAGATGCAAATAATCCAAACAACTGAGCTTCATCCGCCAAAAGTTTCTTCCACTCTTTAGTAGACAAGAAACTCGAGTCTTCGTCTTCCTCAAGAGAAGGAAACCTTACAAGCTTATGATAACAATCAATGTGCACCCGATTGAATTGCAACTAATTCATTCCCAACACCACATCTAAACCTTCCAACGGTAAACACACCAAATCCATCGCAAAGTCTTTACCATAAATGGTCAAAAGACAACTCAAACTCACCAAAGAAGTAGTTACTGACCCCATCGCTGGAGTATCAATAACCATCTCACCATCCATCGAAGACAACCCAAGATTCAAACGTTCCGCGCACTCAGACGAAATAAACGAATGAGTCGCTCCAGTATCAATAATAGCAATTAAAGGCGTATTATTAATAAAGCAAGTACCTCTTATCAGACGATCAGCACTTGAAGTCTGAGTTCCCGCCAATGAAAACACTTTCCCACTAGTCGGAGCTTTCTTCTAATTCGGACACTTCGAGCTAATGTGACCAGGTTCCCCACAACTATAACACTTCACTACATTCTTCCTTTTACAATCCGCTACAACATGCCCTTCACCGCCACAATTAGAACACTTATCCACTTTCTTCCTACATTCCATCTGGCGATGACCCAATTCACCACATTTAAAACACCTAGGAGCATTAGACATACCTCCTTCACTTGACCTTCGATCAAAATTACCCCTTTGTTTACCTTTATCAGCCGGTGACACATACGGACCACCACGGAACTGTTGTTTCCCTTTTCTGTCACTTACACTTTTATAGTGAGCAGAACGAGCCTTACTATCTTCATCATAAATCCTACAGCATTCCACCAAATCAGCAAACCTTCTAATCCTCTGATAACCAATAGCCTGCTTTATCTCAGGACGCAAACCACTTTCATACTTTACACACTTTGAAAATTCAGCAGTCGCTTCCACATAATGAGGATAAAACTGCACAAGTTCCACAAACTTAGCAGTATAGTCAATAATCGACATATTACCTTGTTTTAGCTCTAGAAACTCAATCTCCTTCTTTCCTCGGACATCCTCGGGAAAATACTTCCTTAGAAACTCTCGGCTAAACACCTCCCAAGTGATCTCTTCTTCCTCCTCCTCAGCTTCCAACACCTGACGAGTACTGACCCACCAGTCATCAGCCTCTTCGTGTAACATATGAGTGCCCAGCCTCACCTTAACATCATCGTCATCACAATCCATTACCCTAAAAATCCTCTCAATCTCTTTCAACCACAACTGCGCACCATCCGGATCATGTTTCCCTTTAAAGACCGGCGGCTTATTCTTTCTAAACTCATCATTTCCGGCAGCATTCGGTGCACCCTGCACAGCTCGTGCCATAGCCTCCATCGCCGCAGCCAAAGCAGCATCATTACGACCAGCCATATTCTGTTCGTCTAAACACAGAAACTATGGTTAAACAACAACTCGTCCAACACAACTCGCCCAATATGCCAGACACAACTGACACGGACTGGCTCTGATACCACTTAATGTGACGCCCCCAAACTATACCCCCAATTAACATGCAATTAAAGCACTAAAAGAAAATTCGAAATTTCGTCAGAGTACATTTGAATTCGCGGCATAGAAAGGGAGCAATCACATCAACTGTAACAAAACATAGCATACAACACCTGCCCATAAAGATATGCAACTGTGGGGTAGCAATCATACAGAGGACACTTAGTTCCTTACACCCACTTTTCAGAAATTAGAATTAAAGCGGAAAATCTAAAATCTGAACAACATATATACATATATACATATAAACATATAAGCATGTCTATCATACATCCAGTTATACATATACAACCACAATATATCATCGGATATATAAAATAATCGCAAACGGCCACCCTAGCTACCCGGAGTCACATATCAGAGCCGACCGACAAAAGAATGAAGACGCAAAGCTTCTCAAAAAGAAATACCTCCAGCAACACTAATCTGCAACGCCTCATAGAGCGTTATAAAATAGCAGAAGGGTGAGAAAAACAACCATAATATAATTGCATAACATTATATATTAACACAAAATGCACAAATAACATCTCCTCACCACAAATGCACCACAAGCAGATATAACACAATACAATACAATTCTCACGTATCAAATACCACTACACATCAATCATTCACAATACAATTACACATATTCCATCACATTATTCACACACACAATTAACATGCACAGTTAATCCATGATTATGCAAATGCACAGAGACCGACACAACGACCCTATGCACATGCCATGCGGTACCGACTTCCATTGTCTCATGTCTCATCATCAGTTCACTCAGGAACTATTGGAACCATCGCTCGTTACTGAGAATCTCAAGTAACTCCCCGTCGGGCCTACGATGTTCATCCGTCGCTTTAGGTCCTCAGGCATCGCCTCATATTTTCGAGGCACACGACGTTATGGATTGCTTTAAGTCCTATTCAAGGCACACAATCGTCTATAACCACCGCTTTAAGTCCTCAGGCATCGCCTCATTTTTTTGAGGCACACGATGTTATAGCAATTTCCCTCAGGAATTAAACCGTCACTCAGGACGTTCAATAATGCACACTATGATGCTTGGCATACAATGACTCATGACATTCACATTGCATCCATACACACATTCATAATCATGCACATTTATCAAATACCACACTTAGCATTTTCTTGCCTTTCGGCCACAAAGCATCATCACAACAACACATAAGTCATCTCACGTACAAAACAACAACATACGGCATAATACACGTCAATTCCACACCATTAAAATGACAAAAATCGATAACCGGCACTATTCACATTTCCCGACATAATTTAATCGGCTAACAATTCTCAAAACATCATAATCATAAAGTACAACTCGATACCTTTCCAACGACACCAAGAATTCAAAAATCGGATAATCGGAACCAAAGTTACGAACGAAAACGAAAAATGATATTTTGAAAAGTCACATTTTGCAAAAGCTCTGTCCATACGCGTACCACCATGAGCCATACGCGTATGAGCAGAGACTCATTTTCCCAAAGTTCACGTGTAAAAACCCATACGCGTAATGCCCTCTCTCGTACGCGTATTGCCCTGAAATGTTACGCGTATCATACGCAAATGGGCAGATGGCCGAGAAAACAAGCAGCCCATACGCGTATTGCCCTCATGGCTCGCCCACCATACGCGTAACGCCAAGGTTCATACGCGTATGAACATGCCCCATACGCGTATGACCTGGAAATCTCAGAAAAATTCTGCAGAACAATGTTCTGCGTTTTCCACCCAATTTCAACCAATTTTTCGCCTAAAACTCAGAAAATCACCAATTTGAATTGCAATAACACACAACCAACATGTATAGACAATCTAAAACACAATCAACACAAGTTTTGACACATTCAAATCAATTTCTAATCAATTATACCAAATATGGGTTTTACTCATTTTCTTCCAATTCAATCCAAAACAACAACAAACACACATACATAATCGTATACAATCATAGAATAATCGAGTTTCGCACCCTTACCCGATTTAATCGACTCTACAACTTGATCTTGATGATTTTTCCACTCTTCTCCAATTTTCTCTCTTCTCCTCTTTTCTTCTCTTTTTCCTTCTTTCTTCTTTCTTTCTCTCTATTTTTCTTTCTTTCCCTTTTCTATTTTCTTTTCTAGTCTAACTTAGTAAAAATATCTATGAAATGTCCAAAATACCCCCACACTCAAATATCCCGCAAATGTTCCCGAAACGCGATAAAATATTCACGACGAAAAATAACACATTTTCACATAAAAGTCAAAAATAAAATAAAATAATAATAAAATAATCAAAAGACTCAATAAAATAAAATTGGCAAAACTGGGGCGTTACAACTATCATTGGCATGAAAACTATGAGTAGCATGTTTATAAATACATCCCTTGTCTTCTATAAAAATATAGAAAACCTTAAAACACGAATTTCTTAATAAACTCAAGCAACTAGACCATATATTTTAAAACCTCCAATGGTTAATAGAGGTTTTAAAAAAAAGGCTTTAACAAGATAAAAGATTTATGTTTTTTACTAAGATGTGGTGTTTTCCTAATCTACAGTAAATTATTTGTCATGACTTGAAATCTAAGGAACAGATGGGACAACTGTATTCAAGCTTTGTGGAATTTTAGTTTTTTAACAACTCACATTTACTGGGAAGAGAATCATTGGACAAATAAGCTAGATAATTTAAGCTTGGTAGTTACTAAAGTTTTGTTTGGTAAAAATAGTGGTTGGTTGATAAGTTAGTTGATAGGTTATAGTTTATAAAAAATGGTTGATGACTGATAGATTATAGCTTATAGTTGATGGTTGATGACTTATGACTGATAAGTTAATTGAAGTGTTTGGTAAAATTAGTGGTTCAGTTAGTTGATAAATTAAAATGATATAAAAGACATTTAATATATAATTATTTTATTTAAATTAAAAGAATTATTGTTAGTGTGTGAGGCATGTTAGAACAAGATTTGTTCTTAATATTTTCTCTTTTAGTTTTGATGATAACAAAAGTATTTAAAATATAATGGTTTATTTGATGTGTGTTTTATTTATGGAGGTTCTTGTTCTTGTACATAAATAATCATAATTTGTTTTACTTAAGACACACTTGGAGTTGCTTCATTGCTAGCTTCTGATGGCAGAGTTTGAAGAACAATTTCTAGTGTGGTTTGACGAAGACTCTGAACTAAAAGCCTCAGCATTTAGACGAGTTTCTACACTTAATAATTGTATATCAGCATGTAGTACCATTCAGAGTTGGTGATAAAGCTGTGGGTTATCCGTACTACTAAAAGCAAGTTGTATTGTCTTACCAGCCTGTCATCTTGAGTCTACAGGATTGCAAGACTCAAGAAAAGTTGGTATGTTATATGGATGTCTACTCTCAACGGCTCTATTAGTACAGAACCTTCTGAAAACTCAAAGGTTAAACGTGTTACACACTAGATTCAATATTTGATGTGCAGCATCTTCAACGTCTCTTGTACTATAGAGCAAAAGCAAAGACACTTGATTAAGTAACCTTCACAACAACTAGTTTCTAGAAAGCCTATATATATGGCTGAAGATTCAAGCCTGAATTTTTAACAAGGATTCTTCTTTTGAAGAGGTAGTAAGATCAAGCAATTATCAACTCCATGTAATATGCAGATTTTCTGTTTTAGGTTGTAGTTGTAAAATCCTTAAGATTTCTTACCCCTGTATATATTAAGAAATCTTAAGTGCTTTAGGTCTTTGTTATGGTGATCTCCCGTACCACTGATGCTTGCATCATGTATACCTTGTTCTCTATTTTGCTGAGCCTTCGGTAGTTTAGATTAAGTCTCCTGTTGTGTGCTAGAGAAAAAAATCTTGTCTCATTGGGATTCAAGCAACAATTCTTGAGCCAAGATGCTTAAGCCACATAAGTCTCATTGCTTAAGTGCTTGAGCTGTGAAAATATTATTCAGCTAGTCTGATTGATCAAGAAGTCTCGGGTGGAGCTTGATCAAGGGAAGTCTCATTCTGGATGGCCAGAAGAGCAGGTGGCTCGGCCAGAGGATGTGAGCAAAGGGAAGTCTTAGACATATGCTCTAAGCAAAGGGGAAGTCTCAACCAAAAATAGATGAGCAGGTGGATTAGTCAGATGGTGTGAGCAAGGGAAGTATTAGACACAAGCTCTAAGCAGGGGAAGCCTCAGACAGTTGGTCTGAGCAGTTGTAAAAGTCTTATGCAGAAGCATAAGCGTTTGTAATCATGAAGTGGTTATAATGAAAAGCTCTTGTGAGACAAGGGGACTGGACTATTCTCAGTTAGGGGAGTAACCAATATAAATCTTTTGTGTCTTCTATTGTTATTTTATTTACTTCAGTTGTATTCGTTGCCAACTAAATTAACTTAGAATTTGAACATCTGTTCTGATTCTGATACTCTGATTAGAAGCTAAATAATAAGAAAACGTAAAACACAATTCAACCCCCCTTCTTGTGTACTTTTCACACCTTCAATCGGTATCAGGGTATGTTTTGTGCTTAATACTTAATAGTGGTGCATATTTTGATCCAATAAGAAAAGTATATTTCTTCTTCAAGAAGGAATCAAGTGCCACATGAAAAATATCATACGGCTTTTCCTACCATATTGAAATGGGTGATTCCATTGAATTTAAATGATGGAAAAGCTAAACATATTTTTAACTCATTGGACTTGATAAAGGGTTGCTGAAGGTCTATAGAATATCCTTGAAAAAGGTATTACTATAGAAGTTGATGGTGTTAAAGATGATCGTCTTGAAAATCTCTTTCACCAACTCAGAAGATGCATATTGAATATCTTCACAGGTAGTTGCATTCTAGTAGATGCACTATCTCACTTCTGAGTATATCAACATCATTTATATGTCTGATGCTTGGACTATCTTCGAAGTCTTTTGCTTGGGTTTGTGGGGATCAGTTTTTGAAGCTTGAAGTAGTTACACTTCATCTAATCTTTTCAAGCAAATTCTGAGAAGATTGTTCCTTGACTTAAATCTAAAGTCACAATTTTATTTTGATGTTTACATCTTAAATCCGTTGTGTTCTGAAGGTTTGTCTTGCAGTCTTCAAAGGAAATAAATGAAGTTGGATGATGAAAATCTATTCAACAGATCACCTTCTCTTTTTTAGCTTAAGTTCTTTGGAATGACTAATGATGAGAAACTTAGGTTTCTTGTTACAAGGACTTCCATACTGGCTGAATGGATTGTGATATTTGTTGATAGAAGAGTAACTTCAAAAGCTTCTGAAATATTTATATTTCAACTGATTTACCAAATCTAAAAGCAAGAATAAAATTCTACCAGAACCTAATATCAGATGCTCTTCAATGTTAAATCGTTTGAAGCTGATATTAGTGTAGGATGAAGATGAAGAGAAGCATTTGTGTTCTAAAATCAAAAATCAAGTATTGAAAAGCAAGAGATGTTGTTAAAGCTATCTTGTTTCAAAATATTTGATTATATGAATTTTGTTCTTTAAGGTGATATCTTAAGAAACTCCATTGCTTCTTGGTTGAGAACCATCATGGAAGTTGTTTTAAAAGACATTTCTATGAGAAGTCTTCAACTTATTTTTGAGTTCTGTTTGTCGTACTAAGACAGTACTCTGATATGCTTTATGTCAATCTCTGTTATCTAACACCATCTGGTTCTGAGCTTGTCAATGATTTCAAAATCAAATGATTTAATCCAAGATAATGAGATTATTGACATTGCTTAGAACAAGATTCTGTTCCTATCATATCTTATTCTAGACTCATACTCTGGAGTGACTTATGATCTGCTGTTAGATTGAGATATAAGGCATGGAAGATTCTGTTTGTATTTACATGTATGGTCGTATAGAAATATGAGTATCATAATGTATCTGATACAGATATCAAGGAAAAAAGCAGAGGCATCTTCCACAAGGTTGTTTACAACATTGATTAGAAGAAGAGCCAACAGCCCAAATTCAAGTACTTGTGCTACTTAATTTGGTGAGAGTAGTGGAATCAGTGGTTAGACAGACATTGAATCGGAATCCACTCAAAGTTATATTCATACTCTATTTGTCAAGTTTAAATACTGAATCGAGTCTAGACAAACAACAAAAAAAAACAAAAAAAAAATGTATGTTCTTTTCTGGCTTATCTTTTGATTCAATGAAACATTTGTTTAGATATAAGTACAAAGTTTCTGATAGATCTCTAGAGAAATTCTTTTGAAAAAGAGAACTTTAGAAATCTTTAAGAGGAAACTCTGTTGTATTTGTCTGTTTTGAATGTCTTATCAAGCCAGATGATGATCACTTATATGAAAACAATTTTCTCACATTTGTGTTTATACTGTTGCTTGTTAGCTGTTTAAAAGAAGACAATTCAATATTCATCTATCACTCATGACTCTTGTTTCAAGATAAAGTGCTAGTTCTGAATAGAATCATAGAGACTTGTTACTGACAGGTGATATCTCTGTCTAAGTCTAGACTCACTAGACTCTGATGGTTGATAGCTTCTGAAAATTTTTAGTTTCTGAGGTTCGGAAGAAGATTCTTTTTTACTCTCTTAAGTTGTTTGAGTAAAAAAATTTCTAAAAGCTTTTTTAATACTTAACCTTTCATAAAGGTGAACCTCATATGGTGGAATTGAAATATCTGCTGGATAAAGAACCTTTAGGTAATGATGTTTTCTCCTTTAGTACTTGCTGTTACTATTCTCTGTCCTGTGAAACATCATTGTGTCTTTTTCTGACAAGATTATTATTTCTGTATGATTCTTGTCCAGTTTCTTGTCTTTTCTTTCTTCTTCTTCTTCTTCTCTTTCTTCTTTTCTTCTTGTTTGTGTGCTGATAAAACCAAACTTGAGATGAGTTCTTCAGTTTATTCTCCTTTGAATCAGCTGATTATCATCAATGAAAAGTTTATGGATTTTGATGAGTTGCTTAAGATTGGTTTCGACTTTTGGGAGACTGTGTTTAAACAAAGGTGGAATGGCTACTTTGAGATGGTATGTGGTTTCACTTATCCCATTTTTGTCAAAGAGTTTTGGATCAATGCCTCCATTTTTTAACTGAATTCTGAGTATGCTATTATGTCAAAAGTAACTGGTGTTTCTATAATAGTAACCTCTAAAGCGATTGTAAATGTGATCAATTATGAGGAGATTGGAGAAATCCTAGAAACTCTTGTTTGGGAACACTATCTTCCTACTTGGAGTATCTTTGTAGATCCATCTAATACATCAGTGGTCTCTAATCTTCTTCTTGATGTTGTTGTTTGGAGTCAGATTCTGAATTCAAACTACTGCCTAAGGATAGAGATTTAGACCAAGTTGACCCTATTGAAAAATATCTGCTTCTACTTCTCAATTCAGATTTGAAGATTGATTTTCCTCAAGTTATGTTTAACCATCTGAAGAGGTCTCTTTCTTATTTTAAAGAGGGAAAGACCTTTTCCATACCTTTTGGACGAGTTATTTTTGAATTAATTTTTCAGCAAGGGGTTAACATAAGTTCTGAGGTTAGTTCTTCCAAGATTTGGAGAGACAAGTTTGAAGCTATCTACGAAAGATTCTGATGTTAGATTTTCTGCATAGTTATGCTTTGTATTGTTGTTAAACTCTTTGTATTAAGCATCTTATTAATAAATTCTGAGTTTTTTCATGCTTGTGTTCAGTTTTAACGGATTGATATTTATTCTTGTTATTCTCTGAGAATCTGAAACAGATAAAATAACTCAAATGTTTGCAACTTGTTTTATTAATAAAAGGGAAGCTATTACAAGGCAATTAGATTTTTCTAGTCTAATGGATGTGTCCTTAGGAACTCCCTAGTATCACCTGACATGTCTAGATTGTCTAAGAAATCTTGCCACTCTTCCTTAGCAAACTTCAAAGCCTCCTTTCTCAGTTTGTTTCTGCGTCTGGATCCAGAAGATCTTCTTCTTCTGTGTGTCTTCACAAAGGATGTTGAAGAGGAAAGCACTTCTGAAGTTGTTTGCTTGCTTGCAGGTTCTTCAGCTGCTGCTTTGCTTTGATTTGCTTAAGTTGTCGCATTCAGTAGTGTTGCCTTCCTGAAATCTCTCTTTGGAACCCAAATTTGATTTTGCTTATACATCTTTGTGTTTTAGGGATTAAGTGATGATGGAAGAAAGCTTACTAGAGTCCTTTTATAGACGTGTTACTTTTATTTTCTTGAGTTTAATATTATTTAAGTACTGATTAAATTTTATTAGTATTTTAATGATAACTCTTGGTAATGTAATCTGAATGTCTAACCTACTAAGATTCTCTGAATAATTATGAATTGATGTCTGGTCTGTTCTAATTGTCGTTTCTTTGACAGTTTCACTTTGACATGTAACTTCAGAAAATCAAAAGAAAATTCTGGAATGTAAATGTATGCTAAAGAAGTAAATGGCCTGATAAACTTTTTTTTCATTAATTGAACTAAGGATTACATTTTTTTTAAAACAAAAAAGGGGTACAAGATGTTTTTCTAGATTTGATCTCTAGCCATTGCATCACATGCCCAACGGCGTCCATTGTTGTTATAGTCTACCTCCTCATCTTTTGAATCAATCACTTCTTCCTCTTCTATGTCTGGAAGAGAGCGGTAGAACTTCTTGTTAACCATCCTTTTCTTCTTCCTTGATCTCTTCATGTTTCTTCTCTGAGGTTTCAGGTCAGCTAGTGTTGAACCACCTTCTGAAGGTCGTTCACGTGCTGCTGAAGTAGCCTCTTCATAAGCAAGTTGTGTTGAGAGCACAGGTACAGTCGTAGAGGACTCATAAGCAGCTCGCCTCTGAGGGGATTGGATTGGCAAGCTTGTAGAGCTCTCAGTTGTGTCTATTACGACAGATGCCTTATGACTCTCAGATGCTGATTCCATTTTCTTAGGATTGGTGATTGGTGAAAATGATTTAGGAGTTGGATGTTTTTATAATGACTTCTATGGATACCAAGAGTCTAAAATTAATCATTTTTTAATTCTTGGAATAGTAACGACCACTAAGACTTCAAAGCGTTCATTTTACAAACCTCAATGACTTTTATTACTTGATTATTCTTCCTTTTTGGAAACTGATTATGTAGTGATGATCTAAGTTATATTTATTAGTGATGCTATTTCTTTTCTCCTTTCTTCTTTTCCTTTTATTCTTTTTGATGTGACAAAAGGGGGAGAAATAATAGTAAGTATTTAAGTGGAAACTGAACTCATTGAATACCTGTTCTGTACATATTGGTCATTTATTTTCTTGTCATTTATTTTATGTAACCTTGCCGATGGGGCATTTTTAACTTTCTGTACATAGGTCTAAGGACGAGCTTACAAACCTCAGACTTAGCCTATCAGACCCAGAAAGAGCTTACAAACCTCATATTCTGGTGTTGCCAAGGAAAGTTAAAAAGGGCAACATATTTTAACTCTCTTGTACATAGTGTTAAGAAAGAGCTTACAATCTCTGACTTACCTATGAGACTCAGAAGGAGCTTACAAACCTCATATTCTGATGTTGCCAAAAGGAGTTAAAATGCAGTTATCTTGGTGTTCTTAAATATGGAACTAAGGGGGAGCTTACAAACCTCAACCTTGGAACTGTTTGACTCAGGGGGAGCTTACAAACCTCAAACCCTGATGTTACTAAGAAGACTAATTTATTTTTCTTGAAAAATAGTTCTTAATGTTAGAGTAAATTAAACTCAGTTGTGAGCTATCAGACTCAGGGGGAGCTAACAAACCTCATACCCTGTTGTTGTAGAGAAAATTAAATGCCCAACATTGTCCTTTAAATACTTGTGTTTGTCATCAACAAAAAGGGGGAGATTGATGATAACAAGATTTGTTCTTGATATTTTCTCTTTTAGTTTTGATGTGTGTTTTATTTATGCAGTTTCTTTTTCTTGTACATAAATAATCAGAGTCTATTTTACTTAAGACACACTTGGAGTTGCTTCATTGCTAGCTTCTGGTGGCAGAGTCTGAAGAACAATTTCTAGTGTGGTTTAACAAAGACTATGAACTGAAGGCCTCAGCATTCAGACGAGTTTCTACACTTAGTAATTGTATATCAGCATCTGATACCATTCAGAGTTGGTGATAAAGTTGTGGACTATTTATATGACTAAAAGCAAGTTGTATTGTCGTATCAGTCTGTCAGCTGGAGTCTACAGGATTGCAAGGCTCAAGAAAAGAATGTATGTTCTATGGAATTCTACTCCCAACGACTATATTAGTACAGAACCTCATGAAGACTCAAAGGTTAAATGTGTTACACACTGGATTCAAAATCTGATGTGCATCCATCTTCAACGTCTCTTGTACTATGGAGCAAAAGCAAAGACACTTGATCAAGTAACCTTCACAGCGGCTAGTTTCTGGAAAGCCTATATATATATAGCTGAAGATTCAAGCCTGAATTTTTTAACAAAGATTCTTTTGTTGAAGAGGTAGCAAGATCAAGTAGTTATCAACTTTATGTAATATGCAAATTTTTTGTTTTAGGTTGTAATTGTAAAAGCCTTAAGATTTCTTACCCCTGTATATATTTAGAAATCTTAAGTGCTTTAGGTCTTTGTTATGGTGATCTCCTGTAACTCTGATGCTTGCATCATGTACACCTTGTTTTATATTCTGCTGAGCCTTCAGTAGTTTAGATTAAGTCTCCTGATGTGTGCTAGAGCAAAAAGTCTTGTCTCATTGGGATTCAAGTAACAAGTCTTGAGCCAAGATGCTTAAGCCACATAAGTCTCATTGCTTAAGTGCTTGAGTTGTGAAAGTCTTATTCAACTAGTCTGATTGAGCAAGAAGTCTCAAGTGAAGCTTGAGC
The DNA here is from genome assembly GCA_022829125.1 of Lathyrus tuberosus. Taxonomy (NCBI): domain Eukaryota; kingdom Viridiplantae; phylum Streptophyta; class Magnoliopsida; order Fabales; family Fabaceae; genus Lathyrus; species Lathyrus tuberosus. The sequence goes on along the minus strand of JALAZF010000601.1, from coordinate 2,625,654 downwards.
AAGGGAAGTCTTAGTCTGGATTTCCAGAAAAGCAGGTGGCTCGACCAGAGGATGTGAGCAAAGGGAAGTCTTAGACATGTGCTCTAACCAAAGGGGAAGTTTCAACCAGAAGACAGATGAGCAGGTGGCTCAGTCAGATGGTGTGAGCAAGGGAAGTCTTAGACACGAGCTCTAAGCAAGGGAAGTCTCAGACAGTTGATCTAAGCAGTTGTAAAAGTCTTATGTAGAATCATAAGTGATTGTAATCATGAAGTGGCTATAATGAAAAGCTCTTGTGAGACAATATGACAAGACTACTCTCAGTTAGGGGAGGAACCAGTATAAATCTTTTGTGTCTTCTGCTATTATTTTATTTACTTTTGTTGTATCCGCTGCCAACTGAATTAACTCAGAATCTGAACATCTGTTCTGATTCTGAAACTCTGATCAGAAGTTAAATAATAAGAAAATGCGAAACATAGTTCAACCCCTCCGTCTTGTGTATTTTTCACACTTTTAAGGTACTTTTAGTGAGGAGAGAAAGAGAGAATAAAACAATAAGGATTATATTATTGAATTTAATGATAATAACTTAATTACAAACTATGTATTAATATGCAATAACTTGTATACTAAGTAAATTAACAAAATAAGTAGCAAACCCTAAACCCTAATTAACTTTGGGCTTGGGCCACACAACTCAACTTGGATTATATCTAATATCTCAACAATTATAAGGGTAGTAGTGAATTTTAGTTAAAATAATAAGGACAAAAATGGAAGAAAAAATGATAAGCTATAAGCTATAAGCTAACACTTTATTTAAAATAGCATCTGGAAAATAAACTATAAGTTAGTAAAATAAGCTATAAGCTCGTGATGAAAAGACTGTTACCAAACAAGTCTTTTATTGTGATATGAGCTTATAAGCTATAAGCTCAAAAAATATATTGTCAAACAGAGCATAAATATATATGGTGGAATGGTATACATCCCAATGTAGCTTTAGATTTCAATAGGAACAATCTAGGTCTTCCTAGCTTTCACATTTGTTAGGTTAGGTGTTTTGGCTTGAGTCCCCCTAATTTTTGTACCTATTTTCTTTTGGCAAAATACTATTTTTGTTCCCTTAAGTTTACCTCGGGGTTTATTTTAGTCTCTTAATTTTAAAAATTTCCAAATTGATCCTTTAATTTTTTAAATAGTGTCACATTTATCCTTTCTATCAGCACCGTTAGTCAAAATCAATGGTAGCATACGAGTGGCACACACGTGTAGCTGATGTGGAATCTCTCGCCCATATGATGTGGCATATGATGTGGTACATGATGTATCACCAAAGTCATCTAAAATCCAAGAAAAACTCCAAAATTTGCATTTAGCCTAGATTCAAACTCTGATTATGTTGATTGCAAAGGGAAACTGAGCACCGCTAAACCACTTTGTGTTTGTTGTTTAAAAATTATAAACTGGAAATATATGCACAACTGAACGGTGTTCATTTCACCATAGCCACAACCGAAGAAGGTCGTGCACGCATACTCCCAAAGGGGATGCTGATTGTTGAATCACCTATTATCTCTACTTTGGAAGAAAACTAACTTACGTTAGAGCTAGGTGCTTTATGTCTAAACCAATGCGAATGGTCAATGCAACAAAGCTTCCATCAGGTCCTCTGTAATTTCCTTTAAAAGGTCAGACAATCAAACAGATAAGCTCAAAGAAAACAACGAGATGTATCAATAAATTTGATCTTTCAAATGGTTGCTTACATTAACTTTAGGGCATTTCTTAATGCACCACCCAAGTTTCTTAGGCACCACGTGAAATTATTTTTTTGCCCCTATATTCCGGATGTACACATCCGGACGCACCAATTTTTTAAAAAACACTGAAGTGTTCCGAATATGCATATCCGGAAATAATTCTGATGTGCACATCCGGAAGTATTTCTTATTACTTCGCGCCAGACGTTCTTCCCCCCTCATTATTCACCTTTCCATTTCCACTCCTTCTCAAACTCTCTCAAACTCTCAAATTTTCAATCACCACAAATCTCGATTTTTTCCACTCGAGTTCGGCGCAGAGCAACTACTACAACGATCAACACACTCCAAATCCTCCGTATCACATTTTAATTGGTAAGTTTTCAAATTTTAGAGTTTCGGAGTAATTTTCGAGTAATCGATTTAGAGTAGACATTTAGGTGTAGAAATTGTTAGGTTGTATGAATAACATAGGTTAAAGACAATGTAGGTCATTTTTACTGCTTCAAACGGACGATCAGGGCATAAAAATGCCCTTTTGGTTGTTATAGTGGCCATGAGTGCCGTTTTTAAACTTCAAAATACGTACCGGATGTACATATCCGGAAATATTGAAACGTTTAGTGTTTCCGGATGTGCACATCCAAAAATACCTAACGTTTAAAATTCTGAGTCCTTCCGGATGTGCACATCCGGAAGACTTTTTTTTTCTTTTTTAATTTTGCTTATTTGTTTGTTTTTGTTTAATTATTTTTAAACAAAATTTAATTTATTTATTATGCTTTGCAGATTAGATGGCTGGCAGAGACGATCGTACCATACATGGACGGACAGCTCAGCACACATCTGTCCGACGTGAGCGGATAGAGTCTACAGCCGAGGCTTCCGACGCAGAGGGAGTTGGGGTAGCCCCTACAGCTGAGGGACATCCTACACCACAGCCATCCACATCACAGGTTCAGGCCACTTCCACATCACAGGTTCAGGCCACTCCCCCGTCAGCCGCCGATTCTACATCTCGGAGGCGTCGGGATTCTACTGCTAGTTCATCAGGGTCCCAGCCCGCACTCATGCGTCGTCGGGAGACTCCAGCTCCATCAGTTGCTCCTCCTTGTTCCCCTGTTCCTGTTCCTGTTCCAGAGGGTGATCACCCAACACATGTGGGTGTTGAGGATGATGACGATTTCGTTGAGCTGGGCGGTTACCCCGGGGGACCGTCTAATATGTCCCTACTCGCGGGGTACTCTGAGCATACTGCCAGATTTGTCTAGCTAGGACAGGTAACCTTTCTCGGTTTATTTATAGAATTGTATTCGTTGAAAATATGTTCATTGGTAACATTGTTTTATTTGGAAATTTTCAGGATAAGGATTCACAGAAGTTCTATAACCATGGGGGCAAGGTTATGGACACAATTGAGATGCTGCCAGAGGCTGAGTGGTTCACGTCTGCACTTGCGGAGTCTGGTCTTGGAGGCCTGTCTAAGATTGGGTATTCCCAGATCCAGTACGGTATCTTGATGGAATTTGTTGAGAGATGGCACCCTGAGACATCCTCATTCCATCTACCGTACGGCGAGATCACGATCACGCTAGACGACATCTCGTGCCTCTTACATCTACCGATCACGGGTACCCTTCTGAGTCACGGTAGGATGACGAAGGCGGACGGCATAGAGTTGTTGGTTACAGAGCTTGGGGCTAGCCCAGAGAAGGCACGTGCGGAGGTGCACCAGTTGAGGGGCGTACACGTCCGGTTCTCATTTTTGATGGATAGATTTACTGAGGCGCTTGCAGAGGCAGGACGGGCAGATGGTGATCCAGCTGAGGTGGCGATCCACAGGACGCGTGCCCTAAGGTGCTACTACTTGTTTTTGCTAGGCACACAGGTGTTTGTGGACACCAGCGCCTATTATGTTGATATCGTCTACCTCATGTACCTTTCGGATCAGACAGAGATCCATCGGTACAACTGGGGGGTTGCTGCGCTGGCATTCACCTATTCCAGGCTCTTTGATGGTTGTCGCTGGGCAGCCAAGACTGTGGCAGGCAGCTGTACGTTATACGTGGTAACAATCTAATATTCTAAGTGATTTTTTCATTTCTTTTCTTTCTGTATTCATTATAATGTTTGACACCCATGTTATGTTTTCCATTTCAGGCGTGGATTTTACAGCACTTTCCCTATATTACTGGTTGGGGGAGTGCCCAGGGCTACACTGAGGATATGCCACGTGCTGCTGCATTTGTCCTGCTCAGAGGGAACCAGGCGCCGGACCCCTTCAGAGTGTATCTAGATCGGATGGCTGTTGAGGACGTTTTGTATTGCCCCTATGCCGCTCACCGTGTGACGCGCCCGTTCGATGAGGTTTGTTTGTTCTCAGGATGGTTGGCATGCAGTTCGACCGTTACTGCCCGATACCTACCAGAGCGCGTCTTGCGTCAGTTCGGTTACACGCAGACGATCCCCAGGATGCCTCATGAGTCTGCTCCTCTAGGCTTGACCCGCAGGCAGATAGATGAGCTATATGCTGACTACCAGTCCCACTTGGTCCCGGAGGAGGCTCGGGCGACCAGAGCGGAGACAGACTGGAGTGTTGCTGCCGGGTACATCGTGTGGTTCTACACCGTCTCACACCCATGCATGGTGCCCACTGCTGAGGGATCGCCACCCAGACCTGCTCATCAGGAGATATTAGAGGAGCGGCAGTCTCAGCTGGACCACACTCAGGATGTCCTACCACGCTGTCGTGAGATAGAGCAGATAGTGCGGCAGGCCATTGCGGACGGTCACCTCCCTGAGGGCTCTGATGCCAGACTTGCCGTGGACAGGATTATTGCGATTGCTCACGGGACACTTCAGTACCGCAGACATCGATCCAGGATGGCGGGTAGGGGCAGAGGGGGCAGAGGAGCAGGGGAGCCAGGAGAGATCCTTCGCCATACGCAGTAGTTTTTTGTTTGATGTATTATATTTATATTAGATGTATGCACTGTATTTTGACAGAGATTTATTATATATATATATATATATATATATATATATATATATATATATATATATATATATATATATATATATATATATATCATTTTATTTTATATATGGATGTTGTCAAATGTATATTAAATTGCGACGATTTATTAACATATGCGACCAAGCAAAAAAATCGATTTTTAAAAAAAAATAATGTTCTGCCTTTTTCCGGATCTGCAGATCAGGAATGTTTCCGGATGTGCACTTCCGGAAAGAATCAGCGTTTTTAAAAAAATTGGTGCGTCCGGATGTGCACATCCGGAATCAGGAGGCAAAACCGGAAATTCAGATGGTGCCTAAGAAACAAGGGTGGTGTGATAAGAAATGCCCTAACTTTAAAGTAACACAATGAACCTTGTTATGGATTTTTCACAGATTTTCTCCACACATGTTTGAACCATCTGAGATAACTTTTTTTCTACAACAATGGAAGCTATCTCAACTTTCCTTATAATGGCTTCATTCCTAATCCTATATTTGTATGATTACTCATCCAACATAAAGTTATCATCTCTGCAATATGCAGTCGTATGCAACATTACAGTTCTTAAGGCACAACAAATACTAGTCCAATCTTTATATGAAGCTATCAACACATTAGTGGTACTATTTTTAACTTGGGAAACTATTAAGACATTAATGCAATCATATATGTCGATCTTTCTTTTTATCTTTTTAACATTTCCTATTTGTTTGAAAATATTGATTTTGAAAGCACGAGTGGCATTAATTGCCAAGATAACATCTCCAGACAAAATGAGATGAGGACTCCACATATAGGCCGTTGGTAAATGAGATATTGATCCACGATACATGCTAAAGTATGCAATAGAAGAAAGCTTCAACGTTCTTTTCCTAAAGTCGTTAATGATTCCTCGCATTCCCCACCATATCAGTAGATCCACAATTATATAAGACAACTGGAAATTGTAGGGAAATATATGTATGTTGATAAAGAAGTCTATCAAGTATTCATAAAAATAGAAAAATCATATTACAAATTAAAATATAATAACATAACATGACATTAAAATTTCACAAGTTGATGGTAGTCTTGTTGGTAGAGTTGTCCACCTGGGAAGGTCGGGTCTCTAGTTTGATTCCTACAGAAGAACAAAATTTTAGAATATTTTTTGGAATTTTAATGACCTTTGTGATGAGTATACGTCATGTCAGATGCCACGCGTATGAGTATATATCACGTCAGATGCCACGCGAGCAAAAGTTAACGCCGTTTGTGAGCATTAGACGGAAATAACTTAAATGACATTGTTTGAACAATTAAAGGACCAACTTTGAACTTTTTAAAATTGAAGGATCAAAATGGACTCCGAGGTAAAGTTAAAGGACCAAAAATGGTATTTTGCCTTTTATTTTTATATCATGGGTCTTATCCTCTTTTGATGAAAAAAATGTTTCGTACAAATTATAAATAATTTTGTGGTTTTGATGCTAAAAAAAGAGAAAAACAAAATTGATCATAAATATCATCAATACAAAAGGTAGAAGTTATAAAAAAAGAAAAACTGGACAAGTTTCAATGTTGAGAGCAAGAATAAATCAAGTCAGATACAAAAGATCAATATAAAAAAAATTGAAGATGTGAAATCTCACTTTGTCTCGCGCTTTAGTGTTTTTGTCTATTTTGATCAATAATGTATAAAATAAGTAAGAGTGCTTATTGAATTACTAAGGAAACTCACACATGTATTAAATGTTTTTAAAATCTTCATCTATTTTTTTCTAAAAATAAATCCAGACATTTACCTAATCAATTAAACATGCATTCTAGCCAATTATGAAAGCATAATTCATTGTCTAATCAATTAGAGCTTGCATCTAGTCGATTAAGGAACAAGTTCACCTCCTAATCGATTATGAATCTTATTAATCTATTAAGGAGTGGACATGGCTTAAGTATTTCCTTTTTTGCTAGGTCTAATCAATAAACATTGCACCCTAATCGGTTAGAAAGTGGTCAGAGCCCATGAATTGTTTCCTTTTTTAGTCAAAAAATTTCCCTATATAAAAGAGTCTTGTGTTCAATTTCAAAGCACAAATTTTCTAATTTAAATCTTTCCTTTCTCACACATTCTCTTTCTAAAATCAGTTTTTATTCAATATAAATTGCTTTAGTACTGAGAGAGTGAAAGACTTATATTGAGAGTTGCGTAATCTCATTGTTGTGCTGAAATTATAATTTAGGAGCATAGTTCTCTTGTATATTTGTAAGTGACATTGAGTTTGCAAGCTAAACCTGTGAAAATTTTTGGTGTAAGAAAGGTTTTTGGGTTGATTATGCTGTAAATGTTCAAGTTGTTTAGAGGAAATTTCAATGGGAAACTCTTAGGGGATTGATTATGTTGTGTGGATTAAGGTCGAACAAGTATTAATCTTGATATAATCTCTCTCTCTCTCTCTCACACACACACACACACACACACACACACACTCACTTTTCCATAATTTATTTTATGCCGCTTAAATTTCTTATTCTTCTCATTTCTTAAAATCAATCAACCTTAAAATGAAATGTCTGCAAAAACTTTTTAAAAAACAAAATAATACAAATCACCTCGTCTTGTGTTTGAAGTCACTTGGTCAACAAATAACATCATAAGACTAATCATCTCAAGAGGTATGAATGAGTTCAAACAATTCACTAGATAAACCTTTATCTTTTAATGAAAAGGGGTATGCTTATTCAAAAAAGAAGATGAAAATGTGTATATAAGGGATGGATTGTGATATTTGAGATGTTGTGACAAATATTCCTTTTATTCCCACACATCAAGTTGATGGTGTTGTGAAAAACAAATATAGAGAAATTTGGACCAAAGAGAATAAGAAAAAAGTGCAACATAGTTTGAACGAAAAAAACACTATTATTACTACCACTCTCGATATTGATGAGTTATTTTTAGGTTTCTCATTGTGAGTTTGCTAAAGAAATGTGAGAAATTATTCAAATTAACAATGAAGGTACACCTGAGGTAAAAGGGATAAAATTAACACATCGACTCATGAGTATGAATTAATTAGAATGAAATCCGAGGAAGATATTCAAGACATGTAAAAACATTTTATTCATATTGTGAACCACTTGAGAACTCTAAGAAAATGGAGGTAAAAATAAGGAAAAACTTGAACTCAGGGTCAAAGAAGGAAAAGATTCATAAACTGATGAAGACATAAGTTTGTTAGTCTGAGAGTTTAAAAAGTTCATAAAGCATGACAAGCATTAAGACTTTCAACACAAAAATGAAGTAAGATCTTCGTTTGTGCCAACTTGCTTCCAATATGGTTTAAAGCATAATTTACTAAGCGATAGTCAATCATGCGATAAAGGTAACAATGTAACATTTAATTCTTCCACATTCATGGTTATCAAATCAAAGTTTGATCAAACCATTTCTACTAGCTCTGGAAGTGGAATCACATACACATTTAGGGGTGGCAAAATGGATTCGGCCCTTTGGGCTGTCCGTTTTTCCAACACTTTTTTGCGGGGCGGGCCAAGAATTTAGGCATGCACCCTCTAATATGCCTGCCCCATTTTTTGCGGGATTTTGCGGAGTCGGGCATTACATAAGTTTTTATAATTTTTAGGCTAAAAAGGTGTAGTGACTGCGGGAGTGCCTCACATCGCCCTTATATTTTTGTAGGGGGTAAGGTTTTAAGCTTGCGCCCTACTAAAAGCCATATCCGCCTCGCCCCATTTTTGTGGGATTTTGCGAGGCGGGTCTAAATGGAGCGGGCATGCTCGTTTGCCACCCTTATACACATTAAATCTAAACAATATTCCTTTAAAGGATGTTTGTCTTCAGAGTAACGAGGATGAATCATGGCAATGGCATATGAGAATAAACCATATCCACATGGACCACTTAAATAAGTTGGTCCATAAGAATTTATATATCGGTTTGCCAAACTTACAGTTTGGGAAAAGTCGATTATGTGATGCATGCCAAAAGGGTTAGCAAGTAACATTCTCTTTTAAATCTAAAAATGTTGTCTCTACAAACCATCCCTTACAACTTTTGCACATGGGTCTTTTTGGACTATCGACCAAAGGTTTTGGCAGAAATATTTATGTCGTTGAACATGTGACTTCATACACAATGGGGGGAGGTAAATTGTGTGGTTCATAAAAACTTGCTTTTAAAAAACTATTAGGATTATAATCAGAGTTTAAAAATATTTTAGAAAAGTTTCATATATTAAGCAGCGGAAAAATAAAGTGTAGAAAATAAATGGTAGAAATTAAAAAGTTAAGGGAAAGAGAGAACACCGAGAATTATAGAGGTTTGGTCAAACAAGAAAAAGACCTAGTCCTCTCCACAAGAATTAATCTTGAGAGTATCCAATAAAATTTGATAGATTGTAGTAGTTAATACTCAGAAACCTCCTTATGTAAGAAAATTGGTTAACTTTGAACCAAATCTCTGAACAACCGAGAGGAAAATACAGACCATAGTCTATTTTTTTCTAAAATTCAACAAAAAAAACCTTAATAAGTATATACTGCTAAAGATAGTTTAAAACGGAATAATACGAAATAATAAAAATATGTTAACCTTTGCAGTAAAAATCAGCATCCAGGTTCTCCCAGGGGATTCCTTTCCTCCAATGGTGTCAAGAAAACCAGAAGGATCAACTTTTGTTTTCTCAATGAAAGACAGTGCAGAAAGAATCTCCTTCGCTGGTACCTTTCTTGTCTTAGCTGCATTTTTTAGCACTTTCACATTTTCCTGTAACTCCTAAGTAATGATAAAAATCAAACTTTGAGCTCAGATAAAAACAATAGAAGAAAAAACTTACAAAATTGAGCAAGTTTTCATATAAAAAGGTCAAAAGGGTTTGCTAAACATAAAAATTTGTCATGCAAATACTTATTTATAAGTTATTTCTATAACAAAAGATAAAATAAATTCACTCTTTTTATATAAGTTACTCTTTCTTCTAGACAATATGTTGCTTCAGTCGGTTTTCCTTCAGCTAAGTAACTCTCAAATTGATAATCAAATTGAACAATTAAAACGAAAAATACTATTAAACCGAAAAAGATCAAAACGATTAGAGTGTAAATTGAGGCTTGAAACTTACAACCAAATTCAGCATAATCTAAACAGTTGCTTGTGTAATATTGTAGAGCTTCTGCAAGATACAGAACAACTTTGAGTCGCATTTCCCATGTCATCGGTTGTGTGTCCCGTTGATAAAGTCGCATTGCCTATATAATTTCTCTTTTCACATAAATAGACACTCAATACTGCTTCCCACTTTATTACATATCTCCTTCTGGAAATCAACATTCCCAACTTCATTACATATCCAAATTGGATTAATACTACAAACAAAGCAAAATCAGTTCAGTTCATCATTAGACACACACAACAGAAAATTAAATTAAAAATTAAATTGCCAAAGTAGCAATAACACAACCATAAATATAGGCAAAACATCCTCAGCAAGATCCGACAAATAAATAACTGAAACAAATGCAAATAAATAAATAGAGTTTTGAACCTGATAAAGGTATATAATTGATTCATCATGTCTTCCTTAGCTTTTTCAACTTGGCCAAGAACAATTTCCTGTCAACCAAACAACCAATAAAGGACTTAAAATCAACGTTGTTAAAAAGGAAAAATTTTAAACATAGAATATGTCAAAAACCAAAGCTTGCCTTGGGTACATTAGTAGCTAAACTTTTTAATACTGCTTCAACATAGCCATAGACTTCTTGAGACATCCATCGGAGTTCTTCCTCAGGATTAGCAGGAATTCGGGCCATTGTATCTTGAGATAATACATGAAAATAAAATAACCATAAGTAGATAATCACAAATTCAAGTTTACCTCTCAGTTAGAGCCTATAGTTAAGAGCCCACAATTGATCCAAGTGCCTTCTCATCTTCTTAACCACTATCTTTTGGTAATCTGCACAACACATCCCAAAAAATCATTATAGTTATTTCAAATTCGGTAATCTACACAACACATCCCAAAAGAAAAGAAAAGAAACAGAAAGAGAAAAAACTCAGATCTAGCCACATAGCCCTAATCATTTAAAAAAAATAAAAGAAAAGAAACAGCAAGGGAAAAAACAAAAACAACAAAAGCGCTTATCTCTTCTCAAAATCACTTATTTCTTCTACCCCTCACGGTTCATACGCTCTTAACTCGTCGCCAATATTGTTCAGTTTCTGAAAAAATATCTCAGAGCAAGAAACATAAACATCGACATATTGATGAATAACCACCATTTGAAATCTGAAAACAAAAAAATCCAAAACCACAGATCTAAGTTGGAAACAACACAAGAAGATAGAATAAAAAACCTAAAAATCAAAATGTCAGAGGCAGATCTAAAGAGGAGAAAATATCATCCTGTATATAAAAGCTGAAATCAGTGATTTATAATCAACATCTTCTTAAAACCCAATACATACTGCAATTTCCACACATCATTTTTACCACCACATTGTTCAAGGTAAAATCTTGCATCCAATCGGGTAAGCTAACATACCATGGAACATCCAGAGCGTAACCCACCTGCAGAGTTGTTACGAAAAACTTAAAAATCAAAATGTTAGAGATAGATCTATACAAATCGATACAGAACAAAAAAAATGGAATCACTTCGGTTAGGGTTTCGAAAGCGATATTGTTGATAACAAAGGAAGAAGGAAGAAGAAGGAAAAAAGAGATAAAAGATGGTGTGTGTGTGTGTGTGTGTGTGTGAGAGAGAGAGAGAGAGAGAGAGAGAGAATACGCATAAACAGAGAAAGGAAGACGATGGAGAGAAGAAAGAGAAAAATCAGATACCATAAAGTTAAATTTTAGAAATAAAATAATTGTAATAGAACCAAATGATATCATCATTTGAATCAAATATAACCAACAAAGGCTTAATACAATAACTATGTAGTTGGATTACAACAATGTGACATCATTAGTTGCATAAAGTAAATTTGGGACTAAAATTACCTCTAAATTGGAGATGTGGCAAAAAAAGAGAAAGGGGCAAAGAAGAATTTTCCAGAACACTTAATTTTCTTATATTATAGATAAGTATCACCTTTCATCACGGTTGAAAACTAAAACCGTGGTGATATATAAGGTCAATCACATTTTTATCATGATAAATGGCAAATTGTTGGTGTTGGGATTCAAACCATTTCACTCAATGTATACTTCACTATGGTTGTTACATATGACCGTTGTGACATGTCCTTTAGTAAATACCAAAAAAATAAAAGCGCCCAAAAATAACTATTACCACAGTTATCACTATAACCGTTGTAAATTTGATGTTACGAAAAGTTTATTTTATAGATCAAAATGGGGTAGTGGAAAGGAAAAGTAGATCTCTGAAAGTGTTAGCAGGGATGCTGCTTGATAATAAAAATTCCAAAGTTGACGCCCTATGAGTTAAATAAAATAAGGAAGTTGAATATTTCTCACTAACATGTCTTCATATGCAACATTGTTCTTAAAAATGGAAAGTATAATCTTGGGAAATTTTATACAAAATCTCATGAATACATACTCCTAGGACATTCCACTTCTAGTAGAGCTTTTAGAGTTTTTAATAAAATAACCCTAATGATAGAATAATAATTTCATGTTACCTTCGATGAGTTAAATCCCTAATGTATGAAGGTAATAGTTTTTAATGTGCATATATCCTAGATAAAACATCTCTAGAAGATAAAGATCAAGATCAAGGGAAATATTAAAGTCAAACTTAAGATGCTCAAGCTGAAGAAGCAAATGTAAAACATCAAAATCTTCCCAAAGAATGGATGACTACCAAAAACCATTCAATCCAGAATGTTATTAGATATTTTTTCAAGGGGGTCACAACATGACACTCCCTTAGCAAGACATATGACCATGTGGATTTTTTTTCTAAAATTGAGCCAAAGGAAAATGATAAGGTCCTCATCTACGAACATTGGTATCTTGATGTGCAATAAAAGTTAAATCAATTTGAACCTATTGGGTTTTGCACAACAAGCTTGATGAGGATGGAAATGTTTTGATAAATAAAGAGAGACTTGTTGTGAAATAATTCAATCAATAGGAAGGCGTAGATTTCATTGAAACTTATGCCATCAATTGTAAACCATAAGGATGCTTCTAGATTTCTCTTGCATCATGAGTGTTAAACTCTTCCAAATGGATGTAAAGAGATCGCTCTTGAACAGTTACATCTAAGAGGAAGTGTTTGTTGATTAACCTTCAGGTTTTGCAAACTTTTCCTTTTCTAATCATGTTTTCAAACTAAAAAAAGGATTTGTATGATCTCAAACAAGCTCCTAGATTTTGGTATGACTGTTTGAACAAGTTTCTGTTAGAAAATACTTTTCAATAAGGGAACGTTGATAAAGCCCTTTGGCATCAAAAAAATTTGAGCATGACATCTTATTAGTTCAAATTTATGTTGATGATATCATATTCGGTACTACTAACAAATCCTTGTATAAGAATTTTTCTGAGATGATATAGCATGAGTTCAAGATGTCAATGGTGGGGGGAGGGGCTTCGATATTTCACGGGCCTTCAAATTTGTAAATCTAAAGAAGGCACATTCATTAATCATGCAAAGTTCTAAAAAAGAACTACTCAAGAGGTTTGGAATGTACAAAGCATAAGCTATCTCCACTCCAATAAGTACTTCATGTAACTTGAATAAAGATGATGGAGGAAAATTTGTCAAAGAAATCAGATATCGAGGTATGATTAGGTCTCTCTTTTATCTCACTGCATCTCATCCTGATATTATGTGTGTTGTGCATCTTTCTCCTTGTTTTCAAGTAAAACCTAAAGAATCACATCTTATTGCGGTATAATACATTATGAGATATCTCACTAGCACAACACTAATGGTTTTGTAGAACCCCAAAGGGAAAAATTGTGTCTTACTTAAGTACTCTGACTCTGACTTTGCTGGGTGCAGATTGGATCAAAAAATTACTAGTACCACATATCACTTATTTGGTAACTCGGTTTTCTCATGGCATAGTAAGAAATAACCAAGTGTGGCATTATCCATAGTTGAGGAAAAATACATTGTTGTTGGTGGTTATTGTGCGCAAAATAATTGGATGAAACATCAACTAAGTGATTACGTAGTTGATCTTGGATTTGTCCCTATGAAATGTGACATCACTAGCGCCATAAACCTCACAAAAATCAGGTACTTCACTCTAGGAATAAAAACACTGGAGTTGTGCAACATTTCAATAGAGATCATCTCGAAAAAATGGATTGTGTAAATGAGCATGTGTCATCATCTAATCAACTAGAAGATATTTTTACTAAACCTCTTCCTAAAGATAATTTCATTTTCATAAGAAATAAATTTATATCAATCATGCATAGATTAATATTTTCTAGATTCCTCATTTAATTCCTTTTCCTCCCTTTCTTTATGTGTTATCCATGATCTGTGTGTTTTTTTGTGTGTGTTATTTAACGCCTTTTTGATTATGCCAGGGGGGAGAGAGTATAATCCCAGGAGGAAGTATGATATATACTTTTTATATTTGTGAGGGGGAGTTTAGCCACTCCAATCTTTTATTTACACGTGTATGTTTGTCCACCTCCCTGAGAGATGTGTTATCATCATCTAAAAGGGGGAGAATGTAGGACTATGTGCTTGTAGGTAGAGTTATCTGTAGATGATCCTGTGAGTTTTGATGATGGTGGAGTCATTGAGAATATTTGCTCAAGCAACTCTATTAATGGCATTAATCATAGAAGCTATATTAAGCCTCATTAGGAAGAAGAAGTCAATTCCCATATGAAATATAGAATCAATGATGAATCTAGCAAGGGATCTTGAAGCTTCAAGGTTGTGAAAGAGAGGAAATGTGAAAGATCGCCTGGTCGTGTGTTTGAGGTACAAGTGTATCATAAAATTATAAGAGTATATCCTAAGATACTAAGGTAAATCTCGAACATACACACTCAAATGTTTTTTAAGCCTCTATCTTTTTATACAATCACCTGAAAACTCTTTATGCACGTACCTAGTTAGTTACTAGTTTGGTTAAATGATTAGGTGATTTTTTACACTAGATAATCTATTATAGCACAATAGGTTTAATATAATAGCTTTTGTAATGTCTCATAATAATTTAATGGATCTTATAATTGATTAGTGAGGACAAATTTGAAAACCTTTCATATTTGGCCTATCTAATCGATTAACCTTAGGTCATAATCGATTAGATGCATTAAAAATAATATGGATCTCTGTCATTTATGAGACATATTTTCTCCTATAAATATTGGGATTGTTCTCATTTCAAAATACACTAGAATTCATTTTGAATCTCTTTTTTTTGTATACTATTTTTTTTATAAAATTATTTCACTAAAGTTGCCTTAGTGTCTTATGAATGAAAAATACCTGTGAGAGTTTAGTTGTACTAGTGTTCGTACCTATGTTTTCTATATCAAGATTGTGATTCTCTTACTTGATTTATTTGGCTCTTGATATTTCAAGGTAAAATCTTTGTTTGGTTATTGAGATTGTCTTGGTGAAATATTTGTTTGATTCTTGAGATTAGCTGATAAATTCTCTATTTGGTTTGTGAACTCAACCGTCAAAAGCTCCCTTGGGTTTAGAGGATCAACCTGCATAAAATCTCTCATCTATTATAATAAGGTTCGTGGGCATATTCTTAAAAGCTCAATACTTTTTATTAGTGAAACTCTCAAGAAGAAATTCTTGGAGACAATAGTTTGCCAAATGGTTAGGCTGAACCTACAGAAATTGTTTTTAAAAGTAAAATATTATTTAAATAAATCACGAATTTTAAATATCACAATTCACCCCTCCATCTCTTGTGTTTGGATCCACTTGTTCAACATCAGCTGAATGACTTCCGTATCAAAGTACTTTTTCTTCATTGTCACGATCTTCTTAGAATAAGTGGGCATTTGTTTCAAGGCTTAAACAAACAATGTGTTTATCTGCAGTTTTAAAATGTTTACAAACCTTGAATACTGCCTTTTCTTTTTTGCTCTGTGTTAGAGACTATAGATAAGATAGGTTTTGAATAAGTGGAATTTTTTCAATTTTCCTCCCTTGTTATGTGACTATTTTGTTGGACATGAAACTCTAAATACAAGAGAGGGATTAGTTGTGTGGGTTTGAAAATTCATTTGTCAAATAAAAATACATCACAAAAATAGAGTTTAAAAGCTTTAAACAAATAGAGTAAAAGCACCTGAAATAAGAAAATGGATTTGTAGTGGAAATAAATAACTAGAAAGTAAAGAAATAAGTGATGAGAGAAAAACACCAGAATTATAGAGGTTTAGTCTAATGAAGTGGCCTACTCCTCTCCCTAAGAATTTCTTCTTAAAAGTTTCCACTATGATGAGAGCTTTAGACAGGTTATGCCCTCAAACCTCCTTATACAAGGATTGAATTTTTATAATGGCTAACTTCCAAACCAAGACCGAGTTTTAAGTAAAGAGACCTCCACAACCAACTGAGAGCTTTTAACAACACGCCAAGCTCACAAACCGAGTGAGAGTTTTAAAAATGAAGGCCTCCCAAACCAAACAGAGGTTTTACTTAGTTTACTTCAACAACCAACTTCATTGACTCCATCGATTTCTACTTGACATCATGTGTTATCCTCCATAAATATAAAATAACTAGATTTTAAAGCATCACAAATTTGATCGGCAATACTTACAACTTGATCTCCAAGCACATTCATTTCTTCACTGCACCAGATGATCTTCATACACTCCAGCTATAACTAATACACACAACTTGATCATCTCAAAATATGACACTTTGATCTCCAAGCACCACCATTTAATCATCATATCATATGACACCTTGATCTTCAAGCACCATCAATTGATCTCATATCAGATTATAACTTCACTTGTCATCATCTGAACTAATAAGCTTTGAAAAACTTGATTGATGAAAACTTCTTTTAAAAGTGTTATCAAGATCAAAACCAAACATATCTATGCAAACATCATACCCGCGAGCACATATATCCACATGTTTATATTTGCTTCATCTTTCTCCAGATCCTTTTTATCATCTTTCTATCCGTTTGTTTCTTTTTCTTATTGGCGTTTAACAATAATTCTTTCAGATTCCACATTGTCATTCACCTCACTTCTTATAGTTGTGATCACAATGTAGTTTTATTTCGGGTTGGTTTGAGAGTTGGCCTTGAATTATCCTAATTATTGGTAAGCTATTCGTTTGGCTATCTGACTAATTTTCATTTTGAGTTTTTTTATTGAAACAACAATGTTCTTATTATTTTCCTTAGAGAATTGCATGAATTAATTTTGTGTATTCTCTAGTTTTGACGTTTTATCTTATTGCAGATAAGCCTGGTTGTAATTTTATTATGGTTGTTGTCTGTTGGATGACCCTGCCACTAGTCTCCATCCTTGGCTAGAGTTGTTTTCCCTTTGAAAGTAATTGTTATGATACTGCATTTTCCTCAGTTGATTGCTTACAAAGTTGATCTCCTCGTGTAATGATGGACAACATTTTATGGGGTGGTCTTTGTTTCATAACTCACAATAAGAATTTTTCCTAACTTTAGGCACTTTGTGCATTTCATTAGTTGTTTGTGAAACTTTGGCAGTTGTTTGTTAAGCTCTTCACAGTTTGGGTCAGCAGCTTGTTTTGAGCTAAGATTGCATCGTTAGCATTTAGGTCAAAAATTCCAATTTTCCTTTTTGCAAGGTTGTTGGTGTTCTGTCTTGATGATCACTGAGTGTCATTCTTTCTAATATTGATGCTTCATCTTCAACAATATTTGACATGAGGGAGCCACCAATAGTTGCATCTAGGAGGATCTTTTGATGTTGTTGTATCCCATTACAAAATATTTAGATTTGCATTAGATCATCAAAACCATGATTTAAACATCTTCTCAGCATGGACTTGTATCTCTCCCAAGCTTCTCATAATCTTTCTACTCATCCTTGGGAAAATATGGCAATGGTTTTCTTTTCCTCCATGAACTTGTTGTGTGAGAAAATTTGTTAAGAAATTTTTGCTCGAGTATATCCCAATTAGTCTGAACCTATGTAGGTTAATCCATGTACCATTCCTTAGCCTTTCCTATTAATACTCCTTCTTCCTCTTCTTCGGATGCTCTAAGAGTTCTAGATAGCTCACGCAATTTATGATATGTGTGTATGAATTGTCATGGTTTAGACCTACAAAAGGATTAATGTATAAAGTTTGAAGTAATCCTATGTTTATATCAATTTGTTGATGTTTTTTGGAGGTCTAACTATGTGAGACAACTGTTTGGGACTATTGTAGCATGGAAAGCCTGTTAGAACAAGATTTGTTCTTGACATTTTCTCTTTGTTGTTTTGATGATAACAAAAGTATTAAAAGAATAATGGTTTATTTGATGTGTGTTTTATTTATGCAGGTTCTTGTACATAAATAATCAGAATCTTTTTTACTTAGACACATTTGGAGTTGCTTCATTGCTAGTTTCTGGTGGCAGAGTCTGAAGAACAATTGCTAGTGTGGTTTGACGCAGACTCTGAACTGAAAGCCCCAACATTCAGACGAGTTTCTACACTTGGTAATTGTATATCAGCATCTGGTACCATTCAGAGTTGGTGATAAAGTTGTGGATTATCCGTACTACTAAAAGCAAGTTGTATTGTTTTACCAGCCTGTCAGCTCGAGTCTACAAGATTGCAAGGCTCAAGAAAAGCTGGTACGTTCTATGGATGTCTGCTCCCAACGGATCTATCAGTACAAAACCTCTTGAATACTCAAAGGTTAAATGTGTTACACACTGGATTCAGAATCTGCTGTGCATCCATCTTCAATGTCTCTTGTACTATGGAGTAAAGGCAAAGACACTTATTCAAGACATTTTCTCAACGACTAGTTTTTGCAAAGGCTATATATATGGATGAAGATTCAAGTTTGAATTTTAACAAGGATTCTTCTATTGAAGGATTGGCAAGATCAAGCAATTATCAACTCTAATGTAATATACAAATTTTCTGTTTTAGGTTGTAATTGTAAAAGCCTTAAGATTTCTTATCATTAAATATCTGAGAAATCTTAAGAGCTTTAGGTCTTCGTTATGGTGATTTACCGTACCTCTGATGCTTGCATCATGTAAACCTTGTTCTCTATTCTGCTAAGCCTTCAGTAGTTTAGATTAAGTCTCCTACTATGTGCTTGAGCAAAAAGTCTTGTCTCATTGGGATTCAAGCAACAAGTCTTGAGCCAAGATGCTTAAGCCACATAAGTCTCATTGCTTAAGTGTTTGAGTTGTGAAAGTCTTATTCAGCTAGTCTGATTGAACAAGTGGGGAAGTCTCCGTCTGAGGAGCGAAAGCAAGAAGTCTCGAGTGTGACTTGAGCAAGGGAAGTCTCAGTTTGGACGACCAGAAGAGCAGGTGGCTCGGCCAGAGAATATAAGCAAAGGGAAGTCTTAGACATGTGCTCTAAGCAAAGGGAAAGTCTCAATCAGAAGACAGAATAGCAGGTGGCTCTGTCAGATGGTGTGAGCAAAGGTTAAGTCTTAGACATATGCTCTAAGCAAGGGAAGTCTCAGACAGTTGGTCTGAGCAGTTGTAAAAGTCTTATGCATAAGCATAAGTGATCGTAATTATGAAGTGGTTATAATGAAAATCTCTTGTGAGGCAGGGGGATTGGACTACTCTCAGTTAGGAGAGAAACCTGTATAAATCTTTTGTGTCTTTTGATGTTATTTTATTTACTTCTGTTATATCCGCTGCCAAACGAATTATCTCAGAATCTGAACATCAGTTCTGATTTTGAAACTTTGATCAGAAGTTAAATGAAAAGAGAGCATGAAACACAATTTAATCCCCCCTTCTTGTGTACTTTTCACACCTTTAAAGCCACCACTAGTCTTGTTGGCCTGATTGTTAGCAGCCATGTGTTTCTTATGTTTTGGTAGATATTATATAAAAAGATGTTTCTTCTAGTTATTCTTTCATTTTGGCTACTTGATTTATTCTTTAAGTTTTTCTCTTGTTTTTGCAAACTGTTCTTCCAATTTCGGGATCAAGCTGTAATTGGTATACATGGATCTTTCCTCGTATAAACCATATTTAGTAATCTAGCCAAACAACTGAGTAACAAGATAATAAAATATATTCACAAATATGAACAAGAAAACTTAAAATGATAAAAATTATCATAATATATTTAATACTTAAATGCTAGTCCCCGATAACGACACCATTTTTTTTAGTAAAATAAAAGTACCTATTTGTATTATCATTTCCAGAAAAACTAATGAGATATTTAAAAGGCTTTCATAATCTTTACAATTTAAAGAAAAAATTGGAAATGTTGTTTCTTTGATAACTAAGTTAAGATAATAATGAATGAAAATAGGGGTTTACATATGAGAATGAGATTGTTGGGATTAGATATCATTATCCTATCCTCATGTATCCTCGTAATCAGTTATATATTCTTAGTCATCAATTATTATTATCACCTATTGTTCTATGTATGTTGTTTATGTCTAAACAATAATGTAAAATCAATCGTATTGCTTAACTAAAAATCTCTAAGTCGGTTAACCAATACAATAACGTTAACTTTTTATAGTGTGTGTCTGTGTGTCTATGTGTGTGTGTGCATGTTTGCGCGCGCGTGCGTGCTAAATCTAAATATATCTCCAGAGTTTTAGTATCTAACATATGAAAATATTTAATCTAGTTAAGAAAAGTATTTCTAAATATCAATTCATAACCATTATAACAAGTTATAAGTAGTTATCTTATAACAAGCATTCAAAATGAAGATAATTATCAATATTAATAAATAACTATAACATATATAGTGTCATGGTCAAGATAAGTAAATGACCATTTAGATAAATGCATCTAACTCCAACAAAAGATAATTTATCTACTTTTACTCTTAGTAGCTTTACAATGTAATGAAGAAGAAAGATATGAAATAACATCAGTGACAATTTCTTTGACCGGATGGGGCTTCCACCTTCGATTTTCAATACATCTCTTAGAATTTCCCCCCTTAAATCTCTATGAGTTCTTTCTGTTTTGTTGTGGAATAAATGATGGAGTGAATGATGGAATTAATTGGCTGTTGATAACACTACTTTAGTGTGTCATGATGACCCATTTTCTCTTATGATTTTAGTTAGGTTTAATTTGGATTTATCTATATTTGCTTGTTTTAGTATGTTTTTACGTTAAGTGCGCTAGGTGCACCTTTTATGGTTTCTTGTGTGTTTTTGTTTTAAAGAGAATCTGATAAAGGAAAACTAAGGCATGACACCTCAAGACACAGTCTGGATCAGAATGGAGATAAAAGGAAGGAAAATGTTAAGTCTTGGTAGCTGCAAATTCGCCAAAAGCTTGGAAGGATGTTTATCACTAGGGCATACATGGCAAGGATCCGTGTCAAGAAAGAGCTAAAGCATAAAGATAAGATCAAAGAAGGTAGAGGACAAAAGGTGGTACAGTGGGGACCATGCCTGCAAACGCGCATCCTGCACCCAGCCACCCGTCGTCTGCTCTGCGCCACTGCCTGCTACAGCAGCCTGCCAAAGACACCTTATCTCCCAACGTTGTCTGTACTAGATAACTTATTCACAAAGGGAGAATGGAAAGCTAGAATTTTTAGTAATTTGATATGGGTTGAACCTTATTCTTATCAAAAGCCCATGATCCAAGACCCATCAACTTCCACACTCATACTCAAAGTCTATAAAAGCAATCCTTGTCAATCAGAGCAAGAGAGAGACCACGAGCTAGAAATTACACACACTCAGAATTATTTTCAGTATTAGTTTATTTCACTTTGAGGGTTAGGAAGAATTATAGAGTTTTCTTCTTCTCGTCTAATGCTGTATTTGCGGCTTGGAGTTGTCGTGACTGAAGAGGTCTGTTGTTGTTTACCAAACACAAGGGATCCTCAAGTTATTATTAGGTTCTTATTTCTTTTACATACTTTTGCTAAGAATATGTCATCTTGTAGCTTCATTCCAGTAGTTTGTACTCAGCTCATTATGAGCTAAACTCGTATTTGATGAGCAAAGTGAAGTTAATATAAAGTTGTTTTTATGTTGAAATGATGTGTTGAATAGTGTCTTGTTTTGTTATGTGTTTTTATTCTATACATCTGTTTCTTAGAATGATTAACTTAGAAAAGGGTACAAGCATGTTGTCGATAGAGATCCAACAACATGTGGATTTCATAACAAAAGTGGTTAATAAAGTAGGATAGAGATATTCACTTAATTCAACTTGCTTAGAGATAAGAAGTTGAGACCATAAAGATTTTCAGAATTAAAACCAGACGTATTTTAGGGTTATAAGTGAGGCTTAGAGATTTGTTCCCTTGCCCTAGTTATGCATGCTTTGATGTTGTAGAGATACACCACTAGATCACGTTCTGGCCTTTTGAGGCACGACACTTCACATCATGGATACATTTTAGCAATAATATATAAATGGATCTTAGCCCATCAATCATTCTCTCTGATATCTTATCCTCTCTTATTTAGTATTTTAGTTTGTTGTGTGAATTTCTTGCTGCTATTATTATTAGTATTTTGTTACCTTGCTCATATTAGTTTTAAACAAGAGTTCAATACTTTAAATTTCAAAGATACATCAATTCCACTCCCTGTGGATACGATCTCTTATTTCATTACTTGCTGCAATCAAACATACATGTATACTTGCATTTGACACATTTGCTTTAAAACAAACATCATAAAGTAAACACTTAGAAAGCAGACAACAAGTTTTGGCACCGTTGCCGGGGAGTAAAAGATATACTTTGAACTACTGTATTTGTTATTTTTGTTTAAAATTTGTATTTGAGCCTTTAACATTTTTGCTGTGATTTGGTGTTACGACAGGCTTAAGCTATTGCATGCGCAGTTCATCACAACCAGTTTACAGTGGCTATCCTGAACCTGAAAGAATTCTAAGAGCACGAAAGAGATTTTTGCATTCTCAACAACTATTTGGAGATACATCAACATCAGCTGTGGCTGAACCAGAGGAAGAAGTGTACGTGGAAATAGATGAAGAATCTTTGTCATCATCATCAGACGAGACACAGCTCGAAGCTGTCATGGCTGAGCAAGACATCATTGGCATTGCCAATAACAGGGCGCGCAACATTAGGGACTATGCAGTCTTTGATCCTGCTGCCATGAGCACTGGTATTGTTAGACCAGAGATCATGACACCACCGTTTGAGTTTAAACCTATGATGTTCCAAATGCTGCAAACCACTGGTCAATACTCAAGCTCTCCTCATGAAGACCCACACTTGCACTTGAGACAAATTCTAGATGTTGCTGATAATTTCAAGATTCCTGGCGTGACTGATGATGCCTTTAGGTTAAGGCTATTTCCTTATTCTCTAAGGGATAGAGCCAAGAGCTGGCTAAATTCCTTGGAACCAAATTCCATTTCCACATGGAATACTTTGGCAGAAAAATTTATGGCCAAATACTTTCCTCCTTCGAAGAATGCAAAGATGAGAAATGAGATTACTTCATTTATGCAAGGAGATGACGAATCGTTGTTTGATGCTTAGGAAAGATTTAAGGAGCTGCTAAGATAATGCCCTCATCATGGGATCCCCATCTACATTCAACTTGAGACTTTCTATAATGGATTAATTCCATCCTCAAGGAACATGCTAGATGCATCCAGTGGTGGAGTTCTTATGTCTAAATCTTATGAAGAAGGCTACAAATTAATTGAGAGCATTAGAGCCAACACATACCAATGGCCTGTCACTAGGGCTAATGCAAACTCAACTCACAAGAAACCTGTTGGAGTTCATGAAGTCACTGAGACAACAACTCTTACTCCTCAGGTGGCTCAAATCCACCAGATGATGAAGATTATGATGACCCCTGAAGTGGAAAAACCTGAGCCAGTTAAGGTAGTTACTAACACAACTGCGATTTCCTGTGTCTACTATGGAGGACCCCATATATTTGAAGAATGTTCTTCAAATCCTGTTTCACTCAACTATGTTAGCAACAGCAACAATAGATACAAGAATCCTTACAGCAACACATACAATCCAGGGTGGCGACACCATCCAAATTTTTCTTGGAGTAATAATCAAAATCAACCAAAGCCTCAAGCACCACCAACGCCACAAGCTCCTTTTGGTTTTGAAAGCTCCAAGAGTTTGACTAAATTTTGGTAAAACATAATGTTGTGAAAGATGTTCCAACATGAAGGTTTCTGCCCCAGACTGAAGATGTCGAATGAAATGTCCCAGCATAAAGACTCGACATTATGACTATCACAACAGGCCTGTTTTAAATCTGTTCCAAGATTCAAGGCACGATTGGCAATGGATCAAGGATCAGAGATATAAAGCCCAACTCAGCAGAAGACTATAAAAGAAGGCTAAGACCTAGGCAGAAAGATAGAGAGAGGACGACATAGACTTAGGAATCCTATTTTGTAAAGTAGGGTTTAGGGTTTGAGAGTCGTAGGTTTCTCTTGTAAGTCTCCCTCTGTATCGATTTGATGCAATGTGGTAGACATAGGTACTTGTACAGATTCAGAAACCCGTAGGTAATGAATCGTGTATTGTTCTTGGTTGAAGCTTTGAAGCAAATCCAAGTTAACTTGTTAGTCAAGGTTGTTTGACCGAATTTTGTATTGGAATGGGTGTCTTTCAATAAGGATGATACAATTATGAGGTATTAACTGTTAGATAATCACAGGTTGTGATTTAGGGAGTGAAAGGGGGTTCTCTTATTAATTAGATTTGACTTCTAATGATAAAGTCTTCATTGGATAAGCGTGGGTGCTTTCTGTAAAACTGAGGTTGTTTACATAAAACTATACTAGTGATAGTGAATTCTTCTTCCTGGATTGGTATCCCCTAAATGTAGGTGAGTTGCACCGAACTGGGTCATCATATTCTGTGTTGTTTATCATTCTGCTATTTTTCAGTTCAGTCTTGATTAACATGTTGGATCAAATGTCGTAACATCCATGATTCTGCAGTTATGATATTTAAGGTATCAGTCTGCTGTTTTGTTCCTTGTTTAAATGTTTATTTATAACAATGTCTTGACATGTGTTAGGACATATGTTGTCTGCTATGCTAGAATTTCAATTAGTATCAGAGCAGGCATCCTGTCTGTTTCTAGATGAGATCTTTGGGAGATACTTTTTGGCGTTTAAACAAGGAGGAGTTTTGAAGATCAGATCAATCAACTCAGACATACTCAAGGGTATTAATGGATGGGATGAATGTTATGGATCGAAGGTAACAACTCGGTGGTTGTTCATGTTGCTGAGGAGGTTCTACAATAACTGCAGGAGAAGTGGCTAGTTCTCTTGTTGGGTTGTCTTATAAAATGTTCTGACATCTTATTAGGGCAAGTTGAATTTGTTCCTTGGTGGTTCCGCTGCATATGTTTCTGATGGAAGAGCTCTTGAATTATGGGATTCTGGAGTTGTTACTAAAGACAGATCATCGGCCTCTATATGTGAAGATATATGCATTCTTTTATTCCAAAGTCGGGAGCGATGGAATGAAGGGAGTTGTTGGAAGATGTCTGTTATGGTGACTTAGTACTTGGAAGCTTGGTTCGATGGTACAGTTTGAAGTCAGTTGAAGAGGAGAGGAGTTGAGTTTAGGTTTATCAAGTTCTTGCTCACGGAGTTTGATAAATTATTGATCGGCTAGGTTGTCAAAGATACTTGAGAATTCTCTCAAGTCCACTCATAATGGCATCTTAATCGTGCATCTGGAGTCTTCTAGTTATTCTTCTGACTAAGAGGTGTTTCTATGAAACACAACCTGAAGAAAGTGGAGGTGATTTATTTTCACCATCCAAAACAGCAAGGAAGGATTCATATCTCTTAATCCTAAGGGTGGATCCAATCTGATTGGAGTTCTCAGAATCGTTGAGGTAAATAGGATTCATTCAGAGAGAATCTTAGTTACTTGAGTCAAGGGTGGTAGCCTTGGTATCTCAACACTGTTTGTCAAAGAAGATACTTGTAAAATATTGAATGCTTGATAAGTGTTCATAAAGTGATCTGGTGGAGCTTTTCGCTCCCGGGATTTTCATCCAAGTACAAATGCGAAAGTGGCACGGAAACAGAGTCGCCAGCAATGTGTATTTATCCCAAGAGAGGGAAAGGAAACACTGTGTAAACCTGAGGGAAGGGAAAGAGCATGGTCTCGCGACCAAGAGAAATGGGTAAGGGAGTCGGTTACGCGAGGGGAAGGTATTAGCACCCCCATGCGTCTATCATACTCGATGGGATCCACGCTTGTTGTCTTAATCAAAGGGTGTCATCATCTGGAGCTCCACTGCTACTGGAAAGGGAAAGGAACGGGAACGGAAAAGAACGAAGAAATAAGGAAGAAAAGAAAAAGAAGTGACTCGATAGGACATCGGCGTCCTATGCTTACGTATTCCCTCGTGCAATGGGAAAGTCAGAGTCAACGTAGTTCGGACACGAACTAAGGGGGGAGGTTGCTCGTCAAGACATCGCTGCCTTGTGCCTACGTATCCTCAATCTATACAGAGAGAGGAAATCAGAGCAGTCGTAGTTCAACCTACGGGTCGAAAAGAGACAAAGAGGTGATAAAGAAAGGTTGTGCTCGGAGAGATCTCGCACGATCTCCTGCCTACGTATCTCCATTAACCAATGAAGAATCAGAGCGACGTAGTTCCCCTCACTAGGGAAGGCTTTGCTTTGTTTGTTTCTTTTATGAGCGACGTTAAGTTCGCGTCCGACAGTTAGGGTCGACGCCTGTTTGCGACGTGACGCAAGTAACGTGCCCTTTTCTGAAAATAGGTTTAAAACTTAACAATCCCGAAGGATGAAAAGGTTTGAGTTTGTTTTTGTGTTTTTTTTAGACAGAAATGGATTGAAGTTAGTTTGTAACTTGCATTGCACCCAAGTCTACAACATAGGAACGAATACGTCGCGTATCGTCCCCAACAGGACGTACACTAAGTACTCTAGAAGAATAAAGGGAGACCCCCCATACCTCACTTCCCATATATAAGGCTCATGTGCAATACATGTTAGCCTTTATTAAGTGTTTTAGAAAGTTTATGAGATGAGAAGAGAAGACTCAAAGGAAAAGAAAACACTAAGGGGAATTTTATCCTAATGTTGTCATGCAAAAGATGGCCCTAAGGTTGAGGTTTAAGAACAACCTAAGTCTAAAGAAAAGAGAGGGATAGCACTACCTAATGCTTATACTACCTCACCTTAATCAAAAATTAAGGATGATCTAGGATCCCAAAGGGGTGTGAGAAAGTTTTACACAAAGCATTATATCATGTAATCCAACACATAAAAGAAGTAGAAGAGAAGAGAGATGAAAGAAGGAATGAGCATAGATAAGCATCCACATGCTCAAGTGTCTTACCTCTACCCCTACATAAAAGGTTAGTATCAAATGAACACAAGTAAGGAATATAGGTGACAAAAAATAAACCAAACAATACTAGTTGTTTAAAGAAGACAACTTAAGATGCAAACAAAGGTTTGAACTAAAAGGAAAGAGTCCTACGGGTTAAGGACCATGCAAAGTCAGTAGGTACATGTCAAGATGTCCTACTAAAGTTAACATGCCAAGTGAAAGCAAACAAAGTCAAACTATGCATCAAAAGTTCACACAAATGTAAGTTGTGCACAAACTATGCAAGATGAAAGCATATGAATCATAAACATGAATAAATGCACATATAAACATCCAAGTCAGAAGTGGATGACATTTATAAATGTGTGGAGATGTCATTAAGATGGCATATGAATCATGAATACAAGCATTGATTAAGTAAGAAGAAGTGAAGTCAAACACTATTCAAGTTCATGCATTTGTGCATACTTGTAATGCAAGTAAGGAATGGAGATGCAAGATGAACATACATGTAAATGAATGCAAGTCAGTAGCATGTGCACATATAAACATTCAAAGTCCATACAAGTCTTATGTTGAAGCATATTGAAGATTAGAAGCAAGCATGTTCAAGTTAGGTCAAACAAGTTCTCATGTGTTCATGAAGTTAAGAGACATGCAAGATGCAATTAGAATTCATTTAATATGGTTGAGAATGATCACAAACAGCAAGTGAATCATGTTTAAATGGATGTTTAAGATCATGCAAGTATTGATGAAGTCTAGTCATCCAAGACATGTAAGGAGATAAGCACAAGTTCACAAAACATTTCAAGTTTAAACAAGTGCACACAAGTCAATTCAAGATTGTCATACCCCAAATTTTGACCACTAATATTTCCCATAATTGTGCAAATCATCACCACAATATGAATGAACCATCATACTTCATTAGTCTCCCCAAAGATGGGTGAGCATCCACTACAATCAAAATTAGGGTTTCAAGCCCTTTCTGAGTGCTTAGACAAAGGATCAATCAAGGAATGACATGATCTTCAACTTGTCTAACCTCTCAAACATCCAAAATGGATCAATAGGACTCCCACTTTAAGGATTAAGCACAAGGCTGCTCCCTTCTAGGTGGATCAAGCTTCAAGATCGCCAGTGTCACCAAATTAGGATTTTGGTCGACCAGGGCCTCCAGATGGAAATTTTCATCTGGGCATGAGCCAATGATTCAAAACATATCCTAATATACTCCATGGAACCTCATGGGCCCAAGCATCAAGTCAATTTGACCTCAGGGGATGCATACATCAAAATCAGGAATTAGGGTTTCTTGACCTAATTCACCCCTAAGTTGACTTTTGGGACAAATCATGAACCAAGACCTCAAGACATGATTTGAGGGTCTCTAATATACCATATTGATCCATTTGGAACTATGGATTGATCCAAGAAGCTTGAGCAACAAGTTTCAATTTCATCTGAACCACAGTTAGGGTTTCGCGAGAAAAGTCAACTGTAGCTTTAACTTTTGACCAGGACATGCTCCCAAACCCTAAGACATAATTCAATACACCCTATAACACCCATAGAACATGTACATCAAGTTTGATTTAGGTCAAGGACATGATTTCATAAAGGATTGCACAGTTTGGAATTCATCTGATAAAAAGTCAACTGTGCACAAAAGTCAACTTTGACTTTTTGAGATTTTTCACAAAAATGGATTTTTAACCCTAAAATGATGTTAATGTATGATTTGAATCATCATTCATCAAGGAAAATCAAAGAAAGTGGGATAACTTGTAAAAGGGGTAACCATAAAAACTTAGAAAATTTTATAAGTTATGAAATAAAGTGACAAAGGTACCAACTTTGGAGGATCATAATTCCTAAACCACAAAGCCATTTTTCCCCATCCAAAGCTTGATTAGTAGATCTCATTGCCCTCTACAAAAGCTTCATACTGACCTATGTCCAAATTCCTCATAGATTTTGAGTTATGGAGTGATCAAAATCAAGAAAAGTCACTTTATTCCAACACTTAGTGAAAATTTCACTAAGTCAGAATTTGCCTTATTTTTTTCCAAATGTAGGGGAATTTTTCACTTAGATCCAAAAGGTATCAAAACCAAATATGATCAAACAGTTGTTGTATCATATAAGAGCTTTCCAAAATGGCCAAGAACATCACCAAATTCAACTTGAGCCATGAGATATGACATTGGCAAGTTGCCTTGCTGAAATCTGCCAAGGCAAGGCAGATTTTTGCACTTTTGGTTGATTTGCCAAAATCAGCCAATTCCAAGCCTTGTCATCACTTTGGACACATCTGAGGATTGAATCCAAAGGGGACAATCACTGAGCCAAGCCTCCAAAGTCCTTGGAACAAGAAATAGCATGCTAAACCTAGAATTGCCCAAAATAGGGACAAGACTCCAATTTTGGATTGGAGCATTCAATGGAAGCACCAAGGTGGCATGGACTGAGCCATTAGCAACTAAATTCAGTCAAGACTTATCCAAGACCAAGGGGACCAACAGCCTGTGCCCTAACCTCTAGTCAATGGCTAGAGGAGACTTGGATTTTCATTTGCCAACATTGGCCAACCCTACTCAGCAGTTGCCATTCACTATTCCTTGCAAAACAAACTTGCTCTACTATAAATAGAGCTCAATTGTGATCAATTTAAGTACACCAAAGGCCTACAACACTTGCCTTTCTCAAAATCCACTTCTCACTCTCAAAAATGCCTTTCTTAGCAAGTCACTATCGGGTTTTTCATTAGAGAGCAATTCCACTCAAACCAATCACACACACACCTCACATACATCATATGTGAGCTGATCAAACACTTAAACAACATCTGGAACACTGATTTCTTAGAATCACCAGTCAATTGCTTAAGGTTTTAACCAAGTTGCAGTTGAGATGCCATGAAGTGATCCAGCCAATTTCCATCAAGTCCAAGCATTCAAACACACTCCATAGGGTGTAGGGAAGCTGTTTAGATCATCACAATTCATCTGTAACACCTCCAACTTAGAAATCACTTTGAACTTGCTGTCACGACCTAGAGGTAAGCCTAAACTTGGTCATCTCTCAATCTATGCATATTTCCTCGCACAATACTTTTGCCAAATGTTCATAATCATGCATGGAATGTTTCCCCTTAAGTAATTGCTTTGTTTGAATCGTGTATCAAAAATCCTAGCCTTCATGCAGAATTTAGGGTTCTTGAGGATTTATCGTGATTTCTTGTTTTATGCTTAATTTAAATGAAATTAATTGTCATAAACATGATCGTGAGGTGAAAACGAGCATATTGATATGTGGATTGCATGATATAATCAAGTATTCAGTGAGATTGGATAGAAAACGCAAATCTGGGCAAGGCAGAAAACGCGCGTGTTCTTAGCCCATGTTCTTGGCGCCATTTTCACAAATTCAAATATTTGAATTTTGTGATTTTATTTAATTGATTCAAAAATTAATTTCTCTCTGAGTTTTAATGATTTTGAGTTGATTCTTTTTTTAATAATTCACAAAAATGTTAAAATATTTTATTTTATCAAAAAATCCCAAAAATATTATTTATTTCATATAATTGATATTTTTGCAAAGAATTAATATTTTAATTGTTTTTGACATTTAAAATATTTTTTCCCTCTTGATTTTGTAAACTTTAATGATTTCTAATCATTTTGTAGGACAAAACTTGATTTATGAAGCATTAATCCAAGATCACAATTTGTTTTCCACATGTTAAACAATTTTGATCATTTTAATTGAATATTTTATTCAATTAAAACACATTTTGAAAACAAATTAGGGTTTTTGATTAATTCAACCCTCATAAATTATTTTCAAAACATTTTGGGCCTCTTGAGAGAGTGTAAGACCCAAACCCCCTTATACAAACCATTTTGGGCCTCACTTATTGTATAAGTCCCTCTGTACAAGTAAACGGCATGATCGTCGCCTTTTAAAAAAAATCAACTGGGCCTCTCCTCGAGCTATAAGACTCATTCAAAACTTTTGGGCCTCTATTAGAGTGTAAGACCCAATCCCCTTTTAACCATAACAACTTTGGGCCTCAGATATGGTATAAGCCCCTTTGCGTTAAAAGAAAATCTCGGCGCGACCGCCATTTTAAACGAAAAATCATCTGGGCCTACCCTCGTGTTATAAGCCCCACTCTTTTTCTTTAAACCTTTTGGGCCTCTTGATAGAGTGTAAGACCCAAACCCCTTTGTACAGAAAACCTTTTTTGGGCCTCAGTCACTCGTATAAGTCCCTCTGTACAAATTCAACAGTGCGATCACTGATAAAACCCTGGGCCTCTCCTTGAGCTGTAAGCCCCAAATCTTTCTTTTTCAAAGTACTTTCTCCTTTGATTTTGAATTATACTGTTGTTTTCAATCTTTCTTTATTGAACAACTAACCAAACAGCATGGAAGCTCTACAGCCGAGTAAGTGGTTATTGCTTTCATTTACCACTTTCATATACATATAACTGTACTGTGGGGCTGTTTCACTGTAAGTCTTCTTTCATAAACTCATATCGACTGTGTAATAATAGTATAGATATTTAGAGTTTCCCCGGCAACTACGTCTAGCATTAAGCCCGTTGATCACTCTTAAATAGTCAAAACTAGATCCCCATAGGATTACCAAACACAGTCTTCCCTCCTCTTGAGGTTAAACAATATGGAGATGTGAAAGGCAGATTCTTTTTTAACCCTTTCTCAGACTGTCACTCGTAAAAGCACTTGTCAAAGAAACTCTACTCCCCAGAGATGATCTCTTCTCCGTGAATTGCATCTCTTGAGTTTCTTCCAAATTCTCGAACTTTCCTGGCTTGATCTATTCGCTATGAATAGCCTGTCTTGAACTTATCGGGGTTTGGGGACCCACAGGCTTCTTAAAAGCAGTTGTCAAAGAAACTCTATTCCCCAGAGATGATATCTTCTCCATGAATTGCATCCCTTGAGTTTCTTCCAAATTCTCGAACTTTCCTGGCTTGATCTATTCTTTGTGAATAGCCTGTCTTGAACTTATCGGGGTTTGGGGACCCACATGCTTCCTAAAAGCATCCCCGCCTCCTCTTGGGCGTTGTACAAGGACCCGTCGGCTTCTTAGAAGTATTCACAACCTCCTCTTAGGCTTCGTATAAATGATTTCTTCCTCCGGGAATGATAGCCTCCTCTGGGGCTTAGTACAAATTGTCCCTCGGCTTCTTAAAAGTTTCCAGCCTCCTCTTGGGCTTTGTACAAATTGTCCCGACGACCTCCTAAAGGTATAGGAACAGAAATCAGTCATCTTAATAGAACAGTCTTTCCAAGAGTCTACTACTGTTTCTCAAAGTATAGTACAAAAGATGAAACTCTAGACTTGGACAGTCTAATTTCCTTGAGTCTCAAAGACATTCTCAAGCACCCTTCAAAAATAGGAAGGAACCCCGTAGACTCGGATAGTCTCAATACCCTTTGGATTTCCCATTTCCTCAAAGAAAAGGAAATATCTCTGATCCTCGAATCAAAATCCTTGAGTACAGCATTACTCATATAAGAACTAATTTTCTCTTTAAACCAGTATATTGGACCTGTCACTCAACTGAAACAGCACCCTAGCCTCCTCTTGGGCTTTATACAATGATTCTCCTCAACGGAGTCAAACTCTTTAGCCTCCATCTCGGGCTTCATACGAGATACAAAAGACTCTCTTGTTGAGTCAACTCCTTTTAGCCTCCGTCTTGGGCTTTGTACAAGACACAAATCACTCCCTTGTTGAGTCAAACACCTTTTAGCCTCTCTCTCGGGCTTCGTACGAGACACATAAAAAAACACCCTCTTGTTGGGCCAATAGGCTCCTCTTAGGCTTTGTATAAGGAAAACCTTTTAGCCTCCTCTTAGGCTTTGTATAAGAAAACCACTGGTTGATCTAATCAACCTTTTAGCATCAAAGTTGTGCCTCGTTCACAGTACACAAACATCAACAACTCCTTCCCCCTCATCTAATCGCTGTAAGCGGCAAGCCTCTGGATCATCTACATCCATGCCAATGTCCCTCTTTTAGCATGAGAAATTCCTAAGGAAAGATGGCATTACTCTACACTGAGTTAAAGTCTTCTCCTTCAGGTTGGAAATCCCCTATAAAGGAAATTATGGAATTGCTAGGATTCACACATCCCGGTTAAAGTAATTCTCCTTTATAAACAGTTGTGACAAACAAAACCCTCTTTAGAGATGACAAATTCTCTCTAAAGACGAAACTTTTAGCTTCACATCTTGGGCTTCAAACAAGATACAAATAGACCCTTCAGCTTCACATCTTGGCCTTTGAACAAGATACAAACCACCTTTAGCTTCACGTCTTAGGCTTTGAACAAGACACCAAAACACCATTTCCTCCCATAGAATAGGAGGAACTACGATCGCTCTGATTTCCCTTCCTTCATCAGATTCAATAGGATAAAAAATGAATCGAACTGTAGTACCCAAAGCGATAAGTGCTTTGCAACCACGTCCAAAAATTCGCGCTACAAAGATGGATAAGCAATGACCTATAACATGAGAAAAATGACCTATAATGTTCACACAACATGTATCAAGAGGTCTCATCAATTGTCAATGATGGTTGCATACAATGCACATTAAAACCCTAGCACATGGTCTCTAACATTCACACAAACAAGCATGCTTTTAGGCAATCCATAAAGTCATGTTAGAAGGATGAGAAAGTTGAAAGATGCAAGTATTTTGAAGTGCAAACAGTGTGCAAACATGTATCAAAAGGATGGATCAAAATTCATTACCAAACATGTTCAAAGATGCTTCACAACTTCATACAAGTCACACAAATAAATTGCTCAAAGATAGCATTCAAAAGTCAATAAGAAATGACCTAAAAAATCTATGAAAAATGCATGAAATGCCTTAATGTATCATAGAAGCATGTACCAAATGATAGGCAAAAATTCACTTTACAACTAGGTCAAACAAATCAAGAATGAGGCATGTATCATGACTTAATGCTCGTACAAATGAAAATAAAAGAGAATTCATGGGAAAAAAATAAAATATGCCAAAATCAGAAAATAAAATATGAAACAATTATTTAAATGCATTAGGATGCTATGAGAGTTTATTTAGGATTTTTAGATGCTCAGAAGTATTTTTAACAATTAGAAATCAAACAATTATGAAAAGAAAATTAAAAAAAAACAAAGAAATGATCAGGGAGGTGCAACACAAGCAATTATTCAGTTCCAACACGCCTTGGGCCCTGAGAAAGGGGATGTGGATATCAAAAGTACAAGGCCCAAAGGCGCGTGGGTCAGAGAGGTGTATAGCATGTTATTCAGTCAAATATTGACTTTCTGAGAACCATTGGATTCAGTCAACTATGATCATCAGGCAAGGTAACCACATCACGTGGCCAGGATGCAAGCACATGATAACATAAAGAAGATGCACACACACATGATCACATATTTCAAATTATTCAGAAAAAAGAGAGCACGTGCAAGGGAGCATGTTCATTAATGTGTTGGCATCACAAGAAACATCAGATCAAAATAATCGTGTGGCTGGGACTTAAACTGGAGAAATGCTAGGGTTCTTGTGAGATTCAAGTTTCAGGTGGCCGGAGAAGACTCTAGTCATCTTCTCCGACGAGCGGCCACCGTGCTCGGTTACATGTCACCACAAATGGACATGCCTTATACCAAAATGATCCTCATGCTTAGTAGATCATGAATCCATGCTCAGAATTCACAAACAGTTCACACACAAAGCAAATCGAAGTAAGGAAGTTTGCCCTAGAAATTTCAACTAAGCACCTAAGGTGCCTATCAACTAGCCAGATGTTCAATAGCTTCTATTAAGCTTCAAAACCAACAAAAACAAGCTCTAAATTCACAAAACAAAGGTAACAGGATTTGAAATAGAAACCTGAGCTTGATGAATCTTTGACTACAAGAATACCAAAGAGGAGATTCCTAGTATGCTTGAGCTTCAAATCAGCCAAATAAAGGCTATAGAAATGCTCCAATTCTCTTGAAATTCAGTGAAGAAAAGTGGAATCAAGTTTGATGTAGTAACTTCCTTTGCTTGCACACACCTTCTTGATAATGATGGATGAAGAATAGAGGTTAAAAAATGTAGAGAAATTGAAGAGGACGAGGCTTCGTGAGAGAGAAAACTCAGAGAGGGAGAGAGTGTGAAGAATGAACAAGTTCCTTACAAATTCTGTTAGAGATTGGTTTTATATGGTGAGTTAAATCCTAACTACTGTAGTTGATAGTTAGAACTCTGGTTAAGGGGGAGTTAGGGGATGAGTGAGTTAAGAATGAATTGAAATGAGAGTGAGTGAAGTGGTGGCTCAAATTCAGCTTTGTTCAAGTGTTTTGATTGAGTGTGGAGAGAAGCATGACAACTATGGTGTGCTTATGATGAGAGGTGATGATGAGGGCCATGTACAATGCAGCTTCTTATGTAAGCTTCTTATGCAAGTTTCTCATTCTTTTGTTTGGACATATATGGTAAAAGATGTACATGAGCATGGTATGTGTAAGGGTTGGCTTGGCTTATTATGGCAATGATGTAAAAGATGGTACATGCGCATGATGACAACAACAATACCACAGGTCTTGGCTGATTTGCTTGCTTGAGCTAGAAGAAAAACCAGTTGGCATGAGGTGAACTTTGAAGCATAGAATCTCCATGGATAATAGATAGAATGTCAAGTTCTTGGAGTCTTTGGAAAGAGGAAATGAAGTGGAACAAAATCGGAGTTGAAAATAATCCCAATAGGACCACTTAAGATGCTTAAAAATGATCATGAAGATGTTTGTACATAACTAAGTTAGCAGCCAACCCGACCTGCTCTTGACCAGCTTACATGCATGTGAATGAATCAGTTGGAGGCTACCTACTTTGACCCACTATAACTCTCAATGAGTTGATCAGATGAAAATTCCTCCAACACCAAAGTTGTAGAGGAGACCAAGAGGAACAAGATTGATGTTGACCATTCTTTTCAATTGGTGCCTCCATCATGGAGATAATTGGCTATGAACTTGGACAAAACATGCACACCAACTGTTTGATGAAATGACTGCGTGCTGGCTCGCCCATGACTTGCCTGGCTGGTCAATTTTGCCTTAAGAACCCTCAACTTTAATCCATCATATCTCTCTCAATTTTAATCCAATGGAGATGTGTTTGGTATAGTTTTGAAGCTTAGAATGTGAACTTTCAATAGGCCTCTTGAAATTCTCAAATTAGTGCTTGCATCATAGAGAAAGAATGCTTCAAAAGTGACCCCTTACCTTGCCAAAACTTACCAAATTAGGAAACCCTAATTTCTATTTTTGGCAACTTTCCACATCTTTTGATTTTTGGTGAATCCCTTGATATTTCCTGATCCAATCTTCATCAATGATCATATTTGAGGTGAGGAACATGAAATTGACCTCAAAAAGTCAAGAGTTGACTTTTTCCTCTGCACAGTTGACTTTCCCCCAATTCTCTTATTTTTAAGTCAATTGATCAATTGAAACCCTTCCAAACCAAATTGATGGACAATTCTCCAGTCTTAGACACTTAAGGACATGAGGAATACCATAGAACCAAGTCTTACCCAAAAAATCAGAAATAAACTGATTTTATGGTAAACCCTAATTTTGGTGCCCTCAGTCTATGAGGGATCAACCCATCCTCCAAATCCAATTTCCTCTGAATATGAGGTGTATCCTCTCAAACAATAATGAGATATGCCCTCTAGTGATGATAAAAGCTCAAGAATCTTGCCCATTGGGGTGTTGAACTCAAGAATTCCAAAACCCTAATTTGAACAACCATGTTAGGAGATGATGAACTGCTTCAATCCTTTGTTGAATTTCCATCTCTTGATGACTTGAGGGCTCAAATGAGATGAATTGAGATATGAGGAGCCCTTGTGACTTGTTTGGAGAAGTTTGACTCTTGTCTTTTGGCTTTGAACTGTCCATACCTTGAGATAACTGATCCCATGCCTTGTGCAACCAATGATGTATGTATGACTTTGTATGACCTATTATGAAATGCAAATGAATGAAGCATAAGCCAAAGGTATAAGGTAATAAATAAGAGGGCAAATTTTGAGGTATTACAGCTGCCCTTATTCAATCAACTGTGGACCTGAATGGATGAAAGCAACGACTGTCAGACGTTCAAGGGACATAGGGATTGAATACAAAAATAACCAGAAAATTTGCACTTTGCGGGTAAAAGGAAAAGATATATGACCAACAAAGCAATTGTGATGAAGAGGTATTTGTGAAAAAGAGTTTGGAACAAGTGAAATCCAAAGGATGCCTGTCGGGAACGGCTAAAGTCTAGAGTGTGCCTGTGGAACGGCAAAGGTGTGCCTGTCAGGAACGGTCAAGCTTAAGCTCAAAGGTCGCCTGTCGGGAACGGATAAAGTTGAAAACCTATGGTCACCTGTCGGGAACGGTAATTGGGCCTGTCGGGAACAGCTAGGTCTAAAACTCAAAGGTTGCCTGTCGGGAATGGCCAAAGTTGAAAACCTATGGTTTATCTATCGGGAATGGTAAATGGGCCTGTCGGGAACGGCTAGGTCTAAAACTTAAAGGTCGCCTATCGGGAACAGCTAAAGTTGAAAACCTATGGCTTACCTATCGGGAATGGTAAATGGGCCGGTCGGGAACGACTAGGTCTAAAACTTAAAGGTCGCCTGTCAGGAACGGCTAAAGTTGAAAACCTATTGGTTACCTATCGGGAATGGTAAGTGGGCCTGTCGGGAACGGCCAGGTCTAAAACTTAAAGGGCGCCTGTCGGGAATGGCTAAAGTTGAAAACCTATGGTTTACCTATCGGGAATGGTAAGTGGGCATGTCGGGAACGGCTAGGTCTAAAACTTAAAGGGCGCCTGTCGGGAACGGCTAAAGTTGAAAACCTATGGTATACCTGTCGGGAACGGTAACTGGGCCTGTCGGGAACGGCTAGGTTTAAAACTCAAAGGTCACCTGTTGGGAATGACTAAAGTTGAAAACCTATGGTATACCTGTCGGGAACGGTAAATGGGCCTGTCGGGAACGGCTAGGTTTAAAACTCAAAGGTCGCCTGTCGGGAACGGCTAAAGTTGAAAACCTATGGTATACCTGTCGGGAACGGTAAATGGGCCTGTCGGGAACGGCTAGGTTTAAAACTCAAAGGTCGCCTGTCGGGAACGGCTAAAGTTGAAAACCTATGGTATGCCTGTCGGGAACGGCAAATGCGGGCCTGTCGGGAACGGCTAAAGTTGAAAACCTATTGGTTACCTATCGAGAATGGTAAGTGGGCCTGTCGGGAATGGCCAGGTCTAAAACTTAAAGGGTGCCTGTCGGGAATGGCTAAAGTTGAAAACCTATGGTTTACCTATCGGGAATGGTAAGTGGGCCTGTCAGGAACGGCTATGTCTAAAACTTAAAGGGCGCCTGTCGGGAACGGCTAAAGTTGAAAACCTATGGTATACCTGTCGGGAACGGTAACTGGGCCTGTCGGGAACGGCTAGGTTTAAAACTCAAAGGCCGCCTGTCGGGAATAACTAAAGTTGAAAACCTACGGTATACCTGTCGGGAATGGTAAATGGGCCTGTCGGGAACGGCTAGGTTTAAAACTCAAAGGTCGCCTGTCGGGAACGGCTAAAGTTGAAAACCTATGGTATACTTGTCGGGAACGGTAAATGGGCCTGTCGGGAACGGCTAGGTTTAAAACTCAAAGGTCGCCTGTCGGGAACGGCTAAAGGTGAAAACCTATGGTATGCCTGTCGGGAACGGCAAATGCGGGCCTGTCGGGAACGGCTAGGTTTAAAACTCAAGGTCGCCTGTCGGGAACGGCTAAAGTTGAAAACCTATGGTATGCCTGTCGGGAACGGCAAATGCGGGCCTGTCGGGAATGGCTAGGTTTAAAACTCAAGGGTGCCTGTTGGGAACGGCTAAAGTTGAAAACCTATGGTATGCCTGTCGGGAACGGCAAATGCGGGCCTGTCGGGAACGACTAGATTTAAAACTCAAGGGTGTCTGTCGGGAACAGATAAAGCTTGCCTGTCGGGAACGGCTGAAGTTATCCTATCAGGAATGGTTCCTGAAATATACGGTTGAGATGTAAGATCAAAAGATTTATAAACCGAAAAATGGGACTCTGGTGAGGAGAAAAAAGGTGAAACCCTGGTACTACTTGAAATGCCTGTTGGGGAATGAGCGAGGCATTCTTTCTGGCTTTGTTAATATGATCGAATAAAAACAATTTTGGGCTCTCGCACGAGGTATTAAAACTGGCTTATGCTTCATATGCATATGTTTGAATTTTTCCAAGGCGTAATGCTCCATCTCAAATGGAAATGCTACGCGTTTTTGAGGATGCAATGATTACTATATGCAAGATGCAAAGAGGCTCCTCAACAAAATAAATGCTGAGGAAAATGAAGTCAACTCTGCTGGGAATAGCGATAGTAATTGCTAAGGAAATAACCACCAATATGATCTTTTGACACTCTGTGGAAAAACACCAACTCAGCTGGGGAGTAATGTTGACACAATCTGGTCTTTGAACTGCCAAGCTTGCTGAGATTACTGTACGGAATGATGACCTTGCTGGGGAGGTATCATCTGAACCACTCTGCTTGGGGAATAACTATAACCATAGAACTCCGCTAGGGAAATGACAACTTTCTGACCTGGCTGCTGGGGAATTGAGATCAAATGAACTCTTGCTGAGGAAGGAAATACCTGCTGAGGGACTGAGATCAACCATATTTCTTGCTAAGGGAAGAAACACTTGCTAGGGGACTGAAATCAACCAAAACTCCTGCTGGGGATAACCTCTGAACAACCGACGGGTCTGAATTGTCAATAACCATTGGACTTTAATTGCAGGCAACATCAATGATTTGATATGCTAGAGGAGGAGAACACTCTGACTTTCCACCATTTTCAAACTGCTTGGGAACATTCCATCATTTCACATTGCATGGGAGTGAGGAATTTTTCTATACTGCTGGGGATGACAACCTCAAGGAAGAACTTTCTTGTTGAGGGACCCACTTCTGCTTGGGGAGAATTATCATTTAAGTCTTGCTGGAGAAAAGACTGAAGACAAAACCTGTTATCAATGGGCTAACCGGCGAATATTAACACCTGCAAACAAAAGGATGTACACGCATGCCCCAGGGTATTATGGGTTTTTAATTCACCACCCAAGATCACCTGGCATTTAAAGCAATTTTAAATGTTTTCTTTTTCGCGCATGTTATTGCAGAACCTCGATGTTTTCAAATGCAATGTTTATCAAAAATTCGGACGTTTTTGCAATCAAAACAAACTGTAAAAGAAAACAAAAGAGATGGTTGTTCTGAATAAAGAAAATTTTATTGATTGAAAAGCCCGAAAATAGGCGTTTACATCAAGAAGCAATTCCTGGAAAAAGGTAATTGCTCAAAAGTGAAGAGAAATTATCCTAATGGCAAT
Organism: Lathyrus tuberosus; assembly: GCA_022829125.1. Classification (NCBI taxonomy): domain Eukaryota; kingdom Viridiplantae; phylum Streptophyta; class Magnoliopsida; order Fabales; family Fabaceae; genus Lathyrus; species Lathyrus tuberosus. The sequence continues at coordinate 2,584,930 of JALAZF010000601.1, read as the reverse complement.
GTGGAAAACGGAAATCCACTGAGTCTCAACCCTGCTATGGTTCATATGTCTTCAAGACTCTCCAAGTGCTTTGCTTTCCGAGGGGAGTGATCGGACCGATTCATATCCTTCAAAATGCCCCTTGTTGAAACGAGACGGGATACAGGTTACTCAGATCGCAACCTTTCGCTTTTAAATCCCTCTTTTGCCTGGATCGCCCTTTGCGGGTTTTCAATCCACCGGGATACCCATTTTTGCCTAAGTTGCCCTTTCGGGTTTTCAACTTACCGGGTGTACTCAGTTTTTTTTATTTTATCCCTAATTTTTGCCCGACCCTTTTTCCTTTTTTATGGTTCGCCAGGATGCCCTTTTTTGCCTGGACTCTCTTTTTACTGTCCAGCGGGTCTATTTATGAGAAGTATTTTTTGACTGCGTCTGAGTTCACAGGAGACAGAAAATCCTCACCATCCATAGTTGTAAGCATCAAGGCTCCGCCCGAGAAAACCTTGACAACATATGGACCTTCGTAATTCGGAGTCCATTTGCCCCTGTGATCTGTATAAGGAGGAAGAATCCTTTTCAACACCAAGTCACCGATCTGATAATTTTGAGGACGCACTTTCTGATCGAATGCCCGTTTCATCCTTCTCTGATACAGTTGCCCATGGCATACTGCTGCCAACCTCCTATCTTCTATGAGACTTAACTCGTTGAACCTCGTTCGAACCCATTCTGCCTCATCAAGCTTGACATCCATCATGACCCTCAGAGAAGGAATCTCAACTTCAACCGACAAGACTGCTTCCATGTCGTACACAAGAGAAAACGGGGTTGCCCCAGTAGACGTACGTACTGATGTACGGTACCCGTGCAAAGCAAAAGGCAACACCTCATGCCAATCCTTATATGTCACGACCATCTTTTGCACAATCTTCTTGATATTTTTATTGGCTGCCTCAACGGCACCGTTCATCTTTGGACGATATGGAGAAGAATTATGGTGTTCAATCTTGAAGCTCTGGCACAACTCTTGCATCATTTTATTATTAAGATTAGAACCATTATCAGTGATGATTCTCTCGGGCACCCCGTATCGACAAATAATATCTTTCTTGATAAACCGGGCAACCACCTGCTTGGTGACATTTGCAAACGAAGCAGCCTCCACCCACTTGGTGAAGTAATCAATGGCCACTAGAATAAAACGATGTCCATTAGAGGCGGTGGGCTCAATCTTCCCAATCATGTCCATGCCCCCACATGACAAAGGGCCAAGGAGAATTCATCACGTTTAAAGGATTTGGTGGCACATACACTTTATCAGCATAAATCTGGCACTTGTGGCATTTTTGAGCATATTTAAAACAATCAGCTTCCATGGTCACCCAGTAATAACTGGCTCGCAACAATTTCTTTGCCATGGCATGTCCACCAGCATGGGTACCAAAAGAACCTTCGTGCACTTCTTGCATTAACATGTCTGCTTCGTGTCTACCCACGCATATGAGCAAGACAATGTCAAAATTTTGTTTGTACAACACATCACCCTCATTCAAGAAGAAACTGCTCGCTAACCTCCTCAGAGTCTTCTTATCATTGTTGGATGCCCCGGCCGGATACTCTTGACTTTTCAAGAAACGCTTGATATCATGATACCAAGGTTTATCATCGGTCACTGTATCGGCTGCAAACACATGAGAAAGTCTATCAAGCTGCATCACATCAATTTTAGGTATATGATTCCACCAATTCACTTAAATCATAGAAGATAACGTTGCCAAAGCGTCTTCCATCTAATTTTCATCACGAGGTACATGATACAACTTTACTGTTTTGAAGAAAGTCAACAATCTTCTCGTATAATCTCTGTAAGGGATCAAGTTGGATTGATGGGTGTGCCAATCTCCGTTGACCTGATTGATCACCAGAGCAGAGTCCCCAAATACATCAAGAGTCTTAACCCTTAAATCAATGGTCTCTTCAACACCCATGATGCAGGCTTCATATTCGCCTTCATTGTTGGTGACATCAAAAGTGAGTCTGGCAGTGAAAGGTATATGAGAACCCTTCGGAGTTATGAGAACTTCCCCAACACTGCTACCGTTCACATTAACAGCCCCATCAAACATCAGTTTCCACTTGTCATCAGGATGTGGTCCTTCATCGACTGGTGGCTCTTCGCAATCTTTCATCTTCAGATACATGATGTCTTCATCAGGGAATTCAAACTTTATTGGCTGATAATCATCAATTGGCTGTTCGGCAAGATAGTCAGACAAAACACTACCCTTGATGGCCTTTTGGGAGGTGTACTGTATGTCATATTCGGTCAAAACCATCTGCCAACGAGCGACTCTTCCGGTGAGAGCTGGCTTTTCAAAAATGTATTTGACTGGATCCATCTTTGATATCAATAGAGTTGTGTGAGTCAGCATATATTGTCTCAATCGCTTAGCAACCCATGCAAGTACACAACATGTCTTTTCAAGCATTGAATATCTGGACTCGCAACCTGTGAACTTCTTGCTCAGGTAGTAAATGGCATGTTCTTTCCTACCTGTCTCGTCATGTTGACCGAGAACACAATCCATTGAATTTTCACGTACGGATAGATACATTATCAGTGGTCTCCCTGGAACTGGAGGCATAAGAATCGAAGGCTTTTGCAAAAACTCTTTTATTTTATCAAATGCCCTCTGGAAATCATTATTCGACCGAATTGACTGATTTTTTCTCAGCAATTTAAAAATTGGCTCGCAAGTGGTGGTAAGATGAGAGATGAATCTAGCAATGTAGTTCAGTCTCCCTAAGAACCCATGGACTTGCTTTTCTGTTCTTGGCTCCGGCATCTCTTGGATAGCTTTCACTTTTGCTGGACCAACCTCGATTCCCCTCTCACTGACAATAAAGCCCAATAACTTACCAGATCTCACCCCAAAAGTACACTTATTCGGGTTCAGCCTCAGTTTGAATCGTCTCAGCTGTTCAAAGAGCTTTTTCAAATTCACCAGGTGTTCTTGTTCAGTTTGTGATTTGGCAATCATATCATCCACATAAACCTCAATTTCCTTGTGAATCATATCGTGGAAGAGTGTCACCATAACACACTGATAAGTTGCCCCAGCGTTCTTTAAACCAAAAGGCATCACCTTATAGCAGAACGTGCCCCATGGGGTAATAAATGTTGTTTTCTCCATGTCTTCCGGCGCCATCTTAATCTGATTATACCCGGAAAAGCCATCCATGAAGGAAAACACTGAGAATTGAGTTGTATTATCTACCAAAACGTCAATGTGCGGTAGTGAAAAATCATCTTTCAGACTTGCTCGGTTTAAATCCCGGTAATCAACACACATCCGGACCTTGCCATCTTTCTTAGGTACCGGTACAATATTTGCAACCCATGGCGGATAACTGGTGACGGCCAGGAACCTTGCATCCCACTACTTTTGTACTTCTTCTTTGATTTTGATTGCCATTTCAGGTTTAGTTCTTCGGAGCTTCTGTTTGACGGGAGAGTAACCTTCTTTAAGAGGCAACCTGTGCACAACAATATCTGTATCTAATCCCAACATATCGTGATAAGACCAGGCGAAGATATCGACATATTCACGCAACATCTCAATCAGCCCTCTCTTCACATTCTCTTCTAGGCTTGCCCCTATTTTGACTTCTTTTCTCGCATCTTCGGTGCCAAGGTTGATAACTTCTAGTGACTCTTGATGAGGCTGAATAGCTCTTTCCTCCTATTTCAATAATCTAGCCAATTCTTCGGGAAGTTCACAGTCTTCCTCACCCCCTCTTCAGCTTGGTAAATTGGATTAACAAAGTCATATTGAACCATAGCAGAACCGTTATCAACAGAATCCGGAAGATTGTTTCTGCATGAATGATGATTCATGTTTTATTTTTAGCAAGAGCCTTTTGAAAAGAAAGAAAACAAACTATGAAGAAAGAAAAACATTGCCACTTTTATTTGAAATGAAAATGAAAAATGTAAAATGAAAGACAGGGAACACAATTTTTGAATACGAAAACGTCCTTTTATTAATGATAAACTTGTATATGAAACAAATGTGGCCCTACAATGAAATCACTAAGCCTTGGGCAATGGCATAGGATTTTACATGCAACATGAAAAAACAAAGAAAATTACTCTTTCTGCAGAGTGACTTAGATGAGGTCTTCAGAGAACCAATTATTCAGCTTCTGTCCCGGGACACATAGGCGCACCCAATTGTCCATATCATAGTCGTTGTCCCCCTCGTCTTCATTTGTAGCATAGACTTGGCAATGATTGATGACTCCCCCACTAGAAAAAGTGACAGGTCCCTGACGCTCTTGGCCCTTTGGCAGCGAAGCTCGAGGAGGCCGATAACGGATTCCACATTTGTCTTATTTGAAAGGAAACTCAACCAACTGACCCCAACCTTCAGCCCGACCTAATTGTACTACTTTGAGAGACTGCTTGTAAGAAGCCATGGAAGTTCCTGTCTTTACTTCCTGGGAAGGAGAATCTTTCACAATGTTCACTGCTTCGAATGCCTGACATAGGGTTTCATGAATTTCTCCATCCATCTCCACATATTTGAATGATGAGAAGTGGCTAACAAATATGTCCTCCTCTCCACATACTGTGACAACCTGACCATCCATGACAAGCTTTATCTTTTGGTGAAGCGTTGACGATACGGCCCCTGCAGCATGTATCCATGGGCGCCCTAGCAAGCAGCTATAAGCGGGCTGAATTTCCATCACATAGAAAACCGTATTAAACACTTGGGGTCCGATCTTCACAGGCAACTCTACCTCCCCAAAAACTGATCTCTTGGATCCGTCAAAAGCGTGCACAACTAAATCACATGGTCGGAGCACAACCCCCTCAACATCCAATTTTTCCAAAGCTTTCTTTGGCAGTACATTCAAGGACGAGTCGGTATCTACCAACACATGGGACAAGACTGTCCCTTTGTACTCCATGGAGATGTGGAGAGCTTTGTTATGATTTCTTCCTTCTGGCATTAGATCAAAATCAGTAAACCACAACCCATTGTTGGCATTGACGTTGGCGATAACACCCTCAAGCTGGTTCACCGATATTTCTTGTGGAACATACGCCATATTTAAGATCTTCCGCAGGGCGTTACGATGTGCCTCAAAACATAACAGTAGTGACAGGATGGAAATCTTGGAGGGAGTTTGATGCAGGTGATCCACTATTTTAAATAATCGCTCTTTCGGATAATCCTCATAAACTCTTCAACATCTTTTTCAAAGGAATTACCAGGCTCCGCCCTCTGCACGGGCTCTTCGTTTACTACTTACTTTCCTTTGGCTTTCGCCAAAGCTTCAGCATCATCATTTTGGAGCGTTTGTGGAGCAAAGAGCCTTCCACTACGGGTAAAACCACTCATTCCTCCTACATTCCTCACACTCGAACCAACTTCCTTAGGAGTCTCTACTTCCTGCTTCTGCCCTTGGTAATAAACATCAGCTCTGTAATGCCACGGGATCGCTTTTGTACTATCGTATGGCATAGGACCCAGAATAGTTATAGTCACGGGAGCTAACTGTTCAGGTGCAGGGATCTGTACTGGTGCAGGCATAGGAATCTCTGCTAGAGTAAAGTAGATGGTAACTGTTGAGACCGTATCGTCATTCTTTCTCATCTGATCAAACTGTAAACAACCCTCGTCTATCAACTTCTGAAGGCCCTTCCTCAATTCATCACAACCGTTCATCACAGTCAAACATTCTAGACAATTTTCCAGACAACATGGGAACACACCCCCTTTCAACAAACGCTCTTTCACGACCGCCAAAGGTGTTCTGACATTACTGACATCTGCCACCAGATTCAAGCCTCTGTCCTCTTCTATTGCATTGACCTTTGGTTCGCCATGCGGGGGCATGGGGTTTTGAATCACATTGGGATTAGGAGCGAAGTTGATGGCTTTCGAATCAACTAGGTCTTGAACTACGTGCTTAAAAGCTTTGCAGTTCTCTATATGGTGGCCAGGCGCACCCGAATGGAATTCACACTTCACATTTGCATCATAGCCATAAGGCAATTTGCCGGCTGGTGGTGCCAGAGTTCTCAATTGTACCAGCTTTAAGCGGAGCAAATTCTGCAACATCTGGGCATATGTCATTGGTAAAGTGTCAAAGTGACGATCACTCATTCTTTGTCTCGGTTGGTATTGTCTCTGAGATTGTGGTTGAGATTCGGCAGCTGGAACCGGAATAGTTACAGCTGCTGCTTGATGGTATGAGCCCTGACGTCCTTTACCCTTACCCCCTTGTCCATAGGCAGCGCTCGTCTCACCTTCACGTTTCCTCGAGCCATTCCCAAAAATCCTCTTTGCATTGGAAGAGCCTGCTCCACTTCCATCTTGAATTTTCCCTGATTTCAACAGATTTTCAATTCTCTCTCCTGCTATCACAATGTCAGAGAATCCAGTGGATGGGCATCTAACCAAGCGATCCAAATATAGGCCCTGTAATGTATTCATAAACATATCATCCATTTCTCTTTCCATCAGCGGGGGTTGTACTCGAGCTGCTAGCTCACGCCACCTCTGGGTGTACTGTTTGAAACCTTCTTTCGGATCCTGTGTCATATTCTGCAGTTGGGTACGATTGGGGACCATATCAATATTATACTGATATTGTTTCAAGAAAGCATCACCCAAGTCCTTCCAGTTTCTGATATATGCTCTTTCCAGCTTCATATACCTTTCTAATGAAGCTCTTGACAGACTATCCTGAAAGAAATGCATCCAGATCTTTTCATTGTCAGAATAGGCAGAAATCTTCCTGAAATATGCCTGAATATGAGTCTTTGGACAAGTACTGCCATTATATTTGTCGAAGGCCGGAGGCTTAAACTTTGGAGGGATCCTCACCCCTTGCACCAGCCCCATGTCAGCAACATCAATTCCCATGGAGTTTTGACATTCCATGGCTCTTACCTTCTCAGCCAGCTCCTCATACCTTCTGTCATTACCATCATTATGAACCCCATGTCAGCATTCAGCACGGAAAACTGATCATCCTGATGGTCCTCCACATGTTGATGATTAATAGGGCCAAAACCACCAGGAGCTCCGCCGGGAGGATTATTCGCATTACCCACAGGAAGATTATTTGCCACTCCGCCAGGAGGATTGCTATGATTATTCCCAACAGGGATTTCCACTTCCAACCTTTGAACTGCAGCTCTCAACTCTTGCTGCCCCTGGGCTACACCCTGCATGAGGTTCATGAATTGCTCCATGCGGGTCCTCAGTTCAGTGAGTTTTGTCTGCATCTGTTCCATGATTCTGGCCTGATTTTGTCGAGTCGCGTAACGATGAACGTTGAGATCAACTATTCCGCCTGCAGCCAAATAAAGGTTAGAACATCCCTGGGACGAGTACCTGTTATGTGAAAATGATATGTTATGCAAATGCAAAACGCAAACATCATATTATCCATTTCCAGGGCGTATCTACTTTGATTCCAGTCTTTGAAACTGGGCAAGGGATTAGACACATCATCGGAAAATAAATCCGACCGCAGAAATATTGCAGAATCATAATCATGGAGACAAACCCCTTTGAAAACAAGAATTGCCGAGGCACAAATGGTTGAACCAAATATTTCAATATCATAATGCGAGAGTTCATACAAACAAGTTTGACATGATCAAAAGCGATTCCATCAACAATCCTGGTGGTAATCACGATAAATAATAAGATCACTACAACTCAATTCCAAACAAACTAGCTTCAACTTCCTCAAGAAGATTCACAATGTCTGGATGTGTAGGTTGCTCTATTAGCCCTTTGATCAGTCTATTTCTCTTCTCAATGTCTTGCTTCAACCTAGCAACTTGCTCTTCAACATTGTTGCCTTCGTGCCTTGATTTCTTAACCTCGGCTTGCAACTTGAGCTCTTCGATTTCTTTCCGAGCTTCTTTCCTCTTGTCGAAGAAATGCTTTCCCCTTTCTTTCACTCTTTGCAGCTCTTCTTTCAGCTCTCCATTTTCAATCTTGGTCTCCTCCCACATCTTCTGGTACGTGGAAAGTTTGTATTCTGTCTCAGTCAGGGTCTTCTTGGTTTTCCTGTGAGCTTTGCCTAATGATGCTACCGTCATGCTGACTTTTCTAAAGTGTTGAGCTCTGTCAGTGAGATCCCTCTCCTTTTCTTCAAGGCGCCTTATCAGATCTTGAACTCTCCACTTCAATTCCCGGTTGTCATGTAAAGCGTCTTGCAACTGACTACTTATTCCAGCATTCTCTACCCTCAATTCATATACCAACTTCCGTTGCTTGTTGAATTCTTCGATGGGTACAGTAAGTCTTTCCTCCACAATTTCAGGATACAAGGGAGGCGCCCGATCAAAAGGCAGGTAGAACTCTTCGACCCTCTGCTTTACCCATTCTACATATGGGGAGAAAGTTTAATTGTTGGGCTTACCCAAGACGACTTTTCCTTTCTTCTGTCTACTGAGCCATGCTTCGGAAACTTTCTGCGCAAAAGCTAAACCATCAGCTACATGAAAATACAAAGACTCTTTCAGATCTTTTTCAGCCGGAGGATCTTTCAAAGCATACCCAAACTGCCTGATAGCCAAAGAATGATTGTAATTAATACCCCATTTTCTCCCTATCAATGGTACGTTAGGGTACTCACCACAGCTATGCAAAATGTCTTTGCCAAGCAATTCCTGATCCACCCAAATAACATCCTTAGCAGCTAGACCCATCAGACGCTTACTCCAATCCAAGGAAGTCTTAGTATCCACAAAAGCACCTGACCGAGGTAGACGATTTGCAAACCACTTGTAGAAAAGAGATGCACAACAATTAACTACCCCACCTCGTCTCCTCTCATTCCTGTTGTATAAGGCATAATGAATATCTCCTAACAAGGTTGGCACCGGATTCTAAGCTGTAAATATCTGGATAGCATCCGTATCAACAAAATCAGATTCATTAGGAAATAACACAATGCCATATATACAGAGAGCCAGTATTGCATTGAAGGCTGTCCACCTCTTCTCCTTAGCTGCTTCTTGAGCCTTCTTTACTAAGTACGCCAAGTGATAGCCACAAGACTTTCCCTTGTTGGTAATGTCAGCTTCCAAAGTTGATTTGCTCAAATAAAGAGCCTCAGCCACAGCTTTGAAATCGAGGTCTGCCTTGGAACCACAGAAAGGAGCACCTTCTTTAACGGGAATTCTCAGGATGTGTGAATACTCTTCCAGGGTAGGAACCAATACATAATCTGGCAACACAAAGCATCTCAGGGAAGGATCATAGAACTGCATCAAGGTGTGCAAGCCATTATACTCATACTCACTGGTGTTATGAACCAGAGATAAGAACCAGCCATACTTCTCTTTGAAAACTCTCAACACTTCAGGACCAGCCATATCCTGTAAACTGCCAATCTGACCAAGAGTGAGCTTCGAGAACTTGTAAACAATGATATTCTTCTTACTCTTCTTAGTGTCCATCCCGATGACTGCCTGTTGACTGGAATCAAAAGATTAGATACTACCTGGAAATGAAAAATATGAATGTTAGAAAAAATGATGATGCAATGCAAAGCATGGGATCAAGGTTGCCACATAAACTGGACAACTGCTACACTGGACTGACTGGATAATCTCAAGATTCTGCCCAAATTCCAGAATAACCACACCGGTAAATCCACACTGATAAGAAAATCCAAAATATCGGGTATGCTGAAAGTCAGGGTTACCTGCAAACCTGTAAACAACCCCCCTCTCACATGTGGGTACTAGAAAGGCGAGGATCCTCAATATCACGGACTCTCAGGTCGAGAAATGATGATACGTTCACCATTTCTGGTTTGGCATCATCATCAATCGAGGAGGCCTCAACTGATTCCCCTAAAAAAGGATATCCTATAGCAAGTTCCCAGCATTGGGTCCTCGGATCGAGAAGTGTAATGGGTTTGCCATTTCTGGTATGCCATTATCACATCTCGGGAGGAGTGTCATTACTGAGTCCTCGGGAATGGTCACCAGAGTCGACAGTTCCTCAAGAGAATAACTACTGGCCTGTATCAATATACAGTAGCAGATATCTCCCGATAGAACCTCGCCTGGCTGTAGGTCTCGTGAACACCCGACGTGGCCAACACCACGGGAGCGTCACGCCCGCCCACACTAATACCTATGTGTATGCTCAAGCCTGGGTAGTGGGCTTATCTCTCAGAAATTCCTACCTGCCAAACAGAAAATCCAGCACAGCACAGCACAGTCCAGCATAATAATGAAATGCAATGCCATAAATGCGGTAAATACAGTAAAACAGTAAAACAGTAATACATTAATACATTAATATACAACAAAATAAAGCACCACAATAAACACCCAATGAAAATAAACAACCAAGCGCTAGGATTGAATCGCAAAGGGGATGAACCAGCAAGAGGTCAGCCTGTTCCCAGCAGAGTCGCCAGCTGTTGCTCCCGGGATTTTCATCCAAGTACAAACGCGAAAGTGGCGCGGAAACAGAGTCGCCAGCAATATGTATTTATCCCAAGAGAGGGAAAGGAAACACTGCGTAAACCTGAGTGAGGGAAAGAGCATGGTCTCGCGACCAAGAGAAATGGGTAAGGGAGTCGGTTACGCGAGGGGAAGGTATTAACACCCCCATGCGTCCATCGTACTCGATGGGATCCACGCTTGTTGTCTTGATCAAAGGGTGTCGTCATCTGGAGCTCCACTGCTACTGGAAAGGGAAAGGAACGGGAACGGAAAAGAACGAAGAAACGAGGAAGAAAAGAAAAAGAAGTGACTCGATAGGACATCGACGTCCTATGCTTACGTATTCCCTCGTGCAATGGGAAAGTCAGAGTCAACGTAGTTCGGACACGAACTATGGGGGGAGGTTGCTCGCCAAGACATCGCCGTTTTGTGCCTACGTATCCTCAATCTAACAAGAAAGAGGAAATCAGAGCAGTCGTAGTTCGACCTACGGGTCAAAAAGAGACAAAGAGGTGATAAAGAAAGGTTGTGCTCGGAGAGATCTCGCACGATCTCCTACCTACGTATCTCTATTAACCAATGAAGAATCAGAGTGACGTAGTTCCCCTCACTAGGGAAGGCTTTGCTTTGTTTGTTTCTTTTATGAGCGGCGTTAAGTTCGCGTCTGGAAGTTAGGGTCGATGCCTGTTTGCGACGAGACGGAAGTAACGTGCCCTTTTCTGAAAATAGGTTTGAAACTTAACAATCCCGAAGGATGAAAAGGTTTGAGTTTTTTTTGTGTTTTTTTAGACAGAAATGGATTAAAGTTAGTTTGTAACTTGCATTGCACCCAAGTCTACAACATAGGAACGAATACGTCGCGTATCGTCCCCAACAGGACGTACACTAAGTACCCTAGAAGAATAAAGGGAGACCCCTCATACCTCACTTCCCATATATAAGGCTCATGTGCAATACACGTTAACCTTTATTAAGTGTTTTAGAAAGGTTATAAGATGAGAAGAAAAGACTCAAAGGAAAAGAAAACACTAAGGGGAATTTTATCCTAATGTTGTCATGCAAAAGATGGCCCTAAGGTTGAGGTTTAAGAACAACCTAAGTCTAAAGAAAAGAGAGGGATAGCACTACCTAATGCTTATACTACCTCACCTTAATAAAAAATTAAGGATGAGCTAGGATCCCAAATGGGTGTGAGAAAGTTTTACACAAAGCATTATATCATGTAATCCAACACATAAAAGAAGTAGAAGAGAAGAGAGATGAAAGAAGGAATGAGCATAGATAATTATCCACATGCTCAAGTGTCTTACCTCTACCCCTATATAAAAGGTTAGTATCAAATGAACACAAGTAATGAATATAGGTGACAAAAAGTAAACCAAACAATACTAGTTGTTTAAAGAAGACAACTTAAGATGCAAACAAAGGTTTCAACTAAAAGGAAAGAGTCCTAGTTAAGGACCATGCAAAGTCAGTAGGTACATGTCAAGGTGTCCTACTAAAGTTAACATGCCAAGTGAAAGCAAACAAAGTCAAACTATGCATCAAATGTTCACACAAATGTAAGTTGTGCACAAACTATGCAAGATGAAAGCATATGAACCATAACCATGAATAAATGCACATATAAACATCCAAGTCAGAAGTGGATGACATTTATAAATGTGTGGAAATGTCATTAAGATGGCATGTGAATCATGAATGCAAGCATTGATTAAGTAAGAAGAAGTGAAGTCAAACACTATTCAAGTTCATGCATTTGTGCATACTTGTAATGCAAGTAAGGAATGGAGATGCAAGATGAACATACATGTAAATGAATGCAAGTCAGTAGCATTTAACATTTGTAATGACATTTAAGATGCAATAATGAGCATTCAAAGTCCATACAAGTCTTATGTTGAAGCATATTGAAGATTAGAAGCAAGCATGTTCAAGTTAGGTCAAACAAGTTCTCATGTGTTCATGAAGTTAAGAGACATGCAAGATGCAATTAGAATTCATGTCATATGGTTGAGAATGATCACAAACAGCAAGTGAATCATGTTTAAATGGATGTTTAAGATCATGCAAGTATTGATGAAGTCTAGTCATCCAAGACATGTAAGGAGATAAGCACAAGTTCACAAAACATTTCAAGTTTAAACAAATGCACACAAGTCAATTCAAGATGGATAAGCAATGACCTATAACACGAGAAAAATGACCTATAATGTTCACACAACATGTATCAAGAGGTCTCATCAATTGTCAAAGATGGTTGCATACAATGCACATTAAAACCCTAGCACATGGTCTCTAACATTCACACAAACAAGCATGCTTTTAGGCAATCCATAAAGTCATGTTAGAAGGATGAGAAAATTGAAATATGCAAGTATTTTGAAGTGCAAACAGTGTGCAAACATGTATCAAAATGATGGATCAAAATTCATTACCAAACATGTTCAAAGACGCGTCACAACTTCATACAAGTCACACAAACAAATTGCTCAAAGATAGCATTCAAAAGTCAATAAGAAATGACCTAAAAAATCTATGAAAAATGCATGAAATGCCTTAATGTATCATAGAAGCATGTACCAAATGATAGGCAAAAATTCACTTCACAACTAGGTTAAACAAATCAAGAATGAGGCATGTATCATGACTTAATGCTCGTAAAAGAGAATTCATGGAAAAAAATAAAATATGCCAAAATCAGAAAATAAAATATGCAAAAATTATTTAAATGCATTAGGATGCTATGAGAATTTATTTAGGATTTTAAGATGCTCAGAAGTATTTTTAAAAATTAGAAATCAAACAATTGTGAAAAGAAAATTAAAAAAACAAAGAAATGATCAGGGAGGTGCAACACAAGCAATTATTCAGTTCAAATACGCCTTGGGCCCTTAGAAAGGGGGTGTGGATATCAAAAGTACAAGGCCCAAAGGCGCGTGGGTCAGAGAGGTGCATAACATGTTTTTCAGTCAAATATTGACTTTCTGAGAACCATTGGATTCAGTCAACTATGATCATCAGGCAAGGTAACCACATCACGTGGCCAGGATGCAAGCACATGATAACATAAAGAAGATGCACACACGCATGATCACATATTTCAAAATATTCAGAAAAAATAGAGCGCGTGCAAGGGAGCACGTTCATTAATGTGTTGGCATCACAAGAACCATCAGATCAAAACAATCGTGTGGCTGGGACTTAAACTGGAGAAATGCTAGGGTTCTTGTGAGATTCAAGTTTCAGGTGGCCGGAGAAGACTCCGGTCGTATTCTCCGGCGAGCAGCCACCGTGCTCAGCCTTACATGTCACCAGAAATGGACATTGCCTTATACCAAAATGATCCTCATGCTTAGTAGATCATGAATCCAGGCTCAGAATTCACAAACAGTTCACACACAAAGCAAATCGAAGTAAGGAAGTTTTCCCTAGAAATTTCAACTAAGCACCTAAGGTGCCTATCAACTAGCCAGATGTTCAATAGCTTCTATTAAGCTTCAAAACCAACTAAAACAAGCTCTAAATTCACAAAACAAAGGTAACAGGATTTGAAATCAAACCTGTACTCAACACCTAAAAAATAATCAACATGGGGTGAGATATTAAATCTCAGTGAGTTCCCTATCTTATGGATTCTCTCGGCTTTACAGGGTTCTAACCAAATCCTAACTCAAGTCAAGGGGAAGGGAAATGACCTTGAGTTCACAATCTCACACTATATGTAAACATGTTTATGAGTTCACCAACTCAAAATATCACTAATCGATAACCTTACCAAGGCATCCCCTTTTCCCGTCCACTTTTACGTATAGAAGTCGACCCGAGTCATGGATCCTTGTAGTTACTTGACATACGAAATGGATTCGGAAATAAGGGACATGTTATCACTTTAAGTCGTTACTTCACACGGCCCGTACACCGTCACAAGTCTCTTTACCATATAGGCTTCATTCGTATTCACAGGCGGGAATCAAACCTGCCAAGTAATTATGCATACGTTTCAGAGGAGCTCGAGACTCATGAAACTACATCTCAAGTGAAACGATTACTATTACGTGATCATATACACAACGTGATTGTATTCGACAATCACAAGGCCACATTCGCCTTAAGGCCTCATTTGCCTTTTCACAAAGTCACAATAATTCAACATGTTCCATACTAGTGTTTCCCTCTCTCCTAGACCAATCTCGTCACGGGTGCACTTTTCTACACCAAGTGCCCGAGCCTTGCCATCTAGGTTTATCTACTCTAGGTCAGAACTCGTCAAGGATGCACATCTATACATCGAATGCACGAGCGTCGTCATCCAGAGTTTCTATCACAATTCTATTCACAACCTAGAATTATAACAATCTTAACTATGCCATTTGTTTTGGGGTAAAGTTTCCTCACTCTTCCTAAGTCATTTTAACACGCATATTCTCTCAATCATACTTAACAACAATTAGATAGATATGGCATAACACAATCATTACAAGTAACACATATAATAACACATCACATAAAACATCACTTTCGGGTTCCCTCCGATTCATTTAATCGGGCACCGAAATCAATACTTTTCACTTTTATACCGTAGGATATTTTCGCAGCTTTACATCGACAATAATTATGCCTCGATCGGATTTACGATCCAAAAGATATGGATTTCAACATATCACATAACATTGTCATCACTCAAATGCCACTAATTAATTAATCCCACATCATACTCAATATTTTTACTTTTTATTGGGTAGAGGGTCGTCATAGCTTTCCAACGATACCAAGAACGTCTCGATCCGAGTTACGGATCAAAAGTTATGAAGGAAACAAAATGGGAAAATCTGTCATGTTCGTTAGGTGAATCCTCAGGCGAACATTCGCTTTCGCCTTCGCCGTGCGAACCTCTAGGCGAACCAAGACAGAACCAAAAGGGCACAAAGTTCGCTTTGCGAACACCTGGCGAACCTTCGCCTTCCCTTCGCCTTGCAAACCCTCGAGAAACCATTCGCTTTGCCCTTCGCCTTGGGTTCGCTTTGCGAACCCTGCAAATCCCAGAATTTCAACAGCGATGAAAATAGGTCATTTGGGCCAAACTCTCTCATTTCTTCACCCAAAACACTTCCAATTCAAATTATATCAACCAAA
This sequence comes from Lathyrus tuberosus, assembly GCA_022829125.1. Taxonomy (NCBI): domain Eukaryota; kingdom Viridiplantae; phylum Streptophyta; class Magnoliopsida; order Fabales; family Fabaceae; genus Lathyrus; species Lathyrus tuberosus. The sequence continues at coordinate 2,569,311 of JALAZF010000601.1, read as the reverse complement.
ACATGTTTCAATCATAACAACAAGTATTCCCGATTATATTACTCGGTTTATTTCACGTTTTATCCGTTAGATTTTATTTTCTCTTAAATCTAACCTAAGTTCAAATCATGGATTTCTAGAACTTACAGTGTCTAACTAGAACCCACCTGATAATCGAAGAGGAGGTTGAAGAAGATGATGATGATCCATGAGCTTCTTCTCAAGCTTTCCATCTTTCTCTTCTTCTTTCTCTCTTCCTTCTCTTCTTTCTCTTTTCTTCTTCTTTACTATCTTTTTTTCCTTTCCTTTTTCTTATAATATATATATATATATATATATATATATATATATATATATATATATAATCTTATTATATATTATAAATCCAACAGGGTATAATATCTCCAATTGATATTTTGCCGTCTCACACTAATTGATCAATTATTAGAGTTACCATAAAATACTTTCTTAAACTAATAAATAGTAATCTGTCCCTTTCTTAAATAATTGATTTCTTCAGAGTTCATTAGTTACTTTATTGATCCCAATTGACAATACTTAGAGTACTTAGAGGATTCCATTAATCAAATTTACCAAAGATAGAGCACATAGATACTCATCTAATATCCAATTGAGCATTTAGATAATACAAGGTATTACAGGTAGAGTATATTGAATGTAAGTTTAACAAAACGAGAAGTCTTTCTAACATATAGGTGAAAGTTGGTGACATATCATATCACGAGTCACACGATTTAAATATCTTGGGTCCATAGTACAAAACAATGGAAAAATCTAAGGGGATGGAAACCATCAAAATTAATCTGAGTGGATGAAATGGAGGAGAGTCCCAAGGATTATATGTGAGACAAAACTACCGCTCAAGCTAAAGGCAAAATTTTATCGGACAGCGGTAAAACCTGTGCTGTTGTATGAGGCAAATAATGGGTGATTAATAGTCAACACGAGAATGAAGTAAGTTTAACAGAGATGATGATATTGCATTGGATGTGTGATAAGACTATACATGATAAGATTATAAATGACAATATTATAGATAATGTTGGTGTAACATATACAGTAGAAAAGTAATGGAAATTAACTAATAGTTAGTAGCTGATGACTGATAGCTAATAATTGGAGCTGATGATTGAGAGTTGATAACTTATGACTAATAGCTGATAGTTGATGACTGATGGCTGATTAATTAATTTGAGTATTTGGTAAATTAGTTGTTACACAAGCTGATAAATGCAAAATGACGTAAAAAGACATTCTTAATTAAGATATTGATGATTTAATTATTTTATTATATTATATTATTAAATTAATTTTTATTTGATAAAAATAAATTTATTAATAAAAATATGCAAATTATTTTTAATATATATGAAAAATTAAATATAACACTAAAATATATTAAATTTATGTATAAATTTTCTAATGAAATTTAAAGAGATACATGAAATAATAGTATTGTAATTTTAAATTCACTTATATTAATCTATAATAATAATAATAATAATAATAATAATAATAATAATAATAATAATAAATTTATTGTCTAATATTTTACAATAAAACTGCAACAATATTATAAATTTTCTTTATCTTTAATTGATTTTGTTAATTCTACGTTTCACTAACTTGAAAATGACTAATATTATTTCAAAATTCATTATGTAATTTATATGTTGCTCAAAAACATTAAAGGTTACGTCATTTTTCATGTTATGGATTGACACGAATATAATAATCCCATTAAAAAACAATTTATATATAAATAATTTTGTTGTTTATTATAACATTTTTGACATGAATATTTTTGTATTGTAGTTAATTGAGGAATGTAAGAGAGAATTCAACTCTCCTTCTTTACTAGTATTTTAATTGTAGTCATTTTGAACTGAATTCACGCGGCTAGTTTATGATGCAAACACAATAACTTACAAATTAAGAAAACTCAAAATCCAAAAGTATGAAAAAAAAAAGCTGTAATTTATTTTAACACTATTTAAATCAATTAATTAAATTATTTCCAAAAAAACAAAAAATAACAATGACGTGGAAATTTCTCCACCGTCCATTCTTTCTATTTTACAACCAAAAAGATGCCATTTTGTTTCTTTCTCTCTTTCTTCTTCCTTTTTCTCTTCACTTTCTCTCTCCTCTGTGTATTCTCTCTCTTCCATTCATTCAACAGCATCCCTTTATATAGACTCTCTATTCAAAACCGTATCTATCATCAACCAGAAAAAGATTATCTTTTTAAGGATATCTACACTCTGTTCTTTTTCCATCTCTCATTTTTTACACCGAATCCCAGAAATCTAGACACCACAAACAGCAAAAATAATTCATACCCAGATTTTAATTCGCTTAAATATTTTGTGGGGTTTATCTGTTTTCGATTTTTTTTCGCTTTAACCTTTCAAAATTTCATTTTTCACCTTTTTAGTTGAAGAGACAAAAAACAAAAAGCTTGTGTGGTGGATCTGTATTCTATTCTGTTGTTGTATCTAGTCGATTGTGTTAAGGGGTTTTGAGATTTTTTTTTTTTGTTCAAGTTGTATGCTGAAAAGAACTTTTGGATTAAGTGCTTCTTCCATGGCTGCTGAATCCAAAAAATGTAATCTTTCGTTTCTTCTTATTAGTTCTTTATGCTTTTGATTATGATTGGTAATTTTTTTTGTTATAAAAACGAGATTTTTTTACTTTGTTGTGAATTTTCTGCTTTTTACAGCTGCGGATGAAATGAATAAGAAGCTCCATGGTGACTGTTCAACTTCTGATAATAATTCCAACATGGTAATCTCTATTTCTATTGCATGTGATTTCTATTTGATTTGAAATTAACTGTTTCATTAGTTCTATGCATGAGATATGAAGAGACACATGTTTTCTTATTGTGCTTTTGGATTTGTTGTATGTTATGTTTAGGTTTCTTCAAAGGGTGGTGGAAGTTCGCCATCTGATGCAAGATCATGTGTATCATCAATAGGAGATGCTTCTGGTAGTGTTAAAGAAGGGGAATTGGATCATGAATATCAATCTATGGATCCGAATGTTCCGTATTATGGATACTATTATCCAGGTTAGCTTCCAATGATTCCCTATTCATCGGTGTTGTCACTATTAGATTGCGGAAAATAGTGGTTGTTCAAATTCCGCTATAGGTATAGCTTGTTATTTGACAACAATTTAGCGGTTTTGTTCAAATTCCACTGTTGATGTTATTTGACAAAGATTTGTACTAGATAGTGATTTTGTTCATATTGACCTAACAAAAGCATCCGCTACGATACAACACCACTATAGCCGCAATTAGACAACACTGCTATTCGTTTATATTGACTGTATATTTATGTTTTCATTTCTTACGGTAGAATGATCACAGGTTATGGTGGTTTCTACGGAGAGCCAGAAAATCAAGGATATTACGTTGGTGCCGAAGCCGTCGATTTTCAGTATCCGGTGAGTTTCTTGAGCTGGTATATTTTGGACTACCATTTACCTGACCAATGTAAATATCTTAATTTTTGTTCGTTTTATTTAGGTCATGCAAGCAGATAATGGATCTTATGTCTATCTCATGCCAGGATTTCAGACTGGCTACCCTTCATACTTTCCTTTGAATAACGCTGGTGTCGATTGTCAATATCATGTCTACCCTCCTGGTTCCGTCTATCAACAACCAATTGGATCCCCTGGCTATTATCCAGCTTCTCTACCTTACACCGAGTTACTTCCATCGACATACTCTTGGGATTCATCGTTAACGGCACAAGATGCATCACAAAGGAATCATTACAATAATTCGGCCAGTAAACCGAGTCGCAGGTCTAATTTTTCTTCCGGTAGTGGTGTGGTGTCAAAGTCTATGTCTTCGTCTAACGTGAGCAACTCGTCCGAAGTGAAGGGTTCACCACAATTATTAGAGGTCTCGTCAACTCATGTTAAGCGTAACCAGCCAAAACAAGCAAACAAGGTACAATAAATTCCTTAAAACGACTACTAAAAAGAAACAACGGTGATATCGATTTTCCTTAATATTTGATTGTTCTAACGAGCTTGTGCTGTTTTTCAGGTATCTATATCTGGTCCAGTTCTTCATTCAGATGCAACTTCGAAAGGATCTTTTCCTGTTACGAAGCTTTCTACGTATAATCAAGGAAAGAGTGGATTCGCCTATCAAAACACCTTGCTTAATGCGAAAGCAAATACGAAGGGATGGGTTAGTACTGAAAAACTGAAACTGAGAAACAAGGTTAATGATTCACTAAGTGAACAGAATCAGGGTCCTAGAACTTCTGTTCCAAAAGGTGCTTCAAATTTGGGGGATAATTCTGCGCGAACGGTGGCCGTCGATGAGAGTCGAGATAGGGACAGCAAAATCAGGACAGATCAGTATAACCTTCCTGATTTTCCAACCAAATACGATCGTGCACTTTTCTTTGTCATCAAATCGTACAGCGAGGATGATGTTCATAAGAGCATCAAGTACGACGTATGGGCGAGTACTCCTAATGGGAATAAGAGGCTCGACAATGCATTTCAGGATGCACAGAATAGAATGGAAGAGAAAGGAAGCAAGTGTCCCGTATTCCTTTTCTTCTCGGTACGCTATCAACCTCAATTCCGTTTCTAGAACAACCAATCACTCCAGTTCATGTTTTATTTTCTCATTTATTAACTCCAACGAATTCCTCACTCCCTTACATGTTTTTTGTTTTTTATAATTGATTTGAGTTCAGGTCAACGCTAGTGGTCAATTTTGTGGAGTAGCTGAGATGATCGGGCGCGTCGATTTCAACAAAAGTATGGATTTCTGGCAGCAAGACAAATGGAATGGATATTTCCCTGTCAAATGGCACATTATAAAGGACGTTCCAAATCCTCAACTACGACATATTATCCTCGAGAATAATGATCACAAGCCTGTAACAAATAGTAGAGACACACAAGAGGTTCGCACTCCCGTTAAAAGCAGCTATTTACCGAAAATTTCTTAGTTATTTCCTCTGTATGCTTACGGTTTTGTTGAATATTTCCACTTTTCAGGTGCCTTTTTCGCAAGGTATTGAAATACTTGGCATTTTCAAAAACTACGCATCAAGAACATCGATATTAGACGATTTTGATTTCTACGAAAGCCGTCAGAAGGTGATGCAGGAGAAGAAAACAAGACAACCTATGCAACATACTAGCAATACACAGGTTTGATTTTACATTTGTACCTCATTCTTATTCCAATGTTCTCACTTTTTACTTTGATTCCTACGAATCCTTTTTCGACATTATTGATGAATGTGTGCATGTGATTGCGGGGCCAGTTTGGCATAACTTTGATAAACCCCTAGTTGACAAACTATTCTAAACTTGATACCCTTTTTTGTTGGCAGCATATAGATGACTTAACAAGTGCGCTCGGGTCGGTAGACATATCAAATGTAAAAAAGAAGATGGAAGATTCTAAGTTGGTTGAGAAAGTTAATGACTGAAGAGAATGGAATATGATGCTGTTCCTGTGGACCTCACCGCACTGGTGCTAGTGCTATTCCTGAGCTATGAAGCAAGAGATATCATGAGTTTGAAGTTGAAGTTCCTAAACAGAAGTTCTTGCTGATGCTTTTACAAAGGAGAAAATGATGGTTGGATTGAATAAAAAAATTGGAAAAATAAAATAAAATTAGAATGATGAAGTTTTAAAGTTGGAAGGAGTAGGTGATTTATGTTAACAAGGAAAGGTTTAGTTTTGTCTGTTTTTTGTGCACATAAAAGGTTCAGTTTGGGTCCTTGTTATTGCCTTGTAATTGTAGAATTGAACATTACTATAACAGATGGTTTGATTAGGACAGGTACCTATGTAATGTGTTGAAAATGATAGGTTGTTGTTCAATGGATGATAGAGAAATTATTGGAATTGGAAAGTTTCTAACCAATCATAATTTGAGGTATATAATACTTTGGGGGTGTTGAAGATTGTATTATTTTACTATATCATGGAAACAAGTGGTCTGATCTGGATATGTCGGTAGAGATTCTTATATAAACGGATTAGATTACAAAATAAAATGCAAATTGATGCATAGTATTGAATTTATGGGTTTTAAAGTACATGTAGAGGAAGCAAAATGAATTTCAGGGATGAAATTCGTAATTGATGGATCAAAGCAACCGATAAGGGCATTGCTAAAGGATTGCTCGTACCACTTTATCTGTCGCTCATATACTACAGTGAAAATTTAATAATAATACCTTTAAATTCTACTTCCTACATTCCGTTTTTTCTATTTCCTACATTCCGTTTTTTTAAGTATCGCTTTGTGTAAAAAATTGTTTCATTTTAATGGTGGTTTTTTTTTAACACTCTGGTGTCCTTCAATTTAATTAGGTAATGGTACTTTTAACCAATCAAATTTTATAATTTAATGCCATGTCATTTATTTTATTTTAAAATAAATTAAATTATACTATAATTTGTATTAAAGATATCGGTACTCAACTTAGATTCATGGGTAGGGGTGAGAATAGGTTGGACCGAGCTAGGCTTTGCCAAATCTGAGTCTGTCCAGCTAAAAAATTCAAAGTCTAAGTCTGACCTGTAGCCTATCATAGACTTATTTTTAGGCCTAAATCTGACATTTTCAAATGTCTGATTAGCCTACTAGCCTATTTAAAAGTCTACTTCATTTGAACACCTGTAAATAAGAAATTAAGCTAATGTTAAATAGACTAACAAGTTAAAAGATCAATGAGATTAAATGTTTGTTTTCATTGTCTCGTTTAAGTTTTCTTATTACCATAAGTTTGCTGATACTATTTGTTGAAGATAACTTATGAGCAAAACTTATGACAACAACTTATGACATTGTTATAATGTTTTTTCAACTTATTTTCATAAGTTCTTAAATATAACTAAATTTTATTTTCGTATTTTAATTCGAAGTACAAAATAGAATATAATAATAATAAATTTATTGTTTTTTTCTTAAATAGGTCAGCCTGATAGGCTTAAAATATTTTTCTTACGGTCTGTGGCCTAACTTCTTTAGCTAAATAGACTTATAAAAAAAACCTAGGCCTTTTCTATTTAAGAAAAAGCCTGGCCTGACCTGAGCCTATGTAGGCTAGGCCGTAGGCCCCTGTTAGTTGGTCTGGCTTATTCCCACCCCTATTCATGGGCACCTAAGAATTTATTTTTTTTATTAATTTAAATGTAACATTGATTGTCGTTTTATTAAACTTATCCTTAATTATTTATTACAGAGAAAACAAAATAAATGAATTGATAAATAATTGAGAGTGTTATAAGTAAAACGACTATAATTATGTGAATATTAAAATGTATTAGTTTTTTTTATATTTGTAAAAAGTAAAAAAAAAACCGTTAGTTGATTTAGTGGTGATTGTTGCTAAACTTGGTAAGGAGGAGTACGGTTTGATCCTCCACAACTACGATCGGGAAGGGGCTCGAACCACTTGATATCAGAATTGACTTCCAAACCTAAGGATGTCAATTTGACCCATCTCCATTGGGTACCCGCAAAAATAGATACGGGCACAGACTCGAGTAATTACCCGCAAAAATGGGTATCGGCACCTTGTTATCCATCCCGCCCCATACCCGCACAATATATATTTATGTATTTTAATTTATATTTATACATTTTAATTTATATTATCATATAAAAACGTATTTCTATCAATTTTAAAAAGTTGATCAATGTTAAACCATTACGTATTTAATATAAGTGTTTGTTTATTTTAAAAATAATTTTTTAAAAACTTTTTAATGTTTCAAAAAATTTAAAATGATATGATATTTTATAATTAATTTGTTTTTTTAAATAGGAATGGGGGTAACGGGCATGTGTATGTGTACTTAGATACTCATAGGGCACGGGTACGGGTGCAAACTTTGGCGCCCAAGTGGGTATGACTTCGGGTTTGAGATTTTTTTTAAATCGCAAGTATGGGAATGAGTACTATAGTACCCTGCCCAAACCCTACCCATTGTCATCCCTATCCAAACCTGATTAGGTGGTCCAGTAGCCCGGAACATAGGGAGTAGATTTTAATATCTGGACGCACTTAAAAATGTTAAGTTCTCCCATATTTTTGTCAAATCAAAGGTAAAGACAAATCCATAGTTTAAAATCCAGAATTATCCAAGCCCAACTCATTCTCAAACTCAATATCCTATAATGTACAAGGGTTAGTTCGGATATTAAAATCCAGAATATTCAGGGGTTGTCCAGATATTAAAATTTAAAATCTTTCTTTTACCACAAACCAGAAGCAATTGCAGGAATGGGATGAACAACATAAATTAACATAAAATTTTCATTTAACATACACAAAAAAAACGTAACATTACATAGATTTTCGTTAACCTAAAACTAACATTACATTTCATCATCAAGAAATGGTTGTGGACGTTTCAACATTTTTAAAATACCATCGGTCGATCTCGTAATCGTCCTATTCATCAACCATTTGTTTCATAACAATGAAATGTACTCCACATAACTCTTAAATTTTCACCCGTCTGCAACTCAAATTTTTTGAAATGTATCTTCCCTTTGCTGTCTATCGAGGGTGAACAATAAAAAGCTTCACAACTCTTTGATTGACTGGGTATCACAAGAAATTCTCTAGTTTAAATTTTAGATTAAAATAAGGGGTGTTCTCTATGACCCTAAATTCAAGAGGGGTCCTCTTGTCATTCAAGTAGACAAATGCGAAATGTTGATACATACTCAATCTAGTGCGTTTTTGTTAACAACATGAGAGACACCTGTATTTATGCAAGTTTTAGATCAATAAGGACCTTAGAAAGCCATGTTTTTCACAAGGGATATTTCGAATATTGAAATCCGAATTCACCCTTTTTAACGCATATAAAATAAGGTGCATATGGAGTTTAAAATTCATATTCACCCCTCACAGAAACTATTTTGGCATATAGATGATGTCACAAATAAAACATGTAACAAACAATACCTGTTTTTTAACATCGAAAATTTAAGTCCAATATTTATACAAGTAATGTTAGATATACATTAAAACACATAAAAAATGTATCTAGATTACATCGTTGAAAATAACAATCAAACATTGCATACAAAAATGAGTCACCGCCTAAATAGATTGTAAGATAAAAACTAAAATGCATCAAAACACATGTCACCATCTAAATCTATATCTATGAATGGTTCTGTCTTTGAATTTGATGATTTGATTCTCTTTCAATCTCGCTCAACTTAGTGAACTATTCCATCTGAAAGTACCTATTGTTTGACTAAATTTTGCTAAAACATTCTGATGATAAACTTGAAGAATCTGCAGAAGAAAAAGATGTCGAAGGAAATGTCTCGACATCCTGGCTGGCTTGGTAAGTTAGCAGGTTTTAATTTGTTGCAAGAATTAAGGAGCGGATCAAGGAATCACTGGAGAAACGATTGAAAGCCCAAGACAATAGAAGACTATATAAGGAGACTTAGACCTACGGTTTATTTGAACTGTACTTTTGTATCGCTTATAACTTTGTAACCTAGTTCTCTTGTGTTGAATAAGGGTTTAGGGTTTGAGAGTCGTTGGCTCTCTTAGGAGTTGTAAGTCTCCACTCTGTAATATGGGATGCAGAGTGGAATGCATAGGTACAAGGACACAACCAGAAGCATGTAGGTAATGGTTGTTGTATTATTCTTGGACGAAGCTTTGAAGCAAGTCCAAGATAACTTAGAGGTCAAGAAACCGCGACTGGTTCTGTATTGGCAGAAGACAGAGATATCACATGTTGTGATTAGGATGTGAGTAGGGTATCTCATATCAGTTTTCTAAACGTTTGAGTTTAACCTTGGTAAAGATGTTCATTGGGTAGATGTTAGGATAAAGTTGTAAACGAGGGAGTTTAGCTTTGTAACAGTTCTACAGATAGTGAAGTCTTCATCCTGGATTGGTATCCCCCAGATATAGGTGAGTTGCACCGAACTGGGTTAACACATACTGTCTTATTTAACATTCTGCAATTTACAGTTTTTTATTATTCTTGACTGACATGTTGGATCAGATGTCATGACATCTGTGAGTGGGCAGTTCTGATATTCAATGTATCAGTCTGTTGTTGTGCCTCTGAGTTTAAATAATTATGTAGCACAATGTCTTAACATGTTTTAGGACATCTGATGTCTGCATAGGCCAAAATTTCAATTGGTATCAGAGCAAGCATCCTGTCTGGTTCTGGATGAGATCTTTAGGAGATACTTTATGGCGTTTAAACAAGGAGGAGTTTTGGAGATAAGATCAATCAACTCAAACATACCCAAGGGTATTAATGGATGAGATGGATGTTCTGGATCGAAGGGAGCAACCCGGAGGTTGTTCATGTTGCTTAGGAGATTCTACAACAACTACAGGAGAAATGGCTAGTTCTCTTGTTGGTGTGTCTTATAGGATGTTGTGACATCTTATTAGGGCAAGCAGTATTTGTTCCTTGGTGGTTCCGCTGCATGTGTTTCTGATGGAAGAGCTCTAGGATTATGGGATTCTGGAGTTGTTACTGAAGACAGTTGGTGGAAGGTCTCAATCGTCGGCCTCTATATTTGAAGATATATGCATTCTTTTATTCCAAATTCGGGAGCGATGGAGTGAAGGGAGTTGTGGTTAGATATCTGGTATGATGACTTGGTACTTGGAAGCTTGGGCTCTTGGTACAGTTAAAGTCAGTTGAAGAGGAGAGGAGTTGAGTTTAAGTTTATCAGGTTCTTGCTCTAGGAGTTTGATAAATTATTGGTCAGCTAGGTTGTCAAAGATACTTGAGAATTCTCTCAAGTCCACTCATAAAGGCATCTATGTCATGTATCTAGATTCTTCTAGTTACTCTTCTGACTAGAAGGTGTTTCTTTGAAACACAATCTGAAGAAAATGGAGGTGATGTATTTTCACCATCCAAAAACAGCAAGGAAGGATTCATCTCTCTTAACCCTAAGAGTGGATCCAATCTGATTGAAGAATTGTTGAGGTAAATAAGATTTGTTCAGAGAAAGTCTTAGTTACTTGAGTCAAGGGTGGCAGCCTTGGTATCTTAACATTGTCCTTTGAAGAAGATACTTGCAAAAAAATTAAATACTTTATAAGTGTTCATGACATGATCTGGTGGAGCTCAGCTACAACAGTGAAGAAGGGTTATTGGACAAGGACTTAAGATCAATTGTTATTTATGGAGTCCACAAGTATTTAATTGATTATTCTTGAAAGTCAAGATTGCTGATGTTCAACAAGATGTTGGAACATCTCATCATCAGAGTTTGTGCAAAATCATGAGAGGGGCACTGCATACACTTTAGCATCTGTTTAGTCTTAGGTGGTGACCTAAGAAGTGGCTTCAGTCGGGTGTGTCAGAAGCATGTGTTCTCTGGAGAGTTTACTGGTAAGAAACTAATTTGGACTTTGATGCTGTTGAAGATGAAGATGAAGATGGAGACATCATAATCTTGATGGTTACAACTTGGATCAGTTTATTTCTGATCTAGGTGCTTTGGAGCATCGATCTTGCTCTGCTTATGAAGGTCGAAGATAAGTGGCAGTTATCTCTGGATTTCTACTGACGACTCTACTGAGGAAAGTGGTATTCTTTAGTATGGCTATGGGGTAGTCTTGGACTACTTATTTTTTGAAGATTCAGACGTGGCAGGTTTGAAGTATTTGGAGTTTCAAAGCAGGATGGAGGTTGTCTACTCAAACTTGGTTATTAAATCAAGTCTATGAGAGCATGGAACTCTTGTTGTGCGAAGGGAGAAGGTTCTTCTAAGTGGCAGAAGGAGGAGTTGAATTCAACAGTTGGATGTCATATCAGAATGTTCTGACATCTAGCTTAACATCAGAGGTCTCAGTTGGTGATGTGGCACATCAACTTAAGATAATGTGATCTACAGGAGAATGGAAGTTATGGATGCTTCAAAAAGATCAATCTCATGCAGTTTGCGGGAGCTGTGGATGGGAAGATGTTACATGACTAAGAGGCTTGGTGGATCCAAGATGTCTGGCTATGGGGCAAGTAGTTCATGTGACTTGAAGATTTGATTTCATTAGTGGGTCAGTGTATCTTGTGGGAGTTCTGAAGATGAGTGAGGTCATTCAAAACGTGGCATTTGGTTGGTTTCACAATGTGCATTTAAGTAGGATGCTTGAAACTGATTGTTCTTGTGCAGAAGAGTGGTTAGTTGAAATTGTAAGGAGGTTCTGATTCTCTGGGAGCTTGTGGCAGAAGTTCTGGGTTGAGGATGGAAGCATACCTTCTTTGGTGGATGAGAGTTTATTTCTCTCTGGGTTTCTGAAGTTTTCTTTGTTCAAGCTGGTGGCGCAGTGTTGTGTGACGATCTTCAGTGTGGACTACTATGCTGATAGTAAGTCCAGTGGTGGAGCATATCAAGAACCATGGTGTGTGGTGTCTATGATGTCCTAACTGATGTTAGAACATTTTTAGGTTAGTTATCCTTGGTGGAGGATTCTTGTTGGCTACATCATGTCTGAGGAGTATCTATCTAGTCATACGGGAGAATGATGAAGTAGAAGAACTGCCTTGGAAGGATGGTGTGGAGTAGACTAGAGTGGATCATGGGTTGATTGCACGAAGGTCTGGTTTCTGATGCGTTTAGAAGTGGATATTCACTAAAAATCAGAAGTATTCCAGGTTATCATACGGTAGAATGATAAGGAATGAATGTCTTGGATTATGGGGTGTCTATCTCTATTGCTGGCTGGGTAAGGTCAGTGGAAAATCTTCCAAAGGGGATGTTGCCCTGGCTGCAAGTCATGCTAGTAGTGGATCAGTTTAGCAGCTGTGAAGTTCTGGAGCATGCATACGATAGCTGACATTGTTATAACAAACTAAGGGGCCTTGTGCGTCTCTTTGATGAATGTGAAGTATTCTGATTCAATTGGTTTGTGCCTCAAGCAGCTGGAGGTCTATACATGAGAATTCAAGAGGAGTTCGTATGGTGTGTAGAAGGTTGCAGGATGGGGGGATCAATGGGTCTTTGATCTTAAGCTAAGAGTTTGTTATGGTTGGTATACATTTCCTCACGGGTAGCATGATGGTGATCATGTGTGAGTGATTATTGTTTCTTGTCAGAGGGAGCAATAAGAGAGTTGGTGATTGTGTTCAGCTGGTAAGTTGGACTGAGGGTGCGCTCTTGAAGACATGAAGATGTGTCTTATGTTTTCCTTTCATTAGCTTGGGTGTTTTGTGGAGGAGCACTAGTTACCTTAGATAGGGGGAGATGCATCTTGATCTAAGATGAATTGCTGTAAGGATGCAGTTGAGGTTTTAGTTTGCATTTGTGCATCAAGCAAGCTGAGATGTCAAGGAGGATGTCTTGACATTGCTGTATTGTTGCAAGACTTGGCAGTACATGTGTTTTGGTAATGGTTCTTATTGGATACTTAAGAATCATTGTTGAGTCTGGGGAGAATTTATTTTTCTCTGCAGACTAGGATCATAATCTTGTGAAGAAGTCTATGTATTGTCAAATCAGAAGAAGAATCTGGGAAGAATAGACAATGTCTGACATGATGTCGGGACATTGGTATAAAACATGTTTGAATGTAATAGGTTCTTTGGTCGGCGTTCTCAAAAGAAGAAACTGTCAAAGCAGTCTTGGTCAAAGCACTATTAGTGGAGTTATTACCTTCGATTAATGGTCCTTTGAATTGACCAGCGTTATTTTCCTGGGTTCGTTACTTCCTAAGGAAATGGCTTAGATATAAATAGGATTGCCTTGATGGTTTTTGTCTCAATATTCTCCTTGGGTTGGTGACAGATGGGGTTCTTCAAAATTTGGGTATGTTGTGTCTGGGTTTGGAGCTGTCTTGGTCACTTTTGCCAAGTTTTGGCTAAAAAGGGGGAGAATGGTTTTCTAATGCTGTCTGGGTTTGGGTACATTCCTGCAGTTGTTTTGCAAGAATGTTGGGTAAGATGTTCTGACATCTTAACAATCAATTCTTTTCTTGTGTCTTGTGATCTGAGTTTTGAAGCAGGTTGTGTCTTGTGACCTGAGTTACGCAATCTATGCTCTCAGTGTTACGAAGCCTATAATTGCTGTTTCTTTTCTGGAGGAGTCTTCTGGTTCCCAATATCTCTCTTGGAAGGAGAGGGAATATGTTGAGGGGGAGACTCTCTCAGACCTTAGCTCCAATCAATTCTCAAGATAAAGGAGTCTTGACGAAGGAGCCTTGCTGGTTGCAGAATGCAGAAGAAAATGTTTGTTTTAGCCAAAATTTGTCAAAAGAGTGAGATTGAAAGCACCTGTTGTTTGACTAAATTTTGCTAAAACATTCTGATGATAAACTTGAAGAATCTGCAAAAGAAAAAGATGTCGAAGGAAGTGTCTCGACATCCTGACTGACTTGGTAAGTTAGCAGGTTTTAATCTGTTGCAAGAATTAAGGAGAGGATCAAGGAATCACAGGAGAAAAGATTGAAAGCCCAAGACAACAGAAAACTATATAAGGAGACTTAGACCTAGGGTTTATTTGAACTGTAGTTTTGTATCGCTTGTAACTTTGTAACCTAGTTCTCTTGTATTGAATAAGGGTTTAGGGTTTGAGAGTCGTTGGCTCTTTTAGGAGTTGTAAGTCTCCACTCTCTAATATGGGATGCAGAGTGGAAGGCATAGGTACAGGGACATAACTAGAAGCCTGTAGGTAATGGTTGTTGTATCGTTCTTGGACGAAGCTTTGAAGCAAGTCCAAGATAACTTAGAGGTCAAGAAACCGCGACTGGTTTTGTATTGGCAGAAGACAGAGATATCACATGTTGTGATTAGGATGTGAGTGGGGTATCTCATATCAGGGTTCTAAACGTTTGAGTTTAACCTTGGTAAAAATGTTCATTTGGTAGATGTTAGGATAAAGTTGTAAACGAGGGAGTTTAGCTTTATAACAGTTCTACAGATAGAGAAGTCTTCATCCTGGATTGGTATCCCCCAGATGTAGGTGAGTTGCACCGAACTGGGTTAACACATATTGTCTTATTTAACATTCTATAATTTACAGTTTTGTTATTGTTCTTGACTGACATGTTGGATCAGATGTCGTGACATCTGTGAGTGGGCAGTTCTGATATTTAATGTATCAGTCTGCTGTTGTGCCTCTGAGTTTAAATGATCATGTAGCACAATGTCTTGACATGTGTTAGGACATCTGCTGTCTGCATAGGCTAGAATTTCACCTTCTGACCCAAAAGTTATTAGATCAAGTTTCAGATTCTTTTGTGGAATAAATTGTCCACTCCATGGTTGACTGTGGTATAAGACATCCCTATTTTAAATAAATTTGAACAAAATATTGCGATTTTGAAAGCCACCAAAAACACATAATGCATCCACTTGGATTTTGAGGCTAGCCACTTCAAAGTGGAAAAAAAGTTTTTGAGAAGCTATATCTTGTCAGATTGATACACGTCCTATTATACGCATTTGCAATAAGATGACCCATTTTAGGGAAACAAATCCATTTTGCCTCCGATGTTGGATTGTTAACATAAGGAATAAGAGATTCACGAATTTCATTGTATTGTTCTTTTTTTCTCATCTAACTTTGTGTATGACTTCTTATGCACCTTCAACTCTTTAATAAAATATTGTCAGATAAGTGCATAATTCTCCTCTCCTTTACCGAGCAAAGTTGAAAAAGTGTAATAACCGCAATTACCATCACTGTTAACATGCACAATCCATTCAATGTATTTGTGCATAAAAATCGACATCTCTTCATGTGTACGATTTTTAGTAAAAGTGGTGAAGGAGATTGTTTTCTAATGTGAGCATCTTTGATAACAATTTTTTTTTTTTAGATTTTGAAATTAGAGAATCCAAAATATGTGTGTCACTCTTGTTAAATTGTCACTTGATGTTGGTTTGACCTTCTTAGGAGAACCTTTTGTTTTTACCGACTTCGCGGGTGGTTTCAAATCGCTATGGTTTCATGATAGGCAATCTTCCTCAGATGCCCTTTGATATATGCATTTTCATGTTATCATCAACTCTCAAAATTATCTTTTGAATCACCTCTCATCCAGTCGTGATAGATATACTTAATTTACCATCCTTCATCACCTCACCATCATCAAACCGAAGTCTTTTCCAGTGGGTTTAAGCCTCACCCATACATATGAGTCTATAAAGTTTCATCTTTGAAGTTACCCAACCACAAGGAAGAACCTATGTCTTCTTAAGTGTACAACAACATTTTGATCTATTTGAACTTATTTTCTCTTCTCACTTGGCTTCGTGATAAATAAAATACAATCTTGCTCAAGATATATTGTCTACTTACTGTGAATAAAGATTGTTGTCGCTGAATTTGTGTTCTAATACTGTAATGTTGTGAACAAATGATGTTTGTATCTCATTATGTTGTATTTAGATCATTTGGTTCACAAAGTCCCAATCTCTACATAAATCATCTTTACTATTTCCCAACCAATTCTTCAATGTAGCATGAGCAAATTTAACTCTATTAGTTGTTATATTTCCAAAGTGTCTAACCTGATCGGTCCAAGCATAAGCAATCTTCTCCTTCACCTAATCTAGAATTGTACTTTCAACATATTTCAAGAAATCTGGAAAATTCTCACACACCCTACTGAAATGTACGACATATTCAACATATAAATCTTCCATAGAAGAATTTATTATAACATTCTAAGCATTCATCATGCTTTATAATGTCACATCAGCTTTGACAATTTTCCCATTCTCACCCTTGATTTGTTTGGTCCCTACCGCTGACTTAAGTTTACTTCTCACATTTTTTGTTATGTGATACCTACAAAGTAATGCATATAATGTAGGAAACATCTTTTTAATTGAATTCATAAGTACAGTATCGCGACCAGTAACAATTACTCGTGGCATGTTTTTTTGCTCTTTCGACATAGTCCGTCACACTTCCAAAGCCCAAGTAATATTGTCCTCTTTTACAATTTCCAAAATTGCAAACCTAACTAAAAAAATTCATATCTATATAAGTAACACCAACAATTTCAAGAAGTGAAAACTTGTACTTATTGGTCTTATATGTTGAATTAATTATCAACATAGTGGAAAAATTGTTGAACTTAATGCAATCTTGACGAGTCCAAAATATATCTCGAATGGTTTCTCCATCCTCAAACACTCTTACCTAGATACATTATGATCATCATCCAAAAGTTCCAACAATTATTGCATTTTAGATCTATGACCTCTAATCGCCTTGTTGTTTCAAGCATGAGCAATGTATACTTGCTTAACATTTGAGACATTTTGAGGTCTTTTCCATTTCAAAGTTGCAAATATGTTTTTTGGTTGCACCATGTTCAATGTCATGTCAGAAACAAGACTCTTCTCTTCAGAATTAAGGCGACATATAATGGGATGATCAACTAACTTGTAACACAAATTATGATTATGTATACCACAAACCACATGAAATGTCCGTGTATTATTCAACTTCTAGATAGATTATTGGTAATTGCCATTTCTTTTGCATCTCTTTGTTATAATTCTGGATCTTCTATCAGAACTATAGCCCAACCTTCTGATTGGTGGTTACAATGTTCAACCTCAATTTGACAGCCTCTGTGTGGATTCATTGGAGCATTTGATCACAAATAACAAACTCCTATTTAGCTGAAAATTGTTTTCCAACATCTACATAGATATCACCTGGTTTAACATCAATAAACTTAATAACTTTGGGGACAGTGTCGGGGTGCACCATAGTTATAACTAGTCATAATATAAGTAAATTAAAATCCAACATGAAAACAATCCAGATTTTATTTTTCGGAACAACATGCAACATAATCCGGAATTTGAAATCCATACGCAACGTTCTTTTTATGCAAAAAAAGCCATATTTTTACAAGCGGTGATGAAGGAAATACATATACATTACCTTAAATTCCAGCTTCTTTTGCTCATTTCGTTGTGAAAAAGCAAAAGAATATTGTTTTGAAGTACAAAATATGATTGAGAATGGATGAAGATTTTGGTAGGGTTTTGCATGTATGGTGATTTGACCATGCAAGAGAGAGTACATGAAAGGTGGTATTATATTCAATTTCCTACTAGGTGTTTTAGGATTCCAATATCCAGACAATATCCGAAGTTTGAACTCCAGACATATTTTTGACAAAATGGGGGTGGTTCATTGATGATGTGATTTGATGTGTAATATGCATGTCCAAATTTTGAAATTCGGACTGCAGGAAGAGCATTTTGAAATTTTATAAGGGTGGTTGTTCACCACTAAGGATAGGAAGAACAACCCTCATTCATTAATTTATTAGCAATTCACTAAAATTTCCTTAAAAAATTCAATGCAGTATATCCGTTAAGGATATAATCCATCTAATTCATCCATTAAAATTTCCTTAACAAAATTCAATTCAATCCATCCATCCATCCATTAAGGATATTGTTCCATTCAGGAACCAGAAATGGATGTAGTTAGTGAACTAAACCACTTGAACTAGTGGTGTTGATTTCTGATACAGCGGATCGGGGTGGACCAACATGGTTAACCCTCCAATGCCCAAGTTTGTTCAAGATTCAATATGAGTATAATGAAAATTGGAGATCAGAAAGTGTATCTTGTTTTCTTGTGTGAACTAATTTATACCTTAGGCCACATGGAGTGGATTTGAAATGAATTACGCCTTAACTATTTTGGCATTTCGCTGGCCAAAAACAAATTCCTTAAAGGTTTTGTCGGGTAGTGAGTGAGTCAGGATGACTTTAGTGATTTGGCAGGTCTCCAAGATGTTGTTTGAGGTGAACTAGACCATAAACATTTGGAATCAC
This sequence comes from Lathyrus tuberosus, assembly GCA_022829125.1. Lineage (NCBI taxonomy): Eukaryota > Viridiplantae > Streptophyta > Magnoliopsida > Fabales > Fabaceae > Lathyrus > Lathyrus tuberosus. The sequence goes on along the minus strand of JALAZF010000601.1, from coordinate 2,550,479 downwards.
TTGAAAGAGTCATGGGGAACAAGCACATTAAATAAATTCCCATCATTGTAATTTTTCGTCACCTTTTCTCTGACACGTGTGTTGATATGACAACTTAGGCTACGACACGACGTGTAGTGTGCTTGAGTGCACTCGAGCTTATGTGTATCCCCAAGGAGAAATCTGCTCGCTAATCTCTTAACTTTTGTCTTTGGCTAATATGCATCGTTCAGTTGCCTTTGCATATAAGTAGGAGAAGTTAAGCGTTTTGGAAACTTTTTGTAACCCTTGTCATTCGAGTTCGCTCATATTCAGTGTCTTAGCAAACACTTATGCTTCTTCTCTCCTGAGAGAGTTAATCAGAATGACTGCAGTTCCTTAATCAAAATCTTTGCTTTCTTCATCCACCTTGCTTCACCAATCTCACTCAACCATGTACCACCCTCAACTCAGTTTTTATCTTCAACATTTCTTATTTTATATTCACGTTGAGTGATAATGCCTTTAACCTAGAGAGTGATTCTGAAAGTGAAATTTCTTCTGCTATGGTAATGAGGGCATACCCTTATTCCCATATCCCTCTCCTTAATCATGACCGCATGGGTCTAAAGGTGATATCTTTACCTCAAGATTCTAACTCAGAAAAGATATATGGGGATTCCCTAGAGGAAGGAGCTTCTTACTCTGACTCGTTAGGATCTCTTTTAGCCAACTTTGGAGGGGAGGTAAGTTGCACTGAGGTCCCTATACCCCCCTTCAATCCTGACTGAGAAGTAAATACAAGCCAACCGTCAGAGGAGAGAACATGCTAAAACTTTTGTCCAACTTTTCCAGAGGACCAATAAATGTGAGCCTAGTGACTCTGAAGTTAAATCTTACTTGGATCTTTGAGATCGTCCAGATGGAGTTGAGTACGTCTGGGTTGATGCAGAAATAATGGGTACTCCATCCACACTAAGTACTAGGGCGACAATAGATGCTACATGTATTGTGGTTGGCAGTCCCCTAGAATGGTCGGCTCTTCCAGTAGACTCGGAGAAGAGGACATGCAATTATTTTGACGTCTGTGTGATTTCCCTCTACGAGTGCTTGTTTACAAGGATAGGAATACGACTACCTTTCTCCGTCTTCAAAGTGGTTATCCTTAAACACTTAAAGGTTGCTCCTTGTCGGCTTCATCGGAGGTCATAGACCTACATGAGGGTATTCAAATTGTGTTCCGAACATAAATCTTGGAAATTGTCCCTTGGATTATTCTTTAACATGTTCCATCTGAGGTGCTCGTCTCAAGAAACTTCCGTGACCAAGGGCTTATTAGTTTCCATCTGAACAATCCTTGGTTCAACCCTTTCACCCAGGACTAGGGTGATTTTCTAGAGCATTTTTTGCTGGTGAAAATGCTAGAGGCTTGTCGCACTTTGTGCTACTCCCTTGTGAGTCTTATTGCTTTTGCAAGACTTCATTTCTAAAGCACTGGTATTTGTCTCACTTCAATCGGGATATGCATTCCAACCACACTAGGCTAGATCCACATTACTCGGGCAAGGCAATGATGAATAAAAACCTATATTATTGGTTTTAGAGGTTTAACTACGAGAAAAGGTTTGGCCTCAATGAGGTGCCCCCTGCCAAAGTGAGAAAAATAGGGATTGACACGTACGTGATTGTGAGAGAGATCAACTGGGATGAGAGGAAGGAGATTTTTGGTGAGGATGGGATCCTGTAGTTTTTTTACATGTGTGATTGCATTTTACAGATAATGTGAACAAGTTGGAGATGTTGTATGGCCTTGCTAGTGTTCAAGGACTCACAGTTGTGGCCCCTCCTCTAACTACCAATGTTCTTGCTTTGACTCCTAATCTCATCCCACCTGCAGTGATTTATAATATTGCCCATGAGGTTGACCAACTTGTCAATTTCACAACCACGTTAATTATGGAAGAGGCGACACAATCTTATGTCCCATCAAAGAGGGGACGAAATGATTATCAATGTTCTCCCCCAGAGGAGAGGTCCCCCCAAACATAATATTCTTACTAAGGAGGACGGTTTGGGGGAAGTAACTACCTTATTACGGATGCCAGGTGTTTTTTCGTCCTGCCTTTCTTAGACTTCTGAAGAGGTTGTTGCTACAATGTTGATGTCGAGTATGTCCTTCGTTCAAAACCTTTATGATGGGGAGAAGATGGAGATCATCTCTGAGATAACTCACAACATGTATTAGGTTGTGTCTTCAGTCTTTCTTGTTGTTATTGGAAAGAGAGTTTTAGTTCTTGTAGTTGGCTGGAATTTTGGTAAAACAATATGGATGTCATGGTTGATGTTTCAACATGAGTTTCTAACATTCTGGTTGTGTTAAGTTGTAACTGGTTGCAGATTCTGTGTTGATGTCAAACCCGATGTTAAGACATCAGTTGATAAAACATCAGTCTGAGTTGTTTTATTAGGGCTGCGTGTTTCTGTTATTGGAGAGATATTCTGCTAAAGAGAGTGAGAGATCGTAGGCGAATATCTTGGTAAAGATATATTCAGTTGCAATCAGATTTGGAGCAGATCTTGTTGCTGTTTTTAAGGCTAAAAGATATGAAGATTTAATTGAAGATTTTATTGAAGATTTTATTGAAGATTTGATTGAAGATTTAATAGCAGAATCTTCTGCAGATTTGTAGCAGTTAATATGCTGAGATTTAAAGCCCAAATCCAATTGGGAAAAAGGTTATAAATATAAGCATTGTAACCTAGTTTAAAGGAAGCCAACCATCATGTAAATTCTAAGGGATGAGTTTATGAACCACTCTCTAGGAGAGTTGGTATGTGTGAACCACTCGGATTGTGAGATGGTCATTGTTCTTAGAGGAAGCTGTTAAGCAACTCTAAGTATTGTTCTTAGTCATGAGGGTCATGTCTAGGTATTTTTATAGGAGTGTGTCTTCTATGTGTTTGGAGAGTTTTTGGAAATCAAGCTGTTGATGCAGTGACTGAGATGCTGACTGCTAGGCATCATTGCGATGATTGGGAGTGAGACGGAGTCTCTTATCTAGGGAGGACTTATATAGAAGGGTCATTGGGTAGTGATTAAGTTAGTGGATTGTCAACTGGTTTGTTGAGTCAGTAATTTGATACTGCTAATAGTGGACTTCCTTCCTGGCTTGGTATGCCCCCAGATGTAGGTTGTTAGACCAAACTGGGTGAACAAATTCTGTGTGCACTTTACTTTTCAACAACTTCTTTAAATGCCTATAATTGCCTTGCTGTTTATGTCAGACCAGATGTCTCGACATCATGTAGGACATCTGGGATCTGTTATACCAGAATTTCAATGGGTATCAGAGCAGGCATCCTGTCTGTTTCTGGATGAGATCTGGGGAAGATACTTTCTGGTTTATGAGCAAGGAAGATAGTTTTGCTGAGTTATGGACTTGGTCAGTTCATATAGTTGTTTGTATGATCCCTTGAAGTGAAGGATGGACTATTCATGACAGGGTATGTATTGGACCTGTCTGTTGTTATCAGGAGAACTGCTGTTGTGAGTTTAATTTGTTGGCACTTGGTATATGGTGATGGTGTGCAAGGATTATTGAGTAGAGCCTGAAGGTTGTTGAGGAGTTGTTGTGTGTTCCGCTGCATGGTATCTAATGTAACCCTGGTTGGTTCTTGTATCTCTGGTAGTGAGATTCTAGGAAGGTATTCTCTTGGAAAGACATTAGGGTTTGGTCTCCTCAGCAGGATATTCTATGATGTTGTAGTTTATGCAAGACAGCTTCAACCATTTGGTTAGAGATGCCAAAGATACTTGAGGATTATCTCATATCTTTGTTTTGGGAAAGAAGTGATCAAAAGGTGAATGGATCTTATTAAAGATTGTATGACATGGAAGTTTCAGTTTTTTTAGAAGAAGAATATATTTCAAATCAGGCATTGAAGACCAATCTGTCCAGAACATTGATTCCTTCTTTATCAATTTTCTTGATGGTGAAAGAAGAGGGTGAAGCCAAAGCAAAAGAGTATCACTGTCAAATCTTTCACGCGGGAGTGAAGATCTTGATAAGTTATCTCTTAAGCTTAGTTGTGGTGACCTAATTAGGAGGATCTTCCTGGTTATGATGTCAAATGTAGTTCTGGTATATCTGAAGATGAATTCTCTTGTGAAGATACATGTTTCTGATTTTCAAAATCATGAACTGGAGGAAGTTTCATTAAGAAAGAAGTTGAGCTTAATATGTCAATTCTAATGTCTCGACATCGTGTTGCACATCAGCAGTTTATGGTAAATTCTAAGTCAAAGACCTATTAGATTGTAGTTGTTTTGAAGGATCACTGAAGCTATGAAGTTGAACAATTTTTGAGATGCTGTTTATAATGTCATAGCATTTCAGTTGGAGTTGGTTGAAGAAAAGGTAGTTATCTTGATAGGAGAAGAGAAGGAAATGATCCTTGTTTAAACTAAAATGTCTGAGGACAATTTTATAGGGAAAATGCATCCAAGAGTTTGTGTGCAGTAGCAGTGTAAATCAGCCTGTGGTCAATTGGTGTTTGCATGAGCTTTTTCAGTTTTGTGGCTTGAAGGATTGAAAGTAGCAGATTGTCTTGGTATGTTTATGCAGAAGGATGGCAGTTATCACTCTTAAGTTAGACAAGAGGTCTGAACCTTGTGTTTATAAGAAGAAGCTTCTGGAAGAGTGTGTTATGCAAGTTACTGCAGTTTTGTTGGTCTAATCTTGGAAGTTGATCAGATGTTGATATGTTCTCGTGTGTTCCCTACAAGAGATATATGTGGATTAATATGGTTGTAGTCTCCAAATCCATATGAGATGTTTAATGTGATTTAGACTAATGTCGGAACTGATGTTGAAACAACATTTCAGTTCTTTGCTCAGGGTGGAGTAAAAGATCAAGACACTGACCTAACCTGGAAGGCTTTTGTGGTATGAATGGTTGTCATAATGGTCTGTCATGAAGAAGATTCAGAAGATGTTGGAATCTGAAGAAGGGTTAAACCACAGGGATCAATTGCTATTTGTGAAATTCACAAGTATTTAATTGATTATCCTTGAAAGACAAGATTAAGGATGTTCTGTCTATTGTTTTAACATATTTTCATCAGAGGTTTGGAGAATCATGGGAGGGGTTCTACATTCGCTCACAAGTCGCCTAGGTGTTGACCTGGGATTATTGCTTAGCATCTGTTCCTAGAAAGTATTGTGAATGACTTGTCCAGATGGTGGTGTTGTTGAAGATGAAGATGGAAGACTATGAAGACATCATAATCTTGATGGTTACAGCTTGGATCAATTTATTTCTGATCTAAGTGGTTTGGAGCATGGTGTTTGCTCTGGTTGTGAAGGTCGAGGATAAGTGGAAGTTATCTCTGGCTTTCTACTGACGGCTCTACTAAGGGAAGTGATTTTCTTTAGTATTGCTATGGGGTAGTCTTGGACTACTTATTTTTTGAAGATTCAGATGTGGCAGGTTTGAAGTCTTTGGAGTTTCTAAGCAGGATGGAGGTTGTCTACTCAAACTTGATTGTTGAATCAAGTCTATGAGAGCATGGAAATCTGTTCCTGCAAAGGGAGGAGGTTCTTCTGAGTAGTAGAAGGTAGAGTTGAATTCAACAGTTGGATGCTCAAGCATTTTTGTCAGAAGAGATGTTTCTGACTATGTGAATTAGAATGTGGAGATTCTGGTCTTGTTTTTAGTAGTTTGTTCTGGCAAAGCATGACTACTAATTTTGAAGACTTCACTAGTATCAACAACTACTGGTGGATGTAATGGTAGAGGGATTGTGATGTGATCTGATCAGAACATTTTTTTAGAGAGTTGTTTCTTCTTCTGCTACAAGTATCTCTTGAAGAGATTAGATCTCAATAAAGCAGAGAATTTGTGGAGTCTGTGAGCAGTGTCAAACAAGTCAGGATACTTGGTTGTGTTCTCCAAAAGTGAAAGTACAATATGTGAATGTGCTCAGCAAGTGTGCTCAAATGTTCATCTCCATCTAGAGCATTAGTTAACCATGACAGGGGGAGTACTTGTCTATGGATTCCGCATCAAAGGTGCATTTATTGTGAAGCTTGCATGCTGATCAAGCTTGTGGAGATTGGTTGCCTCTTATGAGGAGATAATGTCAGATAACATGTTATGACATTAGGCTGTTGGATGACATGTTGGTGTGGACATGAATGGTTCTAGCCATGTGAAGCTAATTGTTTGTATCATGTGCGCACATGCTTCTGAGGAGAAGTCTGAAGACAATTTTATGCATATTGGAAAAACTTTGTGAGGGTCCTTGTTGATGGGAGATGTCACACTTGTCTTGGTGTGTGTAAAAGGAGTTTATTTAGAGTTCAGTGGAAGGCATTGTGTGTGTGCTTCAGAACTTGTGGGTGATTGTGTGAAGCATTCCTGACTGGATGAATGAAGACTATGTCTGGATTTTCCAAATGTTATGATATACTGGTCAAGGAGCACCATTTGTGAAATATAATGGGAGAACTTCTGTCTGTACTAGTGTGGTACTTGGATTGTTTGAGGATTAAGCATTATGTGAATGCGTTCAGCAGGTGTGTTGAACAGAGGGTGCGCTCTTGAAGACATGAAGATGAGTCTTATGTTTTCCATTCATTTAAGATGTTCTTCTTGCAAAGGAGCACTGGTTATCTTAGATAGGGGGAGTTGATCTTTTGTTGAAGAAGTTGTTTATCAAGATTGTAATGTCAGACAAGATGTGTGACATTGTGTTACTGGTGAAGTTCATGGTGTACTTGACAGTTTAGACCTGGTTTCATGGTGTCAAACAAGATGTCAATGGATTGAATCAGCAGTATATATTTACCCCAATGTTTGTTCAGCTATTGAGTCTGGATTTTGTTCTGAGTATGTTAGTTGTCAGATTCAGAGGGTGTCCAATTGTGGCTAAAAAGGGGGAGAGTTAGCCCATGTGTTGCCTAGTTTTGTTGGTATAGGCTTGAGGGGGAGTAATCGTGTTTGAACAACTGGTATGATGGTTCTTGCTTTGAGGGGGGATTTGTTTTGTGCTGAGTTACTAGTTGTTGCAGCTGGTTGGTATTGCTGCAGGTTGTGCTGTGAATGTTAGTAAGTGTTTTTCCGTTGCAAGCTGTTTTAGCCAAAATTAGCCAAAGGGGGAGATTGTTAGTTCTTGTAGTTGGCTGGAATTTTGGTAAAACAATGTGGATGTCATGGTTGATGTTTCAACATGAGTTTCTAACATTTTGGTTGTGTTAAGTTGTAAATGGTTGCAGATTCTGTGCTGATGTCAAACCCGATGTTAAGACATCAGTTGATAAAACATCAGTCTGAGTTATTTTATTAGGGATGCGTGCTTCTGTTATTGGAGAGATATTCTGCTGAAGAGAGTGAGAGATTGTAGGCGAATATCTTGGTAAAGATATATTCAGTTGCAATCAGATTTGGAGCAAATCTTGTTGCTGTTTTTAAGGCTAAAAGATATGAAGATTTAATTGAAGATTTAATTGAAGATTTGATTAAAGATTTAATAGCAGAATCTTCTGCAGATTTGTAGCAGTTAATATGCTGAGATTTAAAGCCCAAATCCAGTTGGGAAAAAAGTTATATATAGAAGCATTGTAACCTAGTTTAAGGGAAGCCAGCCATCATGTAAATTCTAAGGGCTGAGTTTGTGAACCACTCTCTAGGAGAGTTGGTATGTGTGAACCACTCGGATTGTGAGATGGTCATTGTTCTTAGAGGAAGCTGTTAAGCAACTCTAAGTATTGTTCTTAGTCATGAGGGTCATGTCTAGGTATTGTTATAGGAGTGTGTCTTCTATGTGTTTGGAGAGTTTTTGGAAATCAAGTTGTTGATGCAGCGACTGAGATGTTGACTGCTAGACATTATTGCGATGATTGGGAGTGAGATGGAGTCTCTTATTTAGGGAGGACTTAGATATAAGGGTCATTGGGTAGTGATTAAGTTAGTGGATTGTCAACTGGTTTGTTGAGTCTGTAATTTGATACTGCTAATAGTGGACTTCCTTCCTGGCTTGGTATGCCCCCAGATGTAGGTTGTTAGACCAAACTGGGTGAACAAATTCTGTGTGCACTTTACTTTTCAGCAACTTCTTTAAATGCCTATAATTGCCTTGCTGTTTATGTCAAACCAGATGTCTCGACATCATGTAGGACATCTGGGATCTATTATACCAGAATTTCAGAGAGACATACTGGCTCTTGAAAACCCTTACATGGAAAGAAACACTTGTAAAGGGAAGTGGGGGGATATGAAGAAAAAGTGTCTCTCTTTTCATAAGGATCTGTCTGAATTACAGAAGAAAGTTAAGTTTGTTGACTCCCTCCAGGAGGTGGTGAAGACCTATGTCTCCCCTTCTACTCTGGCTTCCCAGATAAATAAGTTGGAGGTTGCTCCTACGGTGGAAGAGAATCGGTATCTTGATGCGTTTGATTTTCCTGCTGAGATAACTCGTTGTGCATAGGAGGATAGGAAGATCGAGGCTCATGTCTAGGCCCTAAAGACTCTTAAAGACGATGTTTTCGATCTGAAGGCGACAATTCATGATACCATTCAATGGGATATGCAAGCCATGCTCGGGGTTCGTGATCAGGTTGCGGAGAAAGTAGAGAAGTTCTGCCCCACTAATTTGATTTTGGCTGGAGTGTAGAACCCTTTTCCAGGCTTCTCTTGCGGAGGGCCTAACTGGTGATATTGGAACCCGGGCTCTTGACACTTTGGATTAATCATTTATGTTTATTTGTACCTGTAATATTTTCTAGGCCATTGTCTCATAGGATGTAACCGTTGAATTTATAAAATTATTTTTACCTATATGATGTGTTCATCCTTTAACTTTTGAGTTCATAATTTATCTCCCTTTATCGTTGTCACTATATTGCGACTTTAGTTATTTTTCAAGTCATTTTGACATTAGGGCTTGCTTGTTATCCATAGGAGGTGAAGTTTTTTTGCTACCAGGCGATGATGGTGTTCATCGATGAATTTAATGTTTGCATCTTGGCATCTGCGAAAGGTCATTTTCTTAGGGTGTTAAGACCCAAATTGGTCTCCTTTAGGAGGAGAAGAGTCACCTCATTTTGACGATGTATTTGATGTGCTCTTTGCACTTTCTTGAAAATGATCTTTTGTGCAATGCAGCTGAGTGCATGGGGTAATATTTTCTTACCATTTTTTATGAGTTGTGCTTTTCCGCTGTGTTGAGTGTCTGATGTAGAAGCGTATTAATTTGTGCGCTATATAAAGCTTGTTTCTTGTGTCTTCCATGGTGGGTTAGTAATTGGAAAGACCGATGAGAGGCGATCATATCTTTGAATTGTTCTTCGCATCACAAAGGATTGTTCCTTAGCCAAGGGTAGGATCCTCGTCCATGCCCCCGAGGCTTGGCTCAGATCGAGGTGGACATCCCTAATTAACTAAAAGTTCCTTCAATAACCAACTAGGTGAATAGCTTACGATGCAGTGGCTTCTAGTTCACAAAACCTGCACAATTATGCTGATAGAAAAATAAACATTATTAAAGGCAACTTCCACTAGTGCAAATCCTGTGAAAAACGTAACTTCTGTTATTTAAGTGAAGCTTCCACCAGTGAAGGTTTAGTTAAAAAATTAACTAAAAGTTCCTTCCGTAACCAACTAGGTGAATAGCTTAGAAATTTCATAAGTAGTTGCTTCTAGTTCATAAAAGTAGACAAATTTAAAGGCAACTTCCACTTGTGGAAAACCAATGCAAAACATAACTGATGTATTTTGACTGCATTTTCTACCAGTGGATGTTTAGTACAAAATAAGACTAAATGCCAACTCTCTGGAATAGCTTTATGTTCTGTCAAGTCTAAGTATGTCTGTGACGTAAGTACGTCTTATTCGGATCCTGGTGGCAATGGAGCTTGTATGTATTCATTGGGGTTGGGGGGGGGGGGTTAGTCCCCCTTTTGGAATTCTATTTCTATTTCCTTTTGGCATTTTATTTGCATTTTTGCTTATGAGATTGGAGCTAGCGGGATTATACCCAAGAGAATCGCACGCTCAAAGATACAACATAGTCACCACCGAACTTTATTTAATCCAAAAGGACAGGGAAAATATCGATAAAACTCAATGGGAACAGAAACGGGTAAGGGAGTCGGTTATGCGAGAGGAAGGTATTAGCACCCCACGCATCCGTCGTACTCGACGAGAACCATTCTACTTGCTTCTAGGCTTGGATGAGTTATCTATCTAAAGGCTACTCACTAAAAAGGGAAGGAAAAGGGACAAAGAAAGTGCTCGCAGAGGATTGGAACCCTCGTGCCTACATATCCTCATAGTGCAATGAGGAATTTAGAGCTTCGTAGTTCATAGAACCAAGGAAGGAAAGGGGAAAAGGTGGCTCGCCAAGATTTCACAATCTTTTACCTACGTATCCTCATAATGCAATAAGGAATTCAGAGCCTACGTAGTTAGGAGAACAAAGACAGGGAAATGAAAAGAAAATAGTGTCAAAACCAAGAGCTAAAAGCAAAGAATGGATGTAAGAAAAGGGGCAAGGAGTAAGAGCATGGGTGTTGTAACTGAGACTCGGTGTTTGACTTGCTGGGGAAGGCAAGTAATCACCCTACTGGGGAAAGAAGGAAAAGGATCTTAACCCTGGCTGGGGAAAATAAAAGGAAAGAAAACTAGGTATATTAACTGATGGGCAGTGGTCAACCAAGAAAGAGAGTTTGACTCCACTAGGGAGAAGGAAAAGCAATTAGTCTCTGCTGAGGAAGAAGAGAATTGGACTTTTAACTAACAAGCAGTGGTTAACCAACGAAAAAGGGTTGACGCTACCGAGGAAGGGGATATTAAGAAATTGGTATTCAGCCAACGGAAGGTGATTAACCAGAGAAATGGATGTTGAACCAAGGGAAGGTATTAACCCAAAAGGAGACTCGGTGCGTTAACAGACGGACTATGTTTAACCGAGGAAAAGAAGAGGTTGGTCTATTAACTGACGAGCAGTGTTTAACCAAGAGAGAAGATGGTGTTTTAACCAAAGAGGTGATTAACCCAACAAAGGTTTGGTATTTTAATAGACAACCTGTAGTTAACCGAAAAGAAAGGGTAGTTGGTATTTTAACTGACAGACAGTGGTTAACCAACGAAAAGTAGGTTGGAACACAGAGAAAAGGTTGCTTACTCCATAGGGGATTCGATATGCTAACAGACGGATTGTGGTTAACCGAAGAAAGAAAAAGTACGACTTCATTGGGGAAGAAGAAAATTAGGGTTTTAACCGACGAACGGTGATAAACCAAAGGAACGGGTGTTGAACCAAGAGAAGGTTGCTAACCCAAAAAAGGAAGATTGGATCTAACATACAGACTATGATTAAACAAAGAAATGGGTGTGGAACCAAGAGAAGGTTACTAACCCAAAAAAGGAAGATTGGTTATAACAGACGGACAGTGATTTACCAAAGAAATAGGTGTGGAACCAAGAGAAGGTTATTAACCCAAATAAGAAGATAGATTTGGGATAGGAATGAGTGACCATGGATCGACTCAAGAGACACTACAGTCTGAGGATATAGGCGACTACTTTAGGCACAAGGTCATTCGTCCCCTACCAGAAATAGTCCTAATGAGGGTAGGAATTCACCATTCTCATTCCTTCTCTAGCACTCAAAGCATAGTGCAGAAATTGAAACTGGCAGAGTAACAATACAATTTGTACAGTGCTCTAATTCGTTGTGCAGATGTCCGACTCAGCGGGGAATCAAGAAAGAAAAGATCTAAGAAGATCCTAAAGAAGAGCAGTTCAATCAATCAATCGAAACATGGTTTCTATCAATCAATCAAAGGGAAGAAACATGCCAATAATCTTTCAAGTGAGTCGAAAGATCATCAAAGCAAGTGTGCGGAATAATGTTGAACAAGATTAAATTTGCTCAAAAGGAACAAATCTAATGCATCAAAAATGTGCAAAAAAAGTGTTTCAAACATATGATAAAATTGCAAAATAATCAAGGAAAATCATGCAATTAATAAAGCAATAGTCATTTCAAGTAGGTACTGACCTAAAACAGTGGCATTGACATGAGTATAAGTAATCATAGGAAGGCACACAAGAAAACTATGCAAAACAGTCCCAAACAACAAGATTTTTGCAAAATCTGTTAGGTGTAATCGAGTAACATCCTGAGGTTAATCAATTACACAGTGTTAAAATTGTGTTCTGAGGCGCAGTCAAAAGGTGTAATCGATGAACCTACTGGTGTTAATCAATTACCACTGTAAAAACAGCAAAAACAGAAATTTGAAAAGCACTTTTCAGAATCACTTATCGCATGTAATTGCAGTGGATCATAACATAGAAGTAGAGGCAAAATTCATGTCAATTCAAAGCAATTGAAAGCTAATAGAATCAAACATGTAAGGCAAGTATTCAAGTAGAAAAGCATCAATTAAGAACTACATTGTGAAAATGCGAAATCGATCGAAAACGATAAATTAAGCAAGATTCACCAACCTACAAGGCTGAGATTTTCCTTGGTGACTGTTGTAATCAAAATAAGATGGTGAGAAGCTTAGAAAACCAGAAAATACAGATATCTCTAGCAATCCGTAGCGAGAAAATCGAAGATAATGCGATAATTGCTTCGGATCCGAATTTGCACCAAAACTCCTTCAATGATCAACTTCGAAAGCTTGAATTGAAGTAAATGATGATGTTGCTGCAGAATTCATAAGTGAAATGGAGAGGAATGAAGGTCTAGCTCAAAGAATAGCAAGCATCAATGTAAAGTTTACTAAGCTTTGATGATGGAATGAGCTCCAGTGAGGTTTAGGGAAGAAGATGATGATTGAGAGAGAGTGTGTTGTAGAAAAGTTAGAAAATGAGAGGGAAATTTTAGAGCAAAAATGAGAGAATGATCAAGGGTCCCTTGCATCAAGGTGAGGGTTTGCTTATATAGAGCATAGGCTTGGAGTGAGTGGAGGCTTGGAACTTGGTTTGGAGGTAGTTAATGAGGTTTGGTATTTGCTTTGGAGTTAGTTAGATCCAACTCACTAAGTTAGGGTCTAATTCAGTTAGTTATTGGTTAACTCGGTTGGAGAATCTCAATGCAACTCGATTGATCAAGTGGTTCAAATGCTTGGAAATGAGGGTGCATGGTGAGCATTAATGATAGTGAGGTAGTGTAGCAAATATAGTTGATATATTCTGGTGTAATCACATGTCTAGAACCTTCCATAAGATGCTAGAATGATGTAGACCAAACGAGAAGAGTGGTAGCTGCTGCAGTGTTGTGAAACTGCTAAAAATCTGCAAAACTTGCAGGTGTAATCGATTAAGCATATTGTGTTAATCAATTAACACAAGCAAAGTTTCAAATTTTTGGCCTGAAATAAGGTGCTATGGCCGTGGTTCCATGCTTCGACCCCTTGCTTTGATAAATATGCATAGAAATCCTTTTGTTTAGCCTGTATTGATGTTATGATGACTCTGAGGGGATATGATTATAACCTCGGGATTCTGTGGGGGATTTGAACATATACCTGCAAAGAATTCACAGATAAAAATGCTGATGCGCATGTAAGGAATGCAAGTGCAGATGCTTATGCAAAAAGGCAAAAGGGGAGGTCAAATTTTGGGTTACGATAGTGACCAGGCCATTATTACCCCATGATCAACGTAAAATTTATTTTTTTTGTTATATGTCATTGTTTTAATTGTACCATGCATTGAATTAAATGTAAAAAATCATTAAACGAAAGTGTGGATATCTAATTAGACATATTATCTTAGAGTCAATTAACTAAAAGTTCTTTCAGTAACCAACTAGGTGAATAGCTTAGGATGCAGTGGCTTCTAGTTCATAAAAACCTGCATAATTATGCTGATAGATAAATAGACATTATTAAAGGTAACTTCCACTTGTGGAGATCCTGTGCAAAATGTAACTTATGCTATTTTGAGTGCAGCTTCCACCAGTGAAGGTTTAGTGCAAAAATTAACTAAAAGTTCCTTCAACAACATACTAGGTGAATATCTTAGAAATTTCATAAGTTGTGGCTTCTAATTCATAAAAGTAGATAAATTTAAAGGCAACTTCCACTGGTGGAAAATCAGTGCAAAACGTAACTGCTATATTTTGACTGCATTTTCTACCAGTGGATGTTTAGTACAAAATAGGACCAGACGCCAACTCTCTGAAATAGATTTGTTTTTTGTCACGTCTAAGTATGTCTGTGAGCTAGGTATGTCTAATTCAAATCCTGGTGGTAATGGAGCATGTATGCATTCATTTGGGTTGGGGGGGGGGGGGGTTTCGAGTACCCCTTTTGGCATTCTATTTTTTTTTTTTAATAATAATAAAATTATATTACCAAAAAACAATTCGGCACAAACGCCAATCACATGATCCAGGTTCAAAAAGACAAGTGAGATTTAGAGCAAAGAAAACCTATAATACATAGTTCATTCGGTGACAATAGTTATACATCTTAGCATTTTTATCCACCCGATGGATAACCATTGCTCGGATATCAGTATCGTTTAGCACATGCCGACCTTCCGCTTGGAAAACTTTTTTATTCCTTATAGACCACACATAGTAAACAGTCTCTGCCATCACTGTTTTAAGCAATCTAGCCCTCATACCCTTTCCTTTAGTGGCTCTAATAGCCCACTTCATCTCTTCATCCCAGCCTCCAGGATCACGAACAATTGAACAGGCCAACAAATGAGTTTTCCAAACTTGTTTGGTTTCAATACACTCAAACATTAGATGTTGTATTGTCTCAGGTGCTCCACAGAAAACACATGCTCCATCTGTTATGACCCTACAGCTACTCACCCTATCTTTCGTCATTAACCGATTATGACAGGCCATCCATAACGTAAAGATGGCTCGCGACCTTGCTAAATTACCAAACAAAAGGAATCTCCAATCAACCTTTGTTTTTACCTCTCTAATCGCATGATACATAGTGGTTACTTTATACTTATTTGTTAAAAGAAAGTTCTTCCAGCACCCTATTTTTATCAGCAAGTCCATATGTTTAAAAATTACACGCACCACCCAAGAGTCAGTTGATCCTGGAACGAATGATTTCACATCACTATGCTTCAGATAATATTGATGAATCCACTTTATCCACAGCATATCCTTCTTGATCCAAAGATTCCAAAGCAATTTGCCCAAAGTGGCTATGTTCCATTCTTCGAGGGACACCATATTCATCCCTCCCATAACTACTTGGTCACAAACACGCTCCCAAGCAATGGGAGATTTTCTACTCTTGACCTATTTACCAGTGCACACAAACGTTCTACACAACGATTCAATATGTTTTAGAACCTTTTTTGGTAGAGGGAATATCTGTAACCAGTAATTACCTATGGCTAGAATTACACTTCTAACGAGTTGCAGCCGCCCTGCATAAGATAGCAGTTGAGTACTCCAGTGTGAAATTCTTTTCATCATCTTTTCTATGAGAGGTTGGCATTCTATTTCCATTTGCTTTTGGCATTTTATTTGCAATTTTGCTTATGACACCAAGCCATTATTACCCCATGATCAACGTATAATTTGTTTTTTTTGTTATATGTCATTGTTTTAATTATACCATGCGTTGAATTAAATGTAAAAAATCATTAAGCGAAAATGTGGATATCTAATTAGACATATTATCTTAGAGTCAATTAACTAAAAGTTCCTTTAGTAACCAACTAGGTGAATAGCTTAGGATGCAGTGACTTCTAGTTCACAAAAACCTGCACAATTATGTTAATAGAAAAACAAACATTATTAAAAGCAACTTCCACTGGTGAAAATCCTGTGCAAAATGTAACTTCTGCTATTTTGAGTGCAGCTTCCACCAGTGAAGGTTTAGTGTAAAAATTAACTAAAAGTTCCTTCAGTAACCAACTAGGTGAATAACTTAGAAATT
The DNA here is from genome assembly GCA_022829125.1 of Lathyrus tuberosus. NCBI lineage: Eukaryota > Viridiplantae > Streptophyta > Magnoliopsida > Fabales > Fabaceae > Lathyrus > Lathyrus tuberosus. The sequence goes on along the minus strand of JALAZF010000601.1, from coordinate 2,534,580 downwards.
TCATAAGCAGTGGCTTCTACTTCATATAAGTAGACAAATTTAAAGGCAACGTCCACTGGTGGAAAATCAGTACAAAACGTAACTGTTGTATTTTGACTGCATTTTCTACAAGTGGATGTTTAGTACAAAATAGGACCAAACGCCAACTCTCTGAAATAGTTGTGTTCTATCAAGTCTAAGTATGCATGTGACCTAGGTACATGTTATTCAGATCCTGGTGGTAATGAAGTGTGTTTGTTTTCATTGGGGTTGGGGGGTTCAAGTCCCCCTTTTGGCATTCTATTTTCGTTTCCTTTTGGCATTTTAGTTGCTTTTTTTGCTTATGAGACCAAGCCAATATTACCCCATGATCAACGTATAATTTGTTTTTTTTGTTATGTGTCATTGTTTTAATTGTACCATGCGATGAATTAAATGTAAAAAATCATTAAGCAAAAATGTGGATATATAATCAGACATACTATCTTAGAGTCAATTAACTAAAAGTTCTCTTAGTAACCAACTAGGTGAATAACTTAGGATGCAGTTGCTTCTAGTTCACAAAACCTGCACAATTATGCTGATAGAAAAACAGACATTATTAAAGGCAACTTCCATTGGTGGAAATCCTGTGCAAAACGTAACTTATGCTATTTTGAGTGTAACTTTCACCAGTGAAAGTTTAGTGCAAAAATTAACTAAAACTTGCTTCAGTAACCAACTAGGTGAGTAGCTTAGAAATTTCATAAGCAGTGGCTTCTAGTTCATAAAAATAGACAAATTTAAAGGCAACTTCCACTAGTGGAAAATCAGTGCAAAACGTAACTGCTGTATTTTGACTGCATTTTCTAGCAATGGATGCTTAGTACGAAATAGGACCAAATTTCAACTCTCTGAAATAACTTTATGTTCTGTCAAGTCTAAGTATGTCTGTGACCTAGGTACGTCTTATTCGAATCATGGTGGTAATGGAACATGTATGTATTCTTTGCGGTTTGGGGGGGGGGGTTCGAGTCCCCCTTTTGGCATTCTATTTCCATTTCCTTTTGCCATTTTATTGGCATTTTTGCTTATGAGACCAAGCCATTATTACCTCATGATCAACGTATAATTTGTTTTTTTGTTATATGTCATTGTTTTAACTGTACTATGCATTGAATTAAATGTAAAAAAATCATTAAGCAAAAATGTCAATATCTAATCAGACAATCTCTCCCACAATTCTCTATCCTCCCAACCTCAAAATTCGGCAAAAGGTCTTTGTCCATATCTTGCAAATGCCAGTTGATTAAAAATCTCAGGAACATGTACGAAATTCATTTAAAACCCTGTAAAGAAGAAAACATTCAGAACCCCAACTAACTTAAACGCCAAAGAATACAACTCAACAAAGCAACTTTGAGAATTACTACTGGGATTAAAATTACCAAATTTGAGATAAACAAAATAATAAATAATATTAGTACAATGAAATTTCATACAGCGAGAATCATAATTGTCAAATACAAATTCGATACAAACAATCCTAAAATTACAACAATGTAAAAGGTTATTAATCCAGAAAAATTAAAATTATCATATTAAAATTGCCAAATTACATGTAAGATTAAAATTAACAAAGTACGCCTCGTGCTCTCACAATCACTATCACAGTCACACTTTTTTTCCAAGCTACAGACAAAAAATTGAAGAAAAAAAATTAAAGAATAATCTGCAACGAAAGTTAAAGAATAATGCGGCCAATTTATCTAATAAAACATGGACGTTCTATGTTTTGTTGGAAAATAAAACCAAGTATAAGAAATAATAAGGACTAAAAGCCATCAACTCTTGCTCCATAAATTGTCAATGTTTTGCCATAACATAAAACTAACCTTTTCAAAAATATCCGAATTTGCTCAATAGTGATGTTAAACTTAAACAGCCATTCAGACTCATTACCAGATCAAACAACACGTCAAATTTTGCATGGAAAAATTAAATAAACACTTGTAAAAGAAATCGTGTTAAGAAATGTGGTTGGGCCTGCCTTACCCTACAAAATCGGCTTTTAGGGTGAGGATTGTCCCCATTTATAAGAACATGTTCAGGTGATATATTATCCGATGTGGAACTCTTAACACACTCTCTCATTCTCATGACTGAACATTTGGAGAGTGAAAATAAATCGTGGGTGGTCCGATAATGGAAACCTAATAGTAGGTGGTCGGTCCAACAGATCTTAAACCAAAGCTCTTGATACCATGTTAAGAAATATGGTCGTTTTCATATATCTGCGATTGAATGAGTAAGAGTGGGAGAGTAAATCAATCAACTTGAATAAACTTGAGTTGAAATGGCTAAAATAGTTGAAATACTTGAAATTTGGGATGCAGACATAGCCTGTTTGGTCATCGCTGTCTTTTTTTTTTTCCTTCTGCAATTGAAGATGAACCCTAATAGAGTGGTTGAAGGGATAAAGAAACATAAATGAAAGGTCTGATTAGCATTCATCTGTCTAAATAAATATTTTTCTTTCTAATGCTTTCTGTAAAAGCAGGTTTGCTGCCCCTAGGAGCTCAAATCAATCCTTAGCCAAATCAATCAAAGAAAAGACCGCATAAAAATAAACAATTGGACAAATCTGGATCGGTATGCGGGTAAACGAGTTGATAAACCCGGATGCCAATGAGTTGATACGGATGGAATCCGCACCGATTCGAGGTACACAAGTGCTAGCTAGTTTTGAATAGTACTAGTAGTAATATTCAATACATAAATAACTCTGAATTAGTTTTGAATAAAATAACAGGTGTGGGTGTGCTATGTAGACACCAACATTAGGGCCTTGCCCAATATATATATATATATGGAACGTATCATATGAGAATGTCATTTTTATGTGAGAACATAAAAATGATTCTGAACCATTAGATTTTAAAATAAATGGTGGAGATTATGTGTCAATTTTTTTTTTCTCTCCTCCATCATTTATTTTAATAATGGAGGAGAGAGAAAAACAAAAATCACACATAATCTCCACCATTTATTTTAAAATCTAATGATTCAGATTCATTCTTATGTTCTTACATAAAAATGACATTCTCATAGGATATGAATCCTATATATATATATATATATATATATATATGGGAAATGCTAACAAACACCCAAAATTGGTGGACCCCACACAAAAATACACCACATTTATTTTTTTTATATTTTTTTCTTCATCTTTCTAATGTGGATCCCACCAAAAATTAATGGGCCCCACACAAAAATACACTAAGGCGTATGTTGCTAATGCACACCTACATGGGTGTGCATTAGCATAACCCTATATATATATATATATATATATATATATATATATATATATATATATATATATATATATATATATATATAATTAATGTCAATTAAATAATAATATTTGTTAAGAATGTGTATTATACATTGATTAATTTAAAATCAATTATCTTGAGTTTTTGGAAATTTTATAGGTATTTTATGGTTTAATTATGGAAAATAAATAAGAGTCCTATTTTGTAATTGTTTAACCATAAACAATATTTTTGAGCCCTCTTTTAACTACGACTTTATAGTAAAATTCTTTGGGCCATATCAAATACGGCCTATTAAAAACCATACTTATAAATAAATTTTTTAAGTTCTCTTGCATAAAAGAATACTTGAAATTTAATTTTTATTAAAAAATTTTGGTAATGTTTTTTCAATTATGCTATGTTTAAATGATAAAAAGAGTATTTAGTTGTGTTGGTTTTATTATCAATTAAAAAAAATTATTGGAGGTTTGCAATCATAAAAATAATTATATTATAAAATATTTTAAAAACAAATCTTAAAAATAATTATATTATTTACTCAGTATTTTAAATTCCACAAAAACTCTTTAATGTAATAAAAAATAAAGAGAAAAAAAAAACAAACGAAAATTCACCCAATCAGAAAATGGCGTCGGTAATGAAACAAGTTGATGAAAAATAGAAATGAGAGGAGAATCACAGTTGGTGAATGAAACAGTGTCGTAAAGTGAGTTCAGAGGCATTGAGGTGATGATGTCGAGATTCCTTCCCTGTGGTTTTGCTTTTCTTTACTTTTTCACATTGAAAATTCTGAATATTATTTTAGCTTTTTCAATTAATGATATTTTCAAAGAGAAATATAGACAACAAGTTACCATGTAGTGATATTTACAGCTAGGGCTGGACAAAAACTGACTACCTAACCCAACCCAGGTGAAAAAAAAAATGCTATTGGGTGGGTTCAAACGGCCCAATGGGTTACTTAGACGGTTTGAGGTTGATAGGAAAGAAGAGGAAGAATAGAGAGAGAGAGAGGTAATAGAGATAGAATACAGAGAGAGAATAGAGATAGGAAAAGAGTATTTTATTTATTCAGCAAAAAGATACATTGAATGGTTAGTTTCCACTATATATATCTGTCTAATATGTGCATATTACAGCTGGCAATCACTAATATGTGCATATTACAGCTGGCAATCACTAATATATGCATCATATCCCTCCCCTTAAAAGCTTCCTTGTCCTCAAGGAACAACTGCAACATCAAAATAAGGAAACTGGAGCTTGAGTTTGTATAGCAGCTCCCAAGTAGCCTCTTCCATAGCCTCCCTTTTCCATTGAACCAAAACTTCAGTAATATCCCGATTGTGCCTCTGAATGGAGCGCCTCTTCAAAATTTTAAATGGCTCCTTAGGGTCATCTAAACTTCCCCACTTTTCAGGAAGTGCAACCACGAGAATGTTCGCATCAGGACACGGTTTCAAAAGAGACACATGGAACGTAGGATGAATCCGCGAAGTAGATGGGAGAATCAAGGTGTATGCAACCTTTCCCACCCTATGCAGCACCTGATAAGGTCCATAAAACCGAGGAGAAAGCTTTTCGGAAGCACGATATTGGGCGGACGATTGTCTATAGGGCTGTAACTTTAGGAAAACCCAATCTCCTTCCTTGAATTCTCGATCACTGCGATGTTTATCAGCCTGACGCTTCATACGTGCTTGAGCCCGGACCAAATTACCCTGTAATTTCTGGATCATCTCCTCCCTTACAATGAAGCTTCAATCGACCGCCTCAACCTTAGTACTTTGAGGGCAATAAGGAAGATGCAGTGGGGGTGCTTGGCCATACACAATCTCATAAGGGGTAGCTTGAATAGCAGAATGATAAGTGGTATTGTACCACCACTCTGCCAAAGGTAACCAATTAACCCATTCCTTAGGCCTCTGCCACGTCATAGCCCGCAAGTAGTGTTCTAGGCAACGGTTCAGGACTTCACTTTGACCATCCGATTGAGGATGATAGGCTGTAGTTAAGCTCTGAGAAATGCCCAACTGACCAAGGAAAGAACTCCAAAATTTACTAGTAAACAATGGATCTTGGTCACTCACAATGTTGGCGGGTGCACCATGTAACTTGTAAATTTCAGCAATGAAAATTTCAGCTAATTTGGATGCAGTAAATGGGTGAGCAATAGGAATAAAATGGGCATATTTGCTCAGCTGATCAATAACTACCCAAATTGTGTCTTTACCATGAGATTTAGGAAGCTTTTCAATGAAGTCCATGGCTATACTTTGCCACACTCCCTCTGGAACTAGCAGGGGCTGAAGTAAACCCGGAACAACTCTAGGTTCATACTTGCATCGAAGGCAAGTCTCGCATTGCTGAATGAACTTTGTGACATCCTTGGCAAGGCCTTTCCAATAAAACATGCTCTTGATTCGTGCTATAGAAGCCCGGATGCCTGAGTGGCCTCCTTGGTGGGAAGAGTGAAGCCATTGTAGAATCACTAACCGTACTTGTCCATCATTAGGAACGATCAGCTTCTTTTTCCTATATAACAAATTGTCCAACACAGAAAAATGGGGATGCAAGGCTGGACTAGAGAGAACCTGCAGCTTGAGGTTCTGTAAAGCTGAATCTTGTTCATAGCTCTTAAGGAGAGAATCCCATAACTCAGAAGAAATAGAAGAGACAGTCAACTGTAAAACTTCACCATGAGAGGCTCTAGATAAGGCATCTGCAGCCACATTATCCTTACCCTTTTTATACAAAATTTCATAAGAAAGACCCATGAGCTTAGTGACCCATCTATATTGGGCTGGGGTAGATAAACGTTGCTCCAAAAGGTACTTCAAACTATGCTGGTCAGTAAGGATAGTAAATGTGTTCAGGGAAAGGTATTGGTGCCACTTAGAGACTGCATGAACCAATGCCAATAATTCCCTGTCATAAACTGACAAAAGCCTATTTTTAGGAGATAAAACCTTGCTAATAAAAGCCACAGGGTGTCTGTCCGGCATTAGCACAACACCAATTCCAGTGCTTGAAGCATCTGTTTCTACCACAAATGGCTTTTGCATATTAGGGATGGCCAACACCGGGGCATTACTCAAAGCATCTTTCAATGTAGTGAAGGAGGTTTGTGCTTCTTGAGGCCAATGGAAAGAATCCCGCTTGAGTAAATCAGTAAAAGGAGAAGCAATGATGCTGTAGCCCTTAATGAACCGCCTGTAGTAACCCGTTAATCCCAAAAATTCCCTCAATTGTTTAACTGTTTGAGGTGCCGGCCAAGCTCTCACAGCTTGAACTTTAATTGGGTCAGTAGTGACTCCTGTAGGTGTAATGAAATGACCCAAGTATTCGATGCGTGTAGTGAAGAATGCACACTTACTTTTCTTTACATAGAAGGTGTGAGCTTTGAGGATCTGAAATACTTGTCGAAGATGATCTACATGTGCCTCCAAAGATGGGCTGTACACTAATATATCATCAAAGAAAATAAGAACACACTTCCTCAATAAACCCGAAAAAATAGTATTCATTGTTCCCTGAAAAGTAGCTGGTGCGTTGGACAATCCAAATGGCATCACCACATATTCATACTGCCCCCCATGAGTTTGAAAAGCTGTCTTCGGTACGTCCTCAGTTTTCATCCTAATTTGATGATAACCAGCCCTAAGATCCAGTTTATAAAAACACCACGGCACCACCCAATTCATCCAATAAATCCTCCACCAATGGAATTGGAAATTTAGTCTTCACCGTCATTTCATTCAACCTCCTATAGTCCACACACATTCGCCAACTCCCATCTTTCTTTTTGACCAACACAACTGGAGAAGCGAAAGGGGAAGAGCTTGGTTGAATTACTCCCGAATCCAAGAGCTCCCTCACCATGCCATCAATGATATCCTTCTGAGCTGGTGGATATCTATAAGGTCTTAAACTGACTGGGTTAGAACCCTCCTTTAGCACAATTTGATGGTCATGAATACCCCTAAAGGGCGGCAGCTGAGTAGGTGTTTCAAAGACCTCTTGGAACTCATGTAAAACCGACTCTCTGTGAGCCATTATCACAGGATCCTCTAGCTCTTTCGTGGTCACCGAACAACACATTGCCTCTGTGGAACAAGGTAACAACTGTAGCATATAACAGAAGTTATCTTCAACCACTAACTGATGCAATTTAGAAGCAGAAACCACCCTACTTTTATTTTCTTTAACAACCTGCAACTTCACATTCATACCATTCATAGAAAATTCCATAGCCATATTGGTAAAATCCCATTGTATGACACCCCATTGCCTTAACCATTGCATGCCCAATATAACATCACAACTAGACAATGGTATAGCAATAACATCAGTAAGAAAGTCATACCCTTGAAGCTTTAACCGGATGCCTTCACACCGTCCTGCACCATGTATAAACCCGCCATCAGCTACTGTTATCCGCAAAGGGTGCATAGGTTGTAGAGTATTGAGCCCCTCCTTACATAATTTCTGGCTAATGAAATTATGTGTGCTTCCTGTGTCTATGAGTACATGAACTCTCTTTCTGCCCAGCCAGCCTATCAATCTCATCATAGGATGAGAAGAGTCTCCCTGAATGGCATTAAGGGAAACAGTAGGATCAACACTATGAGTCGAATCATTAGACACTCCTTCAGAAACAGACTCAACCTCAATTGAGTCCGAATAGTCTTCTTCCCTCACTTCCATAAGGAAAACTTGCATTTTTTTCCTCTGCGGGCAATCATGTCCAGGAAAGAATTTGTCATGACAGAAAAAACACAGGTTTTGAGTCCTATGTTCATCCATTTCCTTAGGGGTAAGTTTCTTCTGAAACGTATATGCCGGCTTTCCCAAAATGCTCTTTTGAGAATCTTCAACTATCCCTTTCTTCTCCTGAGGCATCAATTTCTTGTCAATGGTGTTAGAAATTGTGGTCTTCTTGTCACTCCAAGAACCGTGGGTTCGATTTGCAGGCCCCAACCGTTTCTGCAACAATTCCAAGCTTCGTTCTTGTAGCTTAACCATACGAGTAGCTTCCAACACCGTACGAGGGGCGAACATCTTCACACCATTACACAATTCCTGTTGAAGGCCTCCCAAATAGCACTGTAGCTTTTGAGATTCCGTCAAAGCTGTTCTACCCACCAAATTGTCGAACGCTTCTTAATACACCTCTAGCGAACCCGTCTGCACCAACTTCTTGAGTTCTTCCATAGGTGAATCGAACTCGAGGCCAAATCGCATCTTCAATGCCTCGGCGAAATTCGGCCATGTCAATCGGTCATTCGATCCCTGTTCTAAGCTTTGGAACCAACGAAAAGAATTATCATCAAGAGCAATACTAACAACCGAGACCTTGTCCCCTTCTTGCGTTCCATCCAACGCAAAAAACGTTCACACTTCGCAATCCAAGATTCCACATCGTCGCGAGTGAATTTTGGAACATCCAAACGCGTTAATCGTGTTGGTGGTCGAGTTGCTCCGTCGCCGGCGCTACCTTGGCGACGTGCCGCCGCTAACTCCGACATCTGCAATCCAATTCCGCGCATGGTTTCTTGCACATTGGTGAATTGAAGGTCGAAACGATTCTTCAATTCACAGATTTGTCTGGTGATACATGGCTCCACCGTCGCCATAATGCGTTCCTCCGCTTCACGAATGGCATTCTGCAGCCGCGTCACTTCTGCCATGAATGCTGTTCCGTGATCGCAGGCTCTAGATACCAATGATAGGAAAGAAGAGGAAGAATAGAGAGAGAGAGCTAATAGAGATAGAATATAGAGAGAGAATAGAGATAGGAAAAGAGTATTTTATTTATTCAGCAAAAAGATACATTGAATGGTTAGTTTCCACTATATATATCTGTCTAATATGTGCATATTACAGCTGACAATCACTAATATATGCATCAGAGGTGATTTTAATTAGCGGGCCGAATAGCAAAGTTTAGGAAAATTTTAGTTCATACCTCATCATTTATTCACCTATTCCTATATTATATTTGTTTTACCAAAATATTCTCATATAAATAAGTGTAAAATTTTCAAAGTTTAGACCGCGGGTACCCTGACCCGCCCGCGTATAGGAAAGAAAAAAATTGTTTATGTTACTCGTAATGCCCTTTTCTCACACACCATGTTTCACTCACCACTCATTCTCGTCTCGAAACATTCTCTCTCACAATTGAACCCTAATAGAGCTCACAGTCCACCATTTCTCTTCTCCCTCATCAATCACCATAGTTATGATCACCCTCACTGCCACCACTAATTCACTACGACAAACTCTCAGTCCACCACCATAACTCACCGTTACTCACCCTCACAGCCACCACTACTTCAAGACGAAGAAACATATTCTTTTCTCACTAACCTTTACGAAGAACAACACCATTTGAAGTTGTGATACCTTTTCTAACATTTTTCTACTTTTGTTTGCAAGGTTGGTGGTTCTGATTCACTTTTTGAGTTTGGATAGTTAGGTTTTGCTATTTAGGTTTTGAATAACCATTTTGTGTTGATATGTTGTCTTATTTTCTCTTGTTGTTTCATTTCATGACAACAAAATCGTCATTTACAACCAGACATTTGGACATTGGATGAAATTTGACACAGATTCACAGATTCAAGATTTGACGGACAACGGAATCGTAGTTAACAACCGACCATTAAAGTAAGCTTCTAAATATACATCTTTGACATAAACATTAGAGTATGTTTATAGGATTTGTTTGGTCTAGCCACAAAAACTATTGGATAACACAATTTTCACATGAATATTAGAGTATAATGACAATATCTATAGCTTCTCAATATACAACTTTCTAATGTATTTTTAGCTTATGAATATTCAGCTTTCACAATATTAAAGTAAAACATTTATGTCCAGTTTAAGTGAATGTAACATCATGAAGAAGAAATTTGTTGATATGATTAGATGTATTGAAACATAATGTATATTCTGACTGGTTTAGTAATATGTTGATATGTTTCTTACTGGTTTAGGAATATGTAGTTATTGTTTTTACATATAGCTACATAATGTCAAACAAGCTACATACTTGCAAGTTCAATCTTTAGGATATTATGATAGGAGGGTAATTTATTTAAGTTGCAAAAAGGCAAATAAATTTTATTCTGCTTCTGTCAATTAGAAAATACATTGAGGAGAACACCTGTCTTTCAAATAACAATGAACATTTGAAGTTATTAGAAAACAGTGTGTTAGTACTTGTTTATATCAAACAGAAACAGGATTACTTAATCATGTAGGAAGAATGTGTTTACGGTAGATGAACTCGTTTTTCATTTTGCAATGTATTATAATACAGTGTGTTATTATTCGTTTTTTACTTTGCAGTGTATTATAATTTATTTGTGATGAAAAACTGTGTGTGTGTGTGTGTGTGTGTGTGAAACATGTCGTGTGTGTGTGTGTAATTGAAACATGTCATGTGAGGGAATATGTAAACAAAACAACAAAAGTTAATCACTCAATGTTCGTGGGATTTGCAACTAACTCATGTGTTCAGGGTTGTTGCTGACTTGTTGAAGAACTAATGGATATAAATGTTTTGTTAATTTTTTGATATAAATGTAACAATTTGTATTTCATTTTTAATTTTCAAAGTACTTTTGGTTTGGACCTGTAACTATTCTTGATATATTTCATCAGTGGGCCAACTTGAATATAAAATAAATTGCACATTGTTTAGAATTACCCAACCTGCTCAGTTGATTTGATTGGTTATTGTAAATTGATTTATATTTTTGTGAGGTAGCTAAATTCAAATGGAATGGGAGAAGCTGAATCAGTAGCCTTAAACAGAACCCATTTCAAAATGCATTGCAAGAAGACGCTCTTCTCTATAAGAAGGTATGGTTAGTTGGTTCTGTTTTTCTTTAGTTTTCATACAAGAAGGTAGACTTATGCTTTAATTTCTTGTCAATAGTTCTAACTCCGACACTGAAGCATCGGAATCGTGTAATATTCAGCCCGTGATACGCCCTAGAAAGGTGTGGTTTGAATGCATATTTTTGAACAAATATTGATGTAGAATATACACAGGTTGATTCTTCCTTAATTTTGATGTTATTAGGTGCAAAAGAAAATGGAAACACAAGTAATGGAAGCTCAGGAGCTGGAAACACAGGTGTGGTTTTTCCCCTTATTTTCTCGCTCTGAAATGTGGGTCTCTTGTCCTAATTTTTGTTTAATCACTCTATCAGACTGTTTCATAATGTTGCTCATAGTTACCAGGTTTTCTCAATAACACTTCATTAACCATATTGTGTACCAAATCTACTTTTTTTGTGAACTATCTATCATCGGGGTTCACATTAGAAATTCTTATAATAATAATGTGAGATAAATAATGACATGAGTGCTAGCAGTAGTATGAAGTACGAACTAAATACTCATTCCCGGGCTACACTCTTAGTAACTTTGATGTTGCATATGAGCTTGATCCATCTTTCCCACATACTATAACAAATAATATAAAATATGGCTTGATGTATTGCTCCTTCGTATTTTGGTATGAATGGTTTTAGGTTAGCAATTATGTTAACAGCTTTTTGGTCAATCATTTTTTGATATTTTATTGGAAATCTTTTATTTTGGTTCAAATGGCTCAACGTTACTACTTTGGTTTGCTTTTTGGATTCACTCTATTTTGTATTCCCTAAATTCGATACTGTTGTTAAGTGTTTATCTTTCGTCATGCTTTATTGCAACCATAGTAAGTACCATGCAAATACATACACATGCAGATACCATACTTCATTGCAACCTTAGTAAATACCATGCAAATACACAGTATAATATTTTTTTCATGAAGAATTACCATGTTGTTATTATTATTATTATTAGATAATCATGAAAATTTGGAAGAGGGTGCTGGAAACTGCCCTGTCTGTCACAAACCTTTTCATGCCAAAGATTTGAACCATGTGCTTGACTGTAATGGAATTTTGAGAGATAGGAGTGAATCTCCCGGTGCCTAGTATCCTTGTTCATGCTCCTTACATTCCATGTGACAATTATGGAACATGACCACTATCCCCTGTTAGGCCTTCTCCAATCCTAAGGGGGGTGTAGCTATTTTGAATTCGTGTCGGACTTGACCTGTTATGGATATCCTGTTTTGGTGTAGCCTGAGTCTTCCTTCTGTCTCCTTTTGCAGCAGTAAACAAGGTCCAAGTTTCATCAAGATTTGCTTTATCACCATCTGTACTTTTTTCCACATTGTGAGCTTCATTACTATTGCTTGTTTCAGTAGGGTTCTTATGAATAACTGGTTGCCACACTTGTACTGATGGAGTCTTCTGTAGTGGCGTATTTTTTTCGCAGCACAATCATGTCCAATGCAAAGACAAGAGTGACAATTACTGTTACTGTTTTTTTGTGTGTATATATGTATATAATAATGTTTTTTGCTTGTCCGCCATGCTTTTGCAATTTCCGTTCCGCCATCCGCCATATTTTTATGGCGGATTTTTGGTTCGCCGCTATTTTCCGCAATCTGCCAAAGACAACACTGACATACGTATGTTTTTGCATTACATAGTTACTGTATTATATATGTGAATTTGATTTACCTTTCTCTCATTTATGTATATATACTATTTATCAATTTTACTGCATTATATATGTATTATATATGATAAATATGTTAGTTGTATTTCATGTTCTTTGATTTCTTTATTAGTAATGAAATTCTGTATATTCTTGTAACATAACATAGCAAAACTATCATTCCATGAAACTAAAATTTTCTTGAAAATACCAATACTATATAGTAGGGGTGGACATTTGGAAACCACCCGATGCTACCCGACCGATCCGAAGATAATTTTGCCACATGGATCGGGTTATTTCGGTTTCGGGTATGTCTGGGCCGTTTGATTGGGTATTAATGGATATGAATGGTCGGATTCGGTTTTAAAATATGGACCCGTCGGAATCCGAAACCGACCGATTATAATATTATTATTCTTTAATTATTATTTTTATTGCTTATACTTCAGAGTTCAGACTTCAGTACCTTAGTGTTTTCACTTTCATATTTTAACCAAGCCAAAAAATTAGGGTTACGAAGAGAAGCGCCGTTCTCCATCTTCAAACATCGTCTCCATCTTCAATCATCGTCTCCATCATCTCCAGGTTTGCTTCACGCCTCCATCATCGTCTCTCTCTCTCTCTCTCTCTCTCTCTCTCTCTCTCTCTCTCTCTCTCTCTCTGTACCGTCATCTTTTTAGAGCTAACACATCCACTATTCTTGTTGGTTTCAGGTTAGGGTTAACGTAGAACCTCACCGTCCATCATCGTCATCCCATTGGGTATGTATTTTTCTCTCAATCTTTTGTTACATTTAATTTGATTTTGATTTGAGTTACTTGTTTTTTATTTTTCTTTGAAACTTTTGTTTCAGTTACTTTGATTTTGTATTTTTCCCCAGGTTTGTATTTGAGTTACTAGACTGAATGTTTTTGTATTTCTGTTTCTTTTGTTTTTGAATATTAATGGTGATTTTAGTCTTTATGCTTAAATGTTTTTGATGTATAGCATGTAACAACATGAAGCAAGTAGTTAAATTAATCTCTTGTATTAATGTTTTTGAATAGTAAAGTTGATTGGTAAATGTCATTGCTTAATAACAGCAAGAAGTTCAAGAAGTTCAATATATGGAAATTTAGTTATATGCAAATGTCATTGCTTAATAAAAGTAAATGTCATTAATACTCTTTATAACAATAACCAAGCTTAGTTATATGCAAATTTTTATAGGTAGTTGTGATGTAACTTGAAGGTTTTACGAGTTATGCAAGAAGTTCAAGATATGGAAGGAATTCGAGAAATGCGAGGAGTTGGGAATATGGAAAATAATTGTAAGTATGTGAATGTTCAAGATTAAGAGTGTGATTTTGTGAGTGTGTATGCTGCATGTTTCTTATGTTACATGTATGTTGTTAGTATGCTGAATGTTTCTTATGTTCTATGTATGTTATTAGTATACTGCATGTTTTTTAGTTTGTAGTAAGCATGTTTTTTAGTTTGTAGTGAGCATGTTACTATGTTGTTGCAATTATTATTATTTGTGTTTATTTTTGGTTTTGATTATTTGATCAGTTATGGAGCAAGACACTCCAACACCTAATGTACCAACAACAACACCTATTGAACCAACCACAAATCTTCCTCCTATTCCTAAGAAAAGAAGACCTAATGCAAATGGTAATAGAAAGACTCATTTTTTTAAGCCTTGAATAACACAACCAAACACTTTTTGAAAGACTATCAAAACAGTCATGCACATCTCTATTTTGGTAAGAATATCAAAATAACCAATTGCTGATTTTATCATATTTTGTTAGAAATTTAATTGTTGGAATTATTTCCTAATCTGTACAGTATGTTGTTAAGAGTTAAGACTATCAAATTAAAACAATCCTGTACAGTACTATTGCAGGAAAAATACGAACTGGCCCAGTTGAAGCTCTTTTGGATGGAGCTAAAAGTGATACTCGGTTATTCGCACTATCATTTGGTAGCAATACTTTTCCCTCAATTTCTGTCATTAGGTTGATAACAATTTATGTCATTAGCTGTTATGCTAGCTAGAATTGGTAGCAATACTTTTCCCTCAATTCCTGTTATTAGTTTTGAAAAACAACTTTTTTCATTAGTTAATAACAATGTTGTTTGTTGTATTGTTTTTGTATTAAAGCAGACACAAGTATTCCGGATGAAGTAACATTGTACCAAATTGGTTTTGCTGCCAGCATTGTATCTTTGGGTAAGTAACATACTCAATTAAAAAACCTCTTCCTGATATACTGTATTAAAAAACCTCTTGCTGATATAAGAAATTTCTTTGGGTCAGACATTGTAACAAATTGGTTTTGCTGCCAACATTATATCATTGGGTAAGTAACATACTCTATTAAAAACCTCTTGCTGATTGAAGTTTGATTTAGTTTGATTTAGTAGATTGAAGTTTGATTTACATAGTTAATTTGGTAAATTGGTTTTGCTGCAAACTTCTGTCATTAGTTTAATTTAGTAGATTGAAGTTTCATTTACATAGTTAATTTGGTAAATAAGCAAAATAAGTTTGATTTTTAATCTTGTCTTGCAAAATAAACAAAATATTCAGTATATTAAAAGTGGAGTTGCTTATATTTTGGTGGTAGTGATCATGTGGTCCCACCTGCTTTACCTTAGTGATTGAATATTGATGAACTTGTTGAATGAATAAATTGCATATGTCCTGAACATGATAATATGAACGTGAAAATGCATTGGATAAATTGAACATGATGCATTGGACACTAAATGAATAGTTTTTCTTTTGGCCAAAATCATTAATTTAAACTTTGTTTTTTTTTAAATCATTCATTGAATTGTTATTATTTTTACCATTCATAGTTTATTTAACTTTTTAAATTTTATTCATTGTTGAATAATTATATTACTTGTTTAAATTTTTGATGACAGGTATTATTTATATAAATGAGTTGGAGGAAGTACAGTGGAAGTATGGACAAAAACACACTTTATATCTCAATGTGATTAAATTCATATTTTAAAGTTCATGTAATAATATTATAGAATTTGAAAAAGTATGGCTTTAAAGTTCCTGTAATAATATTTTAAAATTTCTGTAATAATATTATGAATTTGTAAGCTAAAAAATCAAAATAACCACCTTTGTTTAAATAATTAGTATTTTTCTAATTCAAATAAATAATAGTTATTTTTTAAATAGACAATCAGTTAATTTTTTATTCTTAAAATTATAATAAATTTATATTAAATTGTAATTGGGCCTGCAATTTGAGTTACTAATTTATTAATAATATTTTAAAAAAGTAAAAAAAAAAATTTATTATTTGGGCTGGATTTTGTATTAGTCCACTATAAATGAAATCCGAAAATAACCAAAACTGTTACCCGAACCGATTTCAACCCGAACCGAAAAAAACCGATGATAAAATTGGTCGGAATTGGGCCTTTAAATGTCACCCGAGGGTTGGGCCGGATTGGGGTTTTGGGCCCGAATCCGAACCGACCCGAACCGATGTCCACCCCTACTATATAGTTTAGTTAATTAGTTTGATTTGGTTCAGTTCGGTAAATTTTAATTTGGTTAACTGCTGTTTGGTTCAGTTATTAAACCGTTTAGTAAATAGTGGTTCAGTTCACTAAGTAGAGGTAATGGTTTGATTATTTCACAATGGTTCGGTTTGGTTTTGTGGTTCAGTTCAATTTTATGTTTGCAAATCCTCAAAACTATACTGATGTTGATGCAGGACTCATGCTCATGCATTTCGGTAAAAATACCAAACTTTTATAGTTTTGCTCTGTCTGTGTCCATCACTTCCAGGAGTTCCTGCCTTATTGAACAAGTTGCTGATATACTAAATTCATTGGTTTCAAATGGGCATATATCCAAAAAAATGGGCTATGATGCTGGTCTTTTTTATGGCAATATGATAAAGAGTGGGCGAGAATTGATCGTTCTAATGTTTATTAGGGAGGATGGTATTGCTGGAAAAATATCTCATATGGAAAATGATATGGCGAGATTTCCGGACTGCTTGTGAAAGCCATTTATCTATGATACTTGAAACTGAAAGTTATGTAATATATATATTTTGCTATATGATTTTGTTGGATATGTATAATTTATCTACTCATCACTTTATGTCAGCAGCATAGACCATTGAGTTATGAAAGCCACTGTGGTGTCATATATTACATAAGTGAATGACCATGTGTGTGTCTAAGTGAATGACCCTTCAAAGCCCGTTGTAAAACTTACTCCCTCCGTCTTATAAAAAGTGTCTCATTTGTATCTTTTCGTTATCTCAAAATAATTGTCTATTTACATTACCAATGTTGTAATTATTATTATTTTTCCACTACTATATCCCTATTCATTAAATTTTACTTTAT
This sequence comes from Lathyrus tuberosus, assembly GCA_022829125.1. NCBI lineage: Eukaryota > Viridiplantae > Streptophyta > Magnoliopsida > Fabales > Fabaceae > Lathyrus > Lathyrus tuberosus. Next base: position 2,517,316 of record JALAZF010000601.1, on the reverse strand, counting down.
TCAACTACTTTATCAACTACATTTAATAGGAGTATTTTAGTAAATGACATTAACTTTTTTACTACAACCAACACATCTAATCATTTTTTTAAAAACCGCACATTGTTTAAATATAATACTACCTCCGTTCCTTTTTAAGTGTCACATTTTAATTTTTTACACATACCAAGAAAGTTAATCAACATTGCTACTTTTCATACAATAATTATCCTTTTACCTATAATACCCCTACTTATTTATTATATTTATTTTACTTTTTCTCTCTCTGCAATAAATACATAGGGGTAATTTTGATAAAAGTGCAATGAATACATCCTTAAACTTTGCAAGTGACAATTAAAAAGAAACAAAAAATTATTCTAAAAGTGACATTTAAAAAGGAACGGAGGGAGTACTTTTTATGAGACTGAGGGAGTAGCAATTATTAGACTTAGATCCCTAAATAAGCTAGATGAAGGTGCACCATGTGGCTAGTGCCCTGTTGAATAACTTTTGCAGGAGCATATTTTTCAGGGGCACCAGACAAATAAAGGTTCAATAATGAATGACCAAAGCTAGTCTTGTCTTCTATGAGAAACGCCAAATTTTGCAACTTGCATGTGCCCTTATGATTAAGCATGACGATGAAGCGTTGGTGCATCTTGATGGTATGATGATGCTTCCTGCATAAATTTCAGTCGTTGGTGCATTAGCAAACCGTGCTGGAGCATCTAGGTGATCTGGATTATTCCTGGATGCAGGTGCAACAATGAAAGACCATGTGCCTAAGTGAGTGACCCTTCAAAGCTTGTCTTTTATGGTAGGCGCTGAAATTTGCAAGTTGCATGTGCCCTTGTTAATGAAGTGTTTGTGCATCTTGATGGAACATAAAAAAAAATAATTATTGCACATGGTCAATAATTATTTAACCAAAATAGTATGAGAGTTTACAACATGATTCGGTTGCACAGGTACATAAATTTCCAGTATCATAGACAAATAGCTTTCACAAGTATTCCCGAAATGTTATCATATGATTTTTCATAAGAGCTATTTTTTCATTAATACCAGTCATCCTACAAAACATTTGAACGACCACTCGCCCCCGATTATCAAATTGCCATAAAGAACAGCCGCATCATTAGCCATACATACCCGAGATATGTGTGTCATATTTTAAATTTTACCTTTAGATTATTTGATTATCGTCATATCATTTTAAGTAGTCCATCGATCATAATCGTGCTTTTTTCCGTTTAATTTTTGTCACTTAATTTTGTCTCAATTGAATTTTATCTGTTTTATCTTAAGTGGGTTTCACTATTAATTTCTTTTTTAGAACTTTAGGTTTTTAATTTAGAATTTTATTTTTTATTACTTTTAAGTCATTGGATTAGTTTAAAATTAATTTCTTCTTCATTATTATTTTTATTTTTATTATTCTCATTATTTCATTATCATTATTTTTATTATTTCAGTATTATTCATTTTTATTATTTCATTATTATTATTCTTATTATTGCATTATCATTATTTTTGTTATTTTCATTATCATTTTATTATCTCATTATTATTATTACTTATTATTATCACTATTATTCTTTTATTTATTATTAGTTTTGTTATTATTATTATTATTATTATAAAACAAAATACCCTTTGACCACCATACAAAACAATCCAGCCTTTGCTCTACAAAACACAATTGTCAAAACTGCCACCTTTCTACTACATTTTTTACAACTCTAATTTCTGCTACATGACAACACCAAACCACAGACCTACACTTTGCTATCGCTACACTCCAAAAACCAGTCCTTATTCTGCTGCGAAAAGCTTTGATCAACAGCTACCACAAAAACCTGCAACAACAAGACAAAACCCATCTGCAAATGAAAAGACTTGAGAGCAACAATAGGATCTTTTTTTTTTTTTTTTTTTTAAGAACGAGTTCTCTGGTGTCTTAAAAAGAAGGGAGATTAGCAGAGAAAATGAGGAATTCACCTTATTGTTCAAAAAATTTTTTCCTTGCTTTACAGAACCATTATTCATGCAAGCCCCTCCCTTGAAAACCCCCTTCTCAAAATAAACCTTGATTGCACTCCAACTGAACCGTCATATTTTCACAATTTTCACATACCCTCACATACATTTTCAACAACAGCAACAACAACAGAACCTAAAATAAAAGTAGCAAGAAGGAGAGGAAGTTGAATCTAACGTATCTCCCAATTCGTTCGAAACCGTGCGACAGCTGAAAACCGCCACGCCGTGAGAAAGAAACGAAAGGGAGGACTTTTCTGAAACCTCAAAAAAAAAAATCTGGACTCGATTTTCCTCTTCCTTCTCTCTCCCAGTTCGTCAAAACTTTTCCCAGTCTTCATCCTTCAACCCTGAATTTCTCCAAATCCACCAAAGTTGTAAGCCCATCTTGTCATCAAACCTTAACACACCATAAAAATTTGACACAAAAACTCATCTTCAACCAACCTCAGCATAACAGAAAAATAAATAACGTTAAGAAAGGAGGAGGAAAAACCTGAAGGACTTGAATCCTCTTCAACCTTCCCAGTGAAACTCTCCTTCCACCTTCTCTCAAAACTTCATTTTCAATTTCCCACAACTCTTCCCACAAAACGCCGTCACAACCTCACGGACCACCACCCTCCATGAGAGTTCCTTCGAACCTCTGTTCATAATCATCAACGAACACCCATAAACCCCCTTGCTCCTATTCTAATCAAATAACCAAACTGAAAATAATCGCAAGCCACCACCATCTTCCACATCTTCGCGCCGTTTTTATAGATCTAGAACCTACCGACAACTCTTTCACCCAGAGCAAATCATCTCCGGCAAGGAAGATGCTGCTAACAATTTTGCCAGAGGACATTACACTGTGATACCTCCGTCGGAGTTGCGCACGATGCATTTAACATTTCTTCCGCGAAATCGGTTCCGGCAAAAAGACTTTGTTCGAAAGCAGAAGAGAGGGTGAGCACGTGAGAAATTTGGGATGTGGAGTTGATTTAGGTCTGCACTATTTTGTTGGATGTTTTGAGTCAGCATTGGGCTCAGCCCATTTCCTTGAACTTTGACTCTATACCCCCACTGCCAAACTTGCACCCCTCCCTTGCTTTTATTTTAAAATTTGATTAGTTTTGGTTTTTTGTTTTAATTTTGATTTTGTTAATAATTTCATTAATCACTCTGTTAATAATCCCTGTTAAAAAATTTTGGTAATAATTTTCATTAGAAAATATTTGTTAATTATTTTTTATTCAAATCACTTTGTTAATCATATTAAAATATTTTTTTTAGATTTAATTAGTATTTTTATTTTAGAAATACATTTTCTTATTTTATTTTGTTAAAAAAAACTCAAAAAATATTCTTTTTGTTAATTTTGGAATTAATTTTTGAATTTAGTAATTTATGATTTAATCTTAGATTTTTGTTAATTAATTTCTATTAATTTCTTTGATTCCTAACTTTTGTGACTTGCAACTTAGATTCTATTTGTTGATCTGTTGATTTCGATTCTTGTTCTGACTTTTCTCTTGCTCATATCCTGTGCTAACCATTCATGTCATAATATCGCTCTTTTGTTTGATTCTATTTTGAGTTTGTTACATCCATGCTTAAAGCTTCATCATTTGCTTATTGTTGTTACCTATTCCTAGCATTCCAAAGGAAAGGATCCTCCCTCGTTGACTTGTAAGTCATGTTTAGGGTAGTTTAACTTTGTTTATCTGTTTGACCTAGCCTTAGGTCTGGAGTCACCACACTCCATGTAAGTGTCATGGTGATAGACACTTACCTTCCCCTTGGAACCTTGATCATCGTCAAGGGTTCCTCATCCCTAGTTAGGCGAACTACGGAGGCTCTGATTCCCCATTCCTAGTCAGGATACGTAGCCACAAGATGTGATATCTTGTCGAGCCCATTAACAACTAACAACTAATTCCCTTATCTCATGCCGTTGCGCAATTGAGTTTAGTTTACCTTACCCTTTATCCTAGCCTTAGGATTGGAGTCGCCTCACTCCATGTAAATGTCTTGGTGATGAGCACTTACTTTCCCCGTTTAACTTAGACTTAGAGAGTTAGTTAACTCTACGTAAGTGTCATGGTTATGAACACTTACTTTCCCTTTGGAACCTTGATCATTATCAAGAATTCCTCAACCCTAGTTAGGTGAACTACAAATGCTCTGATTCCATCCTAGTCACGATACGTAGGCACGGGATGCGATGTCTTGGCAAGCATACTTAGTGTATATACCCTAGGTCTTTACCTTAGCACAGTTCCCTTAGCAAGCAACTTTAGCATAACACAAATACTAATAAGAGGTTCTTGTAGAGTACTACAGATACGTAGGATGCTAACATCTTCCCTAGGTATAACCAACCCCCGAACCTTAGATTTTCTTAGCTTTGTTGTTACATAGCGCATTTAGGGTTTTCTTCGATATTTACCTTTTCCTTTGGATAAATCAAAGTTCGGTGGTGAACTTCATGATTTGTGATTCAAGTTAATTAATAGCTTGATATCTAATTCTCACCGCAATAATATGCCCATTAGAAACCAATGAATTTAGTATATTAGCAACTTTTTCAGTAAGGGAAGCATAAGAAATAGCATCATAGCGTCTATTTCCGGAACTCCTGGAAGTGGTGGACACAGACAGAGCAAAACTATAAAGTTTGGTAATTTTACCGAAATGCATGAGCGTGTGTCCTGCATCAACATCAACATCAGTATAGTTTTGAGGATTTGAAAACATATAAAATTGAACTGAACCATAAAACCAAACCAAACCATTGTGAAATAATTGAACCATTACCTCTATTTAATGAATTGAACCACGATTTACTAAACGATTTAATAACTGAACTGAACCGCAGTTAACCAAATTAAAATTTACCGAACTGAACCAAACCAGACTAATTAACTAAACTAAAGAGAAAGGACTTGACATTGTAAGTGGGAGATAAGGTATTGGTTAAACGACAACCATACAGACAACACTCAGCATCATTGAGGAAGAATAAAAAATGGTCAATGAAATACTTTGGTCCATTCGAGATAATAGATAAGTTGGGAATTATTGCTTACAAATTTCAGTTGCCTTCCACTCCAAGAATCCATTAGGTGTTCCATGTATCATAGCTCAAACTGTTCAAGGGGAGTTCTCAAAAATCGTATATGCCATTACCACTGACTGCAACAGAGATTGGGTCAATCATACAACATATAAGAGTGTTAGCTAGCAGAACTGTTCTAAGAGGATCACATCAAATTGAACAAGTGTTGGTACAATGGGAAAATGGATTAGAATGTGAAGATACTCAGAAGATTTGAAAGACATTAAGACCAATTATCCCGATCTCAACCTTGAGGACAAGGTTGGTTTTATAGGAGAAGGTAATGTCATGCATAACAAACCATGTGGGCCAGGAGAGAAGGCAAATGAGGAGGCACATGGGAACAGTCATAACAAACTTGCAGCAGTGGTGGAATTGGGACGTGGGAAGAGAGAGAAATTTGTCAGCTGGAAGCTAAAGGAATGAGTAGTTATAAAAGAGAATATTATTTGATAGAAGGGTATCGATGTGAATTTATCCTTGTTAGATCTCTCTCTCTCTCTCTCTCTCTCTCTCTCTCTCTCTTTCTCTCACTCTCTCTCACTCTCCATTATTCTCATTCTACATTATCTTGTACTTTTCCTCTTGATTTCAGGGATGAAATCATTGAGTTGACATTCTCTTAATTGCAACCTTTCTTCATCCAAATACTGTTATATTCTTTTTCTGTAGTACTCATTACACTCTTAATATGCATTAACTTTCCTACAACTGTACTTAAACTTTGACAATTTATTTAACATATCAAACAATTTCGAAATTAAGCAAACCAATATTATTTAGAAAGCAAACAATTATGAATATATATGGACACTTGCACTAGAATCTATAATCCATAATCCTAAGTTGCTAGAATTCAAGGCACAACTGAGAGAAATACTACCTAAATTGTTCTCAAATGAAGGGAAAGAGCCGTGTGTGGCCATGTTAAGTGATTTGCAGCAGAATTGAACCAACGTGACATTGAACCGGTATGGACAAATGGTCAAACACCTATATCTCAAGTTAATTTATAAAAAAAGTAACAATGAAATTAGAAACTTGAGAAAAATGAGGCGAGTCGTGTCTCTTTCTCAATTTCATCTAATTTGAGAACATAGAGGTTCATTGCTTTAAAGTTGAGATTCATTTCGAATTGATTGATAAAACAAGAAAGTAAAGATTTATCTAATATGAGAACATATGTACGTAATTGATAGAAACCTCACATATATTCACATATAATGCAATAAATAGATAGTGCATTCAACAAGTGGTCGGTGCAAAGAGGTCTCGGGGGCGTCCCAAAGCCACGGTATCTCCGGAACCAATCCAAACCTCACTACAAGTGGTTCGACAAGTGGTGGAATCAGATAAGCAAGATAAACCGGAAGAATTAGAGCCTGAAAATAATGAAAATCACAAGAAAGATGAAGACGCGGTTGAACGAACCATACCAACGGATCAACACGCTAAGGAGGGGGATCGGAAGTTATGGGTAGATGTAATCAGTGATGATAGAAATCCGTCAAAGGGGAGGGCTATGAAGTATGTGGCCCCTAAGGTTGTGAATGGAATATTAGAGATTGAAATTGATGATGAAGATGTAGCGTCAGAATTACAATTCTGAAAAAATGCCCTAATTGTATACGTCTATGGGGAAGATATCAGCATGAATATGATGAAGAATTTTATGGTGAAAACGTGGAATTTCGTCCAGCTCCCAGAGCTTTACTATCATGATGAGGGTTATTTCATCCTCCGATTCAAGACCCATGATGATATGGACGCAATATTGATGAAGGAACCTTACACGACTCGAAATGTACCGATGATCACTGTGAAATGGAGGTCTGATTTCAACCTAAAAATAGATCTGCTATGAATCATGCCACTTTGGATTAAATTACCTCAACTCCCCTTGCACCTATGGGGAGCAAAAAGCCTCAATAAGATAGGTAGTGCCATTGGATCCTCTTTGGTCACAGATGAGTGCACTACGCACAAGCTGAGAGTATCATATGCCAGGATCCTGGTAGAAGTAGACATCACGCAGAAGCTGATTGATGAAGTTGTAATCACAAACAATATGGGAAGAAAGAGGAACCAACCCATTGAATATGAATGGAGGCCTAAGTTCTGCTCTAAGTGCCAAAAAATAGGTCACAAATGTGGAATTGCTCAAAAACAACAAGTTTGGAGAGTTAAGAATAATGATTCAGCAAGGGAGAAAGAACATGAGAATGTAACTATCACACCTAAAGATAAGCAAATGCCTGTGATAGTCACGCCTGCAAAGCAACAAACTAATGAAGGAATAAGGGAGGAAGAAGGAACATGGACAACTATCAGTAAACCATCCAGAGATGGAGGAAAAGGTAATATTCTAACTGAATCATCTATAGCCGTGTCTTGCCTAAACGAATTTGAGGCTTTGAGGGATTTGAATGTCCCTCCAGGTCCTTATGATAGGGGCCCATGTTAGTATCATGGAATGTAAGGGGGCTAAACAAGGTTGGTAAACTAAGAGAGATAAACTCCCATCTCCATAAGCTACAGCCAACCATTGTCATTTTGATTGAAACTAGGGTTAAGGAAAATAAGGCTCTCAATGTTAGGAAAAATCTACATCTTAAAGGTCAATATATTTACAACTATGATTGTCATGAGAATGGTAGATTGTGGATAGTATGGGATGACACCAAGGTGGATATAAAAAAGATAGGTAGTTCTAGTCAATATATTCATTGTGGTATATATGATTTGTCTGGTGGTTTCAAGTTCTGGCTAACAACAATATATGCCCATAACCAAATTGAAAGAAGGAAAACCCTTTGGAAGGATATGGAAAAGATCCACACTAGTCAACAAGGGTCATGGTGTGCCATTGCTGATTTTAACAATGTTGCAACTAGTCAGGATAGAAGTGGAGGAAAGATTGTGACAGAAAACGAATTTAGAGACCTACAGAATATGATGGAAAACACTGGTTTGAGTGAAATGGATAGCACTGGGGAGTTCTTTACCTGGTCAAATAAACAGCAAGGGAATCCTATATACTCAAGAATAGATAGAGTTTTGGCAAATCTGAATTAGTTATAAGATGATACTCAACTGACTCTGAATATCTTGCCACCTCACGTGTCAGATCATGTTATCATCTACATGTCTGAACCAAGAGAAGTAAAGCATAAGCATTATTTTAAATTTAATAATTGTTGGGTGGATGCTATTAGGTTTTATGAAATTGTGAAAAAGAGTTGGGAAGAACCTGCTAGAGGGCCTCCTATGCAGAGGTTATGGAAAAAATTAAAAAGATTACAACCACACTTGAAGAAGCTGAACAAGCACACCACTGATGTTCAACAAAAAATCCAAACTGCTAGGAAAAAACTTGATAAAGCTTATACTGAACTGAAAAATCATAGGATGGATGCTGAAAAGATAGACAGAGTTAAAAAGTTGACAGAGGAAATGATCAAATGGAATGAGATGGAGGAGAAAATAATGATGCTTGTAAAACAATTTTCGTAAAGTCATTAAATACTACCTCTTTGAGCTCACCCTCTCCTGACGAAGCCAAAAGCTTTCTGGGACCCCATAGTGGATTGGTGAAATGAAATGGCTCAGCACAAGAGACCTGTGTTCATGATCAGACAATCTGTAATTCTCAATTCCTACTATTACCTCTTTTTACTTTCTCTCTCATGGCACAATAAAAAGGGTTTTTGGAATGGATATTAAAGGATGAAAAGAGCAGACCTGCACCATGACCTCCACTGTATTTGTTCAGCAAGTGAAGCACAGCGATCTCCAAGGTTGACCAAGATCAACGGCTGAAAAGAGTGATACACAAACCCTAATTTTTTTCCTGTGGACAAATCAATTACCCACCGTATCTCCCAGGCACGGACCATTTTGCTTGCCTATAAAAGGAGACCACTTCTCCTTTGTTCAACACACCAGAAATTACCAAGAAAATTTCTCTCCACTTCTCCCTTCCATATTCTTGCAAATGCCCTTTAAAAACTTGCAAAGGAATTCACCACTTTTCAATCCTCCTGTAAACACTTCAAACCCTCAAACCTCCAACATCTTAACCACCAAAGCTCGTGTTTTTTTTTCTGAGAAGGGTTGGCTCTGTAGCAGTTGAGGAAGGAAAACACATCCACCATTTCCAAAAACCCGTATCTGTGAAGAAGCAGTGGACTCTCTCCACTAGGTATCACTCTATTTCATTCTGTTTTTATACGCGATGATCATTTGTTTCATATTTGCACCATACTGTTATCATATTTGTTATCTAATTATTGTCTGATTCCATGATCATTCTGCTCCATATTGTTATCATGTTTGTTATATTTGTTGTTGTCTGATTATTGCATGTTTCGGTGACGAAATCATTAATATGTTAGTTTCACTTTGTTAATCGTTAACTGGGTTCGTATTCGTTTGAAAGAAAACTGGAAAAAAAATAAAAGAATCGAAATGGCACTCGCCATGGGTTTTAGTGGCGCCCGCCACATCACTAACACACAAAAATAAAATAGAATAATACACACACAAAATAACACACTACATTAAAAAAAACAAAAACAAAAAAAGAAAAAGAGCACATGGCGCCAGCCATGTGAGGATGGCGCAAGCCACCTGGTGCATGGCGCTGGCCACGTGAGAGGGTGGCGAGAGCCATTTTGTTGGTTTTATTTTTTTTTCTTTTTTTCAGTTCATTTATTTTATGCACTTCATTTGCTATGTTATTTTATATTTTTCTTTTTCTAAACATTTTCAAAAAAAGGCAATAAAAATATTCATTATTTCATTTTATTTTTTAGACTTCTTTTTGTAAATAAAAATCAACTCTTTTTCGGGAAGATGTTAAAAAATGTGTCTTTGAAGTATTGTTGTAACTTGTTAGAACTTCGTTTCCAGATTTTAACAAATTTCACCATTAGGGTGCTGTCTATTTTTTTTACCTCTGTTGCTGAACTCCAAATGTATTTGTTTTCAAAATAGGAGAATGTTTTTTCTGCCATGCTCGGTTTATTTGTGTGACCACTGACTTTAAAGTGAGTTTTCTTTGGAATATGTTGTGATTTGTGAAATTTTATTTCCTGACCTTAACAAAACCTCATCATGAGAATGGTGTCTGACCTCTATTGCTAAGTTGCATGACTCTAAATGCCTTTGTTTCCAAACTATGAGAATACTGTTTGTTTTCTTGTTCTCTGTTGAAGTTGCATGATTTAAATCCAATTGTTTCTTGTGCCTTCCCTGCCATGCTTGACATATTCATGTGACCACTGACTTTGAGTTGAGTTTTCTTTGAAATATGCTTGATTTGTGAAGTTTTAACAAAATCTTACCATGAGAATGTTGTTTGTTTTTGTTCTCTGTTGATGAGTTGCATGACTCCAAATGCATTTGCTTCAAATTGTGAATGTTTTCTCTGCCATACTTGTCATATTTACATGATTATTTACTCTTGTTGATTGCTATGTTCACATTTAAAAGTTCACTTCATGTGTTGATTAAATGCTTACTGTTTGGAATTTTTGAACTCATATGCTTCATTGTATTTCAACCCCATTATAACTCTTGTTTACAAGATGTTATTCTTCCCCTTCCTTCCAAAGGAAAAGTTTTTCTATTGACCTCAAAGTCATAGAAAGCTCATTGCTACCTTGGACCTCATAGTCTTAGGTATCCTTCCCTCCATGGCCTCTTAGGCATAGGATCCCCTCTTGACCTCATAGTCATAGAGTAAACTATTCAACCTTGACCTCATAGTCATAGGTAAAACCTTGACCTCATAGTCATGGCTCTTCCCCCTTTGACGTCATAGTCAAAGTCTCTCTATTGACCTCATAGTCATAGAAAGCTCATTACCATCCTTTGACCTCATAGTCATAGGATTCCCTCTTGACCTCATAGTCATAGGGCCATCTAACCTTTGACCTCATAGTCATAAGCACAGCTTTGACCTCATAGTCATAGCCCCTCTCCCTTGGCCTCATAGTCATCCTCTATCGACCTCATAGTCATAGAAAAGTCTCTCTACTGACCTCATAGTCATAGATAGCTCATTATCACCTTGGCCTCATAGCCATTTTACCCTTGACCCCGTAGTCGTAGGTAGCCCTTGACCTCATAGTCATTGGTAACATATTTATGTTACCCTTAGCAAGCAAACATAACATAACATAAACTAAACAAGAGGTTCCTGTAGAATACTAAAGATATTAAGGGTGTTAATACCTTCCCTTAGTATAACCAACCCCCAAACCTTAGATCTCCCCCCTTTAGGTTTTCTCGATCTTGAACCGTTCCTTTGGATAAATCAAAGTTGGTGGTGAATTCAAAGAAATGTGATGCAAGTTAATCAATAGCTTGTTATCCGATTCTCACCGCAACAGACTCTTACAAAGAACTTCCAAGATACCTGGTGGCACTTAAACACTATGCTCCAGGGACTGTTGTCATGTTGGAGACGTTGTCGGCATATACGTTAGACGGGAATTGTGTAAGTGGAAATGGCATTTTCCACAGACTCTTCTGGGCGTTTGAACCATGGATCAAAGGATTTGCGTACTGTAAACCTGTAATTCAAATTAATGGAACATGGTTGTACAGAAAATATAAGGGCACGCTAATAATGGTCGTGGCACAGGATGGCAACATCAACATTTTCCCTATCACCTTCGCTCTAGTTGAAGGGGAGACTGTTGGAGGTTGGAGTTTTTTCCTAAAAAACCTCCGAAAATATGTTGCTACCCAACCTAACTTATGTTTGATCTCCGATAGACACCCCTCAATCGAGAGTGCTTACAACAATCTTGATAACGGTTGGCAGGATCCTCCCTTAAGCCATGTGTATTGCATTAGACACATTGGTCAAAATTTAATGTGGGAGTTCAAGGACAAGGGGCTAAAGAAGATGGTTACTAATGCGGGCTATGCACTAACAGAGCCTACCTTCAGATATTACCGTGATGAGATCAGACTGACAAGTGCAGATGCGTTGAGATGGATTGATAATATTCAACGGGAGAAGTGGACAAGGGCATACGATAATGGGCAGCGATGGGGCCACATGACAATAAACCTCGTTGAATCTATGAACTCTGTATTCAAGGGCATCCGAAACCTACCGATAACCGCTTTGGTGAGGTCAACATATTTTAGGCTTGCTGCACTCTTTGATACCAGACGAACAAAGTGGGGTTCGGTCTTGTAAACTGGGCAGTTGTTTAGTAATAGTTCAATGACATTCATGAAGGACGAAGCTGCCAAGACCAACACACATGTGGTCACGGTCTTTGACCGTACTAAAGGTCACTTCAGTATTGCAGAGTCTATTGATCACAATGAAGGGAGGCCTAGGGGATGTTACCAAGTGGAGCTGGATAGGAGTTGGTGTGACTGTGGAAAGTTTCAGGCATTTCGTATGCCTTGCTCCCATGTTATAGCAGCATGTTCCAAGGCCAGGCTGGACCCAACCAACTATCTCTCTGTTCTTCACCAAGTCATTACTCTATGCAATGTCTATGGCACAAGCTTTCAAGTGGTAGCAAAGGAGGACTATTGGCCTCCATACGAAGGCGAAATTGTGTGACATAATGATTTGATGTGAAGAAATAAAAAGGGTCGCCCTAACAGCACCCGTATTCGAATGGAGATGGATGCAGCAGACAAAATGGTGAGGTTATGTGGTTTGTGCCACCAGCCGGGACACTATCGTACCAAATGTCCCAATGTGGGCTCTAGCACAACATCATAGTTTCAACTGTAAACTTGTCTATTTATAACAACAAATTTTATTTCATTGATGGCATTCATAAGCTATTACAACGACATAACATAACAGAGCATAACTTAATAGCTTAACATCAACAAATAACAATGACATGACCTAATACCAAATCAGAAAATAACAACAACATACCCAAACGAAACAACTCAACGAATCAGCTGATCTAAGATATTACAACCATCAAGCTAATTTTCTTTGGTGTTAACATCATCATGAGTACGCCAACATCATTTTCCACTTTTCTCCAAGTCCAGGTAACTCCGTCTGGACCAGACTGCTCAACCAGCCTCTCAATCTTCCTGATCTTTTCACCTGCCTCAAATTCTCCTCTAGCCAGCGATATAGTTCCCTATGCAAATGCTTCAACGTCTGCGTGTTCCAGAGTATCATCTTCATCGGAGGCTTGACAACTGAGAATACAACTAGGGCATTTCTTTTCATCAGTGGAAATGTTGGAAACGGTTCCTTCGGTGCTGATGATGATGACGATGGATGGGGATTTAACCACTCAGGCATAGTGTTGAGAAGGGGAGAGATTAGGGTAATGGTGAGAAGTGTTGGAAAGGGGAGAGATTAGGGTAATGGTGCGAAGTGTTGTGGAGTAACAAATGAGGGTTCAGTCTCATTTATAGACAAATGGAACACTGTAGCACCATTAATTTAATCAATTTTCAAATTAAAATAAAATTAAAAAAAATGGCATCAACTGAGGCGCCATATGGTATGGAGCCTCCCCTTCAGGCACGAAATTTTTTTTAAGGCACGTCCTTTTTAGCCTGAGGCGCCATATGGGATAGCATTTGCCTTTTAACTGAGGCGTCATACCATATGGCGCCACCCTGTTAATATTTTTCCAAACCATGCCATTTTGGTCATTTATTTGAAATGTTATTTGTTTTGGTATTTTTATTGAATAAATATGTTATACTAAAAAAAATTCCAATGTACCATTATTTCAAATAATTGCAGTTTTTGTTACAAAGCAACCAGCTATTTGTTACGGCGGAAGCTTGAAAAAATAAAAAGTGACATCCATTACTTTGACGGAAAAGTGTATAAAGTTATAGGGTCCATCCATTGCATTGGAGGGTCCTTTAAAATGTAATTTATTTATTTAAAAAAATAAAATTGAATTTAACTTTAATTATTATAAATATAATAAAAAAATAATAATTTCACTACAAGAAAACTGCCTATTAGTGTCGGCCAAACGCCCTCGCTAACAGGTTAAAAACCGACGCTAATGCGTGTTAGCGACGACTTAGCGTCGGGGTCGGGGCGGACAACTTAAAGCTTGTAGCAAAGCATAATCACGAGTCGTCGCTAACGCAGCGTCGGCTCTTGTGACGGTAAAATACTCAAACCGACGCTAGTTTACAATTTTTTTTATAAGTAGCGACGGCTGTTGTCGACATAAGGTTAATATAGTGGCGGTTTAAAGCGACACTTAAACAATCTTTTCATTGCATTAGCGTCGGTTATAGGCAACACTATATTCTAACTATGACCATTTAGCGTCAGTTTTTAGAGACACTAGTTGGGGTTTTTTAAACATTACGACGCTAAAAACCGTCACTATCTATCCAATATCGTATATTTTAGCGTCACAAATAACCGATGCTATTGGTTTTATTTATTTTTAAAATTTAATTTAGTGCCAGTTTTTGTTGACGTTATGATTTTATAAAAAATGCATGTGCGTCGGTTTCAGCCGCCGCTAAGCTTTCTTTGGTTTTTTTTCTAAAATTTATATATTTATATTTATTCCTATTTAAAATCAAATTTATTTGCTACATTAAATTTACCGACCCTATTCTTAATTTCAAACTATTTATTGATATATTATCACATCAAAATTCCAACACAAAATAACAAATTTGTGTAAATCCATGATATTGCTACATTAATTAAGATGTCAAAGTTACATCAAAATATTGACACTATATTAAACTTATGCCAATCCACAATATTACTACATAAAGATGTCAAAGTTACATCAAAATATTGAAACTATATTAAACTTGTGCCCATCCACAATATTGCTACATAAAGATGTCAAAGACTAACACAAAATATCAAATTTGTGAAAATCCACAATAATTTGAACAAATCCCAAAACAAAGAAAAAGAGAATGCATATGACTCAACATCAATCACTCATATCTTCTAGATCCAATGACTGCTCATCAGAGTCATCATCATAATGGCCATGAGTATTAAGATAGACACTAGAAGCAGGAGCAGTGGAAGGACCCGCCTGACTCGCCTTCCAAGCAAACATCTCTTTTTGAAATTCTAGAAATTTCTTTTCCAAATCTTCAGTCTCTGCCATAGCTCTGTCTGCACGTGCATTAGCTGATGCAGCCTCTTCACGTGCTATAGCAGCCTCAGCTCTAGACGCCTCAATCGCTTGGCTCTCCGCCTCTCTATTCTGGTTTAAAACGGTCACTTGTGTCAAATAAGACACACCATATCGTATGTTAACCGCCATTTGGGCAGTTCCATAACAACGGCCACGCGACTTACCGCCGACATCTTCTTTCCAAATTTGCAGCCTTTCTGACCCATCCACATTATTATCAGTTTGAGTGGCTTCTGTTAGACGGTTCACATAATCTTCCTGTAAAACACAAGACACATAAAATCAGCCCCATTTCAAGAATTCTATAACAGTAGGCCAAATTCCAATTTCATGAATATATATATAACAGTAGGCCAAATTCTATAAAATCAGTGACTGAACCAGTTTGAGGATGTGATGCTTGCATAATGAATTTTAAAAGACTTAAATCGACATATTTATTATAATAAAAGGCAGGATGACCTGGGAAGAATGTTTATATGATGAAGTTGGTCTAGCAGCCAACAGTCACCGCTCTTTTTCCAAATATTCAAATAATATGATTTATAGCCTCCAAAACCAGAAGACGTTTTCAAAAGTGGGTTGCTTCAACTTCTCTCAAATGTATTGAAGGTTACAGCTAAACACACGTTTTTGTTTCCAATGTAAGACTTACTCTCACCTCCTCTCCTCTTTTCATATATATACTCGTGATGAGGCAGATATGTTCTTCACCTCAAACTTAAGTAATTACTATCCAACAACATATATCTCTTCCTTCATTTCTCTACTCACACTACTTACTTAATTAACACATCACTAATACTGAAAACAAATATACATTACATACTACATCAATATTTTTAGAGATAACAATGGTTAGAATCCATGCATAATTATTGATCTCTACTTTGCTTCTACTTATTCTCTCTGTTTCAACATTCGCATCATCCTCTTCTTTGGAGTTTGGTTTCTATAAAACAACATGTCCATCCGCTGAAGCAATTGTTAGAAGAGCTGTAAACAAAGTTGTTTCATCAAACCCAGGCATAGCTGCTGGTTTGATTAGAATGCATTTTCACGATTGCTTTGTCAGAGGATGTGATGGTTCCATACTATTAGAATCTACACCAGGTAATCTATACTATTGGTGGCTCCATGATTTGCATGATCTATTCTAAAGTTCCAAATGGAAACATTATTTGTCACTAAACTTGCATTATCAGACCTATGAACAACAATAATATTATTAACAAAATGACACAAATTTTGATATCTATTACTTATGAACTTGCTTGAGCGTTCTAAATTCTTAGTTGCAGTAACATTGGTTTCTGCTCAGTGTCAAAACAATATATACAAGTAGAAAGATATAGTCTAATTTGCAAGAATATTATTACTGGAACTTCCCAGGCTGATTGTGTTGTCCTTATTATTGATTCCACCACTGATTGTGTTGTCCGTACGAAACGAAGATTCAAGCTGCTACATAAACTTTTCCACACTTTCAACAACATTCCAAAATCAATAAATTGCAAAGTTCTCTTTTCAAACCCAACAAGATCCTGTTGTTTCTGCATCCAATACTTTTTTTCAATCATCAAATGTTGGAATTCAACAACAACAGCCATGGAGTTATCATTCAAAACAACAATACTCCGGAGTTTGCTAATGTTCAAATGAACAATGACATGATGAACAATGATGGAATTCAATTTGATTACAACAATTACCGACCTGGGAAGTACCCTTTTGCAATAAACCAGAGCAGTTATTATATACATCCTTCTAAGTTTTACAAGTAACTATATATCAAGAAAGGACTTACATGTATTTTTTCTGCACGACGGTCAACCCACTGCCCATTCTTCTTTTTGTGGGTGGCCATGAAGAGCTCGTCAGGATTTGGTGGTCGGTATAACTTCTTCTCCTAAAAATAAAGACAACATATATATGGTTACAATGAATATCGGATATAAATATGTTGGCACATATTATAATTACAATTAGAATACACACCAATTCTAGAGCAACATCATGATGAGCTCTACGTCCTGTGATATGGACCGCCCCATCTCTAGTTGATGATCGATTAATCTTATTTTGTTCAGAGAGCTTTTTGAATTCTTCAGTTTCCCACCTCTTAAGAAGATACGCATAATCCTTTTCACACATCCAAGACGGCTTTGTCCCATTTCGCCTAATCTTACCAAATATATCAATTATCCTTTTACCACAAGCTTTGTGAAACAAATCTTCCATTTTGCTGTCATCACACAGCTCCCACTGAACAAAATCCTGGCAAAAGAAATGATTCCCTTGGTACCTGAATAATTAAACCACAACAGTACAAGCAATGTCAAAACATGTGCACAACATAACCATTTGAGTAATTCCAAAAAAAGCCAAGTCTAAACAACATAACATCAACAATTTTTTAATATATCTTCATTGGTAATGGTACCTACATATAAGGGTTTAATATAAGCCTCTGCAGAGTCTTACTCCGGCATATAACTTACCAATGAAACTACACAAATAATAAAATGAAAAACAAGACCTTGCTTTGGACCATATTTTGTTGTGATAGTTTAAGTGTTTGACCCAAACTTGATTAGCATCTTTAAGAGATTCATTACCATCTTTAAGAGATTCGTTATCGATTAACAAATAGCACTCTGAAAGGCGTTAACCATGATGGTTCAAAACAGTAGGATATTGCAATCTGAAAAAGGAATTGACAATATTTTAGGTGTTGAGGATGGATATCAGTTCTATTTTCTTTCCGAAATGGTTGCGGCTGGTTTTCATAGTCACCAGTTAAATTTCATTGATTATATGGGCCAATCTTATTCCAAAGTGTACAACAGCTAGAATCTCCATGTTGGTATGGCCATTGTTATTTTTGGAAACTATAAAGACGACCTTGATAATTCCGAAGATGTCATTTACACCGGCCAAGCGACAAATACGAGATTAGAAAATGGAGCGGGATAATTTAGCACTTAAGAATTATTCAGAGAAATGTGTTCTCTCGGTAACTAACGTCGTAGGCACTTTTTTTTAGAAAGAAACTATATATTTGAGATCAATTGCCTCTAAACTTATTAAAGGTTTTGGAGGAAGGGAGAGGCGGTCTCGTAATGTACCATATGATGTCAATCTTTTTGACAAATACAATGACAAATTTATATATTGGCGTAGCATCTAGTGGAAATATTGCTAAATTTTTAAACCATTGTTTTAAAACTCAATTTATATATTGACGTAGCATCTAGGGAGAGTACTATTGTTTATATCATAGAGTATAAGAAAAACAAGTATGTAAAATACACTCCTTTCGCCACTTCCAGTAGCAATTCCTTCTATACTATGTAAGCAGGATCAGTAATATATAAATGATTTGAAGATGATTTGAAGGAGGTCTAATATAATCCAAATGATCTCAAATCAATGGTCTAGATCAATAGTAGGGAATCTATATTCAAACACAGCATACCTGAAAATGCCTTCCTTTTAGAAAAAGAAAAGATCATTAGTTTTATGTTATACCTACCTTAGGAGTATATAATTACCTTACATTAAAGCCATGACAGGTTATAAATTCACATTAGGAGATAAAAACAAACATTATAAAGATAAGTTACCTTGGATTCTATGTCCAAATACTCTTCTTCAAGCTTTTTCCTTGGATTCTCTACTCTTGAACCGTCATTATCTACTGGTATTTCTAATCTGATAAAAATCAACAGTTGAAGGCATGGGTTAGACACAAATAACAATTCAGAATAAAGTGTAATATCATACAACGTATCCTAAATTTCTTAACCCATATATACAATTATTCTAAATGAAGAAAGTGTAGCAGCTATTCTACTGAATGTTCCATATTCCGAAGGATCTAATAAATTGAGTTTTAACAACAGAGGTTTTCACACCGAAATGAAGAAACACTTTAAGCACATTTAAGTTCCTGAAATTCAAACCGAAATGAAGAATCAAACCGAATATACAAGAAGAAACACAGATTAAAACCCTAAATCAAATGCGAAGAAACACTTACACCAAATCAAATGAAGATTAAGCTTTGTGAGACTGAGAGCGTTTCTGCCAAAAATCCTAAATGAGTTAGAACGAAAATGAGACGAGAAACACAATTAGATGAGAAACACTTACACTCGAAACGACTAAATTGAGAGACTGAGAAGCGTTTATGCGAATCGTTACTGCGAAGGAGATGAACCTAAAAAATGATTTCTTTGTCAATCGAACCGGGAAACAAACCGAATCATGAAACCGAATCGTTACTGTGAAGGAGACGAACCTGAAACGATTTCAACCTGAAGCGAGCGATTTTGAGAAATTTGAGAAGCTGAGGCGATGAAAAAATGGAAACGATTTTGAGAAATTTGAGAAGCTGAGGCGATGAAAAGAAGCTAAGCGATTTTGAGAAATTATTTTATTATTTTATTTTATTTAGTTTTATTTTAAAATTATAATTATAACTTTATTTAGTTTTATTTTATAATTATAATATTGGTTTTATTTTATAAATTTGAGTTTAATATAGTTTTGATTTTATTTTATTAATTTCTAATTTTATTTTATACATTAAGTTTTAGTTATAATTTATAGTTTTATTTTATAAATACTTTTATGAATTTATTTTATTTTATTAATTTATATTATTGATTTATTTTATAACTTTGAGTTTAATATAGTTTTAGGTTTAGTTTATGAATTTTAAAATTTTATTTTATAAATTAAGTTGTAATTTTAATTTATAGTTTTATTTTTATTTTTTAATTTATTATTAAAAATAATTAAATAATCAATTATTTAAAACAATAAAAATATGAACGAAATTGTTGGGTAAATAAAAATAATTTGGCACCAATATTAGCGTCGGCTTATATTGTCGCTAGAACCCTAAAATATAATAATTTAAAACAATATATATGAAAAGGAGGCAAACAAAATTTGTGGGGGGAAACGAAATTATTTCGCACCTATATTAGCGTCGGTCTAAGTCGTCGCTACGGATAAAAACAAATAATTATATAAAACAAAAAATAAAAAGGAGGCAAACACAATTTGTGGGGGGGAACGAAATTATTCAGCACCTATATTAGCGTCGGTCATAGTCGTCGCTCCTGATAAAAACAAATAATTATATAAAACAAAAAATAAAAAGGGAAAATTTACCTATATTAGCGTCGGTCAAGGCCGACGCTACAATTAATGTCCTAATAAAAAAATAAAACAAATGATTTTCCTCATATAGCGTCGGTTTAGAGAGACACAATGGCACCGCTAATAGCGTCAGAGTCGTGGCCGACGCTAAAAATTTGCAACTAAAACATGATTTTCTTGTAGTGTTTATTTTAATTTATTAAAATGTTTATAATTAATAATTTGTTTAGATAATAAAATATGAACATATTTTTTATAATTAAAATAATTATAGTTATTTTAAATTAATAAATAAAATAACGATAATAATTTAAATAAAATATTATTGAAAGTAATATTTGTTTATTTATTCATATAATAAAAAAAAAGTACACTAAATTCCATCTAGCCTAGATTTTGATCCGGTAGATGAAAGCGTTGGTAAGTTCCACATTAAATTCTCTTGTAAGCAAGGATCCTTCAACCAATTTGAATGTTTGTATCAGTCAAATTGTGTCTAGACCCAAATTTACTCCGTCATACCGAAAAACATGGATTGTAAGGAATAAAGCAATTGAACAGTTATACAAAAACTGGAAAAATTCTTACAATGAACTTCCACGTTACTTGTTAACACTTAAGAAATTTGTTCCTTCCTGGTACAGTTGTAGAAATGGAGACACTACCCAAATATACAAATGACAACACTATTGTAGATGAGCAACAAATTTTTCTTTGATTATTATGGGCTTTTAAACCATGCATTAGAGGCTTTGCACACTGCAAGCCTGCAAATTTTACCCCATACCCCTACATTTATCCCCATACCCCTACAAATTTTTAAAAATTCCAATTTTGTCCTTTAATTTTTTATTTATAATTTTTTTTACTTTTTACCATACAGTCATACAAGTTCAACAGTAATTTTTGGCATTATTCGACGAGAACCGGAGAACATAGGGTAAGGATTTCCGGAATAGTTTTTTTTAAACCGAATAACTTTATCACAAGAAATCCGGTTAATATATATAGTGAACCGGATAACACAACCATAAGTTATCCAGTTTGTATTTTAGAGGCAATGTATGTAAACCGGATAACTTGTCTCCAAGATATCCGGTTTATATATTTTTGTTCACCGGATTTCTTGTTGTCAAGTTATCCGGTTAGTTATCCGGTTCGTTTTTTTTTTTAATATTTTTTTTTTTAATTTAAGTTTGTGTAGGAGACATGGACATTCCTTTGATGATATGTGACAAAGACCAGACAGCTGTAGATACAACAGAAATATTCTTGACTACAGAAAAATTTCCTACAAGAGAAGAGGCGACTAGGTGGATTAAGGAGGTTGGACTGAGGAATAGAGTCACTGTTATTATAACCCGTTCGGACACCAATACTGGCAAGAGAGGAAGAAGTGACAAGGTTATATTTGGCTGTGATAGAGGTGGAAAATACAAAGAAGGGGAGTTCACAACCATGGTTTACCCGGTAGATTTGAAGGCCATGCGTTTGTAAGTCGACTCAATGATGATGACCAACAACATATAGCTGATTTGTCAAAACGTCGTGTTCCTCCAAGACACATATTGTTGTCATTGAAAGAACGAGATCCGGAGAGTGTGACTCGAATCACCCAAATATATAAACATAAGAGTAAGATTCAAAAAAACATCAGGGGCCCTAGAACAAAAATGCAACAGTTGTTTAAATTGATAGAGGAATCAGATTATGTTTATTGGAGTAGGAAAAAAGATGAGTCAGAAGTTGTGAGAGATATCTTCTGGGCCCATCCAGACTCTGTGAAGTTGTTGAATCTGTTTCCTATTGTGTTGATTATGGATAGTACTTACAAAACCAATAAGTATAGGCAACCTTTGTTTGAAATAGTTGGTGTGACATCAACTGAGTTAACATTTTCTGTTGCATTTGCCTATATGGAATCTGAGCAAACAGAGACTTTATGCTGGGTACTAGATAAATTGAAACAGTTATTTACTAAACAAGGATTATGGCCACAAGTAATTTTAACTGATAGAGATCTTGCTTTGATGAAAGCAATTGAAACAGTATTTCCTACGACAGTTAATTTGTTGTGCCGATTTCACATAAACAAGAATGTGAAAGCTAAGTGCAAGGAGTATGTTGTGAATGACATGCGAAAATCGATAGAGGAGCTTTGGTATGAACTTGTAAGAACACAACAATTCCCAAAAATCTTCAAAGAAGCCTTGTTCGCAGTTATCCCAGACCTCAAAGAACAAACCATCTCATAGGTACATTGTACAATTTCTATAACATATAAGACCATTTATTGATGAAATTATTGATGTAAAGGATGATGGAAAATGTGGGTTTAGAGCTATAGCATCTTTGCATGGATATTGTGAGGAAGGGTGGTCAATGGTTCGTCGTGATTTGGATAATGAAATGAGAGGTCCCAGAAAAAGTCTATATGAGAAGTTAGTTGAAACTAATTATTCAAAAGTGAGAGAATCTTTGTTGATATCATCTTTAGCTTCTCAGCCATTTGATAAATGGATGACACTACCAGAAATGGGTTATGTGATAGCAAATCGGTATAACATCATTCTTGTCTCACTAAGTGCTCTTAGTTTGAGTTTCTTCCCTATGACGACTACACATAGGCCTAATGTGTCGATTTACTGCATTGGTTTTGTAAACTCAAATCATTGGGTTCAGGTAAATATTATAGTTTTTTATATTGCTTAATTCTATACGATTTACGTCTTACTTATAAACTTTCTAAACAGGTAAATATGAATGAGGGATTTCCCTTGCCACCAGTCACAACAGATTGGAGAACACATCGGACATCAGATGCAACATCATGGATAATTGGATTTGCTGGACGTTTACAACACTGGCAGCAACTTACGCTTGTGCTCCCAACACATGTTAATTTATGATCGACGTTTAACTTCATATTATTTTTTTTTTCGTTATTTTGATTGACGTTTAACTACATATTATTTTTTACATTTTTATGAGTGACGTTTAACTTCATATTATTTTTTATAATTTTTATGTATCATCAATCATAATATAATTATAAATACTATCGCATAAATATAAATAAGTCTGAGTAATACATGAGTCTAAATAATAATACATAAATAACCTATCTACCCTGAGGTAACGGTCCACCCTGAGCCAGATGTAGTGCTCGAAATATCTCAACAAAATCATCATCATCCTCCTCAGCATCGTGACGAGTGAGATAGCGACGCAGCTCATGTGAAATATGTCGTAACCTCGGATCTGCCGGTCCATCATCAAACTCTGGAACTGGAACCTCACTGGCCTCCCCCTGAGGTGGTATCAAAAGAGGATGGGAAACTGTGTAGTACCAAGCCATGTATTCAGCCACCGTATCATACGGAGTATCTGCAAACTCGACCTGATGTAGCAATTGCGAGACGCTCGCATGGTAAGAAACCCACTCGAAATGTATATCAAGTGTATCAATATAAGGTGGATAAGATGGGATGAACTGCCTGTATCCAAACTGGCGTAAACATCTGTCAGGTAAATAAAGCACAGATGTACCATACCACTTCAGGCCACCCCTGTACAAACATATATCAGTAAATGGTATGGTCTGTCTGTGATCCTCGAACGGGCGCCAAATGACATCAGTAGGTGTCAATCCATCAAGCACTGCCCTAATCTCATCCACCTTCTGCGTCCCTTGCTTGTATTGCCACTTCATCGCTCTGGGAAGTGGAGTACCAACACCAGCTATCTTCGAAAATCCTCTCTTCCCAACAGTTGGGAAATACTCGTGAATCCAACACTGTGACACATCATGAACATCATCAATTAAAAGTATTGTAAATAATATAATACAAATCTAAATGAAATTAAAATTAAGCAGTTGTACCTGTAGTAGAGAGGCATATCCACCAAGCTGTCTATAACTATAGAAAGAAACATCTCCAAGATATCTATACAGTGTGACAAGAGCAGCAGCACCCCAAGAGTATCTACCACATGTTTCCAAGTCCCGAAACAGTGGTAAGTACTTTGCCTCTACAAGAGTAAAGGTCTTATCTGTACAAATAGTGCAGCCTAGTAGCAACAACATATACGCCCTAGCCGCACAATCAAATCTGTTATCATCTCGCAGACGGACAAATAACTTCTTCAACCAATCAAGCCTATAGTAAGGACCCCTGGTTGCACGAATCTCCTCAGCTGCTTCCTCCAGTGTAGCACCCATTAGACTAACAGCCAGGGTAATAGCATCTGAGTCAGTAATCCCTTGTGCAGGGTCACATAACTGCCCTCTAATAGGTATATGAAGGAGGCACGAAACATCGTCCAATGTTATCGTCATCTCGCCAAAGGGCATATGGAATGACGATGTCTCGGGATGCCACCTCTCCACAAATGCAGATAATAGGTTCTGATCTATCCTCGATAAACTGGTATTCTACAGAGAGGATAAACCAGAATTAGTAACCCATTGCTCAATCGGACGTGGGAGATGTGATGGAGTCCATCCAATCAGTTTGCTGCCATGTGCAGCAACCTTCAGCTCCTTCTTCGGTTCTCTCTCCTGAAAAATAAATCATAGAATATGTCATAATACATAAATAATTAAAATTACATTTTATTCAACATAGAAAGGTCATAGATTTACTTACTTGGCCATCCCACAAATAACGAGCCACATGGTTCTGATACCTCACCAAAAGTGATGTATCAGTCGGTCCTCCCGGAAATGGTGGAAGCGGTGGAATGTGAGCTGCTGCTAGTACAGGTGGAGGATCAGCTATCCGATCTTCAACTAGAATATCAAGTGCGCGAACTACCGATCCATCCGTGTACCGTCGATAGATAAATCCGTCGCGTCCTCTAAAACGGCGAGCCACTGAAGAAAAAAAATTAAAAATTAAAAATCGAAACAAAACCGGAAAACTCAGCATCAAGTTTTCCGGTGAAGAAATTAACAAACCGGATAACTGAGCTTCAAGTTATCCGGTGAAAGAAATACTTAAACCGGATAACTGAGCTTCAAAACCGGAAAACTCAGCATCAAGTTTTCCGGTGAAGAAATTAACAAACCGGATAACTGAGCTTCAAGTTATCCGGTGAAAGAAATACTTAAACCGGATAACTGAACATCAAGTTATTCGGTGAAGAAACTACACAAACCGGATAACACGGTGGCAAGTTATCCGGTATGTGTCAACGAAAAAAATTGAACCGGAACTAGCTTACTTGAGTTATCCGGTTGTTAATATTTTGTTCTACGGATGTAGCAAACGTGTGTTCTCCGGAAGTGTATTTTTTGTGATCCGGAAGTAGTCTCTGTGTGTTCTCCGGAAGCCAAATTTTGAGCGATTTTTTACCGTTTGTAACAAGACAAAATGAGAAAGAAAAATGAAAATTTTGAAAGAAATACTATTTATATGAGGGTATTTTCGTCAAAAAAATTTATGAGTAGGGGTATAGGGATAAATGTAGGGGTATGGGGTAAAATTTTCTGCAAGCCTATACTTCAAATTGATGGAACCCAATTCACTACAAAAAAGC
Source organism: Lathyrus tuberosus (assembly GCA_022829125.1). Lineage (NCBI taxonomy): Eukaryota > Viridiplantae > Streptophyta > Magnoliopsida > Fabales > Fabaceae > Lathyrus > Lathyrus tuberosus. The sequence continues at coordinate 2,491,324 of JALAZF010000601.1, read as the reverse complement.
GTGTAAATTGTGGCAGTTAATTTAGGAAGATTCTGGCGGTTTGAACCGCCACAATTTACAAATACGACGTTTAAAAAAATGCCATAAATTTGGCTGCAGCAAGGAAAATAGTGGCGTTTTATAATTAAATGCCGTGCAAACCGTCGTATTATACCCAATTTAATATGGCGGTTTTTGTTTGTAAATAGCGACAGTTTTAGACGCCATATATTACATCTAATAAACAAATTTCTTCAAATATTATGTCGATTAAAACCGACATAATATACTAAAAAGTATGTCATTTAAAACTGTCTTTATATATTTATATTATTTGCCAAATTAGCATTGTATAAATCGCCAAAATTTTCAAATAAATTAAAAAAAAATTGTCACAATTTAACACCAGCACTAAAAGTAAAATAAAATATGTACAATCAGTATACATTTATCCATTCTTGTAAAAAAATGTTAATTACCATATATTAAAAGGGCCAAAAGTTAAATATAAATGTCGGTGCAATTGTTTAATTTTGTCAAAATTATATAGTAACTTTAAATGTTTGATATAAGTATCATGAAATATTAAGCTATTTCCAAAATAGTAAAACATAAAAAAGACCTACAATTTTTATATCCATTATCTTAAGCTATTATCAAAATAAATAAGAACGTAAAGGTGCCATAAAAAATCATGTCATTTGAAGGACTCTGGTGATTTTCTTCATGTGTATTGCTTGCATATGATGATCTTCTTATGTCATTATGTGATGAAGGTTCACTTCCTGCTTCAAAAGCCTACGAAAAACAAAACAATTATTATATTACAACTGATCGTACCTGGATCTGAAAGTATGTCAGCGGCCAGCAACGTCGTATGGTCTTCAACTCCGGTGATAATGATACGGCGGGGGGTGGGGGTACCTTTAAGGTACTCCGATGCCAAAGTCAGGTAACGGGAATGAGCAAGTACAAAATATAGGTGAGAGTTAGAATGAACGTAACCTGACCCTCTCAAGTGAGAGGGTATTTATAGAGTGCCCCCAGCGTGGGGCCAACGGTCTCCTACACTGGGCTGGATTGCAAGGCCCAATCCAAGTGACTGCCAGGACTTACGTGGCGTACGGAAGACCAGCACGTGGTCTTCGCCCTGGGGTAACGGTCCCGCGATCTCCGGAAGATGGGCAGACCGATTCTTTCGGAGGTGGGAGGTTACAAGGTGACGTGTCCTCGCAGGGAGGAGTACGTGGAGGCCGAGGAGAGAGGTGCTCTCCTCGACTCTGAGCTTCTGCTCGATGGTAGCGCCTACTACGTGGCTGACAAGAGGAAGACATGAGCGTGCTCGGCGTTAACAGGGGCATGCTCGACACTGGCTATTTGAGGGGCCGTATTGGGCCGTACCAGTATTGGGTTGGGCCTTCCCGACGGTTGGGCAGGCGCCGGCCCAGTCCGGAACAGGAGTCCCCCCAAGTCGTTGCTCTGAGTTGTCAGAGTAATAAATTAAGGATCAGCCCCTATGACGAGGACACCGCGAGTGTGCTGGAACCCCCGAGATGAAGGTGATCGTTCGATTCATGCTGGTAGTCCTTTGTCAAGGAGACGTATCGCCAGGGAGGTGTCTCTGAATCACCGGGCATAATGCAGTAGGAAGGCCATGAGCAAGGGATGTCAGACCGGCAGGGACCTTAGACTCTGCTCAAATTGTGATGTCGCCGTTGGACTGTGGCGCGTGGAGATGAGCGGTTGTGAGTCCGAGGACCAAGGCAGATGAAAGGATTAACGTGGGAACACGCGTGCCACGTGTCGCCTGCCATTAATGCCTAGGGGCGGCTAGGCCTAGGGATTCCTCGAGTCTCGTGAGGGGCCTATAAAAGGGCTTGAGTTCGTGTCATTTGCACGTTCCCACCTTTTTTGCTCTGATCTTCTCTTCCTCTCTCTGTCACTGCTCAACCGCCGTACACCGCCGCACATCGCAGCTTTCACAGCACCGGTCCGCCCTCTACCACCGTTCCAAGTAAGCTTTTAATCGTCTTCTTTTCCATTTTGTTTTCCGTTGGTGGTTTTCCGGCGAACTGATGAAGTTCCCGGTAACACCATGAAGATTCCGGCTAAAACGGCGGGACGTTTCTAGGGTTCCGTTCAATTTGACGAAGGCTTGGGATGAATGTCTCGGGGATCCGATGAATGCCCCAAGGACATGCGATTAATGTCCCGAGGACATGCGATGAATGTCCCGGGGAGATGAGACGAGAGAGGACCGGGGATCTGAAGAAGATCCTTGGACAGGATAAAGGTATTGGGTAGTTTCCCGTGTTCCGAGCAGCTCCCCGCTCTCATTGCCCTTTCACTTGATCGGCAGTGGAAGGGTGGATTTGGTCGTGGCCAACAAATTCACCTATTTCCTCTGCTTTTTCAGGTAAAAATGGTCGTAAGGCTTACGGGCATCATCCAGATAGACACCGAACCTGACGTTGACGGACCCGTGCAGCTCCCCGGGGAGGAGCCTCTGCGTCCGGCTGTCGACTGGGCCGGTGATGAGCCTTTACGTATTCGTTCGCGATTTGCCCGTGACGACACAGACGCTTTCGCTATCGTCGAGGACGTCGTTGTGGGCGAGCAGACCGAGTGGACGGTCTTTCATCCTAGGGAACACCACAGTATCTGCTCGAATTACCGTGGGTTAAGGTTCCCTATGTACGAGTTCGCATTTAAAGAGGCCGGCATTCGTCTCCCCTTCAACAGCTTTCAGTTGGGGGTGTTCAACCGGTTGCACCTGGCGCCATCCTAGCTTCATCCTAATGCGCTCGTTTTTATGCGGGCGTTCGAGATCGTGTGCGACTACCTCAACATTAGGACCACTCTCTCCCTCTTTTTCTGCATATTCCACCTCCAACGGTCAACTGATCAAGGGCGACACAGTTGGGTCTCCTTCAAACAGCCGAGGAAGTTGTTCAAGGCGTACTCAGATTCCATTTGGAACTTTAAGGATAGATTTTACTATGTCATGCCCGCGACGCATGAGGCTATGGGCACGCTTTACGATATTGTGACCGACGAGGTCGGGGAGGAGAGGTTTGTTTCTAAGTGCCCCATGGAGTGGGAGGATGCGCACTTCGCGTGTGGCACGTACTCCTACCTCGTGAGGCACATCGATCTGTCGGAGAAGGACAAAGAGTGTATGCAAAGCTGGTCGCGTATGTTACCAGCTTCAGCCGGGCAGTGTGTATAACTAGGGACGGAAAATCTATCGTCGACTCCCGGGGAAGGGTTATGACCGCGACCCGTTACATAAGCACCAAGGCTCTCCTTGAGTGCAGACAAGGCCAAGAAGTTCTTAGGTAGGAGCTCATTGTTCTGCTCGGGCGTTCACTTAGTTTTGTTTCCTTGTGCTAACACCGAGCACATCATGAAGATGGCCGCTGACCGGGCACTCAAACGAACTAAGGGCCGTGTTCGCGAGGTTACTCAAACAGCGGTGCCCATTGGAGGGACGAGCGGCTCTTCTTCTCCATAGTGCAGTCAGTCTCCCCCTCCGGAGGGCACCCCTTCCAAGAGGTCGAGGACTGAGGGACCCGTCCTCGTGGATCTCGAGGACCCTGTCCCGACGAAGAAGTTTCTGCTGCCCGCCTGTCATCTTCAGCAGAATTTCTTCGGGGAAAGCCCTCCTGTCATCGCTGAGGCCGAGGTGAGGGCAGTCCTGGAGATGGACGGAGCAGCCCGGAAGAAGGCGCTTGTCGAGGACCTGGAGACCATGATGAGAATCTTCAAGACTGCCTTGGTCTTGAATGAGGAGACCTCCCCTGCCTCCGAGCTGCAGAAGTTGAAGGTCGAACACACTGCCCTTGAGAGGAGGAAGAACACGCTTGAGGTTGATCAGCAAGAGGCCCAGTCCAAGTGCGAGAACTATGCCAACTGAAGGCGAATCAAGAGGAGCGCGACCGCCTCCGGACTAGGGTTGCTGAGCTGGAAGCTGCTGCCCGTCCTGCAGAGAATGAGTCTGCCGAAGAGAAGGGTTTCACCAGCTGCGTGGCTCTGATCGCTAAGATTCGGGAGCTTCAGCAGGATAGTCTGGAGGCCCTCGAGGACCCTGTCCCGACGGAGAAGTTTCTGCTGCCCGCCTGTCATCTTCAGCAGAATTTCTTTGGGGAAAACCCTCCTGTCATCGCTGAGGCCGAGGTGAGGGCAGTCCTGGAGATGGACGGAGCAGCCCGGAAGAAGGCGCTTGTCGAGGACCTGGAGACCATGATGAGAATCTTCAAGACTGCCTTGGTCTTGAATGAGGAGACCTCCCCTGCCTCCGAGCTGCAGAAGTTGAAGGTCGAACACACTGCCCTTGAGAGGAGGAAGAACACGCTTGAGGTTGATCAGCAAGAGGCCCAGTCCAAGTGCGAGAACTATGCCAACTGAAGGCGACTCAAGAGGAGCGCGACCACCTCCGGACTAGGGTTGCTGAGCTGGAAGCTGCTGCCCGTCCTGCAGAGAATGAGTCTGCCGAAGAGAAGGGTTTCACCAGCTGCGTGGCTCTGATCGCTAAGATTCGGGAGCTTCAGCAGGATAGTCTGGAGGCCCTTGAGATAGGCTTTAAAAATGATGTGGCGCAGGTCGAGGCCGAGAATCCAGATGTCCAGCTTGCGCTCGACCGGATTAACCCGTTCCTTCGTGTGGTCGATGGTAAGTTGGACGTGCCGAAGGAGGATGACGGGGAGGATGATGGCCAGATTGAGGAAGAGATCGTTGTTTAGTTCTTTTGTTTGCTTGGCCTGCGTGCCATTACCTTTTTGGTCTTTTTGTTTGGCCTGCGTGCCATTTTTGTGATGAATTTTGCCCGGCCTGCGTGCCAAGAGCTTTTTGATATTTTTGTAATATCTGCACAATGGGCTTCTGCCCGCCTAATGCTTTAATTTCTGCTTATCTGCGCGTGTGATGCTTGTATGCTTTTGCTTGTTTGTGTATGTGATGCTATTGTTTTTGTCTAAGTGTTGGTGATTTGGGAGTTTGCTCGACTTTGTTGATCATCGACTGTGTAGGGGAACTGGTCTAGTGGCCGGAGGTGTATCCCGACCTTCAACGAAGCTAAGAACTCGGTCGAGGTCTTAGCTTCGTGGTGTGAACTTCCCATCGCGAGCTGGGCGTTCTGCCTAATTGGTACGACGACGACGGAGCTCGGTCGAGGGGTCCTTGTAGGATCAAAAGTCCTCGCGCACACACAACGCGACCCTTGATCACCGTGTTTCATATAGAGGTGTCGCGCTTGTACCCTAGTGCGCCCCCGTAATTGCGACGTTGTCGTGTCGTGGGCAATGTCTAACTGTAGTATTGCTTGAGTTTCTTAGCGTTCCATGGTCGAGCAAGTTCCTCCCCGTGTAGATTTTCGAGGTTGTAGGCTCTTGTCTCCGTTTTTGCTCGGACGCAGTACAGGCCCTCCCAGTTCGCGGCGAGCTTTCCTTCTCGCGAATCTTTCTGGTTCCTTCGTAGGACGGGGGTGCCTACTTGAAAATCTCGTTTAACAACTTTATTGTTATAACGTAGAGTTATTTTTTGCTTAAATGAGGCTTCCTGGAGGGATGCGTCCGTCCTTATCTCCTCGACAAAGTCGAGCTCTTCTCTCAGGGCCTCGTTGTTCGCGCCCTCGTCGAGGGGGGATTCCGTCTTCCTCGAGGGTTCCCTGATCTCCACGGGGATCACCGCTTCTATTCTGTAGGTCAGACGAAAGGGGGTCTCCCCGGTCGTGGAATGTGGGGTTGTTTGGTAGGCTCAGAGGACGTTGTGTAGTTCCTCAACCCATCGTTGCTTGGCGTCATCGAGTCGGCGTTTCAATCCTCGAAGGATCACTGTGTTCGCTGCTTCGGCCTGCCCGTTCGTTTAAGGATGCTCGACCGACATGAAGTACTGCTTCGTGCCCAGTTTGGTGACAAAGTCTTGGAAGTTCCTGTCAGTGAACTGCGTCCCGTTGCCGGTGACAGTCGCTTGGGGCACACCGAATCGGGTGAGGATGTTCCTCTTATAAAAGCGGAGTATGTTGAAGGCCGTGATTTTGGCCAAGGCTTCCGCCTCGATCCACCTCGTGAAATAATCTACGCCGACGATGAGGTATTTGTTTTGGTATGACCCCACGACGAAGGGCCCGAGGATATCCATTCCCCACCATGCAAACGGCCAGGGGGACGATAGTGTTTTGAGCTCATTTGGAGGAGCAAGGTGCATGTCCCCGTGTCGTTGGCATCGATTACAATTCTTGACGTGCTCCTTGGCGTCCTGTTGCATGGTGGGCCAGTAATACCCTGCCCGAAGCGCCTTGCGGGCTAAGGATCTCCCGCCGAGGTGTTGGGCATTGATCCCATCGTGGATTTCTTAGAGTATACCAGGGACCTTGGTCTCTTCGACGCACCTGAGGAGGGGGATAGAAAACCCACGGCGGTATAGTTTGTCCTCGACTATTGTGTACGAGCACGTGCGCCGCTTAGCCATCCCCGCTTCCTTGGGATCGTCAGGTAGCTTGCCTGTCGTGAGGTATTCGTATACTGGGGTCATCCAGCAATTGCTGTCCCCGATGGCATTCACGTATGTCGCCGGAGCGGGTTTGTCGATGCTCGGGCGAGAAAGTACTTCTTGAATGACGGACTTGTTCCCGCCTTTCTTCTTTGTGCTCGCCAATTTGGATAAAACATCTGCCCGGGTATTGTGCTCGCGCAAGATGTGGGTTACTTCTGCAGAAGTGAAGTTCTTCATCTTTTCCATTACCAAGGTCAAGTATTCGATGAGGCAGTCGTTCTTGGCTTGGTACTCTCCTCGGACTTGAGAGGCTACGAGCTGGGAGTCAGTGAAGTTTTTACCTCTTTGGCGCCGAGGTCCTCAGCTAACCGTAACCCGGCGAGGAAAGCCTCATACTCTGCCTGGTTGTTCGATGTTGGGAAGGAAAATTCGAGGGAGACCTCGATCAGGATGCCTTCCTCGTTCTCGGGGATAATGCCCGCCCCGCTCCCTTTCATACTGGATGCCTCGTCGACGTAGATTGTCCACTTTTGGGATCCGTTGGTCAAAGGTTTCGGGACGGTCATTTCCGCCACGAAGTCGGCCAATACCTGAGCCTTCAGAGCTTTCCTTCCCTCGTAGAGAATGTCGAACTCGGCGAGTTCGAGCGACCATCTGAGCATCCTCCATGCCATGTCTCCTCCCTGCCATGTCTGGTCGACCGAGGAGATGCCTTATTGGCGGCTCGGTTCTTACTATGACCGTGTGGGCTAAGAAGTAATGGTGCAATCTCCTGGCCGCGATGACGAGGGCGAGGGCGACTTTCTCGATCTACTGATACCTGAGCTCTGGGCCTTGGAGGGCCATGCTCGTGAAGTAAATCAGCTTCTGCTCGTGGGGGGTTTCCCGGATGAGGACAGCGTTGACCGCTTCGCTCGTGATGGCAAGATATAAGAACAGTGTCTCCCCGTTCTCCGGCCGTGAGAGGATCGGGGGTTGCGACAAGACTTGTTTGAGGTGGAGGAGCGTCTGCTCGCACTCCTCGCTCCATTCAAATGTGGCCTTTTGTCGAAGAAGCTTGAAAAATGGGAGTGCGTATTGTGCAGATTTGGCGACGAAGCGGGAGAGGGCGTCAGCATCCTGTTCAGTGATTGTATTGACTTCTTCGAGTTCGGGGTCGAGATCTTAAAGAAAGCCCTACACTTGTCGGGGTTGGCCTCGATTCCTCACTTTGTGAGGTAGAAACCGAGGAACCTGCCCGCCCGGACGCCGAAGGTGCACTTGTCGGGATTGAACCTCATACGGCATCTACTCGCCATGTCGAATACCTTATTGAGATGGGCGGCGTGGTCGACTTCTTCTGCGGATTTGACGATCATGTCGTCCATGTAGACCTCGAGCATGTCGTCGATCTATCCCCGGAAGACTTTGTTCATCATCCATTGGTTGGTTGCGCCGACGTTCTTCAGGCCGAAGGGCATTACGTTGTAGTAGTAATTGCCCGACTCGGTCATGAAGGCGGTATGCTGCTTGTCGACCTTTTCCATGGGGATTTGGTTGTACCCCGAGTAGGCGTCCATGAAGGACAATAGCTTGAAACCTGCAGAATTGTCGACCAGCTGGTCGATGTTAGGCAAAGGATAAGAGTCTTTCGGGCATGCCCGATTAAGATCGATATAGTCAACGCACATCCTCCATTTTCCATTACTCTTTTTGACAAGTACAACGTTGGACAGCCAGGTTGTGTACCTGGCCTCCGAAATAAAATTCGCCTCTAGGAGGTCTTTTATAGCCTTTTCAGTAGCCTCCGCTTTTTCGGGAGACTGCCTACGCTTACGTTGAACTATGGCCCTAGCGGCCGGATCTACGGTGAGCTGATGGCAGGCCACCTCGGGGTCAAGGCCAGGCATATCGGAGGCGCTCCATGCGAACAGATCAGCGTTCTCCCAGAGACATGCCTTCAGCTGCTTCTTTGCTAGGTCAGGGAGTCCGGTGCCAATCTTCACGCTTCGGTCTGGATCGTCTCCAAGGGCGGTGAGCTCGAAGTCTCCGTCTGGGATGGGGCGCGCTGGGTGGAGAGGCTGCCCGTTGGTTTTCTCTTGGAGGTCGTGGTCGGCTGCTCCGCCTTCTTCTTGCTCGCCAGGGAACCTGCTGTCGAGGTCGACCGCGTTGACGCGCGGGAGTGTCTTCTGCATAGTATCTGGGGATGATTTTGCTCCAGTCTTGGGCTTGGTGCTGATGGAACTCAGACCTTTGGACGCGGCGTCGAAGCATCTCCTGGACGCGTCTATGTCCCCGTACATCGTACGACCCGGCCCCTGGCCGTGTAGTACTTCATCTTGAGATGGACCGTTGACGACACTGCTGTGAGTTCGGCCAGGATGGTCCTCCCAAGGATGCAGTTGTAGAAGGATGGACATTCGACCACCAAGAAGCGGGTCTTGACTTGACGGGCAGTGTCTTCGGTCCCGAAGGTGACCATCAGTTCAACATAGCCCCATGGCCTGGTTGTGGTGCCGTTGAACCCCTGCAGATCCGAACCCACGTAAGGGGTCAGATGCCTCTCGTCAAGCTGGAGAGTCCCGAATAGGTGAGCGTACATGATGTCAACCGAGCTTCCCTGGTCGACAAGGATCGTGCAAACGTCAAAATTTTCTATCTGTGCCCTGACCAAGAGGGGGATAGTGGCGTTGGGCGCTCTGCCCGGCAGTTCCTCGAGGTAGATGGTGATGGGGTTTGATTTCCCTTGCACCTTCTCGAGAGTAGTGGTCTTCACCGAGGTTGCAGACTCCAGTTCGTCAAACTTCCGCTTGATCGACCCGACGGACACCTTCTCGTAACCTCCTCCGGATATGACCATCGTCTTGGGGAAACTTTCCCACGTGCTGCGGGCAGTGACGTGGTCTTCGTGGGGGAAGTTTTCCCACATGTTGCGAACTGCCTCTTAGCCCTCGATGTCATCGGGGACAAAAAATTCTTCAGGTCGAGTGACGCTGAGGGCGACCTACAGCCGGCTTTCATCGGGAGGAGGTGTTGTCTCCTCAACGCTTTGGGCTTTCCGGGCACTGGGACGAGGAGCGTCGTTCATCTTGGCATACTTCTTTAGGTGCCCTTCCTTTATCAGAGTTTTTATTGCATCCTTGAGGTGGACGCAATCTTCGGTGACATGTCCATGGCTCCGGTGGAACCTGCAGTACTTGGACTTATCGGTGTTAGCCTTGGGGGCTGTCGGCTTGGGAAAACGGACACCCCCTTTCTGAAACTCTGAGTTGGCATATTCGTTGAGAATTCGCTCGCGGGGAGCGTTGAACGGAGTGTACTCCGTGAACCGGCCAACTGATCCTCGCAATTCGCGAGACTCCCTAGACCGGTCTTCTCATCTTCTCTCTCCCTGGCACCGAGGGGGAGGAGAGCCTTCGTCTTTGTGGATGCAGGAGCCTTCCCGTCGCCTCGAGTCGAGGGAGATCTGAGCTACCTCTGACTCTTCAAACTCGATGTATGATTAAGCCCGATGGAGGAGGCATTCTAAGCTGCGAGGCCTGTGGATGCCCATAGACTTGGCAAACTCGGTTCCAAGGCGCAGTCCCTACATGATCAGGAACTTCTTCATGTCATCGGTCGTGTGGACCTCGACAGCTTCTCTATTGAATCTCTCAATGTAGTCTTTGAGAGATTCATTCTTCCCCTGGAAGATGCCTTCCAGCGTGGCCTCCGTCTTCGGATGTCGGCGAGACGCAGTAAAATGTTTAGTAAAACGTCCATTTAGCTGTCTCCAAGACGTGATTGATTCAGGCGCGAGACTCTTATACCAAGTCATGGCACCCTTCCGAAGGGTGGTGGGGAAGAGCCTGCACTTAATGGCTCCCCCGACGTTCCTATAGTCGAGCATGGCTTCAAAGCTTTCGACGTGATCGTCGGGGTCGGCTGTGCCATCGTAGTTCCCCAGTGGTGGGGGTTTCTCCATGGGATACGGGTGTCCATGATCTCCCTGGACAGGGGGGTCCTCTGGTCGTCCTCATCGCTTCTGGCTGGCGACCTTGATGGGGAGCGGTGGTCTCGACCTGGTCCATGCCGTTGAGGAGAGTTTCTGGAGCGGGTCTTCGGCTTCTCGCCGTCGGCCCTGTTCCTCTTGGTGGTTGAGGAGCGCCTAGGCTCCTGCTGAGGCGGGGAGCGATGGCGCTTCTGAGAGACCACCGGTTGGGTTCGTTCCAAGCGTGGTCGGCGACCCTCACGCAGCGGTGAGGGGCTCCGAGACTCTGCCGGGGGAGTCCTTCGTGGGGAAGGAGAATGATGGGGATATGGCGGATGACGATGTCTTCGCGGGGAAGATCGCCGTGGTCGTCCTTTCTCGAGCGCTTCAATTCAGAGATTTTGGTGAGCAATCAACTGGTTGGTCTGGTTGACCAAGGCGAACAGGGCCACGGTGCTCGGATCTGCGTTTGGCGGCGGAGCAACTGGTTGATAGACGACTTGTGGGACGTCCTGCTGGGCGGCGTCGTAAGCCGCGTCTTCGGAAAATGGGGAGGCGGTCCGCCCGTACCTGACGTCGACCTCTTCGACATGGATGGCAGCGTTGTTCTCTCGATGGTCTCCGTTCTCGGGTTGCGCAAGGACGGTGTCCGGAGCTTTGTTCCCAGAGTGGGTGTTGGCCATGTTGGTGATGAACGGAGAGATTGCTTTGGTTTAACGATGAAGGAAAAACGGGGAAGCAGTTGTTCCCACAGACGGCGCCACTGATCGTACCTGGATCAGAAAGTATGTCAGCGGCCAACAACGTCGTATGGTCTTCAACTCGGGTGATGATGATACTGCGGGGGGGTGTACCTGCAAGGTACTCCGATGCTAAAGTCAGGTAACGGGAGTGAGCAAGTACAGAATATAGGTGAGAGTTAGAATGAACGTAACCTGACCCTCTCAAGTGAGAGGGTATCTATAGAGTGCCCCCAGCGCGGGGCAAACGGTCTCCTGCACTGGGCTGGATTGCAAGGCCCAATCCAGGTGACTGCCAGGGCTTACGTGGCGTAGGGAAGACCAGCACGTGGTCTTCACCCTGGGGTAACGGTCCCGAGATCTCCGGAAGGTGGGCAGACCGATTCCTTCGGAGGTGGGAAGTTACAAGGTGACGTGTCCTCGCGGGGAGGAGTACGTGGAGGCCGAGGAGAGAGGTGCTCTTCTTGACTCTGAGCTTCTGCTCGACGGTGGCACCTACTACGTGGCCGACAAGAGGAAGACACGAGCGTGATCGGCGTTGACAGGGGCATGCTCGACACTGGCTATTTTAGGGGTCGTATTGGGCTGTACCAGTATTGGGTTGGGCCTGCCCGACTGTTGGGCAGGCGCTGGCCCAATCCGGAACAACAACTAATCATTATGAAAATATATGATACACATATATGCTTTGAATTTTCATGTCATGCTCTCATAACTATATATTTGGTGCCAATTTTCATATCACATTTTCAAACTAGTAGTACACAAGCATATGATTCGCATTTCATCCATTCATATCACACTATTTTTCATATTACACTTTCTTATACATTCAAACATCAAATATATTTTGTGCAACAATATAACTCAATATAATGCAGACTAGTTTTTAATTCTAACACAAGTCTATAATTACTCCAAACAAATTTAAATCCAAAAAACCATAAGAAAATGTCTTTGGTAACGGTGTAGGAACGATCAAAAGTCGTCGATAATGGTGCGCTTACGTACCCTTAATTCATTTAGTCTAGCATGAATCATACCACACTTTATTTCACCCTGTCTACTATTACAAATTATGGATACATATAAAGAACTAACAGATAACTATATATAATTATTCATAGCCTATATCACATGCAAGTAATTAAATACTGAGTTTTAATTAGACAATGATACTTCTGTTCTGATCCATATATCAGAGATAAAACATTGATACTTTTGATTCACATTTCAGATAAAAATTCATTGCTAATTTAGATCAATCACTTCTCATTGATTGAATGTTTCTTCAATTTAATTTCTTTATAAAATATATCATTAATATTCTAAAAAAACAAATTCAAATGCAGGCTAATTAAATTTTCTTGAATTTCCTAGAATGGACTATACAGTGGTGATTAAGTAGAATTAATTGTAGAAAGTTACAATTAGTGAGCAGGGATAGGACCCCCTGACCTGGATTCTCATTGATTGAATGTTTCTTCAATTTAATTTCTTTATAAAATATATCATTAATATTCTAAAAAAACAAATTCAAATGCAGGCTAATTAAATTTTCTTGAATTTCCTAGAATGGACTATACAGTGGTGATTAAGTAGAATTAATTGTAGAAAGTTACAATTAGTGAGCAGGGATAGGACCCCCTGACCTGGATCATAGTCGGCGGCCATCTATCTTAAATTAATAGGTATTCATATAATGGCCATGTGACTAAGTAGTTGAGGTGATGTATGTAGTATTTAATCATTGCCACTACCTGCTTAGATGTATGCACCACATGCCTCTTTTTGAGGATTAAATTAAATACTACCACAATACATTTTTCTTATGTTCTCAGTGAATTTTCCAAATCAACAAATTTTCTAAAATAATTTATGTGTGTATTTTTGACCAAAAGAAAACAAATAGCACTACCAACACAAACAATTCTGGTTCAAACTCTAATGATGACTATGCTTCTAATTCTAGACGGTTTGAGGCATTATATCAACTCATCAAAGTCTATATACCTATTAACTATCCCTATAATAGCTAGAACTTCTAATTTCTACAAAAAAGTAAATAAATTTTGTAAGTATGATTAGAAAATGCACGCAAAAAATCAACAATGTGAATCACAGATGCAACTATTATGAATGAAACATCGGTAAGCCTTTTAATGAAAATTGTTCTAATGGATGATGGTCCAAACTAAACTATGAATTTAAAGCATTGAGATTCCCAATTTAAAGGATAGAGATATGATTATATATCCTTGTAGCTTTATTTTTGTTCCTGATCTTAATTGTGACAGAATCTTTGATTATAGACATTTTATTCAACAAATTTTATTTTATGGTAGATAGATTATAGTACTAGTGAAACTGGATGTGTAATGTGATCTATAATAATAGTAATACTGGTTTGATTTGCATTATTCCAAAATGGATATATATGATTACATGCTAGTGTTCAATGCAGTAGCTTGCTGACTATAGTGAGCTAGATGTGGGCATTGTGCCAATTTGTTTCACTTCTATTCTTAGCCTCTCACTATCATTCCAACTTTTAAATACTCCACTTTCAAAACCTCACATTTTCACATTTTTTTTTAATATAAATTACACAAATTTTCATTTTGCGGTTAAAGTTAAAGTTATTTTTTCTCTCTAAAAATTACACAAATTTTTTACTTTATAGTTAAAGTTAAAGTTATTTCAAGTTACCTTGTGATAATTTAGTAAAAATATATATAGTTGCTTAGCATGGTAATAACTGTAGTTATGATAATTTTAAGACCACAATTTAAAATTATATGACCTTAGTTGAATTATTAAAAAAAATATATTTTTCATTTTTTTACTTTATTTTATAACCTTAGCCAAATTCCTAACACAACTGAACCTATGGACACCACCACCAATAATATTATGTCACCACCTTCTTACCAAGGAATTTTGGAACCATTTTCATCTCAGTTTCTTACAATCTTTGATCAATCAAGTTCTTGTACGAATGACAATAATTACTGGAGCATGGAAGATCATTTGTCTTTTCAACTCATGGTTTGCTACTTAAGTTATATGAGCCTCGGGTGTATACATCACTAACTTCAAGCCAACATCACAAAAAACTTACAAAAGGTCCGTTTGAATTAATTTTTTTGAACTTATCTGCTAATATAAACTCTTGCAGAATTGTTTGGAGGTGCTTATAAAAATAACATGACATATTCATATGTTGTTTTCATTTATTTTCAAAAGCTCTCTAGAATAGTTTACGAATAATAGCCTATAGATTATATGAAAACAATTCTTTATTTTATTTTGTTATCGAAATAGATTATGCATAAGAACTTATATAATAAGCTCTTTGTTTAACCAAAGAGAGAAAGCTATGAATGTGAATGAGCATTACCTCTTTAACATATTTGTCCATAAAATTTCCTTCAGCAGTAGCACCTGCAACATAGAAAACAAGACCAATTCAATGTGCATAAGAGTTGTATAAGAGTCCTAAATAATGTTTGAGTTTAACAACAAAAAAATAACATTTACCCAAATATTAATAACATTAATATTATCAAAAGACAAGGGTCAAGTTGGAGGTTTCATTGACACCCGTTAATAAACTAACCTAAAACAAGATTTCCACAACCAAATGAGTTTGAACAATCATCATTGTGTCCACATCCTTTTCTAGTTAAGATAAGTAACAATGACAAAGTTAAATGAGGAAACAAAAGGAACATGTGATATACTACTGCATAAACTAATGTCACTGAATTATGTTTCACAATTTGTTTCGTATTTGTTAATTGGCAATACATAAACATATCCTTATTTCATAACATTAACATATCTTAAATTCATATGATGATATAAAAACCATTTGAATTACATGTTAGCCATTGTCAAGAGCCTCACATTAGGATGAGATATAGTATTATCATATGTTTATGAATTGTCATCTATTGTCTAATTAAAATTATAATATCAATTATTGAATAAGAATTGATAGTTAATAAACAATTTTAAATAAAAAAAAGGGAAACTAAAATGCACCCTCAAACAAAGCAATTGACTTATTACATGAGAAGTGTAATTGAACATACAAGAATCGGAGAGTTTACAAACAAATTTATTTTCACATTAAGTATACAGAGTTTACTAGAGCTAAACAAGTTTCTTTGTTAACAAATTTACGGTAGCAAAGAATTTCACATTAGCAACAAGATTATGATTCATAACTAACTTTGGAAATTTTGACTAAACCCAAATCTCCATACTCTACCTAACAGACTTCTTCAAAGAAACAAGAAATATGTAAAGTCATTTTTGTAACCAATTCACACTATAGTACCCTAGCCATTAAATCATCACACATATGTTCCAATGACAAACCATAATTCAGTTTTTGAACCAGAATTTAAAATTCGTTTAAAGCCAGTTATAGTAAATTAGTATCAGAATTTTAAATTTGTTTAAAACATATGTTACAGAATAATTTTCGTTAAAAAGTCAGCCTAGTTCTTTATATGTGGAGAGGAAACCGAGTGAAAGTTCCACTAAAACAAACTGGGGAATATAGAGAGGAGACAGAGGGAAAGATCCACCAAAATGATTAAGATAGGAATTGGGATTATGGGGAGGATAAGTCCCACGTGTAGTATGGACTACTTGGCAGGATATTAACTATGAACAGAAAGTGCCTAGAATTTAAATGTTCTTTATCACACTTCAGCTTGTATGGTTTTAAGTTCAACTGTGGTTGTCGCCTAAGAAAACAAAACCATTGTGTTCAAAATTATTAACGGCGTCATATTTCTGTTTTTAGCGCAATAGAAAAAAATATATCACTTCATTACTAACTACTCCCTTCAACCCTTTTGATCAAAGGCGGTATTGCCACCTTTGACAATTTCAACACTACGGCAAGTTCGTATGCGTTGTTGGGATTGAAGGTTCCAACTGATGCGAACGTGGTTTCTAAGTTAAGGGACTCTGGTGCTGTCATTTTGGGAAAAACTAGTATCTCTACATGGTATGGTGTTCGTTCTAGCATCACTTTAATCTTTTCCATCTCAACAAGACCCTCCTGTGTTTCATTTTCAGCTGCAAATTTCTTGACATTTTGTATAAATCACAATATATGTGGAATGCTAACTAGATTAGTCCTAATTAAAATAAGTCATGTTGTGTTCAGTTGCACATTGCTTACTGTATGATACTAATTATATCATTTTCATCTGTCCATTTTCATCATCCATAAAAGCATAACTTATAAGTGTCGTTCACCGAGAGATAACTCACCCAATTCAAGAAGTCCATCACCACCACCACCATCATAAAATAGATCATGTACATCTCCACTAATATCTTACAATCAAGCATTTCTCTTCTTTTGTAACCTTCATCAAATGATGAATAAAGGAGTATGTACTTCAATTCTGTTCATAACATGATGAAGAACACAGCTCCACAAAAAGCTTAAGAGCATCACTTGAATCATGTACTCCAATTCTGTCCATAACATGATAAACTCAACACTACGGTAAGTTCGTATGCGTTATTGTGATTGAAGGATCCAAGTGATGCCCACGTGGTTTCTAAGCTAAGGGACTCTAGTGCTATCATATTTCAAAGCACACTAAAAGCACTTTTCTACAAGAAGATATCAAGAACTTGAACTTAGACAAAAAAAAACAAATGAATATAGAATAATATATTCAAATCATGCTAATCTTGTGAAAGAGGAAATCAAAATATCACTTGAGTCTCATAAACCATAACATTTATGTTAATATCAAAAATCATTATGTAAAAAACGAAAGCAATAATACCTTGAAATTGGCGGATTGTGGAGTTATGGATTGTCGAGTAGCATGATGGAGTAGTAGAATGGCCGATTGCAAAACTTTAGATTGCAGAGCAGCAGAACAAAGCCGAAAAAAACATGATTGCAGAACTGCAAAATGCGGATTTGAGATTGAACGGAGTGAAAAAGATGGTTCAAATGATTGGTATGATTGATTATTAGGGTTCCATATTGATACTGATACTGAATAGGGGTGATTAATTTCAAATCATTGTTATGGTTTGAATTTGAAAGATATGAATAAATTGAAATCAAAAGGGTTTACGAGAAACTGCTTGGAAGGAAAAGATTAACAAAAATCAGAAAGCGAAGCTTTGAGGAGACTTCAATTGGAAATCGAAACGGCTGAATACAAGAGAGAGAGAGAGAGAGAGAGAGAGAGAGAGAGCTTTAGGGTCCGTTTGGTTCAATCGAGGGGAGGGGAGGGGAGGGATTTTTATCAAGGGGAGGGGAGGGGAGGGGAAGGGAGGGGAGGGATTTTAAATATATATATGTTTGGTTCAAAATAGAAAAGGGGAGGGGAGGGGAGGTATTTTACTTACAAATATGTTTGGTTCACAAGGGGAGGGGAGGTATTTTAAAACTAATTTACATTTTTATCCTTCTAATTTTATCATAAGACTCATGATATTTATCATTTATAATTCAAACACAAATTCATTGACGAAATATAAAGTATTCAATCAGAGAGCATCTTAAAAAATTTTATAAAAATTATAACGATTATAATATATAATTTTAAGAAGATTATCAAATATAATAAAATCTAATAAAAATTATTATAAACAAGAATATTACAATAATTAAAAAGTAACAATAAAATATAATAAATAAAATAAAAAGATTTAAACACATATAATAATAATAATAATAATAATAATAATAATAATAATAATAATAATAATATGAATATATAAAAATATAAGAAATATAAAAGTATAACATTTAACATTTTTAATAAGTTAAATTTATATTTAAATAAATAATAAGGATAAAAATGTAAATATAGCTATGATTAATGTGAATCCCCTCCCCTCCCCTCCAAATCCCCCCAAATTGGAGGGAAGCAAAAAGTGAGTCAGGAGGGATTTTGGTCCCCTCCATCTACCTCCCCTCCCCCTCTTAAATTTTGAACCAAACACAAAAACTATTAAATATTCCCTCCCCTCCCCTCCCCTCCCCTCCATCTACCCCCAACCAAACACACCCTTATTTAGGGTTTTGTTGAAGAGTATACGAAGGAGGAGATAATGATTTTCTTTTTCTTTTTTTTAATTCATACAGTAATATTATTATTATTATTATTATTATTATTATTATTATTATTATTATATGTTTTTTTAAAACAATATTACTATTAATTAATATAATTAAAATTTTTATTTTATTATATGGATAAAAGAATGAAAAAATGGGGGAGTGTGGGATAAACACGCATTGTACAACTCTGCGAATTTCGAGAAACACTTGAGAAAATAGTGGTGGTTGAAACCGCAATTTTATTACTAATATTATGTCGTTTGGTAAAACTGTCGTAATCAACTGTTAATTATGGTGTTTTAAAAAAAACGCCATAATTAAACCGCCATAATTTACGCGAATTTTTGTAGTGATTGTATGGCAAATAAAAGGGAACGCTACTTATGACAGTAGCGCAAGATGGAAACAACAATATTTTCCAGTTGCCTTTACCCTGGTAGAAGGTGAGACTACAGGTGGTTGGGGGTTCATTCTGCAAAACTTATGAAGACATGTGGCTCCTTAACCCGGTTTGTGTTTGATATCAGACAGACATGCATCAATCAGAATGCGTACAACAATCTCGATAACGGATGGCAGGATCCACCATTTGTGCGTGTCTACTGTATTAGACACATTGCTCCAAATTTTATGAGGGCAATTAAAGACAAAAACCTCCGAAAAAAGTTATTAATGTGGGTAAGTATGTATTTGTTAACATTATGTCTTACTCAATAAAATTTTATAACATTATAACACCATTTTTTTACATACATTGTATGCTTTAAACTAACCAACATTTGAATACTACCGAAAAGAAATTGTGTTAGCAAATGCTGATGCTTTAAGATGGTTGGACAATATTCCAGTTCAAAAATGAATACATGCATTTGACGAGGGTCGGTGTTGGGGTCACATGACAACAAATCTCATTGAGTCAATGAACAAGGCACTCGTAATATGCCCATCACAACATTGGTAAGTACAACCTACTGTAAGATGGGGTCAATATTTGAGGAAAGAGGTGCACAATAGAATCTAGTGTTGGAATCTGACCAAACATTTACAAAAAATTGCATGAAGGTGATGAGAGAAGAAACAATAAAATCCAACATGCATCACGTAACCTCTTTTGACTACCAAAGTTACACTTCCAGTGTGAAGGAGACGATGGACCACAGTGACGGAAAGCATATGGGATGTTACAAGGTCGACTTGTTAAATGGCTAGTGTGACTACGAAAAGTTTCAAGCTTATCGCGCTCCTTGTTCTCATGTTATCGCTGCATGTTCCAGTGTACGCCATGACGTCTATGTTCACTTGTCCAATGTTTAAAAGGTCGCAAATCTATTTGGGGTTTACAGCATAAGCTTTCCAGTGCTACCGTAAGAGGAATATTGACTTGTTTATGAAGGAGAACGAATTTTCCATAGTCCAAGTATGCAACAGAACAACAAAGGCTGCCCAGTAAGCACGTGTGTTAGAACAGAAATGAACACGGCTGATAAGTTGAAGAGGAAATGTGGATTGTGTCGGCTTCTTGTAACGCCCCAGTTTTGGTCAGTTTTATTTAATCGAGTTTAGTTGATTATTTTATTATTATATTATTTTATTATTGACTTTTATTTGACAAAATGTTATTTTTCAATGTTGTAATCTTTTGTCGCGTTTTGAGAGCGTTTGCGAGATATTTGAGATGAGGGGTATTTTGGTCATTTGGGTAGATATTTTGTTTAAATAGAATAGAAAGATAGAAAAAGAGAAAAGAAAAGAAAAGGAAAAGAAGAAAGAAGAGAAAGAGAAGGAAAGAAGAGGAAGAGGGGAGAAAAGAGAAAAAGAGGAAAATCGAGTATTCGTCCGTTTCAATCGCGATTAATCGGGTAAGGGTGAGAAGTTTCAATTATATCTTGCTTGTGTATGTATATGTGTATGTTTTCTTGATTGTTTTGGATATTTTCTTATAGTTTTCCGTTTAGGTCGAATTGTAGGAAATCGATAGAAATCGATGTTTTCACGGATGAATTTCGAAATAAATTGCGTAGTTTAGTCGAGTGAAGTGAGGCCGACGTTATAGAAACTCGTTTCGTTAAAATCGGTTGATATTTGAAAATTTGGCGTTTTTAGGTTCCGGAATAGTGTTTTTCAAAAGTCGCGGAATCGCGTAATTTTTTATTCTAATACGTCCGTATACATTTATGGAGGATTATCATGTATTTTGTTTGAAGAAAATAATTGAATCGGTCGGGTTTCGGGCGAAAACGCCCCAAAAATCACTGCTGAACCAGAACTGGTGTATTTTCACGCAGTCGTACGGACACGACTGCTAGTGTGAAAATTCTGGTTTCGTGCGATTTTCGGAAATTCATATCTCTCGAACCGTAAGTCGGTTTTGATCCCCGTTCGAAGCGTTGGGAAGCTAACGAGATGTTTTTTCTAGGAAAAATAGTTTTGAGGTCTGAATCCTTCCCAATCGGTACAGTTTTTACGAACCGTTTCGTAGTGTCGGGCGTCCGGTTTATGTTTTGCGTTATTTGGAAATATTCGTAACTTATTCGTCGTTTATCGGATTTAAGAGTTCTTTATATCGAATCGAAGGTCTTTAGGAGTACTTTTTAGTGATGATGAAAAATATTATTTTTGGCCGACTTTTCCGAGAAAACGAATTATGGACTTTGGTGTTATTTTTCAATATTGTGGGTTATGCTTTGGTAAGTGATTGTATGACTTGTGTGATGATTCTTTGATGATAATTGGTTGTTGTGGAATACTTTGTTGATGGTTTGTGGCTTTATGACAATAATTGTGTTGATGTGAATATATATGATAAGTATTGGTGATGATGGTTTGTGGTGTTATGGAGGAATAAATGTGTGTTTTGGGTTTTGATTTCAATGTGCGATAATGATGTGTTGTGAGTAGCATTTGATATGTGAATTCCTTGTGGAAGTGATTGTGATTGCATAATTGTTGTGGTTTGTGGTTTGTAATGAAAATGCATGTGGTGACATGTTGTGAAATGAATATGCACGTGATATTGTTGTGATGATGATTTGTGGCCTTACGGCAAGAAAATGTGATACGTGGTAATTGTTGATTTATGCATGATTATGGATGTGTATGTGGGTGCAATGTGAATGTCATGAGTAATTTGTATGCCAAGCATCATGATATGCATTGTTGTGACGTCCTGAGTGACGGAATGATTCCAGAGGGAATTTTCTATAACACCGTGTGCCTCGAAGATATGAGGCGTTGCCTGAGGACTGAAAGCGGTGGTTATAGACGATTGTGCGCCATGAAATACTGGTAGAAAGCAATCGGATTGTGCGCCCTGAAATAGTGGTAGAAAGCAATCCATAAACGTCGTTCGCCCTGAAATAGTGGTTTATAGCGACGGGGAACATCGTAGGCCCGACGGGGAGTTACTCTATGTAACGAGCGATGATTCCAAGAGTTCCTGGGGGACTAATGTATCACCAATTGAGTCGGTACCCGCATTTGCATCTATATAGAGTCGTTGGTCGATCTCTATGGTATGCATTGATCATCTTTTGTATATTTGCATTGATGAATGATTATGGAAAAGTATGGTTTGTGGAAGTATGGAATTAATGGAATATGCATGATTATATGCTTGGTTTCGTATAGATATATACATTGTGATGTATATGAG
This sequence comes from Lathyrus tuberosus, assembly GCA_022829125.1. Classification (NCBI taxonomy): domain Eukaryota; kingdom Viridiplantae; phylum Streptophyta; class Magnoliopsida; order Fabales; family Fabaceae; genus Lathyrus; species Lathyrus tuberosus. Next base: position 2,469,392 of record JALAZF010000601.1, on the reverse strand, counting down.
TGAGTTGGGATGAATTGTGGTGTGAATTGTGAAGGGATGTGTTATGTGTGGAAAATCATGATTCGATTTATTATGTGTGATATATTATGTATTGGTGCCATGCTATATGTGTTAGTATGTGATGTATGCGGTGAGAAATATTACATATGTGAATTATCTGTGTTGTGGCATATTATTATGCAATCTTGTTATAGTTGTTATTTCTCACCCTTCTGCTGGAATATGCTTTTTATGGCATAGTGCAGATTGTCAGCTTTAGAGGCGTGGAGGATTTTGTGAAGATTAGTCCTCCGTTCCGTTGTCGGTCTTGGTGTCTGCTCTGATACGTAGCACGGGAGTCGGGGAACGTTTATTATATGTATATTTTTGTTGAATATATTAAATATTATTTTGTATTTATATTTTGATGTTCTAAAACCATTTATTTGTAAAACAAGTCGGTTATGGATCCTTCCGCTTTATTCCATAATTGACCATCCTTTTGTAAGGAAAAGTTTCTCTTTGTGTTATGTATCAAAAATGTTGAGCAGGGATTGTATTTTATTTCTTTAAATGTGGCATCCCTGTTTCTGTCGGAAAAATAAATTTTTAGTTACTCTGATATTTATTATATGTTATTTATTCGCGATGGGAATTCGGTTGTTATATAAGTGGTATCAGAGCAGGTCGGTCCGTCCGGCCAAGCTATTGAGTCAGTTGGTGTGACAGTTGAATACTGTCGTTGTTGTTTATCTCTTAGTACGTGATAGGTGTGTGGAACACTGTCAGTACTTTCTGGGTTTTCTAATCCTTTGTTTTCAGGATTGAGTTTGAGATAAGTGGGGGAGAAGTTGGTACTTCTCCATGTTGCTTCAGGTGTGGAGCGTTGGATCAGTGTATTGTGAATTGCAAGATTGTAAGTGTTGTTCGGACAATGTTGTTCTCAGTTCCGAAGGGGATGCGGAGGTAAGGTTTATGTCAACTAAGGATTTGTGCCTTAGGTAGTTTTGTGTACAGGATGTAAGAAATGTTATTATAGTTTGGTAAAGACGGTTTATGCCCCATCGTGATTGTCGGCTGTCTATTGACAAATTGAGGAACTGATCACCCTTAATCTCTTGTTGATAGCAGACGGAAATTATGTTGGATGGAATAGGCGTGTCTTTCCGGCTTTGATAGTGTGTGAAATGGATTAGAGATTTTGATATGTTGGTCCAGTTGGGAAGTCATTGGGAGAGAACGATTGGGTATCGTTAATGGTTGTTCTCAGAGAGTAAAGTGTGAACTCAAATTTGACGAAGGTAAGGATTTAAGGTTTGGATATGCTAAATAAGTAGAAGAACTTTTAGGAAGCGAAACTCAGATTGAAAGAGCAGTTGAAGGATTTGCTGGAAAAAGGGATTTGTGAAACCAAGTGTGTTGTCTTAGAGAGCCCCAGTATTGATAGTAATACAAGGAACTGATGATTGAATGGAATAACAAGTATGATGGAGATGATGGTATTGGTATTGAGACTATGAAAAGTAAAACTTAGAGTTCTAGTGAGGTTTGGAGTCTTTGGAGTTTTAGAGAAATAATGGGAAATGTTGAGAGAACCCCTAAGTGTGGATGTAATATTTAAGAGTTATTGTTGGTTGGTTATTGCTACATGTTGGAATTTATGGAATTTGGACTGTTAAGCGAAGAAAGTATGTATGGATTGCTAATAGTGGAATAAGGTAACGATTGAGAATAAGTGACCACTTTCATGAACAGATAACTGGAATGGTTTGGTTGAGTTTGAGTGGAATTGCAATTGTTTGGAACGTTTGATAAGGATATTGAATTGTGTGAGTGAAGGCTTTGATCGATTTGATGTGACTTGTTTGTGTTGTTACCATCGGATTAGGCTGTTAATTACTCGGTTAAGCTTGTGTGTGAGTAACCAGTTTCCCAGTGGAAAGTTTTGCAAGAGCTTTAAGAATTTTTATCTTTTGGAGTTTGGTTGGACATTACAATGTGCAGTGATGTTGTTCGGTGATAGTAATGCGTCTGTAATGTTTGTGGAGTAGAGGAATCGTATCTTTCATATTTATTTGGATAAGTTCGTATTGGTTTTGATTGAGGATATTCGGATCTGTTATAAACCCAGAGGAAGAACATATAGAGTGTTTGAGATTTGAATCACAAGTATTGAAAAGAGGCGAAGTTTTATGCTAAGCTATCCGAGTGAGAATTTTGGTTGAAAAGGTTAGTTTTCTTGGATATGTTATTTCTGAGGATGATATTTGTTGTGGATTCATCGGAAGTAGATGCAGTTCTACAATGAGAGGTTCCGAAGTCGGTTAAGGAGATTAGAAACTTTTGGGCTCAGTTGGTTGTTACGGTAGGGTATGGAAGACTTTACTAAGTTTGTACTTCTGTTATTTCAGTTGGCTTGCAAAGGATGAGTCGTTTGTTTTGGATGTTCGTTGTGAGTTAGTTTTGGGTGAGTTGAAGTAGAAATGGTATACGGCTTCAGTTTTGATTCTGTGTGATCCTAATAAATCGTTTGTGAGGTATTGTGATGTGTCTTTGATGAGTTTAGTCAGTGTGTTAATGCAAGGGAGTAAAGTCGTGGCTTATGCTTTACGATAATTGAGGATTCATAAAAGGATCTATACTATTCAGGATTTGGAATTGGTTGCGGTTGTATTGTGTTGGAAAATTTGGAGGTATTATTTTTATGGTTCTTGACTCGAAGTGTTGGGTAACCACAAGAGTTTAGAGTACTTGGTTGGTTTGAAGGAATAGAGTATGAGACAATGAGGATGGCTAGAATTTGTGATGAGTTATGAATTTGGCTTGGATTATTCTTTGGGAAAAGCCGAGGTTGTGCCGGATGAGTTAAGTCGAAAGTTTTAGTGTATGTCTGTTTTGATGGTCCGAGAATTAGAATTATTTGAGCAGTTTAGAGACTTGTGTCTGGTGCGTGAGATAACACCGTAGAGTGTGAAGTTGGATATATTAAAAGTGAACAGTGATTTTTGGAGAATATGAGGAAGAGTTAGACTTTGGTCGTGAGATTGGTAGTTTTGATGGTTACGAGTAATCAGAGTGCGCATCGAAAGCGTGATGTGGCACATTTCATATATAAGTGTGTGACTTGTAAGATTTCTTAGGTTGAACATTGGGAATATGTAGGACTGATGAGACCATTGAACTTTTCAAAATGGAAGTGATAAGTGAAAGGTTTAAATGTTATTCATGGGCTGTTATGTAAATGGATGTTTTGGTTATATGTTCGATTGGTGAATCGTAGCATGGTTGTAATAAGGTTGTGTGACAAGGATGTTGGTATTATGGTTGTGTGGAGGTTGTTTAATCGATGTTGTGTCGTGGAACTTGTGTTCTTGTTTGTGTTATTGCCTCGTTTCCATGGTGATGGTTCGAGTGTGTGTAGCTAATTCCTGTGTGGGGAATTAGGGGAGTGTTACCTAGAGTAGGGTAACGATCTTGTTGTGTTTCGGTTCTAGAGTGAACCTGTGTGTTGGTATCGTGGTTTTCCTTGAGTTGTGAGTTGGTCGTCAAGTGCATTGTATGGGCTTTGCATCTTGTCGTTGTTGTTGTCGTCGTATCGCGTTGTTGTAATTACGGTTAGCAAGGTGTTTATCTGTTGTGTTATTCGTGGTGTGCCTTTTGATGGCATGTTGGTTTGTTTGTCGGATGCGAGAGTCGTGTCCGGAGTTGTTCGTCTCAGTAGATTTTCGAGGACGAAAATGTCTAAGTGGGGGAGAATTGTAACGCCCCAGTTTTGGTCAGTTTTATTTAATCGAGTTTAGTTGATTATTTTATTATTATATTATTTTATTATTGACTTTTATTTGACAAAATGTTATTTTTCAATGTTGTAATCTTTTGTCGCGTTTTGAGAGCGTTGGCGAGATATTTGAGATGAGGGGTATTTTGGTCATTTGGGTAGATATTTTGTTTAAATAGAATAGAAAGATAGAAAAAGAGAAAAGAAAAGAAAAGGAAAAGAAGAAAGAAGAGAAAGAGAAGGAAAGAAGAGGAAGAGGGGAGAAAAGAGAAAAAGAGGAAAATCGAGTATTCGTCCGTTTCAATCGCGATTAATCGGGTAAGGGTGAGAAGTTTCAATTATATCTTGCTTGTGTATGTATATGTGTATGTTTTCTTGATTGTTTTGGATATTTTCTTATAGTTTTCCGTTTAGGTCGAATTGTAGGAAATCGATAGAAATCGATGTTTTCACGGATGAATTTCGAAATAAATTGCGTAGTTTAGTCGAGTGAAGTGAGGCCGACGTTATAGAAACTCGTTTCGTTAAAATCGGTTGATATTTGAAAATTTGGCGTTTTTAGGTTCCGGAATAGTGTTTTTCAAAAGTCGCGGAATCGCGTAATTTTTTATTCTAATACGTCCGTATACATTTATGGAGGATTATCATGTATTTTGTTTGAAGAAAATAATTGAATCGGTCGGGTTTCGGGCGAAAACGCCCCAAAAATCACTGCTGAACCAGAACTGGTGTATTTTCACGCAGTCGTACGGACACGACTGCTAGTGTGAAAATTCTGGTTTCGTGCGATTTTCGGAAATTCATATCTCTCGAACCGTAAGTCGGTTTTGATCCCCGTTCGAAGCGTTGGGAAGCTAACGAGATGTTTTTTCTAGGAAAAATAGTTTTGAGGTCTGAATCCTTCCCAATCGGTACAGTTTTTACGAACCGTTTCGTAGTGTCGGGCGTCCGGTTTATGTTTTGCGTTATTTGGAAATATTCGTAACTTATTCGTCGTTTATCGGATTTAAGAGTTCTTTATATCGAATCGAAGGTCTTTAGGAGTACTTTTTAGTGATGATGAAAAATATTATTTTTGGCCGACTTTTCCGAGAAAACGAATTATGGACTTTGGTGTTATTTTTCAATATTGTGGGTTATGCTTTGGTAAGTGATTGTATGACTTGTGTGATGATTCTTTGATGATAATTGGTTGTTGTGGAATACTTTGTTGATGGTTTGTGGCTTTATGACAATAATTGTGTTGATGTGAATATATATGATAAGTATTGGTGATGATGGTTTGTGGTGTTATGGAGGAATAAATGTGTGTTTTGGGTTTTGATTTCAATGTGCGATAATGATGTGTTGTGAGTAGCATTTGATATGTGAATTCCTTGTGGAAGTGATTGTGATTGCATAATTGTTGTGGTTTGTGGTTTGTAATGAAAATGCATGTGGTGACATGTTGTGAAATGAATATGCACGTGATATTGTTGTGATGATGATTTGTGGCCTTACGGCAAGAAAATGTGATACGTGGTAATTGTTGATTTATGCATGATTATGGATGTGTATGTGGGTGCAATGTGAATGTCATGAGTAATTTGTATGCCAAGCATCATGATATGCATTGTTGTGACGTCCTGAGTGACGGAATGATTCCAGAGGGAATTTTCTATAACACCGTGTGCCTCGAAGATATGAGGCGTTGCCTGAGGACTGAAAGCGGTGGTTATAGACGATTGTGCGCCATGAAATACTGGTAGAAAGCAATCGGATTGTGCGCCCTGAAATAGTGGTAGAAAGCAATCCATAAACGTCGTTCGCCCTGAAATAGTGGTTTATAGCGACGGGGAACATCGTAGGCCCGACGGGGAGTTACTCTATGTAACGAGCGATGATTCCAAGAGTTCCTGGGGGACTAATGTATCACCAATTGAGTCGGTACCGCATTTGCATCTATATAGAGTCGTTGGTCGATCTCTATGGTATGCATTGATCATCTTTTGTATATTTGCATTGATGAATGATTATGGAAAAGTATGGTTTGTGGAAGTATGGAATTAATGGAATATGCATGATTATATGCTTGGTTTCGTATAGATATATACATTGTGATGTATATGAGTGAGTTGGGATGAATTGTGGTGTGAATTGTGAAGGGATGTGTTATGTGTGGAAAATCATGATTCGATTTATTATGTGTGATATATTATGTATTGGTGCCATGCTATATGTGTTAGTATGTGATGTATGCGGTGAGAAATATTACATATGTGAATTATCTGTGTTGTGGCATATTATTATGCAATCTTGTTATAGTTGTTATTTCTCACCCTTCTGCTGGAATATGCTTTTTATGGCATAGTGCAGATTGTCAGCTTTAGAGGCGTGGAGGATTTTGTGAAGATTAGTCCTCCGTTCCGTTGTCGGTCTTGGTGTCTGCTCTGATACGTAGCACGGGAGTCGGGGAACGTTTATTATATGTATATTTTTGTTGAATATATTAAATATTATTTTGTATTTATATTTTGATGTTCTAAAACCATTTATTTGTAAAACAAGTCGGTTATGGATCCTTCCGCTTTATTCCATAATTGACCATCCTTTTGTAAGGAAAAGTTTCTCTTTGTGTTATGTATCAAAAATGTTGAGCAGGGATTGTATTTTATTTCTTTAAATGTGGCATCCCTGTTTCTGTCGGAAAAATAAATTTTTAGTTACTCTGATATTTATTATATGTTATTTATTCGCGATGGGAATTCGGTTGTTATACTTCTTGGACACAATTGAACTCGGTGTCCCACTGTTTGAACCAGTAATAATTAAGTTTTTTTGTTGAGCAATGTCGATTTCAGATTATCATCAAATGCTAATTAAGTATTTATGTCGTCGTTAAATGAAGCTTTTTTAATACAAAGATCTTTCACATTTAATAATAGATAACAATACAAACAACACCTAACATCGCAGATTACCATCTAAAAATACAACATAAACAACAAATAAAAACACTTCACACCACAACATTTCTAAGAGACTACAACAATCAAAACAATATCATCACCTCCAGATATCATAGCCTTGTCATTGTTGTCGTCTTTAACTCACACCTACATATGCTAAACGCCATTGTTGTCTTCTGCAATAGAGATGTATGAAAGAAGTTGCTCGATATTTCCAATTCTTTCACCATCATTAATCTCTCCGTCTAACCAACTGATCAAATTCCTCTATAGTTTGCTCGAAACTTTGAATGTTCAAAAAAAGCATCCTCATTGGAGGCTTGACACTCAAATAAATAAAATGCTCGTAACGGCGATTCATGTTAGAACAAATGAACAACGTTGAAAGTTAGAAGAAACTGAGAAGAGATGTGAAAAGAATAATCACATGACACCTCTATTGATAACAGATTTGCCACGTGGCACCGTCAAAACAATTAGTGGATCCATTATAGAAAAATTAAAGCATCTGCCTATTGCAATTTCGAACCTGAATTTAAATTATAAAAAATAAAAAACACCTGTCTTTTACAATTCCAAATTTGTAATTAAATAATAAAAAATAAAAAAACAATCACTTATTGCAGTTTCAAATATATACTTAATAAAAAATAAAATCATTCGTATATTCTGTTTTTAAATACTCCCTCCGTCCCAAAATATAAGAGAAAAAATTAAAAACACACTTATTAAGAAAAGTAAAAAGTATAATAGTTTGACTAAGATTTTGTTGAAAAAATTTGTCTGGAAAGATGTAAAAACAATTCTAATTGGTTGTTAGTTATAGAAAAGATGAGAGAGAAAGCAAATTAAATGTAATTTGCATTTAATTTTACCTTGAAAAAGATGAAAGTTATTTTTTTCTCTTATATTTTGAGACAAGAAAAATGCATTTTTTTCTCTTATATTTTGGGACGGAGGGAGTAATAATTAATTGTAAATATAAAAAAATTTAAATTATTTATTATGATTAAATAACTAATTAATATCTAATTAATATTTATTCATTATTATTATTATTATTATTATTTTAAATATATTATTTAATATATATTCATTTAATAGTGTATTATTTAAATATATTATTTAATTATTAAAAAATTAATTGAAATACGCTTCAAGCTGACGCCCATTTATTGGGCGGTTGTGCCTAATTTTTCATAACTGGTAAATTGGATATACTTTTTCAATAAAATAGTATTGTAATAAAAAATTTACGTCTTGAAATTATTAGATAGAAGAGAAAACCTATAATACCTTCCTATATCTATATTGTTACGTCACCCATCTTTTCCTATTGATGAGGTTTAAGGCATTAAAGTAAACAATGCTTTGCAATTCACCAAATCAAGTATCATGAGAAGTTCCCTTTGCCTTTTAAAAAAAATGAGAAGTTCCTTTGAATACTTTACTTGATAAATGTAGAGACTGCTTTAGTACGGTTTTTAATAAATAGTGATGCCCATTGTTTATTTTGGGACGGTTTTTAACCATCACTAAATGTTACTATTTATATTTTAACCGTTGCTAATTGTTGAACAGTATTTTTTAGTGATGGTTTGAACAGTATTTTTTTAGTGACAGTAAACAACATCACAAAATAAACAGTATTTCCGCCGTCTCAAATTATAAGACGGTTTGGACATTTCACACAATTTAAGAAAAATAATCAATAATGTATGGGAAAAAAAAATTATGTATGACTTTACACTATTGTTCTTCATTAATTACAGAAAAAAAATAAATTAATAGAATAAAAAAAAAAGAAATAAATAGTTAAGGGTATATTAGAAAAAATGTTATTAATGTTGTATTGAGATTTTAAAGTGACTTATAATTTGAGACAAATATTTTTTACAAAATAACTTATAATTTAGGACAGAGGTAGTAACATTTAGTTAAAAACCGTCGCTATTTATTGAAAATGAAAAAGAAAAGGCATTGCTCAAGACAAATTGAAACTCATAAAATGAATATTTATTATCGTCAAAGCCATGTAGTTAGTTATTTTTCATAAATCTCTTCAACAATAAATTTATTTAAAAAATGCATTTTTTACATCATTTGATATAAAATAATAATAATAATAATAATAATAATAATAATAATAATAATAATTATTATTATTATTATTATTATTATTATTATTATTATTATTATTATATGAAAAGCTTTTCTAAAAAAATTTAAATGCTGGGTTTTTTTAAAATTTTGTTGGAGTATTTTACTCAACGTTTTTATAAGCATTTTACTCAACTTGATTGAGCTTGATTTTAATAAAGAATCTGGTCTAATTTTAAAAGAGCGTTTAAAATTGAAATGTAATCTCATTGTAAGACGAAATTCATGAAATTAATTGTTAAACGGCACTACTTTAAAGATACAAATAGTATCTTAAAAGTTTCATGTCACTTTGACAATTTCTTTTATTATTTTCCTTTAGGTATATAGAATTAGCACAACTATAATTAATAAGAATGACAGTAAATTCTGCAATCAAAATTTCAGTGGATCCTGGTCCTGGAGGCTGGAAGGAATGCGCATAAAATAAAATCACCATTCTAGGATATCAAACATGCAAATCGATATCAATGCAGCAACAAGGTGATATGTCACAGTAATAAAAATAAAATTACAAAGCAGAAAGTGCAAAACAAAATTGTATTCACATAATGATTGATTGTCCATTTGCACCTACTCATAATCAACTGTTTTACCAGACTAGAGGAAGTTTATAAGACCTGATGCAAAAGTCCAATATTTTTGTTAACATTCTATTACAGATGCATTACATTCATGCATCACTAGATGGTGGTCTGCGTCCACGACCCCGAACAACCCGACCACGGGGAGCTCTTCCACGAGCTCTTGTTGTGGTTGAAAACTGTGCAGCTTGTCTCAATTGAGCCCTCTCTCTAGCTCGCTCTTGTAAATTAATGGTGGTGGTTGTTGACGTACCACTAATTGGTGATGTTGGCTTTACCTCTTCTGTTTCCGAGGGGACGCTAGTGGCCCCTTGCTTCGGAACGGGTAATTTAGAGGAACTACTTTCTGCAATGCTGCTCTGCAAATTACTCTCGCTTGCAACAGGAGCAGGCTCAGCTACCGGATCACTCTCAACTGATATTTGTTCATTGGCATCAGCTAATTTATCAGAACCATCGGTGGTATCCTCTACCAAGTCACCTTCATCATTCTTATCATCGCCAGAAACTTCAGGAGAATTAATCTCACCAGCCTCTAAAGCATCATCATCACCCCTAGATGGGGAAAGTTCAGGGGTTGCTTCCCGAGATTCTTGGTTTTCTATGTTAGGTGCATCATAGGCACCCTCAGGATCTCCGGCTTCGGGCAACAACTCTCCTTCTTCTGTCTCACTACTGAGAGGCAAGGTTGATTGCTGGTTGTCTATCTCAGTATGATCCTTTTGCACCTCATCAGACATCATTTTTGTTTGCGCTGGTTGATCCAGATTCTCAACTGAAATACCAGTCTTGTCAACTTGTAATTCCTCTTGACTAGTACCATCCAAGTGCAGTGGATCTTTGGATTCTTCATCCTTCCCAACAGCAGTCTCATCATCATTTTGAGCCTCGCTGACATCCTCATTTTGGCCTTGTGGCAACTCACCACTTTCAAATGATTCTTCAGCAACTGGATGACTGCTAGTGAATTCAGGGATTGTAGCAGGCTGTTCTTCGCCGCTCTCTTCAGGAGACTCTGATCCTTTGGATTTCTTTGACACGGGTGCTACTACATCAGAACTCTTCTCACCAGGAGCAACAGATTCTTCTCGTAATTCAGATGCTGAGATAGGACGTTTCCGAGCCACTGGCTGAGATAGGACGTTTCCGAGCAACAGATTGCTTTGGGTTTCTGTGTCACTAGAAGGTCCAGGTTTGTTGCCCCCAAGCCCTTCAACATCAGACATTTCAGTGTCACCCTGTGGTTCATCTGGTTTTACTAGTCGTGGCCTGACCAATCTCCTGGCAGTTTTACGGGTTTCAATACTAGATTTTGTCAGTGGAACCCGTTTCTCACTTTCACCAGTGGCCTTGGGTGGTAAGCTGCTTGTTACAGGGGCCGCCGAGGGTACTACGCTAGGGGGTTGAGCATGGACCAGAGAACCTGCCATGATGAGGTTATTCTATAAGTATAACAAGAACCAAAAGAATCATTGCGACACATTATTGACAACTGCATTCTTTTTGTCTGGTGCTTTGTACACTTTTCTTAAACACTTGCATTTCAAACAATATTGATGTAAGCGACATTATATAGTACAAAAATAACCTGGAGCAGCTGCTGAAGTATCCATGGCTGTTGATGCATCGCCAAGAGGGACACGTCTACCAAACTCAACAAATACTGCATGAGCTTCCTTTTCAAAATTTTCAACAGCAGATATATAAGGTGTAGAGAATTCGTCAACATTGGATGCTGAAAGAAGCTGAGCAACATTGGTTCCCTAAAAAACAGAAAGAATAAAAATTAGCAAAAGCAAAACAAAAATGAATTAAAAATGATTGACTATTAAATTTAACTCTTATAGAAACATTTTTGTTCTATAAAATAATGATTTCTTGTTTATTTTTTATTTTTAAATAACTTAATTATTTTAGTTCTACTATCAGACACTGAAATTAAATCTTTAAAAAAAACAGTTCTAATCTATGAAGCACAGACTCCGACACGGACACCGGGATACGACACGACACGGACACTCCAACACCGATAATGTTAAAATATAGGATACCGACACTGCTATATATAAGAGAGTATTTGAGCTTTATTTATCCATCTATGGTTAAAAAATTTGAAAATATTCTAATCAAAATCAATGTCTTTAATTTTTTATTAATATCATTGCTTAGATACAAGTTTAATAATTTTAAATTTGTGTAAGATTTGTCCAAAATATGTATAAAAGTGTGTTGAAGCATTGAAAACAAAACAATTTTTTTGTTTGAAACACTTGTCTGAATTGTTTGACATGTGTTATGAGTGTCATACATATGTCAACCATTGATTCAAAGTGTGTCAAAACAAAGAAAAAAAATCATTTTTTAGTGGACACTTGTCTGACTTTTCTGACACTTCTTAGACTTTTCTGACACGAATTGTATGGGTGTCATACAAGTGTCGGACACTGCGACATGCCTATTCCTATAGGTGTCCGTGCTTCATAGGTTTTAATAGTGACAAGAATGATATGCGGTGGACTAAGGACAGATTTTGATATAGTTCTAATTCTGTAGTTAGCTACCATGAAAGTCAAAGGGGTGGAGGTTGGCAGAGGAGACGGCTAGGATTAGGAGATGTAAAGGTGAAGAACAAGGAACCGGGACAGTGCTGACAGGGACAATAGTGACTTAATTAAACAATTTATAGGAATAAAAAAGTTATTTAAGCATAATATAGTATCAAACAGTCAGGACACATATTCACAAAACAATCCCAGCAAACCAAGGCAATTGTATCCCTCAATATTAGTTCAGTTGCACAATAAATAATTTTTTAAAATCATTACCTCAGGAAGATTGCCAACAATAATCTTAAGCTTTTCGACTTCATCAAGCAATCGTTTGAGAGCATCCTTATGCCTCTCAAGTTCATTAGTAAACTGTTTTTTCTCCTGAAAGTAAATAAACCAATATGGCCGATAGAACTTAACAGAAAGTAAAGGAAACACAATAAGATGCCAGTAAATGCACGACTGTACTGAATAAGTGCATTATCAGTAATAATGGGAGAGCTGACATGAACAATCACAAAGTTATCAAACTTGAGTCTACTACATAAACTCTTGAAATCTCGTTAGGGATAGAGTTTACTTGATGCAAAAGTAATGTTTAAAATTTTGACATAATATCTAACATAATTTGTAGAGTCCCAAACCTTTAAGATCTTGGCAGCCTAATATTAACTGGATAACTCACAGAAGATCAAACCAGGCTCTAAATATCATGTTGAGGTTATGGGATTAAAATAAAAAGATGAGAGAAATAAAGTAGTTTGAATATTGTTGATAATAGCAACTTGATAGTTGATACATAGATTCAAACCTAAATACATTGAAAAATCATGAAACAAATAATAATAATAATAATAATGAGTATAAGAAACAAGTATCACAAGCTATTATTAGCAACAACTGTGCATTGTGCACAGGTTAGAGTTAATGGAACACATTGCTGTAACATAATATGGTGAACTATTTCATTAACAAATCTAACAATGAAAATCACAATATTCCAAAATAGATTTAGTTATTAATTCTCTGAAATCTAACAAAAGTAGAAGAAAAGAAAATATAATATGGTGAGGCAGGAATTACCAGCTCAACATTGGTGTAAGAGTCCATTATAGCCTTCTCATTTTTCAATCGTTTATTTTTCTCCACAGATTTGTCTTCCTTCTCCTTATTTAATTCAGCTCTCACTCTCTCCAGTGTTTTTTCCAGAATCTAGCAAACAGAAAGTTGAATCATTTGTCTACCTTTGCCCTTAAAACAGGGAAACAATCTAAACCACTAACCTGTATTCTGGTGTCCTTTTCTTGATTCATTGCTTGTTCACCAGTTGTATCACTTGTTGGTCTTTTCCCTAATATACAACATCCAATAATAAGAATACATCCCACCAATAGATAGTGAAAAGGTACAAAAAAGTAATGGATAATTACCTTGTTTAATTTCATCTAATTGTCTAGTAAGTTGCTGATTCTCTTTCCCTAGATCTTCCTTCTCCCTTGATAACAGATCAGTCTTTTTCTGTAAGTATGAAAATGAAAACAGGATGAAAACAAACAAGAAACCACTAATAACAAAAAAAAAAAATCTTACTATACAGTTATAAATAGAAAATGCTCCTCATTTTTCAAATAAGAATTTGGATTCACCTTAAAGTGGGCCAGCAGTTTCCTATTCCTCTCCACATCCTGTTTTAGGTTAGCCTGTTTGAACAACCATATAACAACAGCTTGTTAACAAAACAAAATACTTTTTTCCAAACATTTAAAAAAAGACAGAATATGTTGAAGACCTCAATTTTAAGAATCTCGTTAATTCTCTTCTCTTTCTCCACGAGCTCTAATTTACAGTTTGAAAGCTCTTGCTCTAATCGTAAAAGAGAATCCTGCTTTTCAGAAATAATTTTACCAGTCTCCTCAATCTGAGAATCCCCATCTTTTAGTTTATCCTGACAATGAAAACGAATATATTTCTTCAATTAGCGTATAAATAAATTGAAAACAAAACAAGTGCGGGCATTCTTATCTTTAAGTTTATCCTGGCAGTGAAAATGAACATATTTCTTCAATTAGAGTATAAATTAATTGAAAACAAAAGAAGTGAGTGTGACTGTATTGGTGTCAATAAAACCAGAAAATAAAAATGATTTGCAACTCAATTCGAGCATAAACCGGCAAAAAAGAAAAGAATGCACCATTGTTTTTGAAAAAAATTGCAAGGCAGCAACTTTCAAATAATCAGCCCCAGCTTGCTAATTAACTAACCATTCCCGATTTACTATGAACAAAACTATAAAAAGCTTTTGACCAAAGGAAAGACTGGTCGAAGTAATATTGTGAGAATGTACTCCAAGAAAATGAATATTCTTGCAAATTGAAAATATAGATCTAGAACCATCTGTTCATTTATAAACATGATTAAAATTTTAAATGGTCAAAGCATAGGCAACACAACAACTGGAATAATCGAACAGTAAAAAGAAATGCAAGGAATTAGAACAGTTTAAGTTATTAAAATTTATGAAAGGAAGAGTGTCAGACAACAGGCTATTCATGTTCATGGGAATAACAATTTCATGTATAATGATGTGCAAGAGGAAAAGGAACATGTAAACACTAAATGCCAGACAACTGCAAAGGCTGAGAGAGGCATGAAATTGAAAAACAATAAGAATTACTATAACAACCTGCAAATCTTTTACGAGTTTCTTTACTCGATCATAATCTTCCGCATCAACATTTTTACACCTTTCAAGCAACTTAGATGATAAAAAAAGTTGAAATAAATTAGGAATAACAATGAAGGCAGATTTAAATGTATAAAGCTCGGTAATAAATTTCTTGTGTTTCAAAAGGCAATACCTCAGAAACTTTGTGATTGAGATGTTCCTTTTCCGCTTTTAGTGTTTCAATTTCATTTTTACGACCTTCCAGCTCAATTTCTCTTTCTCTCAGATGATTCTCTAGATTCTGTATCTCAGCTCTTGCCTTTTCAGCTAATTCACGCAATTTCTAACAAAAATCAACAATTAGCTTATTAGCAACATGAGAACCAGGTGATACTACTGAGATGACAAATTTTAAGCTTATCAACAGCACTTCTATGAACTTATATGTTGAAGTAACAACAGAATCAGAAGATCAAAAGTAAACAAATGAAATATCTACATACCTGACACTCCTCAAAATTGTGCTTATTTTCTTCCCTGAGCTGCATATTACTCTCGCGAAGCAAGTTCATTTCCCTGACCTACAAATAATTGAGTAAGCAACTCTTAACGTCATCTAAAAACATGATTACTGGGTAAATACCAACCTCGTATACTATAACCAATAACCATAGATAATGAATAAATTTAGTTCCTTAAAATAGGACCGCCAACCTGAAGCTGTAATGATTTGAATTCTTCTTCAGTAAACATAAATGATCTTGATTTTTCACGCTGAGCTTCCAGAGACGCATGCGCAGATTCTGCTGCCTTCTGAGCACTATCAAGCTACAGAGAATTAAAAGGTCAAACAACTATATCATTTCAAAGGGGCGTCAAAAATCGTCACAAAAATCACAAAGCCAAATATAGTTATCACTCACTCCATGTATTCTTGTAAATCTTTTTATTGGATAAAAATATTATGTCAAGTACAGAGTTATTTCGATCATTAGTGTTATAACTATGTAAGCCCGTAGATATTCATATTGTATATTGATTGTTTCATTTGTTTGTATTCCCTAAGTTAGTCATTAGATAATCAAGTATAGAGACACCGAACTTACGAATACCGAATTTACAAATAGAGATTATCTATCATTGTTTATCAACTCTTTCCAAGTTTCATCTATCAAGAATGAGGGATTTCAGATTCCCAATACTACTGCTTCGACCGAGCACAATTGGGCTAGAGTATCGATAATATGGTGGATGGCTCGAGTGATCTAGAATAGGTTCCAATATAATATAAGGTTTTTGGTCAAACTAAACCTAGGGAACCAGTTTGTAGAGCAAGAATTGCTCATTCTTCATAAACTCTTTCCAAGTCTTTTCTCCAATTAATGCCAGGCATAGGGTTTCACAACAAAAGTCAAGTCAGACAACAGGACACGCTGAGAATAAGACATGGGTTAACAACATCATATGGTGGTAAGAGAAAAGATATGAAATTAATAACTAACTTATGTTAGATGTGCATGCACCACTTTATAAGAAATATAATGAAAAGCATGGTACAACTAAGCATGGCAACGGAGCAGGGCAGGGACAGGTTTTACCTTCCCTGTACCCAAACCCCCCAAATCCTAGTTAAATACTCACTCCTCGCCCCAAACCCAAACTAAGCATGGCAACGGAGCAGGGCGGGGACAGGTTTTACCTTCCCTGTACCCAAATCCTAGTTAAATACTCACTCCTCGCCCCAAACCCAAACGAGGATAAATAATTGAACCCAAAATCTGTCCCAAACAGATTCGGGTATCCCCGCCCAACCCCCAACCCCACATCAGAATCAATTTTTTAAAGTTGAAACAGTCTATTTCTTTAAATCCATAATTTGTCCCGAACTCTAACGAACATTAGGATACATCAGAAATAATAAATTAAAATAATCCTAAAAAGTTTCAAACATACATTTCAAATTATAAATTACAAACTAAAATATCAATGTATTGACTAAACAATTAATATATTCTAAATTATCAAAAATATTCCAAATTATCAACGGGGTGGGGACAGGTTTGGGTGGGTATTGGTGTTCCCATTACTCGTCTCATCCCCATCTTTTAAAATTGGGGAATACCTAAACCCAGTCAAACACGGGGCGGGTTTAGGCTGGTACCCACAAGTACAGGTTTTATTGCATGTCTATGTACAACAAATATTACCTGCGACTGTAATCGTAGCTTTTCCTGTTTTAACAATGAAACTTCTGTTTCTGCCTGTGAAAGAAAAAAAAATAGTATTAACAAACCAAGAAATTAACATACAATTGAAAGAAAGAGACAATATCAAAAACACAATGGTATTTACAATTTCTTTTGAACGGCGGAGATAATTAACAACATTCTGAAGGCCGGCATCACCAAATGTATCACCAATATTTCCAGATGAAATACCGGCAGCATTGCGCTCCTTCTCAGCCCGTTGAATATGCACCGCCTCCAGTTGGCTATGTAGGATTTTATTCTGAAAAAATGTTGATGTGGTTGATTACGTAAATAAAATGCTGGCAACCGACATTGCACAAAAATGCAAGTGTGATGACTACATATTTCTGTCTTCCATATATTAATAATCCACAATATAAACTACATATCATAAATATATCTCTCTTCAAGGCTTAAAGTCAAATACTCATATCTAATTTCACCTAAACATGTGCATTTGATCCAACTGGGTAAACCACAACTCGAACATGACTATTGGTAACGAAATCCGAGGACACATATGATAGACTTGATGTGATAGACTTGATGCACGCATTCCAACTTATAATACACATACATCATACTTGGCATATAATATTCTTATTAACGGCATTCTTACAGCAAGACTTCAAATGGAGTCACCCTATAAGTAGTCCATGAATCATTTATATAGAAACATCCAAATACATATATTACAAGGTTTGTCCATATTTTTATATATGCCAGCTTGAGAAATGGTCAGATTTTGTTTTGTATATTATAACGTAGTAAATTCAAATAATGAAAATATTTGTTCTTATAGAGTTACATTCACCACCTTACA
Organism: Lathyrus tuberosus; assembly: GCA_022829125.1. Classification (NCBI taxonomy): domain Eukaryota; kingdom Viridiplantae; phylum Streptophyta; class Magnoliopsida; order Fabales; family Fabaceae; genus Lathyrus; species Lathyrus tuberosus. The sequence goes on along the minus strand of JALAZF010000601.1, from coordinate 2,451,657 downwards.
AGTCAGTTTTCTATGGATGAGTTAGGCAAAAGCAAAACCCAAATTGTAATATGGTAGTAAGAGCCTATCATTCGGGTCACCCACAATTTATTTCACGCACCAACCCCAATAATGTTGGGTGTGAGGGCGTGTATTGGAAAAACAAAATCCTATGTATGGCAATTCGGGCCACCCATTGTATATATCCACGGGCTAAGCTCGATAGTGTTGGGCGTGTATTGGGAAAACCCAAAACCACATTGGTCAAAGATAGAGCCTAAAAAGAGTTTATAAAGTGTGGCACCCCTACCCTTAAAAGTTTGTTTTGTAGGGATGAGTTACACCAAATTCAAATTGTAATAGCTTGTTTCTTTTCCTTCCCCATACACACAATTTAATGCAAAAGAAAAACCAAGAATCTTCCTTTGCTAAAATACAGAAAAATTAGTCGCACAAGAAATTCTTCAAAAACCTGTTCATTGATTTCATCGTATTTTTTCTCAGCATCATACTTTGACTTCTCAAGTCTGGCCTTTTCCTCTTCCCACTTTGCCTTTAGTTCATTCTGTCAAAACAATATATATGTGGTGAATTAGGTTGACAACAATGAAAGATACCAATAAGAAAAATGATATAATATGACACAGATGACTCTAGATTATACATGAAGTGTGCAATAAACACTATCAGAAGCCTAGCCTTACATGTAAGACAGGCACAGTTGAGTTTAGATTCACGTGATCCTTAAAACACACAACAAGATCTTGTCAAAATTAATGGTAAGTTGGTAATAATTATTTAATGACCCGCTTGTCTATTAATTATGCCACTTTGATAACAAGGCAATTCTTGTCTAAAGAAAAGAACAACATTTCTTTGATTCTGTAAACAACAATCTATTCACATTGAAAACAAGTTTTAAACATATATCCAATAATGTTTCATTATATTTTCACATCATAAATTGATGCAAACCAAAGTCACATAAAATCAATAACACGGGAAAGATAAAAGGATGCAATTTACTTACTTTATATTTATATACTTGACAGCATACTTGCTTAATTTATATACTTAGAATACATGGAAAATAAATAAATGATGCAATTTACAAAGGAGCAATCAAGCTAGCACTACTTCCTAAGATGCATTAAATATATTGTGTTGTAAAATATCAGCCACCGGTGTAAGATATTTACAATATAAACCAATCACAACATCTAATGAGTGATCTAAAGTAGTTATGATTGAAGTCAAACAATTTTAATGGAATGACAGAATTTGATTGATTGAAGGTGAAACAAATCTTAACAAAGTGTAATACGAATACAAATTAAGCTCCTGTTAGGATAAATAGTTTAATTAAGCACTTATAGCATAAGTGCTTAATTATAAGCATTGACCTATGAACTACAAGTCGTGTTATTTGGACAAAGAATTGCCATCAAATTTCAATTTTCAATGGATGATAAATGAATATAACAAGATGTCGCACCTCATACCCCATTAACTTACATAGTTAACCACAATTTTGAACTTCATTAATCATGATTTTCAAGTGTTCAGATAAACACATATTTCTGTTGATTATCCTAATAATGCTCAAGCATACATGATTTAGGGTGTTCAAAAAAACATGATATTCGAAACCACTATTTGTATACAAATATATACTCAAAGTCATGAATAACTGTGTTCAGTAGATGAATAATGAACTGCAATGTTATATTCATCCACCGTCAGCTGAACTCCGTTAACGACAAATTTGAACTGTGCTAACCCACTAATTTGTTGTTGAGTTTGACGTCAAACCCAACAAATTAGTGGGTTAGCACTAAGTTGACTATAACAATATTAAATTGATAGGAAATCTTACATTTTCAATTTTCTGAGCATCAGTTAATTTACGTAATTTAGATGCCTCTTCCTGCAGCGAGGCTAGTAATTCAGATGTTTTAGTCAACTCCTGAATAGTCTCAGACTGGAGAACAACCTGAGAAATACAAATCACCAAAGATTAGAAGCAGGGAAAAGAAAGCAAATATTGCGAAGATGCAATATTTGTCTGAACAAACAAGCAATAGCAGCAGAAAGAAGTCATGGAATAGCATGTATTAATCATAAAACTGAGAATAATATATATATAATTTTTATACAGGAAACAAGATGAAAACAAAGTGGTAAATTAGCAAAAATTAAATAAAACATAATTGAAAAGAAAAAAAAAACATGATGCTAGTTTTTGGGTATGCCACCCTCACTTAAGACACCAATATTGCAAAATCATCAGACATAAAAAACCCAGAAGAGAAAAATATTAGGCGATTATGCTTGAAAGTCTTAAGGAAAAATATCAAGAATCAATAAGATATTTGCATGTAATCATGGCATGATAGAGTTTGAATATATGTGTGTGAAAGCTTTATTGAAAAAAGAGCTAAGATTACCCGCATATAAGCAATACCAAGAGTCACAGATGGAGGAATGGGCGTAAAAAAAGAGCGTGCAAATAGAGAAAATAGCTTTCTTTACATATTTTAAGAGAAACAGTGCATCACACCCACTTTCATTACCACATTAATGAATAAGTGCACAGGCACATTAAGAAGACCAACTTTATTTACACTTATCTGATAAAAGGATAAACTACATTAGTGAAAGTGGATCAAACTACACAAAATTGGAGACCAAGACAGAAAAGAAACCCGTAAATAAAAAATCGATGCAGAAACGCAGTCCACACTCTTAAATAACTAATGATAAGCCAAAGTAAGGTTCATGATTTTCCAACTACTTGAATTTAAATATTAGTCACAAATAGCATCAGCAGTCCAGCATCCGAAATGACAAACCAAATCAAACAAACAATTCCAATACTATCTAAAGAGAAAACATGTTCTAACTTGTCTTTCGTAGTTCGTTTGAGCAGAACGCCATTTCTGATGCTCCTTGTCCAGATGTTCCTTTAAACCAGACATCTGAATTTCCATCTCTGAAATTTGAGAACTGTATGCATAAAATGTTAGTTACATCTAGCCAAAGAAGCGGTAAATTTTACAATGCAGGACAAAGATAGAACGTACGTTTTGGTTAAAATTTCTTCTTTAAGATTTGTTATCTCGGCTAAAGCAGATGTCAGAGCCTCTTCCTTTCCAGCAGTTGCAGATACTGCCTCTTCAGATTTCAAACTAGATTCCTTTTCAAGCTCTGAAACCTTCTCTCTAAGTGAATGCAGTTCAGCTTCTAGAGCTTTCTTTGCATTGTCAACCTAAATGTGTTTACAAACAAAATATAATTAGCAGGTTTAATTAGCCTTTTAGTCCGCTAAGTTTGGAGTGTGGGATTGTTGTGGCTCTAGTGTTTTCAAGCTAACCCACGCCCTCTAATTTAAACGTTTAGCAAATATAGCCCTAGTAGTAGTGCAGTGAGAGAGTTGAGTCATAAAATAATTTGTATAGTATAATGAAATTTTGATAACATTGAGTTTTGTAAAATGTGTTATAGGTTTTGAAGAGGACGGGAATTTGGGATTTTTTTACTTTTCAGTGAAATTTAATGGATTGACTGGTGTGTTTTTCAGTAGAGAAGGTTTAAAACAATTTCATTGATTCAATTTGTGAAACTTTTGAAATGATTGAGAGAAGTTGAGAACTTAAATATTTGGAAAAAGGAAGGTGGTGGAGATGACTTGATTTTATCAATTTAAAAGTTGGAGGACCTAATAGGCTAATTTTGATCTAAAATATTTTAGGGGCTGAAATATCTAGCAATAATAGACAGGCTAAAAATACAACTAAGCCTATTTAGAAAAATAACAAATGGCATTGAAATATATTTCAAGATTCAGCCATGCTAGAGTACCTCTATCTTGTAGTCCTCATGTGTACTTTCTATTTGTTTCAGTGCATCTTCATTCACCTCAGCAATGCTTTTATACTTCAATGTAAAATGTAAATAGGCAGTTAGTTTAATTAAAATTTTAAAATCAAATGATTGAAAAGAATAAAATGATAACCTGTAGCATGTGCGCTTTATTAGCATGTACTTCTTCTTTCAGTTTCGCAATCTCTTCTTTTGCTGTTTGCAATTCAGCTGTAACCTAGAGCAGGTTAAGAAAGTAAATGTCAAACAGAAATGCAACACAAGTCCAACATTCCAATGCACTGTAGAATAATTTGAACGTAAAAAAGGAAAACATTGAATCGAGTCTTGCACAACACATTTGAGCTTATTTATACTGATTTTTGCATTTGATTTGAGTTTGAATTTGCTTTATCTTGGAAAATTCATACACGCCAAGCATAAATAAGAAAAACTTGCATTCCAACTATAAGCCTTGTGCAACAGTGTAACAATCGAAGACTTTTCTAGTTGATGACAAGCCATATAAATAGAACAACATTCATATCCATACAAGAACAATCACTTAGACCACTAATGGCCATTCTTTGTCTAATCAACTTTTAGGTGGAACTTGTTTTAGCAAAAGAGCACTACAACCAGGGAAAGACGGAGGTTAAGTTAATTATTTAATTTTATTAAAAGTCATTTAATAACTTTTCACTAAATTAAGTATTATCCCCAATGAAAATTATTGAATCTTTTTATTTATAAAGAATTAAATGCACAACAGTGTAAGATATAAATTAACGAATGTTTATTGATAGCTAACATAGAAAAACATATTTTTCATAAATGTTGAAAATAAAAATTTTTAAAAGTTTTAAAATATGAAGCCATAGAAATAAATTATAACGTGTAGATGTTGAAGTGTCTTTATTTCTTTATATATAAGGAACAATATTATAATCTCCAAACTTTGGCTTATTGATAGTTAAACATGTATTATCATATCAATTTATGGTACATATGATCTTGCCCCAAGTAATTTACATTAATGTATCCTTCGCTGACTACAACCACCGTTATCAGGCCTTGCATTTTTTAAGATACTATCATTTGTTGGAAACCATTTTCTTTTAAATCCATATTTGCATAAATCATATATTCTTCCTGCACAACTATAAATGAATGGAAAAACATAATAGCTATGAATAATAGCCTCTATAGCTCAAAGTTCATAATCTCAAAGCACACGTAGCTTAGTAGAGTCTTCAAGCTCAAAGCTTATCAATTCAAGCCTTTGCTTGTTGAAATTAATTTATCACGAGCAAAATGCTTGGAAGTTGAGATACTACATGAATTTGCTTTAAATCTGCCAATTAATACTACTGCATGATTTAGTTTTATTTAATACCTCCTATTTTTTAATAACCCATATTTATAACTCAGATAACCGGGCAGTTAATTCTTCAGTTTAGATTTATAATATTGACGGGTTTTTTATGCCTCATCCTAGATAGAAAAATCAACCTTTAAAATATATCGATTGTTTTAGCTTGCAAAAAAAGAAAACTAACGTGTACTCTACATCCTGTTATTGTTATTTGTAGGAGTGAGGAAGTTCACCCAAATTTTATTCACAAATAAACAGAAGGAGGCTTTCCCCTAAAGAGACTATGCAACAGGATATTCACTTACCTACCATATATATTCAACTAAACACTGCACTTTAATAACAGAAAATATAGGTTTATTTCATAAAAAAGTAGAGGTGAAATCAAGATATATCAATGTACACCCACCTCATCATTAGATAAAATGGAAGGCCCGCTCACTGAATTCGTATTGACAAGCTGTATTCAGTAATACAAGGTGTTAGAATTAACAGAAAAAAAAATAACATAGTTGCAGGAAAGCAACAGTGGAAAATCTAATTAAACACCAATTAATATATGTTGGAATTAAGTCCCACATAGGAGGGAAACAAAGAAAATGAAAGTGTTTATAAGTGGTAGAGAGCTTGAGTCGAACAGTTGAGTCCAATAATTTTAACTTTTGACTGTGGGCTTCCGCACTTAAGAACACAAACTAAACAACTAATATACAACACCCCAATTCGGACTGTGCAATAATCCCCAACTGGTATCAGAGTCAAGTCCCCAGGCTAACAAAAAGAAACTACTGAGCTGGGCCCTGAGACTCAATAACAGGTTTAAGAAAAGAAAAAGAGGGTACCGGTAGCCAAATGGCCTAGCCCCATTGAGGACAAGCCCATAAAAAGAATAAAAAACTTTTGAACTCTAAAACGATTAAAAGAAAATAAGAGTCCCGTTTAGATTTGAGGGAGAGCGTTGGAAATTAAGAAGTCCCATACTATTAATTTACAAGTTTTTCATTATATTTATTTAACCTTACCATCGTAACTAATGAGTTTCCATTTTCTAAACAAAAAGGAATGCAAATAATAAAAACAAACCTTCCCATCTGTGGAACCCATTTGTTTTTGAATACTTGAGAGTTTTGCCTGTGCATAGAGACCAATGTTTTTCTTTACAAGTAGAACAATTAATAACAATAAAAATAAAGCATACAAAAGAGAGCAACCAAAATAATACCTCGGCCACAGCAGCCCTAGATTCTGCAGATGCAAGTGCACCCAGTGCATTAGTTAACTCTTTGCTCATATCCTCAACCTGTCTCAGAGAATTTTTCATGGTCTGATCCCGATCAAGCGCAAGTCTCCGCACATTTTCTTTCTCTTCTTGTAACTCTTTCTTGGCTTCAGTCCATTCCCTCTGACACAAGACAATAGCAATCAAAAATCATTAAGGAATGTCGAATATGTACTATAAAAGCATGAGTTCAGCATCAGGAAAGGAATGATACATCAAGGATTTGGGGATACAGGAAGTTTTAAAAGCTATATAGGACACGACATGAGTGATTGATATAAAGTAAATATAACTGAGAATCAACAATTGTGTAGCATGAGAGATTGTCGATATGATATAATCTAATCGTTTATTTAATAATCTTTCGATATAGATTTAGAATTTAGAATGCAAAGCTAGTTGAAGCATAGTGACAAGCGACGACCAATGGAGAATGAACACGCTGGAGAACATGAACACAAACCGAAAGGATGACCAAGTAGAAGAAAAAAAGTTGGAAAACCAAATCGCCAGAAAATCAGAAGTAGAGACCCTTGAAACACGCCATAATAATGGGACTCACAATAGAGAATATTTACTGGTAAATAGAGAATATTCCCAAGAAAGTAGAAAACTCACCTCCAATTGCTTTGAATGTTCTTCTTGTTTTACCCTCTCCGCAACTCTTGCTTCCTACAAATTAGAAAACAAATAGAACCTCCATAAAGAAAGTATTGGAAAAGTAATAAAGTAACACACATTGAGGAGAATAATCTACCTCTCGAACTTCTTCAGCACTCTGTATGGTACCCAATGTAGCCTACAATGGAAAGAGTTAGAATATGCAAAATTTGAGAAATATAAAAAAGTATCGAATACCGAATAATCCTGACCTGCAAACGGTACACCCTTTCAGATAAATTGCGAACCTCATCAGATGCTCTCTTTTCGGCATTTAATAAGACTTCCTTTTCATTCTTTAAAGCAGACAACTGAAATAACAATAAAAAATGAGTTCATTAAGGAAAGGATATATCTTTTATCAAAGTTCACAAAAATGTAATTAGAAAATTTTTTAACTTAAAGAAAATTTTAACTTCAAGAAAATCTCAACCTCCATAGAGAGTCTCCGAGAGAGCTCCTCAGCAGCATTCAATGACTCTGAACTCTCCCGCAATTTTCGTTGGTAGTCGACAACTAGCTGAGAAAACTCCACATTTCTTGCTAGAATGCCTTTTGCTTCAGCTTTCTATATTCTCAAAAAAGTTCATAAATTAGTACAATACAGGTGTGCATGAAAAAAACACTTGATATGACAGAAAGTAATTGCCTGGAAATCAAATTCCTTCATAAAGCTATCAAGCCGCTCTCTAACAAAATTTGCTTCTAATTCCATTTTGTCACGTTCTGATCGTAATACAATAATCTCACTCCTGAAAATACGCAAAAGTTCAGCCTATGAAATTAGCTATGAAGCTAAAAGGAGAGCAAGGGTAGTAGATGGATCATGAACTTTTGATAATCCAAAGAATCATTAAAAGAAAAGGATTAATATAAAAGAGTATTTTATGTTTGATAAATGTGTGTGCGCGCACACACACACACAATATCGAACATTGGATTAGCAAAGATGATCAGAAATTTTAAAAATATTGTTACATCAACGATTAGGAGAGATACATTATACATGTAATGTAAACCTGGAAGTTTAACTAGTTCAGTTATTTTAGTTGAACAATACCACTGGATAGCTGGGAAACTGTTCTATAGTTTCTCTTTAGGCGATCTATATATATTCAATTCAATGTATCAAAAGAAATACTCAATGAAAATAAGTTTTTGAACACTATTAACCAACAAGAGGCATAATTGTATATAAATAGAAGTTGCTGACACGTGAAATAAGGCAACCCACTATAAAACTACCTAATGAATGTGCATAATAGGAAATTTCAAGCACCAAGTAGCCATCAGTAACCAGTATAACTTTCTGTTCTTAATTTAGTAGTATTAGAATATTTCTAGGTTTCTACCAATTATAATATTATATTATGCAATGCTATTTAGTGCATTCCAAATTTTGAGAGGGAAAAACTCTACCCCTTATTTCTACTAATAGAAGAACTCCAAATCCTAGTATCTCTTTCTCACCAGAAAAATTAAAATTTTTAGGACACAAACAGGATAATTCTGGTCATTTGGCTATTGCAAACTACATGATAGTAACTAGGAATAGTATTAAAATGTTGGATAGCCGACTTAAAGTCAGCCCTGCTCTTAACTGCCTTAATTGTGGCCAATTTTGAGCTTTCAATGCAGCCTTCATCGCCTTCATTGTGTTAGGTGTGAAGGGATATGTTTATCCCAAATCAAATTTTGTGAGGCTGAGTTTAACACAAATTATAAGGTAGTATTATAGCATATCAAGGATCTACTTTTGCGCATGGAAATGTAAGTTGAAAAACCACATCAATTGCAGTCCACATTTGGCCACTTTTATAGCGGCAATTTTGGGCTGTCTTCATTGCAGCCTCAGGCACCTCATTATGCTGGATGTCAAGGGATGTGCTTGGTCTCAATATGTCCTAAGTAGTAGTTATGAGGAACTAGACACAGTAAAATACATAATAAACAACAATAAAAAATCATAGCAATTTAATAAAACCTTACCTAGACTTTGCTAAATCATCCTCAAGACATCTTACACGCTCTGCAGTTTTTTCAAGTGACTTCTTAGCAGCGTCCTATAATAATGAAAACAAAAAATATATATAAATGTCAAGTACAGCCCATCATTGGATCGATACATACCATGAAAAGGTTACAACTAATAATCTGACAAATTATTATAACAAAAAATATTTGATAGGTTACATCACAATAATTACAAGCAAAGAAGTATACAATGAATAAAGAATAATCATAAAATAAGAAAAAGATCAGACAAACCTAAAACACTTAACACATCCTAGTATTATAAATAATATAAAAGTTCAGTTTTGACATAAGGTACAATGGACTAGTGCTATCTACACACATCAAATTCAAAACTATCTTGCATACTATGTAGTCAGTTGTGAATAACAAAGTGTAGGTCCGACACCCAAAACATTATGGCTGATACATTGAAGTGTATCAGAAACAAAACAAGAAATTTATACTACACACGAATGTTCAGACAGAAGAATGCATAAACGTGAACATATGTTCATATTAATTAATCGATTTCGTTGTTTCCGTTATTTAAACCAAATAAGTTTTAACCTCCAAGGCTTTAAAATAACTCATCTAAGCATTTAAAATTAATACAAGTGATTTCTTCATGGTTTAACTAAGTTTTTTTTATGTAAGTTGTTAAAATCACACAAAGTATAGTCAAAATAGCACACACAAGAGCTCCATTAAGGATCCGTTTGGTTCAACAAAGGGGAGGGGAAGAATTTTAATATAAGAGAGGGGAAGGGAGGTATTTTAATTGAATGTGTTTGGTTCAAATAAGTCAAGAGGAGGTGAGAAAAGGAATTTTAATTAAATATATGTTTGGTTCACAAGGGGACGTGAGGGATTTTAAAACAAATTTACCTTTTTATACTTAAAATTCTACAACATTCATGTTAAGTAAAATAGTTATGCCCAACAACAGTTTTGAGTATATTCCCAAAGAGAAATTTGTCCATTCATAAATGTTAAGAAATGTGGTTGGGCCTAACTCAACCCTACAAAACCGGTTGGTAGAGTGAGGAATCTTAACACACCCCAGCACGCCCAGGACTGGACATCTGGAGCGTGGAAATAAATGGTGGGTGGCCCGATAGCGAAAACCATAGAAGGTGGTCCACTGGATCTTAAACGAGGCTCTGATACCATGTTAAGAAATGTGGTTGGGCCTAACTCAACCCTACAAAACCGGTTGGTAGAATGAAGATTACCCCCACTTATAAACACATGTTCATGCCATATATTGTCCGATGTGGGACTCTTAACAATAAACAACTCAAATAATCAAACACAATATTCAATGTTTCAAATAAAATACAAATGAAAAAATGAATCATGGTATGATACTCAAGGAACAAAACAACAATAAAGAATACAAAATAAACACATGAAAACAAAAAGAAGGTAGAGTCAGAATAATGAAAATAATGAAGTTGCCGTGAAAAAATAATATTGAAAATGATGTTGATTTGGAAAAGAAAAATAAAACGGAAGTTACTATGGTTGTAGCATATGAGGTTGATTTGAGGAAAGAACAAACTTTTAGCAGCAAAAGAGAAAATCCCAATGTACAAAAAAAAGAGAAATCGGATAGAAAACCTAAAGTTTTGATATTTTCTCATGGATAAGGTTGGATTTTAATTTTTAAAATTGAGGTTAATTTCATCAATATAATAAATTAGATTTTAGCCGGGGTTGCTACAGGCACTCTACAAGGTGCATATTATTTACAAATCATTGTAAATAATCAAGACACAACTACAAGGGGTTACCTGTGAACTTTCAATTGAAGTCTTGACGTTGTTTCTTCCAACTTCTGCAGCGGCTGAAAAATCAAGACACAACTAATATTAAGGTAACATGCCAACTGGTAATTTTCAAAACTAAAAGCTTATTTACATTATAACATTCAATGCAAACTGGTAACTTTCATAATATAACAGCAATACTTTATGCGCACATACACAACAAACATACTGCCATGGTACTCTTTCCCTAAACATAAAACTAAGTTGCCTAAAATGAGGGGATTAATAAACTTGGTAAGTTGGTAGCACTATTAAATTTTTTAACAATTGATTGTGTTTCTATAAGTTTATCCTTAAAGAGAGAGAATAAGTTTATATTCCAAAGATAATATTAAGTTGGTTGCAAAAAAAAATGTCAGATAATTAGGGTGTGTTAGTAAAGAAATAACTATTATAGTTAAAAAATAAAAGGGATAGGGTTTAGGATTTAGTAAAGAAATACTAATATAGTTGAAAAATAAAAGGAGTCCTATAAAAAGGGACATCGAAAATTTTCAAAAGAGTCTTGTATTTTGGATTGGAGGTAGTAACACTAACAACAACAACCAAACCTTATCCCACTAAGTGGGGTCGCCTACATGGATCAACTTTTGCCATAATATTATATCGATAATCATGCTTCTATCCAAATCATTAATCTCAAGATCTTTGTTTATGACTTCTCTTATAGTCTTTCTAGATCTTCCTCTTCCTCTAATTGTGTGACTTCTCTCCATTCGACCTACTCTCCTTTCCACCAATTTCTCTACTATAGGTGTTATCCCAACACTCTCTAATATATTCATTTTTAAGCCTGTCCTTTCTAGTCTTACCACACATCCAATGCAACATCTTCATTTCGGCTACACTTCCAATAGTGGAAGAACCCTTGAAGAAATCATGAATGAGCTAAACACCAAAGAGAAGCAAGTTATAGCAGAACAATTTGGTGTATCCGTGTCAGTGTCGAACATCTGCACCGACACTTGAGATTATGTTTAATTTTGTCATTTTTTCAAATTATTATCAATGTCACCATGTCAGTGTCAGAGTCATATTTGGCGTGTCCGTGCTTCATAGGTATTGACTAAAACTGAGATGTTCTCCAAAGAGATTATGTGCTGTTTTTACTTTTGACTTTTATTCAGATATCACAGGTTCAATTATGAAAACCTAAGGACCCCAAGACTTGGATATCTATAAAAACATAAGATATCATAAACCTTATGTTGTGTCACCAAGGCTTCTTTGCCCCATTTTTGCTTTTACTATGGTGAAACTTGGGTTACCTTCTATTCACATTGGATGTACACAAATACAACCTTCTATTGAAAAAAATTGCTTACAAAATGACAACTTTTTAGCAAAGATGAAGAATGAAGGTTGGCAATCCCATCAAGCCTCATTCCTATTCAAATTAATTGCACCAGAAGGGGTTCGAAGGGAACAGATTTAAGAGTCAGAGGCAGCAAATAAACAATTAAGTCACCTGCAAGAGCGTCTGAAGAATGGGTGTGAGATAAATGAAGACTATGCTCCTCCTCATACAACCTCTTATACATGGCAACCTACAAGAAGTAAGAATTGAAAGTAAGAATTCAGAGGAATGAATAATGAGAATAAAACACAAGTAAAAGAAGTAAAAATACTACAAAACGAAGGGGTCATAATAAGATGGAACATTCAGACCACACTTAGTTTAATTATATTTAGGGTTCTATAAGTCTGGTATTTTCATCACAACAGGACCTGCAGGGTCCTCTCTTTTATAGAAAACCCCAACCCCCTCCTCCCAAGGTTCTAAACATTCCACCGAAACATTCCTGCAGGGTTCTAAAATCAAAAATACTACAAATGCTTACAGATGCATGAAGCGATTCAATCATCTGTCCTTGCTCTTCCGCTCTCTGCAGAACAGCCGCAACTTTAGAAGCAGCTTCTTCAGTATGTCTTTTGAGTTCCATTTCAAGTTTTTCCTGCAATTCAATTGTATAAAAGGATAACTAAATAATCTAGGTGCCTTTATGTTTGGCAGTATAAGGAGGGCAAAAACAAAATTCCCATTCAACCTTAAATTCCATCTCCTGATTTTCAAGTTGTCCAGAGAGACTGCGTACAAGGCTTCTGAGTTGAACATTCTGCTCAACTAGTCCATTAATGTCCTTGAAGGTTAACTGTCTCAATTCCCAAATTGAAATGATTAATTGGAAGAATGAAATGCAGAAATTCAAAAACTAAGATAAAAATAAATCAAAAAAACTCACAAGGTTCTCTGATATGACGTTTTCAGCTTCAGTGTCTGTACTTGTTCTTGAGGCAGTATTAGTTGCATTCGCATTGATATTATTACCAAAAGACCCACAACGAACTTGTATGTCTTGGCATTCCTTCAAAAGTACTGTCACCTGTAAAAATTCAATTGTCAATTAATAAATTTAAATATAAGAAAATTTGTCAATAAACTAACCCATACCAGAGGTTGTGAAGTTAAAATCATGGCAATGTCCACTACGATGCAAACAGAATTAGACGGTGGTCATCTAGAGACAACAACTTTGGCACAAGTTACAACTTAACAAACTAGAAGAAAACTTTCTAAGCAAGAACTAGAAAACCAACATTTTCATTGAGTTAAAGCTGAAATTTGTTGCTTTCCAAAGAAAACTTTGGTTGCACCAAAATCACACCCTGGATTCAGGGATAAAGTTAGCACTTTACCACAAATGCACAAAAACTGAACATCAGGATTAACCACAACTATTCAATGTAATCTAGGTTAGCAAAGGCTTAGGCATAATGCAATCATCAAAACTGACAACTGTCAATTTTGCATAGGCTTTACCTGCTACTGCAGGTCATTATGTTTGATCTATAAAAGACAAACTATTAGGCTTTGTAACTAACTTTTCATGAAATGAAAATTCTGTTATGATGGAAATAAAAAATCTAAACATTACTTCTAATAACAACCACCGAATTTGCATAAATAAGATAATTTGATCATGACAGAAGAAGACCAATTTGACACAAGTGAAAAAAGAAGACAAATGGAACATAATCCAATTAAATGGGACTAGATTGGAGAAAGAGAAACTAAAAACAAAGACTGAGTGGTCTAACTGAAATTTTGGTTTGTACAAGTAGTAATATGCATTGACCTGTGCAACCGAAGCTCACCTTGTAGAATAAGCTTGGTAGTTCCTCTAGGCAATTACATTATCATGCATATCATTACAGCAACAAGATGACAAAAATGAAGATTCCAAACTAAGTAGTAATATCATTACCTGTTTTCGAAGGTCGTCAATTTCTTTCTGGGCAAGATTATAATCACGTTCATGCCTTTTGAGGTCCGCCTGTAAAATCCCCACTAAGAAAATCTAAATGCAACAAAAAATAACAGATAAAACTGTATTTTGTTATGCAAACCTTTAGTTCCAGGATGGTTTTCTCCAAGTAAGAATTTTCATCGAGGGAGTGTTGCAATTTTTGGTTCATCAAAGAGTACGCATCAGCCATTTTTTCATGTTCCACTGCATGATTGCCAATTATTTATTTTAGCAAAAAAGGTATGGCTCTGAACGTGACAAAGATAATACTTGCATAGCTTACAGTGACAACAAGTGCAGGCAAAATTTAAAATTTGAAAAACAAGTGTTGTTATGAGTTATACACAAAAATGTCCAACCAAATTTTAATATTTAGCTTCGGAGTTCCTTTATTTATGGTGTAGATTTAAATTTTGAAAAAGAATTAGGTTGTCAAGAATAAATTTGTCTAGAAAAAGGTCCAACCAAACTTAATATCTATTCTACATTTAACGCTGAATCAGTGATTATGAAACAACAAAAAGTGCCCCTAAAGGAAAAAGGTCAAACATCAGTTCATGAGTCATATAATTTCCTCTATTGTATGCATCTTTGGGTGTCTGAATTCATGCCATAGTAAAATGAATCTCAGTTTCTATCAAATAGAAAATAATTGGAGATTCTTTTGGTTCGGGTTAGAAGAAAAAGTTACAATTTTTAAGATGTATTTATGGTGTATGGGATATCTTTAGCCTCATTTAATATGTGTTTTTTAATATTGGTGGAAATACTCAATGCCTCCCAATTTCCTGCAAAGGTATATTGAGATTAAAACATTCAAAAATTACAACAATAAATAACTTCATGTATTTTAATGTTTAATGATTTTTCTTATAATTAGGACCAGGGGAGGTATATAATTAAAAAATAATAAAAAAGAACCAAAATTTAAATCCAGTTCTAACTTTTGATTGTTTATAATTAGGACCAGGGGAAGTATATAATTAAAAAATAATGAAAAAGAATCAAGATTTAAATCCAGTTCTAACTTTTGATTGTTTATTGGACCTGGTCAGTGGTCACAACAATCAGGACAAAAAAGTGGACAGGAATTATTTATATCTTCTTCTTTACCAAACTATTTACTGACTCACACTCAACTCAACAAAAAGTCGTACCTCTTTCATCTTCTATGGCTTCTGCTTTCTCCTCCAACTCGTACAGAACCTGAAAAAATCATAGAAGATTGCAGTATCTTTCAATAAATATACATATTTGTGTTTAAATGTGTATTAATAAACTTGATATAATGATAGTGAATCACAAAAATGAAAACCTCATAGATAACAGTGAACATTACTGACAACAAATGCCCTGCTTATTTTAGACAATTGTCAATTTCTATTTCATTTTTAATATGCATCAAACACCGTGTCATGGGTCTTCTGGAGGCCCCTAATATTGCATTTGGGTCTTTATGCAAATTGAAGGCAAAATGAAACCGATCACATTCTAACGGATGTTGCATACTTGCACAATTAATCAGTCTATACCTCCCATCAGAAAGTTGTGCGAAACGAGGTAAGCAAGAACCTAGGGATCGAAGTGCATTAGGTCCTTGTAAACAGAATAACTAACTACAGTTAGGTAGTTGGAGCAGTTTGGGGAGAGAAATATATTCGAAGAGCATGCATTGAATTGTATTTGGCACGACCTTAAGGAGAAAAGAAGGGAATTCGATGTACTTGGACCGTGTTTGTGAATAGTCTAGTCACTAAAATCTCATGGAATTGTTTATTTTTTCTTACTCCAACACCAACCTATCCTAATTCTGTGAATCCGCTGGTAGTAATTAGGAATTTGGGCTCATTCAATAAAATTTCAACCTTTTCAAATTTAGATCAAATTTTATCAAAATGCTTCTTCATGATAACTAACTAGTACCATACAGACATGAAGAAATACATAATAAATGATGTTTGCTCCAAATTCCCTCCTGTCAATGTTATATAAAAAGATGACCACATCAGTCATACCCGTTGTAAAATTGCCTCTGACTCCTTCCTTCCCAATTGCTCGTGTCTCAAAGCATCAACAGCCTCTTGGTATTTTGCATACATCTTCGCCAACTTTGACAAATAGAAGGATACAGTAAAAAAAGATTTACGTGTGTGAACTTCAACAAATCAAATGAAAAAACAGATCAAGAATTGAAAGTAAATTTCAAATAACTCACACTCCACCCATCTCGCAAAAGTGATGCAGCTAATGCTGTTCCAGAAACTCCAACAGGGAGTTTTGGGACTATCGCATTATTGTCTTCATCCGTATTATCAGCTACAACAGATGTCAGCCACCTGTAACAAAATAGGAAGGTACTGAGAAATATGATCCTAGGAGTAAATAAAGGCCTACATTATTAGGCATGTTTTTTAAACTAAATACATAAGAAAGATCGATGAGATTCAATTACATACATTGATCTTGCACAAAATGCCAAAATGAAAACTTACATTACCTTTCACTACTACTTCGTAAAGCATCTCTATCAATCAAGAAAACAAACTGTTGAGATACTCAATTTCAAAACTTGATTTGAAAAGGAAAAGTGCAATTTTCTTTTGCTAATCGCTACAATTAAAGAGCTTGATCAAATTATCTTTTGTATAAACAAAGCTATTAGGTAAAGGCATTGTAAAACAGCCACTCAAGTTTATATTCAAATTACTATTGGTTGTCATATTTCTCTTTTATCTTTTATCCATAATATTTGTTAATTTGTTTTTCAGAGACCCCATTTAAATTGAAGTATTCATAATATACTGAGGATTAGTGATGTCAAATGAAGACTATGGTGACACCATGGCTGAGCAGTGACAGGTTTTCCTCACATCGCCACAAAATGGTGGTGTCTAAGAAGATTTTGGATGGCGGTCATCAAACATGGGCAGCCAGGGGCATGTGGCGGAAAATGATGGACCATTTTTATAAATAAAAAAAGAGCGGGGTCGAGAATGAAATTGGGGTCATATGACCCAATTCAAACCCAGCCTGGAAAGGATGTGAAACCCAAAAGATGAGAAGTTACTTTTTCCATAAGATCCTTTATACCTGAGAACATATTTTCTAAATTTGCAACATAGGAACATTCATTCACAGCCCATATATTACTGACAACGTTATTCCTAGACCTAAAACAAACACCCCCCTAGATAAACATGGCAACCTATATATGGTCTTAGACTTTTCGTGCGTCACTGTCTTTGCAAGGACTGATTCTATTAGAAACCAAATCCTAATGTTTTGAAAGTGGGGGATCTCGTTAATTTGTTGTTGCAGGCTCCTTCATAGATCACCTCAGCCACTAGTCCATAAAAACCCTAAGTGGAGTATACAAGTATTTTTTTAACTTGACTGACGACAATGAGGTGGTTGCATTGCAGCCATGGGTGTGGCCTAGTAAGCCATAGACATAATAAGGACAAGTGTTATTGCTTGCATTGCTCATTGTTGCATTGCAGCCATGGGTGTGGCCTAGTAAGCCATAGACATAATAAGGACAAGTGTTATTGCTTCCATTGTTTTCTAGACAAATCCAATAACGTAACTCATCCTCAGCCATTAAAAAATAAAAAAATACAGCTGCATCTAACTACGAGGTTGCCAATCTTTATACTTTTTAAGATAATATGGTAACATTTTAATTAAATGTAGCCCACACAGTAATTATACTGCCTTCAGCACTTATTCATAGTTCATCATTTGAAAGCGGGGTTTTAGATTCCCATTATACTGATCACAGTGCAGATGAACCACTCTTTTTCTAATTTTTCCTTTTCACAAACACCTCATCACATTACCATTGCAAATAAATACTAAAGTCAAAGCCACTAGTATTTGTGAAGCCCGGCCAGTATCTAAGTTCAAAGTGATCAAATCGAACATGGAAGGACTTTCCAACCTATTGCGTTGTTCCACATAACTCTCTGTATATTCCTGCTTTCAATTTCCAAGAATTACAAAACCTTATTGACTCAGTCACAAAAGATTATTACAATGCTTTGAACCAAATCGATACGAAAATTCATGCATATCTTTTTTAGACATGAATCTTGATATATTCTTATTAAGCGTATGAATCACATCTGTCACTTAAACTGTGGCCAGCAATTTTTTTTTTTGACATTTAGATTTACAACTTGAATCTCAAATTTTTTTGAAGTTCATATATGATATACCAGCTTGTGTTTTTTGCATATGTTACTCGTTTTTAATTTGAAATACCCTATTTGTATTGATTGTGTGTCTAAGAGTCCATAATTAGATTAAAATCGTAATTTAAACAAAATTAAATATCAATAATCAAACAGGTCCTCTCATTTCGATAACTATGATAGTGACAGGCTTGGGGTACTCATCAGATATGAATAATGATGGATCGGGCAATCAATACCAATGATGCAAATAAAAAAGGAAAATGAAGTGGAGAAGCAGGCAATCATTCAAGGTTGTTTTGAGCATGTTTGTTGTCGATGAACAGAGAAGGTTTGGTTCCTTTTTTTGTATTTCCCTGCCCTTTTCCTGCTAAAACTGGAGCTTTGGCCTCCGAACTACCTTATTTCTAAATAAATTATAATTCCTATTGTATTCCAACACTATAATCAAATGATTGAAAATGACCATTGCTGGGTTAGTTGAATATACTAAGAGTTACTTCATTTTTCGTGGAAGGAGTGCCAGATTTTTGCATACTTCAGTCCTTGTTTCTCAACAAACAAATGAGAATGAAATTCTAACTATTTCTGATGCCCTCCAAGGCTTGTCATTTCCAGATACTTGAGCGAAAAGCAGCACACACAAGAATAAGATGGGAAAATGAGCATAATCAAGTGCCTCAAAACAGAAAAAAAGATCAACAGAGACATACGGTTCAGTGGAGAAGGTTCTTAGTGGAAGAATGCTTAGTTCATTCATCTTCTTGCTTGTCTCAATTTCAGCTTCATACTTCTCAAGCTTTTCTTTCAAATCAGCAGCTTCCTACAAGCAAAGAAATTGACATAAAATTAGATTATACGTGCATTTCAACACGTGTGATAAATTTTGAGCCAATATCTGCCCAGTACCCACAAATAAAATGAAACAGCAACCCCATGCCGTTGAAGCATTAATCAACTTCAAGCATAACATATAATAATATACTTCAAAAAATAACAGCCAACAGAAAAATTCAAGTTAGTTACTATTCTGTTCAAATAACAGCCTGCTCAATACAAAAGAATAAAATACCTTTTCAAGCTGCTTTCTAACAGAAAATTCCTTCTCAAGTCTGTCTTTATAACCATCTTCAACTTGCTTTAGGTGTGACTGCTTAAACACATGTATTACCAAAAAATATTCAAGAACTCGATCTCTAATATGATAAATTACAGGCACTAGAAAAGAGTGTAATAGAAAACAATCTTCACCTCCATCGCTTTTATAGCACCCTCTAGGTCCGCTGCTTTTCTGGACCATTCCTCAGAACTCTCTTTGTAAAGCTCGTTAAGCTTATTGACCTATTAGCATTTACATGCAAATATTTAATTCAAATAGGTAAGGAAAAAATACAGCACTAAAATTTATGCTCATTATCCTGAATAATATACATCAGAGTTGTAAAATGATAATTTGGGTCCAAATGGGCAGTGCATACATCAGCTGCCCGAGTTCATGTTGTGGCAGATGCCATCCATCCTCATCATTGTTGTACTACACCTCTCTTTTCTGTCATTTTATTTTATTATCAAAAGAATAACATAGGATGTTTGACATTTTTAGAAACGTTGCTGGCACAAAAACAGTGACCATGAAAAATGATTGACTATGTATGACTACAAACCATTTACTCAATGGTGTTTACATTGTGCTAAGAGTACTATGAAGATGAAATTTCAGATTCTATTATGTAAAAAAGAGCATCATACATGAAGCATTTTCTCCCTCTAACATATTCAATTTTACCCTCCATCATCTCGCCAAATTCCTGACACTTGATGAATAAATGATTTTTCGATTATGAGATTGTGACTGGCAGACTGATGTTTATAATTCATTGACAGGGCAAAATATAGGGGAGGAAACCAGCATTTGCTTTATTGATTACTTTATTTTGTATGCAGTGTAGTTAATGATAG
This sequence comes from Lathyrus tuberosus, assembly GCA_022829125.1. Lineage (NCBI taxonomy): Eukaryota > Viridiplantae > Streptophyta > Magnoliopsida > Fabales > Fabaceae > Lathyrus > Lathyrus tuberosus. Next base: position 2,431,198 of record JALAZF010000601.1, on the reverse strand, counting down.
AACAGACCACTAAGCAGCTATGGCAAAAAAAAAAATATTAATAGAAATTATGAAAATGACGTCTAAATTACTGTGAAATTATGAATGCAAAATATGACTGTCTATGGATTAAATTTAAGATATAATTAAAAAAATGACCTTTAGCCATATGCTATGAATCTATCATGTGTCAGGTTGTTGTCAAGTTCAAGAATTGAATATAAATATTTAAATTAACAAAGATTCTTTTCTTATGTAAGACACCCGTGCCACTATATCCAAATGCCTTAGCATATTATAGCAGTACTTGAAAGGGAAAAATTGGGGTTATATTTTGGGAAGGGGTTCATGTATGCCATAGCACTCACAGTTGAAAGTTCAGCAGATAACTGCTCTTCGTTGGCTGCAGCAGCATCTTTAGCTGATATTAATTCCTACAAGTGTATAAAAGCTCAATCAGGCAAGGTTTCGGATTAAAAGAATCATACATCACATTGCAAGATAAAAAGAATGGAATGTTGTCAACCTCTTGCATAGATTTAAGTTTCATTTCAAGCTCCCTTACTCGATCCTTATTCCATTGCAGAGATTTAGAGCATTCAGTCAACTGTCTTTCAACCTGAGAGTGATGACAAAAGATCAAATTACGATCAAACAAAAAAATAAAAACAAATTAAAAGTACACAGTACATAGTAGTTTTAAAATATAATATTGAACTCACATCTGCAAGTTTAGAAGATGTATCGGTTTCTGATTCTGTATGTTTTCTGCGCAGCTCGAAGAAACTGTTAGTTTTAGTAGTCAACTCCTCATTAAGCCAAGCATTCTGCCGTTCAACAATCTCCTTTTCCTGCTTACATGCATAATTGTTGTAGTGAGATAAAAAAAAAATGGAAGTGTTGTGTGTTCACTCAAGAAGAAAGGACTAAATGCACAGTTCATAACACAAGCAGTAGTTAACAACAAAGCAGACCAGCTCGTTTAAAATGTTCATTATTAAATTGCATCGCTGTAATCCATTTAGAACTTAGTCATTTGCAAGAAGGAAAAAAATGTCAAGCAAAGGAACTAAGTAGCACTTATATACCTCTCAGGCAGTAACACTAATGGTGAATCAAAGAAAAAATTATAACGAACCTGCTCAAGGCGGGTGCAAGCAGCCCGGCATCTTCCCATTTCTGCCTCAACTTCACTAAGGCGTGCTTCCTTTTGGGCGGCATTTTCTGTTGAATGGACCTTCAACAACACCATTGAAACACAAGCATCAATACAAAAGCATTCATCAAAAAAACAAAACCAACTACAACACCAAAAAGCAGAGAAACTCACAATCTTATCAAGATAGCTCCTGATGGTAGTGTTCTTCTCACTAAGCTCCAAATCCTTCTGTTCATTCAACTCAATCAACTGCCTCTTTGACTTGTGCAGCTCACTCACCTCCGTCCTTAACCGCTCTATCTCTCTATCCTTCTCAACCTAGAAAACCATAACCAATCACATCAAAATGGAAACACCTAGCAACACAACTCTACACATGAATGCGGCCGATTGCAAAGATTCTAAACCTTTGATCAATTTGAACAAACTTGTCCTAATGCACTTATCATATTTTATAAAACAAATATAAGTTGACATTATAAGACATCTAAGCTCCTAGAACGTTACCATAAATGAAAAATCAAAACTTCATTTTAATATAGAAGCTCGAAAAACTAAAAACTAGTCAAAACAGCACAGTGATAACTACAATTATGACAAGATTAACAACAATTTCCAAGTGCAATGCTTCCTCAATAGTAATAACTAGCAACGAGATAAATTGTTTCAATTCAATTACGAAACGCTTTCAAAACGCACCAATTGCAAGTGAATTTGGTGATTCTGCGCTTGGGCGTCAGAGAGGTCGCGGAGGTGTTGATCAAGGGAAGATTGGAGGTTAGAAGCGTTGGATTCGAGCTTGGAGAACTCGGCAGAGAGGGAGAGATACTTCTGTTCAACGAGGGAGCAATTCTGTTCAGCGTTGATGTCGGAGGCATCAGCCTTAGCACGGACGGTGTCGAGTTCGTTGAGGAGGCCGCGGATGAAGGTGTCGGCTTTTGCGGCTACGGCGGCTGTGTCGCCGGATAGCCGCGAGAATTCTTCGTCGGAGATGAAGAGGGGCATATCGACGATGCCCTAATCGGAAAGTTGGTCTGAAATGGTGAATGAGAGAGAGAAAGAGAGTGTAGGGAAATGAGAAGAACAGGGGAAGTAGTGAGAATTTGAAGAGAGGGCGAAATGAGGGGTTCTACATAGGAATTTCGTGGGTTTGATTGATTTTGCAGTCATTTTTCTTAATGGGCTTCGGGCCCTCTTTAATTTCAGATTTAGAAAAGCAATGAGAATTTTTTAATGCACTCTAAATAGTTTTTAGGCATTAAGTGAAATTATTTAAATGTCTTTAGATTTTAGAGATATATTTTTGAATATATTTCTTTTTGAATAAACGTTGACATATTTTAGAGAGACATCTATAAAACCATTATAAACATTTAAAACATGTCACTCTGAAATTATTTACATTTGAATTGTTTCGGAGATGCATTTTCGGTAATATTCTGGAGATACATCTCCGAAGTGTATCAGAACGAGTGTTTTTCATTATAAGTTGTGTATATGTTTTTATATGAATTATGACGCACAATCTCAAATAAAAAAAATAGAAGTGCAAAATGATAAGAGACTAATATTGAGTGTGTCGAAAATAATATAGCAATATATGTAAAAAATATCGTACAATCAAGATCCAAAATGTAATAAAACCGAAAAAATAAAGTGGAGAGTATAGTACTAGAACAAAATAATAACAGACTACTACGATGTGTGTCTGACAACATCTCATCTACCTCATCTGCATGTTCTGCCTCATCTGCCATTAATCCCCCGTCCTCCGGCGATGTCTCTAGTACAATAGTGTCTCGTGTGCCTCCGCCATGATGGCATCCAGGACTCGCCTGACACCAGACTCATCAGGGAAGATACCCTCATAAATGTTTGCCAACGCAATCTCCATTATGCAATGACACTTAGGCAAGACATCATCTGTGTGATCTAGTTGAGCATGCTCCTACTCTAGTATCTCTTGATTAACTGGTCTCGGCAGATCTCCTAAGCAGTCTGCACCATGTAGGGATGTGACACCCTGAAGAACCATGTGATGGACCCCTCAACGTAGCTCCAATCATTCAGGACTATGGTAATTTGTGCCTCCTACGGAACCCGATGACTCTCATAATCAGCAAACATCACCTCTATCTGTTTACGAGTCAAGGCAAAAGGAGCAGAGACATCATGGTATCTAGGGATGGTCTGGGTGTACCCGAACTTCTGCATGACATGCTCGGACAAATGAGAAGCAGTGATACACGATCCGCATGTCAACCATGTAACGCCCTAATTTAATTAATTTATTTTTCGTAATTAAATTATATGATGTGGTGTAATTGTATGTGTTGATTGGTATTTTTGGTGTGTTAGGGATACCCTACGATATTTTTAGTGTGTAATTGTATGTGTGGGATAGTGACCTTAAGAGTAGAACCTAAGGTGTTAGGCGTGTGTGAGTAAAAGTGTAGAGATTTGAGGTGTGTGAGTAAGAGAGGTAAAATAGTAGTAATAATAATTAAATAATTATTTTAAGCATTATTATTATTATTATAATAGTATGATTAAATAAATATTTAGTGAAATTTATTTTTAGTATTATTTAATTAGGTGGAATTGGTAATAAAATAAGAGGAAAGGGATTTTGGGGAAAAAACTGTCAGATCGTGAAAAACTAGAAAAAAAAAAGGGAAAAGAAGAAAAGTGGGGGCTAGAGTTCTAGGAGAAAGAGAAGGAATCCATTGTCGAAGAACCTTGCAATAAGTCTGAGGTAAGAGTGCGGTTCCTATTATATAAGAGTTTGTATGATGATGGTGGGTAGGTTATATCTATGCATGATTTGTTGTTCTCTTCTCTATATATTATGATCATTGATGAAATTGTGTGTTTGTTGGAATGAATAAATGTGATTGATGAACTATGAATTGTATGGTGATGTTGTGATGGATGATTGTTGGAGAATTGCGTATTTATGCAGTTAGAATCATGTATTGATGGAATTGCATGATGATATTTGTTGTAATGTTAATGGTGATTGTGAGTCAAAGTCGAAACATGAGATTATGAGCTTTTTATGAAAAGAATTAGGGGGTTTTATGTTTTGGAAAAAGTGATTTTCGTGTAAAATAATGTTATAAACGAATTGTATAAAATGTGGAGCTTTGGGATGGGATAAAAAGTGATTTTCATTTGGAAAAGTAGCAGAAAAGTGCTTCTGCTCACAGTGTAATCGGTTACCGGGAATGGTGTAACCGGTTACACTACCTTGAAAATGCATTTCTGGGTAAAATAGTGAGAGTGTAACCGGTTATCTAAATTTGGGTAACCGATTATGTAACATCCTAAATATCTCCCGTGTAATTAAAATAAAATATCAATGTAAAAATTAACACAAAAACATTTAGGATGCTACAGTTCAACAAAACATGTTCATACATCATGATATGTAACACATGTCACCTTTAAAAATTACTAACAGTAATAATAATAGCATAACATTCACCAAGTCTGAACTTCAATTTTATTTAAGCAACGAAAACATCAACATCAAATAATTATTCAAAATATAATTATAACGAAAATTCAACATAAGAGATAACTTAATTCTCCACCAATGGAAATAGACACACAAACGTCAACCCCCAGTGTTACACATCAGAGCAGACGCCGACTCTAAAATAAAAGGAAGACACCGTCTTCCACATATATCCACTCTCGTACTGCGAATTATCTGCATGATGCCCATGTAAAGGCAACATTCAAACAGAATGGGTGAGATATCACAATTATATAAATGAAAGCATGATAATAAGCAAGCGTCAGATTATTACATGCACATCACTCATTCCATAATACACTTCTACACAATCAACACAACAACTATCTAAACATAATAACAACGCAACTAATATGCAATGCAATGAGACTCACAACTTGACTCAATGCATGTGTTACCAATACGTGAACTCTCAGGTTCACCGCTCTGATCCCCACCTAGGATCAAAGCCCGCCAATTCGTTACCATTACCACCGATAACGCTTCACTGTTTCCATCACCTCCGAAATCAACTACTCGTACCCAATCCCCAACTAGGACTGAGACTCACTAAAAACGGACCACCGTCAAACACCATGAATGCACGCAACATACAACATGCAACAACAAGACCATGCACAATGACCGTCACCACCATAGTCTATGTATTTCGCCAATACTGGCCACCATGCACCAACCACACGCTATAACCGTGTTGGGTTATCCCTCCTATTTGGAGAGGCCCAAATTGATGCGGGTTAGTGACTCATTTGTTTCTATGCCTTTGTTATTACCCAACAAAGAGAATTGGGTTAATTTTATCCATTATGTGTGAAAAACAACAAGAAAAGTAGAGAGAAGAGTGAAATCCTGCAGCCCTATTTCAGCACATAGCAGTTCCATTAAATTGGAGATTGCGCAAAATCCAACAGTCGGATCGTCCTTAAATTTTGACACAACGTTCATGACTCATAGGAGCACATTCTGAGTGATTTTCATTGGATTCGGGGCTTTCTAAGTCGGTCTGTCGAGTCCATCTTTGAGGTCTGAATTTCCTGGTGTTTTTGGTTGTTTTTGTCTCTCTTGATTATTGTTGTATTCCAAGATTGATTGCAAATCTTGATGATGTTTATGTATGCCTATAACTAGTGTTAAAGAGAACTTTGATTGTACCCATTGATTGATAATAGTGGAGAATTTAAGTGGTATATGGGTCCCGTGGTTTTTTACTCCTAGTTAACTGAGGTTTTTCCACTCTAAAATCTTGTTGTGTAGTTTTATGTGTTTTGTTGATTGTCGTTGCATTTGGTATTTGGGAGAGATTGTCTTGTTGGTTTATTCTGTTGCGTTTGTGGATTTCCTCCCAACAAGTGGTATCTAGAGTCGTGGTTTGATTTGTGTAACGGTGGAGACGAACACATCTAGAATGGTGAGTTTGAATGGTTCCAATTATAATGTTTGGAAAGGAAAAATGGAAGATTTGTTTTATGTGAAAGGTTTTCACTTATCGGTTTTATCTAATGAAAAACCCGATGGAAAGAGTGATGAAAAATAGACTTTATTGCATAGACAAGTTTGTGGTTATATTCGTCAATGGGTGGATGATAATATTTTGAATCATGTGAGCTCGGTGACTCATGCTCGCTCTCTTTGGACCAAACTTGAGGAGTTGTATGCAAGAAATACGGGAAACAATAAGTTGTTCTTGTTCAAGCAATTAATGTCATTGAGGTATAATGATGGTTCACCAATGACCGATCACTTTAACATTTTCCAAGGGATTCTAAATCAATTGTCGGAGATGAATCTTACTTTTGATGATGAAATTCAAGGTTTATGGCTTCTTGGTACTTTGCCTAATTCTTGGGAGACTTTTAGGACATCCTTGTCTAACTCCGCTCTGAATGGTATCATCTCGATGGACTTGGCTAAAAGTAGTGTGTTGAATGAGGAGTTGAGACGTAAGTCACAAGGTTCTTCTTCACATTCTGAGGTGTTGATTACCGAATCAAGGGGGAGAAATTAAAGTAGTGGTTCAAGTAAACGTGGAACTTCACGTGGTAAATCACAAGGAGGCTCTAATAGATTCTCTCATATTAAGTGTCATCATTGTGGAGAAAAAGGACACATAAATAGGTATTGTCGTAAGTTGAAAAGGGAAAACAAGAAGAAGAGCTACAACAACGATAAAAAGGAAGGTAACAATAATGAAGATGTTGCTATTATTGATGGTTTCTTTATTGTTTAAGATAGTTTTATTGAGAATGTCAATCTATCATGTGATGAGATGGATTGGGTGGTTGATAGTGGTGCTTCTACTCATGCAACCTTGAGACGTGATCTTTTTTCAACTTACGAGACCGGTGACTTTGGGGTTGTTCGTATGGGAAATAATGGGCAAGCTAATGTCATCGAAATGGGAGATATTTATGTCGAAACTAGCAATGGGACAACTCTACTTCTCAAAGATGTGAAACACATTCTGGAACTTCAATTCAATCTTTTATCCGTTGGAAAGTTGGATAACGAAGGATATGATAATTATTTTTTCGGGTAATGAGTGGAAGTTAAAGAAAGGCTTAATGGTGGTTACTAAAGGAAAAAGGAATTCAAACTTGTATGTTGTCCAACTTGGGGTTTCGAAGTGCTACATCAACACTTGTGGCAATGATAGCTCATCGGAATTATGGCACAGACATTTAGGTCATATGAGTGAAAAAGGTTTGAGCATTTTGGCAAAGAATAATGTGTTGAATGGTGTTTTCGATGCAAAGTTGAGAAAGTGTTCACATTGTTTGGCGGGTAAGCAAAGGCGCGTTTCCTTTATGTCATCCGAACCAAAGAGGAAATCAGAAGTGTTGGATTTAGTACATTCTGATGTGTGTGGTCCGATGAAGACACGGTCACTTGGTGGTGCATATTACTTTGTGACTCTGAGAGAGCTCCTCAGCAGCATTCAATGACTCTGAACTCTCCAGCAATTTTCGTTGGTAGTCAACAACTAGCTGAGAAAACTCCACATTTCTTGCTAGAATGCCTTTTGCTTCAGCTTTCTATATTCTCAAAAAAGTTCATAAATTAGTACAACACAAGTGTGCATGAACAAAACACTAGATATGACAGAAAGTAATTGCCTGGAAATCAAATTCCTTCATAAAGCTATCAAGCCGCTCTCTAACAAAATTTGCTTCTAATTCCATTTTGTCACGTTCTGATCGTAATACAATAATCTCGCTCCTGAAAATACGCAAAAGTTCAGCCTATGAAATTAGCTATGAAGCTAAAAGGAGAGCAAGGGCAGTAGAAGGATCATGAACTTTTGATAATCCAAAGAATCATTAAAAGAAAAGGATTAATAAAAAAGAGTATTATAGGTTTGATAAATGTGTGTGCGCACACATACACACAATATCGAACATTGGATTAGCAAAGATGATCAGAAATTTTAAAATATTGTTACATCAACAACTATGAGAGATACTTTATACATGTAATATAAACCTGGAAGTTTAACTAGTTCAGTTATTTTAGTTGAACAATAACACTGGATAGCTGGGAAACTGTTCTATAGTTTCTCTTTAGGCGATCTATATACATTCAATTCAATGTATCAAAAGAAATACTCAATGAAAATAAGTTTTTGAACACTATTAACCAACAAGAGGCATAATTGTATATAAATAGGAAATTTCAAGCACCAAGTAGCCATCAGTAACCAGTATAACTTTCTGTTCTTAATTTAGTAGTATTAGAATATTTCTAGGTTTCTACCAATTATAATATTATATTATGCAATGCTATTTAGTGCATTCCAAATTTTGAGAGGGAAAAACTCTAACCCTTATTTCTACTAATAGAAGAACTCCAAATCCTAGTATCTCTTTCTCACCAGAAAAAATAAAATTTTTAGGACACAAACAGGATATTTCTGGTCATTTGGCTATTGCAAACTACATGATAGTAACTAGGAATAATATTAAAATGTTGGATAGCCAACTTAAAGTCAGCCCTGCTCTTAACTGCCTTAATTGTGGCAAATTTGGGCTTTCAATGCAGCCTTCTTCGCCTTCATTGTGTTAGGTGTGAAGGGATATGTTTATCCCAAATCAAATTTTGTGAGGCTGAGTTAGACCCTTAACACAAATTATAAGGTAGTACTAGAGCATATCAAGGATCTACTGTTGCGCATGGAAATGTAAGTTGAAAAACCACATCAATTGCAGTCCACATTTGGCCACTTTTATAGCGGCAATTTTGGGCTGTCTTCATTGCAGCCTCAGACACCTCATTATGCTGGATGTCAAGGGATGTGCTTGGTCTCAATATGTTCTAAGTAGTAGTTATGAGGCACTAGACACAGTAAAATACATACTAAACAACAATAAAAAATCATAGAAATTTAATAAAACCTTACCTAGACTTTGCTAAATCATCCTCAAGACATCTTACACGCTCTGCAGTTTTTTCAAGTGACTTCTTAGCAGCTTCCTATAATAATGAAAACAAAAAATATATATAAATGTCAAGTATACAGCCCATCATTGGATCGATACATACCATGAAAAGGTTACAACTAATAATCTGACAAATTATTATAACAAAAAACATTTGATAGGTTACATCACAATAATTACAAGCAAAGAAGTATACAATGAATAAGGAATAATCATAAAATAAGAAAAAGATCAGACAAACCTAAAACACTTGACACATCCTAGTATTATAAATAATATAAAAGTTCAGTTTTGACATAAGGTACAATGGACTAATGCTATCTACACACATCAAATTCAAAACTATCTTGCATACTATGTAGTCAGTTGTGAATAACAAAGTGTAGGTCCGACACCCGAAACATTATGGCTGATACATTGAAGTGTATCGGAAACAAAACAAGAAATTTATACTACACACGAAAGTTCAAACAGAAGAATGCATAAACATGAACATATGTTCATAATAATTAATTGATTTCATTGTTTCCGCTATTTAAACCAAATAAGTTTTAACCTCCAAGGCTTAAAATAACTCATCTAAGCATTTAAAATTAATACAAGTGATTCCTTCAATAGAATAACTACATTCAAGCTTTTCCCCATCATCATGCTCGCTTTCTTCACGGCTTAACTAAGTTTTTTTTATGTAAGTTATTAAAATCACACAAAGTATAGTCAAAATAGCACACACAAGAGCACCATTAAGGATCCGTTTGGTTCAACGAAGGGGAGGAAAAGAATTTTAATATAGGAGAGGGGAAGGGAGGGAATGAGAGGGGAGGTATTTTAATTAAATGTGTTTGGTTCAAATAAGTCAAGAAGAGGTGAGAAAAGGAATTTTAATTAAATATATGTTTGGTTCACAAGGGGAAGTGAGGGATTTTAAAACAAATTTACCTTTTTATACTTAAAATTCTACAACATTCATGTTAAGTAAAATAGTTATGCCCAACAACAGTTTTGAGTATATTTTCCCAAAGAGAAATTTGTCCATTCATAAACAACTCAAATAATCAAACACAGTATTCAATGTTTCAAATAAAATACAAATGAAAAAATGAATCATGGTATGATACTCAAGGAACAAAACAACAATAAAGAATACAAAATAAACAAATGAAAACAAAAAGAAAGTAGAGTCAGAATAATGAAAATAATGAAGTTGCCGTGAAAAAATAATATCGAAAACGATGTTGATTTGGAAAAGAAAAAAAACGGAAGTTACAATGATTGTAGCATATGAGGTTGATTTGAGGAAAGAACAAACTTTTAGCAGCAAAAGGGAAAATCCCAATGTAAAAAAAAAAAAAGAGAGAAATCGGATAGAAAACCTAAAGTTTGGATATTTTCTCATGGAGATAAGTTTGGATTTTTATTTTAAAAATTGAGGTTAATTTCATCAATATAATAAATTAGATTTTAGCAGGGGTTGCTACAGGCACTCTACAAGGTGCATATTATTTACAAATCATTGTAAATAATCAAGACACAACTACAAGGGGTTACCTGTGAACTTTCAATTGAAGTCTTGACATTGTTTCTTCCAACTTCTGCAGCGGCTGAAAAATCAAGACACAACTAATATAAGGTAACATGCCAACTGGTAATTTTCAAAACTAAAAGCTTATTTACATTATAACATTCAATGCAAACTGGTAACTTTCATAATATAACGGCAATACTTTATGCGCATATACACAACAAACATACTGCCATGGTACTCTCCCTAAATATAAAACTAAGTTGCCTAAATTGAGGGGATTAATAAACTTGGTAAGTTGGTAGCACTATTAAATTTTTTAACAATTGATTGCGTTTCTATAAGTTTATCCTTCAAGAGAGAGAATAAGTTTATATTCCAAAGATAATATTAAGTGCAAAAAATAATGTCAGATAATTAGGGTGTGTTAGTAAAGAAATAACTATTATAGTTAAAAAATAAAAGGTATAGGGTTTAGGATTTGAGAAAAGGGGTGGTGCACTGACAGTGTAGATTAATTTTACACTGTCAACCAATGACGACGATATATCCCGCCAAATTACCCTGTAAATTTTAAAATACTTGTATGATATGGCAAAATAATATACTTTCATTGGATGACAGTGTAAAATATTTTTACACTATCAGTGCACCACCATTAAACCCTTAGGATTTAGTAAAGAAATACTAATATAGTTGAAAAATAAAAGGGGTCCTATAAAAAGGGACATCGAAAATTTTCAAAAGAGTCTTGTATTTTAGATTGGAGGTAGTAACACTAACAACAACAACAACCAAACCTTATCCCACTAACTTTTGCCATAATATTATATCCATAACCATGCTTCTATCCAAATCATTAATCTCAAGATCTTTGTTTATGACTTCTCATATAGTCTTTCTAGATCTTCCTCTTCCTCTAATTGTTTGACTTCTCTCCTTTCCACCAATTTCTCTACTATAGGTGTTACCCCAACACTCTCTAATATATTCATTTTTAAGCCAATTCTTTCTAGTCTTACCACACATCCAATGCAACATCTTCATTTCGGCTACACTTACAATAGTGGAAGAACCCTTGAAGAAATCATGAATGAGCTAAACACCAAAGAGAAGCAAGTTATAGCAGAACAATTTGGTGTATCCGTGTCCGTGTCGAACATCTGCACCGACACTTGTGATTATGTTTAATTTTGTCATTTTTTCAAATTATTATCAATGTCACCATGTCAGTGTCGGGGTCATATTTGGCGTGTCCATGCTTCATAGGTATTGACTAAAACTGAGATGTTCTCCAAAGAGATTATGTGCTGTTTTTACTTTTGACTTTCATTCAGATATCACAGGTTCAATTATGAAAACCTAAGGACCCCAAGACTTGGATATCTATAAAAACATAAGATATCATAAACCTTATGTTGTGTCACGATGGCTTCTTTGCCCCATTTTTGCTTTTACTATGGTGAAACTTGGGTTACCTTCTATTCACATTGGACGTACACAAATACAAGCTTTTATTGAAAAAAATTGCTTACAAAATGACAACTTTTTAGCAAAGATGAAGAATGAAGGTTGGCAATTCCATCAAGCCTCATTCCCATTCAAATTAATTGCACCAGAAGGGGTTAGGAGGGAACAGGTTTAAGAGTCAGAGGTAGCAAATAAACAATAAGTCACCTGCAAGAGCATCTGAAGAATGGGTGTGAGATAAATGAAGACTATGCTCCTCCTCATACAACCTCTTATACATGGCAACCTACAAGAAGTAAGAATTGAAAGTAAGAATTCTGAGGCATGAATAATGAGAATAAAACACAAGTAAAAGAAGTAAGAAACTACAAAACGAAGGGGTCATAATAAAATGGAGCATTCAGACCACACTTAGTTTAATTATATTTAGGGTTCTATAAGTCTGGTATTTTTATCACAGCAGGACCTGCAGGGTCCTCTCTTTTATAGAAAACCCCAACCCCCTCCTCCCAAGGTTCTAAACATTCCACTGAAACATTCCTGCAGGGTTCTAAAATCAAAAATACTACAAATGCTTACAGATGCATGAAGCGATTCAATCATCTGTCCTTGCTCTTCCGCTCTCTGCATAACAGCCGCAACTTTAGAAGCAGCTTCTTCAGTATGTCTTTTGAGTTCCATTTCAAGTTTTTCCTGCAATTCAATTGTATAAAAGGATAACTAAATAATCTAGGTGCCTTTATGTTTGGCAGTATAAGGAGGGCAAAAACAAAATTCCCATCCAACCTTAAATTCCATCTCCTGATTTTCAAGTTGTCCAGAGAGACTGCGTACAAGGCTTCTGAGTTGAACATTCTGCTCAACTAGTCCATTAATGTCCTTGAAGGTTAACTGTCTCAATTCCCAAATTGAAATGATTAATTGGAAGAATGAAATGCAGAAATTCAAAAACTAATATAAAAATAAATCAAAAAAACTTACAAGGTTCTCTGATATGACGTTTTCAGCTTCAGTGTCTGTACTTGTTCTTGAGGCAGTATTAGTTGCATTCGCATTGATATTATTACCAAAAGACCCACATCGAACTTGTATGTCTTGGCATTCCTTCAAAAGTACTGTCACCTGTAAAAATTCAATTGTCAATTAATAAATTTAAATATAAGAAAATTTGTCAATAAACTGACCCATACCAGAGGTTGTGAAGTTAAAATCATGGCAATGTCCACTACGATGCAAACAGAATTAGACGGTGGTCATCCAGAGACAACAACTTTGGCACAAGAAGTTACAACTTAACAAACTAGAAGAAAACTTTCTAAGCAAGAACTAGAAAAACAACATTTTCATTGAGTTAAAGCTGAAATTTGTTCCTTTCCAAAGAAAACTTTGGTTGCACCAAAATCACACCCCGGATTCAGGGATAAAGTTAGCACTTTACCACAAATGCACAAAAACTGAACATCAGGATTAACCACAACTATTGAATGTAATCTAGGTTAGCAAAGGCCTAGGCATAATGCAATCATCAAAACTGACAACTGTCAATTTTGCATAGGCTTTACCTGCTACTGCAGGTCATTATGTTTGATCTATAAAAGACAAACTATTAGGCTTTGTAACTAACTTTTCATGAAATGAAAATTCTGTTATGATGGAAATAAAAAATCTAAACATTACTTTCTAATAACAACCACCGAATTTGCATAAATAAGATAATTTGATCATGACAGAAGAAGACCAATTTGACACAAGTGAAAAAAGAAGACAAATGGAACATAATCCAATTAAATGGGACTAGATTGGAGAAAGAGAAACTAAAAACAAAGACTGAGTGGTCTAACTGAAATTTTGGTTTGTACAAGTAGTAATATGCATTGACCTGTGCAACCGAAGCTCACCTTGTAGAATAAGCTTGGTAGTTCCTCTAGGCAATTACATTAACATGCATATCATTACAGCAACAAGATAACAAAAATGAAGATTCCAAACTAAGCTCTTAAGCAAACTGCTTGATGAAATGGATACACAAACATAGTAAACTACTAGAAAATGAAAAGGACACTCTCCAGATTACCTGTTTTCGAAGGTCGTCAATTTCTTTCTGGGCAAGATTATAATCACGTTCATGCCTTTTGAGGTCCGCCTGTAAAATCCCCACTAAGAAAATCTAAATGCAACAAAAAATAGTAGATAAAACTGTATTTTGTTATGCAAACCTTTAGTTCCAGGATGGTTTTCTCCAAGTAAGAATTTTCATCGAGGGAGTGTTGCAATTTTTGGTTCATCAAAGAGTACGCATCAGCCATTTTTTCATGTTCCACTGCATGATTGCCAATTATTTATTTTAGCAAAAAAGGTATGGCTCCGAACGTGACAAAGATAATACTTGCATAGCTTACAGTGACAACAAGTGCAGGCAAAACTTAAAATTTGAAAAACAAGTGTTGTTATGAGTTATACACAAAAATGTTCAACCAAATTTTAATATTTAGCTTCGGAGTTCCTTTATTTATGGTGTAGATTTAAATTTTGAAAAAGAATTAGGTTGTCAAGAATAAATTTGTCTAGAAAAAGGTCCAACCAAACTTAATAACTATTCTACATTTAACGCTGAATCAGTGATTATGAAACAACAAAAAGTGCCCCTAAATGAAAAAGGTCAAACATCAGTTCATGAGTCTTATAATTTCCTCTATAGTATGCATCTTTGGGTGTCTGAACTCATGCCATAGTAAAATGAATCTCAGTTTCTATCAAATAGAAAATAATTGGAGATTCTTTTGGTTCGGGTTAGAAGAAAAAGTTACAACTTTTAAGATGTATTTATGGTGTATGGGATATCTTTAGCCTCATTCAATATGTGTTTTTTAATATTGGTGGAAGTACTCAATGCCTCACAATTTCCTGCAAAGGTATATTGAGATTAAAACATTCAAAAATTACAACAATAAATAACTTCATGTATAAATAACTTCATGTATAAATAATTTCATGTATTTTAATGTTTAATGATTTTTCTTATAATTAGGACCAGGGGAGGTATATAACTAAAAAATAATCAAAAATAATCAAAATTTAAATCCAGTTCTAACTTTTGATTGTTTATAATTAGGACCAGGGGAGGTATATAATTAAAAAATAATGAAAAAGAATCAAGATTTAAATCCAGTTCTAGCTTTTGATTGTTTGTTGGACCTGGTCAGTGGTCACAACAATAAGGACAAAAACGTGGACAGGAATTAATTATATCTTCTTCTTTACCAAACTATTTACTGACTCACACTCAACTCAACAAAAAGTCGTACCTCTCTCATCTTCTATGGCTTCTGCTTTCTCCTCCAACTCGTACAGAACCTGAAAAAAATCATAGAAGATTGCAGTATCTTTCAATAAATATACATATTTGTGTTTAAATGTGTATTAATAAACTTGATATAATGATGGTGAATAGGGGTGAGAATAGATCAGACCGACTAACAGGGGCCTACGGCCTAGCCTACACAGGTCAAGACAATGCCAGGCTTTTTTTTCAAGTAGAAAAGGCCTACGCTTTTTTATAAGCCTATTTAGTTAAATAGGCCAGGCCACAAGCCATAAAAAAAGCCTTTTAAACCTATTAGGCCGGCCTATTTTAATAAATATAAATAAATATATTATTTTTTATATTTTATTTGGATTTTACATTAAAATAAAAAAGTACAGTTTAGTTATCTTGAAAAACTTGTGAATATAAGTTGAAAAAACCTTATGAATAATGTCATAAGTTGTTTTCACAAGTTCTCATAAACAAATAATCTCACAAAACTTATGCTTCTATGTAAGCTCAAATTAGTCTCTGTAAACAAATATTTAGTCGCATTGTACTTTTGATTCTCTAGTATATTTAAACATTAGTTGAATTGCTTATTTACATATGTTCAAATGATATAGGCTTTTTAAGTAGGCTAATAGGCTAATTAGGCCTTCGAAAAGGTCAGACTCAGGCCAAAACATGAGTCTATGATAGGCCATAGGCCAGACTTAAGCTTTTATTTTTTTAGCAGGTCAGACTCAGGCTTGACAAAGCCTAGTTTGGCCCAGCCTATTTCCACCCCTAATGGTGAATCACAAAAATGAAAACCTCATAGATAACAGTGAACATTACTGACAACAAATGCCCTGCTTATTTTAGACAATTGTCAATTTCTATTTCATTTTTAATATGCATCAAACACCGTGTCATGGGTCTTCTGGAGGCCCCTAATATTGCATTTGGGTCTTTATGCAAATTGAAGGCAAAATGAAACCGATCACATTCTAACGGGTGTTGCATACTTACACAATTAATTAGTCTATACCTCCCATCAGAAAGTTGTGAAACGAGGTAAGCAAGAACCTAGGGATCGAAGTGCATTAGGTCCTCGTAAACAGAATAACTAACTACAGTTAGGTAGTTGGAGCAGTTTGGAGAGAGAGAGAAATATATTCGAAGAGTATGCATTGTATTGTATTTGGCACGACCTTAAGGAGAAAAGAAGGGAATTCGATGTATTTGGACTGTGTTTGTGAATAGTCTAGTCACTAAAATCTCATGGAATTGTTTATTTTTTCTTACTCCAACACCAACCTATCCTAATTCTGTGAATCCGCGGGTAGTAATTAGGAATTTGGGCTCATTCAATAAAATTTCAACCTTTTCAAATTTAGATCAAATTTTATCAAAATGCTTCTTCATGATAACTAACTAGTACCATACAAACATGAAGAAATACATAATAAATGATGTTTGATCCAAATTCCCTCCTGTCAATGTTATATAAAAAGATGACCACATCAGTCATACCCGTTGTAAAATTGCCTCTGACTCCTTCCTTCCCAATTGTTCGTGTCTCAAAGCATCAACAGCCTCTTGGTATTTTGCATACATCTTCGCCAACTTTGACAAATAGAAGGATGCAGTAAAAAAAGATTTACGTGTGTGTACTTCAACAAATCAAATGAAAAAACAGATCAAGAATTAAAAGTAAATTTCAAATAACTCACACTCCACCCATCTCGCAAAAGTGATGCAGCTAATGCTGTTCCAGAAACTCCAACAGGGAGTTTTGGGACTATCGCATTATTGTCTTCATCCGTATTATCAGCTACAACAGATGTCAGCCACCTGTAACAAAATAGGAAGGTACTGAGAAATATGATCCTAGGAGTAAATAAAGGCCTACATTATTAGGCATGTTTTTGAAACTAAATACATAAGAAAGATTGATGAGATTCGGCTACAACAGATGTCAGCCACCTGTAACAAAATAGGAAGGTACTGAGAAATATGATCCTAGGAGTAAATAAAGGCCTACATTATTAGGCATGTTTTTGAAACTAAATACATAAGAAAGATTGATGAGATTCAATTACATACATTGATCTTGCACAAAATGCCAAAATGAAAACTTACATTACCTTTCACTACTACTTCGTAAAGCATCTCTATCAATCAAGAACACAAACTGTTGAGATACTCAATTTCAAAACTTGATTTGAAAAGGAAAAGTGCAATTTTCTTTTGCTAATGGCTACAATTAAAGAGCTTGATCAAATTATCTTTTGTAAAAACAAAGCTATTAGGTAAAGGCATTGTAAAACAGCCGTTCAAAAGTTTATATTCAAACTACTATTGCTTGTCATATTTCTCTTTTATCTTTTATCAATAATATTTGTTAATTTGTTTTTCAGAGACCCCATTTAAATTGAAGTATTCAATCAACTGAGGATTAGTGATGTCAAATGAAGACTATGGTGACACCATGGCTGAGCAGTGACGGGTTTTCCTCATCTGCATGTTCTGCCTCCTCTGCCATTAATCCCCCGTCCTCCGGCGATGTCTCTAGTACAACAGTGTCTCGTGTGCCTCCGCCATGATGGCATCCAGGACTCGCCTGACACCAGACTCATCAGGGAAGATACCCTCATAAATGTTTGCCAACGCAATCTCCATTATGCAATGACACTTAGGCAAGACATCATCTGTGTGATCTAGTTGAGCATGCTCCTACTCTAGTATCTCTTGATTAACTGGTCTCGGCAGATCTCCTGAGCAGTCTGCACCATGTAGGGATGTGACACCCTGAAGAACCATGTGATGTACCCCTCAACGTAGCTCCAATCATTCAGGACTATGGTAATTTGTGCCTCCTACGGAACCCGATGACTCTCATAATCAGCAAACATCACCTCTATCTGTTTACGAGTCAAGGCAAAAGGAGCAGAGACATCATGGTATCTAGGGATGGTCTGGGTGTACCCGAACTTCTGCATGACATGCTCGGACAAATGAGAAGCAGTGATACACGATCCGCATGTCAACCATGTAACGCCCTAATTTAATTAATTTATTTTTCGTAATTAAATTATATGATGTGGTGTAATTATATGTGTTGATTGGTATTTTTGGTGTGTTAGGGATACCCTACGGTATTTTTAGTGTGTAATTGTATGTGTGGGATAGTGACCTTAAGAGTAGAACCTAAGGTGTTAGGCGTGTGTGAGTAAAAGTGTAGAGATTTGAGGTGTGTGAGTAAGAGAGGTAAAATAGTAGTAATAATAATTAAATAATTATTTTAAGCATTATTATTATTATTATAATAGTATGATTAAATAAATATTTAGTGAAATTTATTTTTAGTATTATTTAATTAGGTGGAATTGGTAATAAAATAAGAGGAAAGGGATTTTGGGGAAAAAACTGTCAGATCGTGAAAAACTAGAAAAAAAAAAGGGAAAAGAAGAAAAGTGGGGGCTAGAGTTCTAGGAGAAAGAGAAGGAATCCATTGTCGAAGAACCTTGCAACAAGTCTGAGGTAAGAGTGCGGTTCCTATTATATAAGGGTTTGTATGATGATGGTGGGTAGGTTATATCTATGCATGATTTGTTGTTCTCTTCTCTATATATTATGATCATTGATGAAATTGTGTGTTTGTTGGAATGAATAAATGTGATTGATGAACTATGAATTGTATGGTGATGTTGTGATGGATGATTGCTGGAGAATTGTGTATTTATGCAGTTAGAATCATGTATTGATGGAATTGCATGATGATATTTGTTGTAATGTTAATGGTGATTGTGAGTCAGAGTCGAAACATGAGATTATGAGCTTTTTATGAAAAGAATTAGGGGGTATTATGTTTTGGAAAAAGTGATTTTCGTGTAAAATAATGTTATAAACGAATTGTATAAAATGTGGAGCTTTGGGATGGGATAAAAATGGATTTTCATTTGGAAAAGTAGCAGAAAAGTGCTTCTGCTCACAGTGTAATCGGTTACCGGGAATGGTGTAACCGGTTACACTACCTTGAAAATGCATTTCTGGGTAAAATAGTGAAAGTGTAACCGGTTATCTAAATTTGGGTAACCGATTATGTAACATCCTAAATATCTCCCGTGTAATTAAAATAAAATATCAATGTAAAAATTAACACAAAAACATTTAGGATGCTACAGTTCAACAAAACATGTTCATACATCATGATATGTAACACATGTCACCTTTAAAAATTACTAACAGTAATAATAATAGCATAACATTCACCAAGTCTGAACTTCAATTTTATTTAAGCAACGAAAACATCAACATCAAATAATTATTCAAAGTATAATTATGAAATAATATAATTATAACGAAAATTCAACATAAGAGATAACTTAATTCTCCACCAATGGAAATAGACACACAAACGTCAACCCCCAGTGTTACACATCAGAGCAGACGCCGACTCTAAAATAAAAGGAAGACGCCGTCTTCCACATACATCCACTCTCGTACTGCGAATTATCTGCATGATGCCCATGTAAAGGCAACATTCAAACAGAATGGGTGAGATATCACAATTATATAAATGAAAGCATGATAATAAGCAAGCGTCAGATTATTACATGCACATCACTCATTCCATAATACACTTCTACACAATCAACACAACAACTATCTAAACATAATAACAACGCAACTAATATGCAATGCAATGAGACTCACAACTTGACTCAATGCATGTGTTACCAATACGTGAACTCTCAGGTTCACCGCTCTGATCCCCACCTAGGATCAAAGCCCACCAATTCGTTACCATTACCACCGATAACGCTTCACTGTTTCCATCACCTCCGAAATCAACTACTCGTACCCAATCCCCAACTAGGACTGAGACTCACTAAAAACGGACCACCGTCAAACACCATGAATGCACGCAACATACAACATGCAACAACAACACCATGCACAATGACTGTCACCACCATAGTCTATGTATTTCGCCAATACTGGCCACCATGCACCAACCACACGCTATAACCGTGTTGGGTTATCCCTCCTATTTGGAGAGGCCCAAATTGATGTGGGTTAGTGACTCATTTATTTCTATGCCTTTGTTATTACCTAACAAAGAGAATTGGGTTAATTTTATCCATTATGTGTGAAAAACAACAAGAAAAGTAGAGAGAAGAGTGAAATCCTGCAGCCCTATTTCAGCACATAGCAGTTCCATTAAATTGGAGATTGCGCAAAATCTAACAGTCGGATCGTCCTTAAATTTTGACACAACGTTCATGACTCATAGGAGCACATTCTGAGTGATTTTCATTGGATTCGGGGCTTTCTAAGTCGGTCTGTCGAGTCCATCTTTGAGGTCTGAATTTCCTGGTGTTTTTGGTTGTTTTTGTCTCTCTTGATTATTGTTGTATTCCAAGATTGATTGCAAATCTTGATGATGTTTATGTATGCCTATAACTAGTGTTAAAGAGAACTTTGATTGTACCCATTGATTGATAATAGTGGAGAATTTAAGTGGTATATGGGTCCCGTGGTTTTTTACTCCTAGTTAACTGAGGTTTTTCCACTCTAAAATCTTGTTGTGTAGTTTTATGTGTTTTGTTGATTGTCGTTGCATTTGCTATTTGGGAGAGATTGTCTTGTTGGTTTATTCTGTTGCGTTTGTGGATTTCCTCCCAACAAGTGGTATCTAGAGTCGTGGTTTGATTTGTGTAACGGTGGAGACGAACACATCTAGAATGGTGAGTTTGAATGGTTCCAATTATAATGTTTGGAAAGGAAAAATGGAAGATTTGTTTTATGTGAAAGGTTTTCACTTATCGGTTTTATCTAATGAAAAATCCGATGGAAAGAGTGATGAAAAATAGACTTTATTGCATAGACAAGTTTGTGGTTATATTCGTCAATGGGTGGATGATAATATTTTGAATCATGTGAGCTCGGTGACTCATGCTCGCTCTCTTTGGACCAAACTTGAGGAGTTGTATGCAAGAAATACGGGAAACAATAAGTTGTTCTTGTTCAAGCAATTAATGTCATTGAGGTATAATGATGGTTCACCAATGACCGATCACTTTAACATTTTCCAAGGGATTCTAAATCAATTGTCGGAGATGAATCTTACTTTTGATGATGAAATTCAAGGTTTATGGCTTCTTGGTACTTTGCCTAATTCTTGGGAGACTTTTAGGACATCCTTGTCTAACTCCGCTCTGAATGGTATCATCTCGATGGACTTGGCTAAAAGTAGTGTGTTGAATGAGGAGTTGAGACGTAAGTCACAAGGTTCTTCTTCACATTCTGAGGTGTTGATTACCGAATCAAGGGGGAGAAATTAAAGTAGTGGTTCAAGTAAACGTGGAACTTCACGTGGTAAATCACAAGGAGGCTCTAATAGATTCTCTCATATTAAGTGTCATCATTGTGGAGAAAAAGGACACATAAATAGGTACTGTCGTAAGTTGAAAAGGGAAAACAAGAAGAAGAGCTACAACAACGATAAAAAGGAAGGTAACAATAATGAAGATGTTGCTATTATTGATGGTTTCTTTATTGTTTAAGATAGTTTTATTGAGAATGTCAATCTATCATGTGATGAGATGGATTGGGTGGTTGATAGTGGTGCTTCTACTCATGCAACCTCGAGACGTGATCTTTTTTCAACTTACGAGACCGGTGACTTTGGGGTTGTTCGTATGGGAAATAATGGGCAAGCTAATGTCATCGAAATGGGAGATATTTGTGTCGAAACTAGCAATGGGACAACTCTACTTCTCAAAGATGTGAAACACATTCTGGAACTTCAATTCAATCTTTTATCCGTTGGAAAGTTGGATAACGAAGGATATGATAATTATTTTTTCGGGTAATGAGTGGAAGTTAAAGAAAGGCTCAATGGTGGTTACTAAAGGAAAAAGGAATTCAAACTTGTATGTCGTCCAACTTGGGGTTTCGAAGTGCTACATCAACACTTGTGGCAATGATAGCTCATCGGAATTATGGCACAGACATTTAGGTCATATGAGTGAAAAAGGTTTGAGCATTTTGGCAAAGAATAATGTGTTGAATGGTGTTTTCGATGCAAAGTTGAGAAAGTGTTCACATTGTTTGGCGGGTAAGCAAAGGCGCGTTTCCTTTATGTCATCCGAACCAAAGAGGAAATCAGAAGTGTTGGATTTAGTACATTCTGATGTGTGTGGTCCGATGAAGACACGGTTACTTGGTGGTGCATATTACTTTGTGACTTTCATTGATGATTGTTCTCGGAAAACATGGGCTTATACATTGAAAACGAAAGATCAAGTGTTAGATACTTTCAAGTTATTTCAAGCATCGGTTGAAAGAGAAACAAGTAAAAAGCTCAAGTGTATCCGAACCGATAACAGGGGAGAGTATATTAGACCTTTCGACAAGTATTGTCAAGATCAAGGTATACGTCAACAAAAGTCTCCTCCAAAGACACCATAATTGGATGAGTTAGCCGAAAGAATGAATAGAACTTTGGTGGAAAGGGTGAGATGTTTACTTTCTCAATCAAAGTTGCCGAAATATTTTTGGGGAGAAACATTGAGCACGGTTGTACATCTTTTAAACCTCAATCCATGTGTTCCGTTGAAGTTTGATGTTCCAAATCATGTTTGGAGTGGTAAAGATGTTACCTACAACCATCTTCGGGTGTTTGGATGCATGGCTTATGTGCATATTCCGAAGGATGAGAGATCGAAATTGGATGAGAAGTCGAAGAAATATGTGTTTGTTGGGTATGGACTTGATGAGTTTGGGTATCGATTCTTTGATCTGATTCAACGGAAACTTATTCGTAGTCGTGATGTTGTATTCATGGAGGACTATACCATTGAGGACATAGACAAAGTTAAGAATAAAGATCCGATTTTTGAAGACGAATAAATGGTTGATACGGACTCAACTACTATTGCTTCTATCCCTATCACTTCCGAAGATGTTCCAATTGAAAATCAAGGTATGGATTTGAATATTGATAATATTTTAAATCCTAATGACATCGTTGATGTAGGTGCTACGGAAGATGTTGTTGAAAATAAGGTTGATCAAGAGGTTGAAAGTGTTGAGCAACCGGTTGCTTCTAATGAGTTGAGGCGGTCTATTCGGGATAAAAGGCCTTATGTTTGATACCCCTCAAATGAGTTTGTTTTTTTACCGATGGTGGAGAACCCGGAAGCTTTAAAGAAGTTTTGGAGGATGAGAACAAAAAGGAGTGGATGGATGCCATGGAGGATAAAATGAAATCACTTCGTGAGAATAATACCTTTGAGTTAGTGAAGTTTCCAAAGGGTAAGAGAGTATTGAAGAATAGATGGGTTTATCGGATTAAGCAAGATGAGTGTACTTCTCAAAGAAGATACAAGGCTCGCTTGGTGGTAAAAAGTTTTAAACAACGGGAAGGTGTTGACTTTGGCGAGATTTTTGCTCCAGTTATGAAGATGCAATCTATTCGAGTGGTTTTTGGGCAAGTCGCTAGTCTTGATATGGAAGTAGAGCAAATGGACATGAAGACAGCTTTCCTTCATGGTGATCTACATGAAGAAATTTACATGGAGCAATCGGATGAATTCTGAGAGAAAGGCAAATAAGACTATGTTTGCAAATTGGTAAAAAGTCTTTATGGTTTAAAATAAGCACCTCGCCAATGGTATCAAAAGTTCAACTCGGTAATGATTGAACATGGGTACAAGATGACTAAGGCCGATCATTGTGTGTTTTTTCCGGAATTTCTCTGAAGGTGATTTCATTATTCTCTTGCTTTATGTGGATGATATGCTAATTGTTGGAAAGAATATTTCAAGAATTAAAGAGTTGAAGAACACTTTGAGTGAATCTTTTGCTGTGAAGGATTTAGGAGAGGCTCGGAAAATTCTTGCTATTGAAATTGTTCGAGATCAAAATGAGAAGAAGTTGTACTTGTCACAAGAAAAGTATGTGGAGAAAGTCCTTCGACGTTTTAGTATGGATAAGGCTAAAGCGGTGAGCATTCCACTTGCTTCTCATTTCAAGCTTAGTCATAAACTATGTCCATATACGGATGAAGAAAAGTTGAGTATGAAGAACATTCCATACTCGTCGGCCGTTGGTAGTTTGACGTATGTTATGGTTTGTACAAGACCCGATATTTCTCATGTCATGGGAATGGTGAGTCGTTATCTCTCAAATCTGGGAAAAGATCATTGGGAGGCCGTGAAGTGGGTAATGAGATATTTCCATGGAACTTCGAATTTGAGACTAACTTTGGGATGCAAGAAGCCTATGTTGGTTAGGTATACGAATTCGGATCTAGCTGGAAGCTTAGATGATCGAAAATCCACTTCGGGGTATATGGTGACTTTTGTCGGGGGAGTCGTGGCTTGGCAATCAAAGTTGCACAAGTGTGTTGCACTCTCTACTACCGAAGCCGAGTTTATAGTCGTCGTGGAAATGTCAAAAGAGTTGTTATGGTTGAGGAAATTTGCAATTGAACTTGGTGTGAAATAAGAAAAGTATGTCTTGTTTTATGATAATCAAAGTGGCATTCACTTATCGAAGAATTCATCCTTTCACTCGAGGTCGAAGCATATTGATGTTCGTTATCATTGGATTCGTGATGCATTAGATTCCAAGTTGATGGAGCTTGAGAAGATTCACACCGATGACAATGGTTCTATATGTTGACTAAGGTGTTTCCTATAGGAAAGTTTGAGTTTTGTCGTATGGAAGCCGAATTGGTGTTGCCCTCCAACTAGTCGGTCGGGGGAGTTTGTTGGGCTATCCCTCTTATTTGGAGATGCCCAAATTGATGTGGGTTAGTGGCCAATTTGTTTCTATGCCTTTTTTATTATCCAACAAAGAGAATTAGGTTAATTTTATCCATTGTGTATGAAAAACAACAAGAAAAGTAGAGAGAAGAGTGAAATCCCGCAACCCTATTTCAGCACAGAGCAGTTCCACTAAATTTAAGATTACGTAAAATCCAACGGTCGGATCGTCCTTAAATTTTGACACAACATTCATGACTCATAGGAGCACATTCTGAGCATTTTCATTAGATTTGGAGCTTTCTAGGTAGGTCTGTCGAGTCTATCTTTGAGGTCTGAATTTCTTGGTGTTTTTGGGTTGTTTTTGTCTCTCTTGATTATTGTTGTATTCCAAGATTGATTACAAATCTTGATGATGTTTATATATGCCTCTAACTAGTGTTAGAGAGAACCTTGATTGTACTCATTGATTGATAATAGTGGAGGATTTAAGCGGCTTACGGGTCCCGTGGTTTTTTACTCCTAGTTAACAGAGGTTTTTCCACACTAAAATCCTGTTGTGTTGTTTTATGTGTTTTATTAATTGTCGTTGCATTTGGTGTTTGGGAGAGATTGTCTTTTTGTTTTATTCCGTTACGTTTGTGGATTTCCTCCCAACAAACCGTTCAACAACATCAACATACAGTATAGCAAGCTACAACAATGCATTTACGAATATGTCTCACCACAACATAAGCATTACAATGCATTTAACACCATCACACAACAAATTATTCATTTTCAGGTGCTGAAATTTAATTTTAGAATAAAATTTGTCGCGTCAACTTCCTAACGCTTTGAACGGCACCCGAATCGGACACCCAGAACTCAAGATATGATTTTTCAAAGATTTTTCAAAAATTGTTCCCAGTGTAACCGGTTATACCAATTGAGGTAAACGATTACACCCCTTGTAACCAGTCAAACTACGCAAAACACAACCAGTGTAACCGGTTACGCAAATCCTGGTAACCAATTACGCCCTCACAAAAAGCCCAGAAACACGTTTTTAAAGCAGTGTAACCGATTAAACCATCTCTGGTAACCTATTACACTGTGTGCATAAGCATTTTTCTACAACTTTTCTAAACAAAAATCACTTTTAATCCACCCCAAAACCCTTTTTTCCTTACAATTCGTTCACTACATTATTTTATACCAAAAATCATTTTTCAAAACATCAGAACCCCAATTCTTTCTACCAAAAACACTCATAACTTAAGTTTCGACTCTGACTCACAACAACCATCAACAACACAACATCTACATCACACAATTCCATTAACTACATGGTTCCAATAGTAGCAACACAATAATTCAGCAATCAAGCATCAATCACAGTATTATCATACCACTCATAATTCATCAATCAATTATCCATTCCAACAACTACAAAAGTGTAACCATGATCATGTTATAGAGAAAAGAGAAACACAAACATGCATAGTTATAATCTATTCACCATCATCATACAAACCCTTAGATAATCAGAACCCCGCCCATACCTTAGAGTTCTTGCAAAATTCTCTTCTACCTCTAACAATGGTGATCTCCTTTTCCCCCTTGAGGCCTAAACTTCTCTTTCTCTTTTCTCCAAACTTTCACGTATTTAACAACTTCCTCCCAATTCCCTATCTCTTATTCTATTTTATTAAATTATTATTATTATTACTTCCCACTTATTAAAATAATAATAATTATTATTATTATTATCACCAATTATTTAATTAAATTAATATTCACTTAATATTAAATAATAAACTAAATACTAACTAATATAACTTAATTAGTCTTACTCACCACACCACCAAGTTCTACAATTTTACTCACACCCCTCGCAATATCTTAATTTTATTCTTTAAGGCCACTATCCCACACCAAGGGTATCTCTAACGCACTAAAAACACCAATCACACATACAATTTACACAACATTGCATAATTTTAAGTACGAAAATAAATAAAATAAATCGGGGCGTTACAGATTCCACTGAGTGGGAATTGCGTAGCAGGGCTGGTTACAGTGGTGTAACCAGTTACCTCATATGGTGTAACCAATTACACTGGAAGAAAATTTTGAAAAACTTTAAAAAATCATATCTTGAGTTTCGAGTGCCGTTTAAAGCGTTAGGAAGCTAATGCGATGCACTTTATCTTAAAATTGGTTTCAGTAGCTGAAAATGAATAAATTGTTGTGTGATGGTGTTAAATGCTATATAGTGTTTATATTGTTGTGTGACATATTCGTAAATGCATTGTTGTTGCTTGCTATATCGTTGTGTTGTTGTTGCTAAATTTTATAACATGTGTTTGGTGCATGGTGGCTAGTATTGGCGTAGTACATTGACTAAGGTGAAGGTCATTGTGCATGGTGTTGTTGCATATCGTATGATGCATGCACCCATGGTGTTAGAAGGTGGTCCATTTTGGTGAGCCTTAATCCTATGATGATGGGTTGGGTGCGAGTAGCTAATTCCTATGGTGATGGGATTAATAAAGCGTTATCTATGGTGATGGTAACGATTTTGGTGTGCTCTAATCCGAGGTAGGGATCGGAGGGAGTGAACTTGGGAGTTCACAATTTGTTACCACATGCATTGAGTCGAGTTATTGAGTCTCATTGCATTGCATAATATTTTGTTGTTGTGTTTGGATTTGTGTGGAAGTGTGATTGGTGGAATGGGGGTATATGCATGTAATAATCTTATGCTTACTTATTATCATGCAATACTTTACATAATTGTGATATCTCACCCCTTCTGTTTGAATGTTGCCTCTATGTGGGTATCATGGAGATAAATCGATGTAGAAGCGTGGATGTGTATGGAAGATGGTGTTCTTCCTTTTTTTTATAGAGTCTGCTTTGATGTGTAACACTGAGGGGTGGGAACGGTTATTGTTGTTTATGTTTATTGAGGATTTTATGGATATCTCCTAAGTTGTTATTTCTTCTTATTACTTTAAATCATGATTATGTTTTGATTAATTAAACTGTTAAGTTGTTGATGTTTCCGCTGCTTAATAAATTGGAGTTTAGACATGGTCAATGTTATTATTATTATTATTATTAGTTTTTTACAGTAGTATGTGTTACATATTTGATTGCATGAGCAATATTTGTTGACATGTGACATCCCAAATGCGCGTTGGTTTTAAGTTA
Source organism: Lathyrus tuberosus (assembly GCA_022829125.1). Classification (NCBI taxonomy): domain Eukaryota; kingdom Viridiplantae; phylum Streptophyta; class Magnoliopsida; order Fabales; family Fabaceae; genus Lathyrus; species Lathyrus tuberosus. The sequence goes on along the minus strand of JALAZF010000601.1, from coordinate 2,402,828 downwards.
CTATTATAATTACTTAAAAATTATGCGAGGGAATTTAGGGTGTTACACAGTGGTATCATATAAGGTCGGCCTGTCCGGCCAAGTTATTTAGTCAGTGTGGTATGACAGTTAAATATTGTTATGGTTGTCTTCTAACCATTATTGTTGTTGTGATGGTGTAACGGAAAATGGTTGGAAGAAACGATGTTCCAATTGCTACTGTTTTGCAGGCTGTGCAGAATCAGCCTAATGCTGGTGGGAACGATGAGTTTCGCCATTTGGGGAAGTTTCAGAGGAATAACCCGTCTACTTTCAAGGGTAGGTATAATCCTGATGGAGCGCAGGTTTGGCTCAAAGAGATTGAGAGGAGCTTCCGTGCAATGGATTGCTCCGAAGCACAGAAGATACAGTTTGGTACTCATATGCTGGCTGAGAAGGCTAATAACTGGTGGATCAACACTCATCAAGTGTTGGAGACTGCAGGAGAGGTTGTCGCTAGGGTTGTGTTCCGCAGGGAGTTTCTGAGGAAGTATTTTCCTGAGGATGCTCGCGAGAATAAGGAGTTTGATTTTTTAGAGCTAGAGCAGGGTAATATGTATGTGACTGAGTATGCTGCCAGATTTGTGGAGCTTGCAAAGTTCTATCCTCATTATAGTGTGGCAACTACTGAGTTCTCAAAGTGTATCAAGTTGGAGAATGGTTTGCGTCCTGTGTTTAAGCAGACGGTTGGGTATCAACAAATACGAAGATTTCTGGAGTTGGTGAACAGTTATAGGATCTATGAGGATGACAATCAGGCTCGGTCAGCTTATTATAAGAGTCTGAGCGAGAAGAGAGAGAAGTAAAATTTGAATCGTGGGAAGCCTTATAGTAGTCCAGTTGAGAAAGGTAAACAAAGGATTATTGATGGTATGAGGCTAAGTGGGGGAGGTTCTCCTGTTCCTCTTAAGTGCTTTAGGTGTGGTGAGTTTGATCATCGTGTCAGTGAATGCAAGAGTGATGTGAAGAAGTAATTTTGATGTGGGAAGACAAGACATCCGGTTACTTATTGCAAGGATAATATGGTGACTTGCTATAACTGTTGCGAACTAGGACATATAAGTACTCATTGCTGGAAGCCGAAGTAGGGTTCAACCTGAGGAAATGTGTTTGCACTGTCATGGACTCAGACTTCCAGTGACGACACGTTGATCAGAGGTATATGTTACGTTAATAGTACACCTATGATTGTTATTATTGATACTAATGCTACTCATTCTTTTATTGTTGCTGATTGTGTGAAAAGGTTAGGCCTTGTAGTGTCTTCTATGAAGGGAGAGATGGTTGTCAATACCCCTGTTAAGGGATCGGTGACTACTTCTTTGGTTTGTTTGAACTTTCCTCTATCAATCTATGATAGGGATTTTGGTGTTGATCTTATTTGCTTGTCGTTGAGGGATCTTGATGTGATCTTGGGAATGAACTGGTTGGAGTTCAATCATGTTCATATTAACTATTATAATAAATCAGTGTAGTTTCTTGCTCCTGATGATGAGGAAGAAGGTGGTTTCTTATCTACTAGACAGTTGAGAGAGCTTTTGCCAGAGGAAGATCAGGTGCTTGTGTTGTTTGCGTCTTTGTCTGTTGAAAGTCGGGCTGCAATTGATGAGCTGCATGTGGTGTGTGATTTTCCATATGTGTTTCTGGGTGATATTTTGGATGTACCGCCAGAGAAAGAGATAAAGTTTTCTATTGATCTTGACCCAGGTACCAGACATGTTTCTATGGCATCATATAGGGTGTCGGCGTCAGAGTTGGCAGAGTTGAAGAAACAATTAGAGGAGTTGCTGGAGAAGAAATTTGTGAGACCAAGTGTGTCGCCTTGGGGAGCTTCGGTGTTGTTAGTAAAGAAGAAGGATGGGAGTATGAGGTTGTGTGTGGATTACATACAGATGAATAAAGTAACGATCAAGAATAAATATCCACTTTTAGAATATATGACTTGATGGACCAGTTGGTGGGTGCTCATGTCTTGAGTAAAATTGACTTGAGGTCGGGTTATCATCAGATTCGAGTTAAAGATGAGAATATCCAGAAGATGACTTTCAGAGCTCGGTATGGACACTATAAATATTTGGTGATGTCGTCCAATGTTTCTAATGCACCTGGAGTGTTTATGGAATATATGAATCGTATATTCCATACTTATCTGGATCAGTTTGTAGTGGTCTTTATTGATGAAAGCTTAATCTATTCCAAGTCAGAAGAAGAGCATGCTGAACATTTGCGGATCGTGTTGCAAGTGTTGTAAGAGAAGAAGTTATATGTAAAACTATCAAAGTGTGAGTTCTGGTTGCAAGAAGTTAATTTTCTTGGTCATGTTATTTTAGGTGATGGTATTGTTGTGGATCCGTCTAAAGTATATGCAATTCTACAATAGGAGGCTCTGAAGTCGGTTACAAAGATTAGAAGCTTTTTGGGCTTGGCTGGTTACTACCGTAGATTTATTGAAGGCTTTTCTAAGTTAGCACTTCAGTTGACTCAGCTAACTTGCAAAGGTAAAGCGTTTGTGTGGGATATCCATTGTGAGAGGAGTTTTATTGAGCTGAAAAACAGATTGACTATCGCTCTAGTGTTGATTCTGAACCGAATGAACCATTCATGGTGTATTGTGATGTGTCAATGCTGGGTTTAGGTGGTGTACTGATGCAAGATGACAAGGTTGTGGCATATGCTTCATGACAATTGAGGTTTCATGAGAGAAACTATCCTACTCATGATTTAGAGTTGGTTGTAGTGGTGTTTGTGTTCAAGATTTTGAGGCATTATCTTTATGGTTCTAGATTTAAAGTGTTCAGTGATCATAAGAG